>CANTUR010000451.1:0-626624 GCA_947683625.1 Mallotus nudiflorus
TTCCTTCCATACAACGCCTCATATGGTGCCATGCCAATACTGCTATGGTAGCTGTTATTATATGCAAACTCAACGAGTGGCAAATGATCATCCCAGCTACCTCCCAAATCCAGGACACACATCCTCAACATATCTTCCAGTGTCTGGATCGTCCTCTCAGACTGGCCATCTGTCTGAGGATGAAAAGCAGTACTGAAATCCAACCTAGTGCCCATCGCATCCTGCAACTTCTGCCAAAAACGAGAAGTGAACACTGAACCTCTATCTGACACAAGGGACACAGGTACACCATGAAGGCACACAATATGCTTCACATACAACTTTGCCAATCTAGCAACTGAATATGTGGCTTTCACAGGCAAGAAATGTGCAGACTTCGTCAATCTGTCTACAATCACCCCAGATGGAATCGTATCCATCCTTCGAACGAGGTAAACCGACTACAAAATCCATAGCTATCCTTTCCCACTTCCACTCGGGAATAGGAAGAGGCTGAAGCTTCCCAGAAGGCTTCTGATGTTCGGCTTTCACTTGTTGACACGTCAAGCACTTAGCAACATAATCAGCAACATCCTTCTTTAATCCATCCCACCAGTATAGATCTCTGATACTGTGGTACATCTTAGTAACACCTGGATGAACGCTGTAAGCTGTAGAGTGTGCTTCCTCTAAAATCTCCTCTCTCAAGTCATCCACATCTGGAACACACAATCTACCACTAATCCACAACACACCATCATCATCGAGTGTGAAATCAGTGAACTTCCCTGCTCTAACATTCTCTGCAAGCTCTTCCAAAATAGGATCTCGGCTCTGAGTTACTTTAATCCTATCCCTCAGTACAGATCGTACTTTAAACTGAGCTAACAGTCCACCTGATCTACTAATCTTCATCATCAGACCTTGATCCACCAACAAATGCAACTCCTGGATCAATGGTCTCCTCTCAATACCGATGTGAGCAAGACTACCTGAGGACTTCCTACTCAAGGCATCTGCTACCATATTAGCTTTACCCGGATGGTAAAGAATCTCGCAATCATAATCCTTCAACAGTTCCAACCATCTTCTCTGCCTCAGATTCAAATCTCGCTGCTGGAAAATGTACTTAAGGCTCTTGTGATCAGTAAATATCTCACAAGTCACCCCGTACAAATAATGTCTCCAAATCTTCAAAGCAAAGATCACTGCAGCCATCTCAAGATCATGTGTAGGATAGTTCTGCTCATGCTTCTTCAACTGCCTCGAAGCATAGGCTATCACCCTTCCATTCTGCATCAACACACAACCAAGACCAATTCTAGAGGCATCACAGTAAACTGTGAACTTATCCACACTATTAGGCAAAGCTAATACTGGCGCTGTGGTCAACTTCTCCTTCAACAACTGAAAACTATTCTCACAAGCTTCTGACCACTCAAATCTAACATTCTTCTGAGTCAAGCGAGTCATAGGGGCTGCAATCCTAGAAAAATCCTGTACAAACCGCCTATAATACCCGGCTAAACCCAGAAAACTCCGAATCTCCGTAACAGAAGTAGGTCTAGGCCACTCAGATACTGCCTCAATCTTCTGTGGATCAACCTGAATACCTTCTTTAGACACTACGTGTCCAAGAAAAGAAACACTCTCCATCCAGAAATCACACTTCGAGAATTTAGCATAAAGCTGATGATCTCTCAGTGTCTGTAGTACAATCCTCAAGTGATATACGTGCTCTTCCATACTCCTCGAATATACCAGTATATCATCAATGAAGACTACTACAAACTGATCCACATACGGTCTGAATACTATGTTCATCAGGTCCATAAAAGCTGCTGGTGCATTAGTCAAACCAAAAGACATCACCAGAAACTCATAATGACCATATCGAGTGCGGAACGCTGTCTTAGGAATATCGGATTCACTGATCCGCAACTGATGATAACCCGACCTCAAGTCGACCTTAGAAAAGAACTGTGCACCCTGTAGCTGATCAAACAAGTCATCTATCCTCGGGAGAGGATACTTGTTCTTCACTGTCACCTTATTAAGCTCTCTGTAGTCAATGCACAGTCTCAGGGTACCATCCTTCTTCTTCACAAACAGGACTGGTGCACCCCAAGGAGAAACACTAGGTCTGATAAAACCCTTATCCAACAACTCTTGCAACTGCTCCTTCAACTCTCTCAACTCTGCAGGAGCCATACGATAAGGTGGCATAGATATAGGAGTAGTACCTGGTACCACATCTATATAGAACTCAATCTCTCTATGAGGTGGTAAACCTGGCAACTCCTTGGGAAAAACATCAGGAAACTCACAAGCAACAGGAACATCTGTGAGTGACAACTTCTCCACTGACGTATCCCTGACCAATGCCAAATATCCCTGGCAACCTTTCCTCAATAACTTCCTAGCTGTAATAGCAGAAATAAGATTCTGAGGTGCTGAACTCCTATCACCAACAAACTTAAACTATACTTCACCAGGAATTCTAAAAGTCACCTCCTTATTCCTGCAATCTACCACGACAAAGTGTTGAGATAACCAATCCATTCCCAAAATAACATCAAACTCCATCACATCCAACAAAATCAAATCAGCGAGTAATTCTCTATCTCCCACGAGAACTGGACAACCAGAAAGAACAATATCGGTGTCCAAAGAATCGCTCAGAGGAGTGGCAACAGACAAAGGAAAAGCCATCCTCGAAGCTTGCCAACAAGATTTAGAAGCAAAAACAGGAGAAATAAACGAATGCGTGGCACCCGGATCAAACAAAACCCATGCATCTAGGTAACAAACAGAAATAATACCTGCCACGACTGCATTAGATGCCTGAGCATCCTGCTGAGTCAGATGAAAAACTCTGGCCTGACCTCGACCTCCCTGCTGACTGGTAGAAGCCTGGCCAACGCCTCTGGCACCTCCTCTAGTACCTCTACCATGACTCTGCTGTGGAACAAACTGAGTAGAACTCTGATGCTGGGCTGGTGGTAACTGAAATGGCACGGGTGCTGCACTAGCAATCGACTGCTGTGGGAATCGCGGAATCTGCTGCTGCTGATACCCAGAATAAGGACACGATCTGGCAAAATGTCCTGTCTGCCCGCATCTGAAGCATGTCAGCGGTGTCAGATAACACGGTCCCTAATGGACTCTACCACAAGTCTGACAAACACTGGCCGCTGATCCAGAACTACGACCACTGCTGCTGCTCGAAGCACCTGACCCAAATCTAAATGATCTACGCTGACCTCCATGGCCATGCCCTACTGCTCCGATGCACTCGCTGCTGCTGTCTCTGACTCTGCTGAGTCCGAACCTCGCTGCTGACTACTCGAACCAACATGAAAACTCGAATATGGAGTAGCCTGCGATCCACTCGACTGAACTCCTAGCTGGTAATAATCAGGCATCGCTCCCTGCCTAACTAATCTCAGCTCAATCTCCTTAGCTAGCTCAATCACAGACTCGAGAGTAAGACCTGCTGTAGGCATACCAGCAAAAGCTGAACCCAAACCAGTCACATACGTAGTAACCGCGAAATACTGATCTCGCATCAGATCCTCAGCATATCTACCCAAACGAAGAAACTCTCGGGTATACTCCTCTACAGATCGATCTCCACGAGAAATACTGGTCAGACGGAGACGATAACTCAAACGAAGAGGCTCTGGACAAAAATCTCCTCATGAATCGCTCTCGAAACTGAGCCCCAGGTCATCGTCATCATATAAGGCTGGATCATCTGAATGAACCAATCTAGAGCTGGTCCCTCAACAGAAAACTCGACGATCATGATCCTCTGGTACTCGGTATGAGCAGTCCGAGTCCTAGTCTCAATCGCATGCAGAAAATCTAAAGGATTAGAAGTACCATCAAAAGCAATCCTGCCAACTCGGGCATAGAACAAAGCTGCCTCAGGGTCAGACATACCCTGCTGATAGGCAAGCTGAACAACTGGAGGAACAGGAACATCAAACTCAGGCTCAACAGGCTCCTCGTCCTGTAACTCTCTCTGCCTATGGCGACCTGCCGCTCCTCGAGGTCTACCTCTGCCATGACCTCTACGTCTAACTGGCTGCTCAGGAGGTAAAACCTCATCCTGAAAAGACTCATCATCCTCGGCCTCAACGACCGGTGGAGCGACACGTGCTCGCCTCCTCATTCTGAAAAGACAAACGGAAAGATTCAGACAAAACAGACAACGGAGGAATAACGCTGAAAACTACAACAAGGAATACTTATAAAGACATACTCGAACCTACTCGAACCTAATACACTGCAGTAGTTCAACAGAAAACACAACTCAAAAACTAGGGCCACAACTCACATAACTAAGCCCTGACACAGAACTCCACTCTGATACCAACTTTGTCACGACCCAAAACAGGGGCCATGACCGACGCTAAGGAACGGGAATTCTTTCGAATCCGAAACCCGTAGCAAGCCTAAAATAAAATAAATCATGCTATAATAACAATAATAATATTATATGCAGCGGAAATGGAAAATCATAGATATCATAATATCATTTTCATCACTGGATTTAATCAAAATCTCATCTCATAGATACATAATCTCTTTAGTACAAATCCAGTTTCAACATAATACATCTCTTTAAAAATAAAATACATGAAATCCAATACTTTATTTCACAACTACTGCAGTGTCTAGATAAAATAAATAAGACTCAAGTAGACAATTTACATAAAGAAGCCGGGGCGAAAGAAATCCGGCGAATCGACCTGCTACTGAGGTCTGAGGAAGTTGACTCTCTTGAAAAATAGTCAACGGAGGGGAGTCAGACCTCACTGAGTGAATTACTATAATATATATACATACACACTAAGTGATAATGCATACAGTCAACAGTATATATATAATATGTATATATACAGGCAAATTCATACAGATGCAGAAAAATCATTTTTTTATATATTTTACTGAAAAATCCCAGTTTATGAAGGATCACATAGAACCCTAGAATATCGTAACCTCAGAAATAGTGTTCAACAACACTCAAGCCATACAAGCTCACTTATTCCAATATATCCACTTAATCCATTTGGACAGTAGACTGGCCCCGAGACACTAAGTCAACCGAGCTCCAGCAGTCTAACTGCCAGTGTGATTGGCCCCGAGACACTTGGTCAACCGAGCTCCAACAATCACACCCAAACCACATCTCACACATATCAATAATCATAATCAATCGATATCCACCAATAAGTTAGTATTATAGCCTAAAGCTATAGGCGTACCGGTACGTACTCGGTCCTAGTGCTGCCCACTAGGTAGCACGTTCTATTGATATCCTTCATCATTAAATATAAAACATTCATTCACAATAAATGATGCATGAATTTAAATGAAATAACAATATAATCCATATATATATACCGGAAATATACCAAAAGTAAACCAGGTATATTTCGAGTATATATATATCAAATAAATCCAATCAAAATCATAAATTAAACTAAAAATATATTTAAAAACATTTTAATATATTTTATTAACAAAACATGTATATAATTTATTATATACCAGAAATAAATAAAAAATATACTTAATATAAACTTAAGAAATACTCAAATTATTTATGCATATTTAATCAACATAAAACATGCATTTCTAAATCATGCATCCTAAACATATATATATAGTATAGTAACTCACCTAATGCGCTCCACGAGACAGGTCCGACGGGCTTGGTCCACTAGCCCTCAGTCTCGGCGCAACTAAACAAGCAATAAATAATCGACATCAGAATAAACCCTAACAGAAATCCTAGAATTTGATCTAGAGTATTAAAATACGAAAATAGAATTAGGGTTCGACTAGATATCACGTTTTACGAGAATTCTATCGAAAATTCGACAGAACCTCCCCTGTAAAACGGACATCTCTCTACTCAAACGAGTAGAGCCAACCCTGCAAAGAAACACACTTCGAAATACAAGCTCAACAAAAATCCACAACCCCTCGGTCGGACTCCAGACTACAATCTGTCGATCGGGGTCCACAAACACAGAACAATTCCAGATATACCAAAAATATCCTCACAACATAGTAATACATATAGGTAAAAATTACATAATTAACCTTAAAACACTGTAAAAACCGAATAAAACTCATTTTATTAGAAAAACCGTATATTATATATATAATTGAAAATAATTCACGAAAATAGTTTTAATTAGTTAAAATACCAAATATGTTGTAGAAATCATTTTTATACCTTAAATAACTATTAAAACCAATTAAATTACATTTTTAGACAATTTAGGGTAAAATTACCAAAATACCCCCTATATATAAATATACTTAAATTACTTCAAAAATTCACCAAAAATCATACAATTATCCAAAATTAATTTTCTCAACATATTATCAATAATATTAATAATTAAACTCAATTAACCAATTAAATTCAAATAAAAACACAATTAACCTAATTTCTCAAAATCACATAAACTTCAATAATTCAAAATAAATACTTAGAAATTCATAAAATTCCAAATAAATTCCTATAATTCATTTCAACACCTAATTCAACCATAAACTCCAATTTCATAATTTAAATAATTAATTTCCGAAAATTAGAAAATAATATTAAAATATTCAAAAATACCCAAAAATCCAAACAATCTCCAAAAATTCTACAAAAATTCATACATGTAGATTGAGCTACTAGGAACAACATTTGTGAAGGGAGTTTCCATGAATCAATCAATTCGAAGCTTAAAAAAATCGAAAACCCTAATGTGACCGAATTGAGTTTTAGCTCAAACCTCAAAATCCACTTGATTTCAGGCCAAAAGGAGCTTAGAATTGGAATCACCGGAGCTCAAGGAGTCGATGAAGACCGGCGGTGCACGAAATGGTGGCCGGAATCGTCATCGACGGCAAAAAGCTCAACTTGCTGCCATGGCGGATTCCGGGCGTTCCAGCGGGCTTCCGGCGGCCTGGTCACGTCGGAGAGGAAGAGGAAGGAAGGGGAAGGAGGTTGGCGGCAGTTGGTGGCAGCGAGGGGTGGTCCGGCGTGCTGGAATGGGAGGCGCAGTGATGGTTGTCGATCGGGAGAGAAGAAGGAGAGGGAGGAGGCAAATGTGTAATTTGGCAATTCTTTTTGATTTTTGACAAATATATGCATATATATATACTTTATACTATATATTAAAATAATATTAAATTACACACATCAAATATACACCACACACAATAAAAAATATTAATATTTTAGTAATTTATACTAAATAAAATTAATTAAATAACAATAAAACAAATAAATAATTAATAAAATATTAGGGTAATAATAAACCCTAATTAATTAAATATTCACACACAGGCTTTATTTAATAACTTAAAAATATGTATGAGTTCATGCAAGTCCGTAAATACCTTTAAAATAATTAATAATACATTGTTTACGTGAAAATTTCCCCGAAAATACAAGTCCCGGGAAAATTTTACGAAAACACTGGAAATAATACACAATAATTAAAATAGGTTTAAAATACATATTAACTCGTAAAAATATCATATAAAATACAGAAATTATTAACACTGCATATCCCGGTACAGTGTAAAAATATTTTTAAAAACACGGGATATTACAGACCTAGTGCATATCACTAACAATTACTTATGAGATTTTAATTTTTACTGTAAGATATTTTATTTATTTTATTAGGATTGCATGCTTTTATATTTTTTTAAGGCTTGTTATGGGTTCCGGATTCGAAAGAATTCCCATTCCCTAGCGCCGGTCATGGTCTCCTGTTTTGGGTCGTGACAGTAAGCCTCACGTCCATGTACCGAGCATTTAAGCCTCATGCATTTAAGTCCAATTACTGAAGTTGGCACCCTTAGGTCGCTTCTGTAGTACTGAGGTTCTGAGCATGTAAGCCTCGTGTCCATGTACCGAGCATGTAAGCCTTGTGTCCATGTACCGAGCATCTAAGTCTTGTGTATATAAGTCCAGTGACTGAAGCTGGCACCCTCAGGTCGCTTCTGTAGTATTGAGGTTCTGAGCATGTAAGCCTCGTGTCCATGTACTGAGCATCTAAGCCTCGCACATTTAAGTCTAGTAACTGAAGTTGGCACCCTCAGGTCGCTTCCGTAGTACTGAGGTTCCGAGCATGTAAGCCTCGCGTCCATGTACCGAGCATTTAAGCCTTGTGTATTTAAGTCCAGTGACTGAAGCTGGCACCCTCAGGTCGCTTTTATAGTTCTGAGGTTTCGAGCATGTAAGCCTTACGTCCATGTACCGAGCATCTCAGCCTCGCGTATTTAAGTCCAGTGACTGAAGCTGGCACCCTCATGTCGTTTCTGTAGTATTGAGGTTCCGAGCTCGTAAAGCCTTATGTCCATGCACCGAGCATAAAAAATCCAATGACGACTGGTTCCATCATGTTTTTTTCGAACGGAGGGGTTAATCTATTATTGTGCTCTTATGCGCTTGGCGGATATCCAAACTCTCCAGATTGCATTTCACCAACGATTGTCCCGAGATTCGGCGTGGAGCTCTACTCTTTCACTGTGATTGAGGTTGGCCACCTCAGCTCACTCGTCTCTATCACCTTATGATACCCCCTATGTGAAAGCATCAATACCTTACTCTACCCAGACACGACAGACATAAATATCTGAATACACCTAGGAGGGGGGGGGGGACTCTTGATACCGTCTAATATATTCCTGCCTAATTAAGGGCTCCTTATCTCCTAAACAGGGACACTTGGATTAGAAAGAAGGCATATCCGTTTGGGATGGAGACTACCCCAAAGTGGAATTCTAAGCAAAGAAGCAACACTATCCTACCAAGATTATGAGTCACTATACCACACGGAATCTGACTTCTCCCAAGTTTGAGCATTACTATATATAGAACCCTATATTCCTCACAAAGGGGCATCTCATTCTTACATATTCTAGCTATCTTGTATTCTTCTTACTTTTGTTTCTCTAACTTAGGCATTAGAGTGTTCGTGGGGATTCCCCCTATCTCTCACCTTACCTTCTGTTCGTGGATTGCAGGATACCTAGCCTAGGAGTTCTGAAAACCAATTATCAACCAAGATGCATGTGCATGGATTGCTTGTATTGACATCACAAAGATGTTCAAGGTTGAAGAGTTTTCCCAAAAGATATTAGATGGTCCAAAAGATAATAAGAAGCCTGCTAGTGGAGAGGATAAAGACATTCCTAAAAAAATTTTCAGAGAAGCGCAAGCACATCAGTTCTTTTTCACTGAAGAACCAAAGATGAAGACGGGTTCTTCTACTTCTAGTAGTAAATTCCAATACTGCAATTATTGTGAAGAAGTGGTTTCCGGTCCAACCTATCAATGCATTGTATGTGACGAGTTCATTTTTCATGAATCATGTGCTGAATTTCACACCACCCGGGAAACCATTTTGAAAGAAGGTGGAAGGTTCTACTTAGAACTACATCCAAACCCACATGCGTATGAGTTTTCACAGACGAACGAGTGCAGACGCTGGGTAACCTATTCCTCAGACTGCAACAATTGTCTACTTCAAACTCATATCAAATGTGGGGTTCTACCGACATTTTGGAGATACAAAGAACATGATAAACACCCACTTAGTTTTGTTATCATGCCATTTTGGTGCAAGTATGAATATCAATGCATTGCTTATAGCAAATACGGGACCTATATGGGCTACAAATGTTACGATTGCAACATCGATCTTCACGTCTCTTGTGCATTAAAAAAGGTAATTAAAATATATAATTGCTATATTTATATTTCAATATTGTGCTAATTTTAATTAATATGTGCTTAAGTGTAAAAAATTAATTAATGAAAAGTCGTAGTTATATTACCGTAGAGCTTCGAGTATTATCACAAGAGGATTGTTACGAAGCCTTGGGGTGGTTATGGGGGTGGTGATTGGGATGATCGAGCACATTCTGCAGTTAAGAGATTGTTCAGTTGTATTAACATGATACAGATAGAACATGTTAATAAAGGAAAACCAATTTTGTCAAAGAAGCATGGAAATGCTCCGTTGACAGCATTCCCATATCTAAGAAAGGTTCATAATTTTTTCTTTCTCATTCTTACAATATTTTCTTTTTATATGATCGAATATGATGGTCAGTCACTTCTTACTTAATATATAATTATTATTATTATTGTTCATAATTTTTTATAATTATAATTTATAATTTATATATTATTTAATATATATATATGAAATATAAAATATAATTATATAAAATATAATAATAATTATTATTGTTCTTTGTTGTTAATTAATTAATAAGAGTAGTTTTGATTATAAGGGTAGGGTAAAAAATGATTAGAGCTGGTTCAAATAGGTCATTTGGTGATATTTCCTCTTTCTAGTTTGATTATTAGCATTCAAATATATTAATTAATTCCATCTTTTATAATTTTATTTGTTTTTTATTTCCTTTATTGGTTCTTTTTATAATTTTTTAATTGTTAGAAATGAAAAAAAAAACAACAAACGAAAAAACAAAGAACAACGACAAATAACATCCAAAAATTACATAATTCTCAATTATCTTTGATATATTTCAAAAACTTGATAGTTGATTCCTATTTTTTCTTGTTTAAAATTAATTTTTTTTATTTTTTTTATGTCTTTTAGTAATTGTCTTTATGGTTTTCTAACCATTAGAAACGAAAAACAACAAGAAAAAAAATTGTATGTTTTTAATATTATATATTGCTTAGTTTTATTGTTTTCTAACTGTTAGAAACGAAAAACATCAAACGAAAAAAAACAACAAACAATAAAAAATAACAAACGAAAAAAAAGAACAACAAGAAAAATCCAACAAATAACAACCGAAAACAACAAACAAAAAAAAAAAACAACAATTGAAAAACAACAACAATAACTAAAAAAACAACAAACAACAGACAAAACAACAAAAAATAACAACAAAAAACAACAATAACAAAAATGTAATCTATCAAAAAAAGAATTCTTGTTTTTATTATTAATACTAATAAAAATGAAGATTTTATTGAAAATAACATAATTAGGCTAGTTCTAAATTGTTCATTAAAATTTTTTAAAGATCATAGAAAAAATTAAGCTAATTAAACTAAATTAAAAATTTTCAAAAAAATAACAAAAATCACCAAAGAAGAAAGAAGAAGAAAAATAATAAGAAGAAGATGAGCAGCCGCAATCTTAATTTCCATATATATAAATCTACAATTTGTGTATGTTTATAGTAGTTATATTAGTGATATGTATTAGGTCAATTATGTATGATTGTATTTTGACTTCATCATTTTATTTAATAAAAAGACTTTTTTCATTATCATTTTGTGTTATGATAATTACTTGAATAATCAATTCTTATTAAGGTTATCAAGTATGTGACGTGACAGTAAAAATCTTAGATTAAATATGAGTTCTATTCAAATTATCTCTAGTCATAATAATGTATTATGGCTAGTATGATGTTAATTGATGATTATATTTTACTAATTATGAATATGAAATATTAAGTCAACTCATAGGTACTTATTTGAGAAATAAAGTGCTGGATTAACCTATCATGATAATACTACATGGATAATTGTCATAAGTAATTTTCATCATAGTAATATTGGTTTAGTCCTCTGACCTTGAAATCACTATAGATTTCTACATAACTATTTTGTACTTTGATACAATCTTACATTATCTTTAACCGGATAACAAAATAGTTATTGTTGGATATAAAATGAGTTATATGAGTGATTGAGAAAGAATTTGTCCATCATTTAATATGAGTAAGATTTCTATGGGCCCCTTGATAAGATAAACTGAAGAAAATGCATGATCATGTTAAAGTAAATTGATAAAGAGTTATCATTCTCAATCTACTTGGAATCAAGAAATTATATGATTGAATTTTATAAGGATGACATAATCTATGTCTTATATTCAATCAAAATATCATGTGACAAAGGGTCCAGAATATTCACTGTATATTAGGTTATGTCGGATTATTGACTTTACATAACTTGAATAGTCATAATGTCTTGCTAGAAGCTACTTATGACTTGTAGGCTTAAATAAAGATTTAAGGTTCACTGTTAATGTCATGTGAACTTACAGGATCACACACTTGAAATAATCTCAAAAAAAATATGGGTTTAACAAACCTAAAAAGAATATGGGTTTAACAAGTCCAAATAAGCTCTATGGAAATAAATAAATAAAATATTTATTTATTTAAGGTAAAAGTTATCTTAAATAAATAAAATATTATTTCTGATTTAATTTTAAATAAAATCAGAATAAAAATAAGTGAGAAATTACAAAAAGGTCGTTTGGTAAGTGAAACCCTAGTTTAAATGTCTATAAATATGTTATATTCTCTAGGGTTTTAAACACTCTCATTATCCTGCCATTGAATTCATTTTCTCTTTTTTTAGAAAATAAAAACATAGAGTTATTTTAATTCTTGATTTGTGAGAAATTAAAAGAAGGTGCTAGCACACAAGTATTCGTTTTCAAATCAAGGGCTATTCGTATGGACACTTGTGGATGATGGATTCTTTTGGAGATGTCTCAATCCGAACTGAAAATTAAAAGTTTGAGGTAGAGTGTCACCGAAGTGAACCTCCTCTCTTCATTCAGAAATCTTGCCCTTTTGTGTTTGTGGTAAGAAAATGAAAACTCTAAATTTAATCAATTAATCAAATTACTTGGATCCGAATTCAAGTTTTGTGATTAAAATTTTATTTTTCCGTTGTGTATGAAATCACGAAACTCAACAAGTTAGACAATTTGTTAACCTGGGGATTGGGTTTGTGAAGGCTTAAGAAGGTTGAAAATTACAAATTTTAAAATTATAAAGATTATAATTTAAAGGTTTAGAATGGAGGAGCTACTCTCCCACCATCCGTCATGTAAGATTATGACCTAGTCAAATAGTTTTATCCTTAATTTTTATATTTTTATTTTAAATTTACTTAATTTCTAAATTTATACATTTTAATTTTATTTAATTAATATAATATAATATTAAAATAGATAAATATTTAATTTCAATTTTTTAAGAGAAGATTCAAATATTTTTAAGCAAGTGAGATGCCAAAAGTGAGACTTAAATTAACAAAAAATAAAATAAAATCATAGATCAAAATAAAAAATAAAAAATAAAAAATATTCTTTATATTTTACTATGTTCTTCAATTACATATTATTTTATATCATATAAATTTTTTGTGTTTATATTAATATCAGTTTTGTAAAATATATTAATTTCATATATTGTAAAAATTAAATAAATTTAAAGTAAAAAAATTAACAAACTAAATAAAAAATAATTAAAATTTGATTGAAACAGCTCATGAAGCATGCAAGTGTCACACTAAGAAAATATTCTTAGTCGACATTTCAGGGTGATAAAACAAAAGTCATTTTATTCAAAATTAATAAAACAATGATAAGTTCCAAAAATGAAAAAATATTTTGTTTGGAAGTTATTTTTGAAAAAATAAAAAGTGAATGCCTTTTTTTGATAAATTTTTTAGTTTTTGAGATATTTGTGAAAACTTTCCTAAAATTAGGACAAAATATACGCACCTTTAGCCTAAAAAAATATAAATTTATATCAAAATTGGAAGTAGTAATTATTTCCAATATTGAAGTATTGAAACATGCTGTAAAAATAATAACTTTATATTTTGAAGTTGAGGTGATGCTTGATTACCCAAATGAATATTTTACTGAAGTCTATAAAACCTATTGTGAGGATGTGGTTCTTTCACTTATACTCCGAAGCAATAAAAAGGCATATGGACCATTCGGTAATGCTTCGCGGGGAGCATATTTTTCTTCTTTACATGGCATTTATGGAGGATATTACAAGATTGCCGGATTCCATGGCTGGAGTGGAGCGTAATTGTATTCAATTGGTTTTTATTTAGAGCCAATCGATAAACAGAGGAAGAGACTCAAAATTACTAAAGGTTGACAAATTTGAACTAAAGTACCACCACCAAGGCATCACTTTCATTTACCACCTAATATATTAATAACAGTCTAATAAGTGTTGTTTTTTTAAATCAAGTTTATTTTGCTAAATTGCTACCACGAGTGTTGTATGTGATTGTTTGATATTTTAAATTATTAAAAATTATTTTGAAGTATGCAGTGTTAATAATATTTTAAATTTTTATATATTATAATTATTTGTAAATATTATTTATATATTTTATTTTAAATATTTTGTTACGTAGAAGATTTTATTTGAAAGTTATTATTATTTAAAAATATTAATGTTAGTATTATTATTATTATTGTTATTGTTAATATTATTATTATTATTGTTATTGTTATTATCATTATTATCATTATCATTATTATGTATTATCTATATGTATGTATATATATATAATAAGAGGTTAGGATTTTTTTTTTCAGGACTTTCCCTTCTTCCTTTTCTTTTTTCTTTCTTTCTTCTTTTCTTCCTATTTTCTTCTTCTCCTTCCCCTACATTCCCGTTTTTCCAACAGACCACCCCAGCTCTGTCGTGCACCACCACCTGCTGCCACCACCCACCACCATCACCTCCCCTCCTTCTCTTCTCCCTTCCACCACCTTTAGTGTGCCAGTCCGACGCCGGAAACAACAACAGCAGCAGCGGTGGTTTGTCACGTCGCCGATGGTGATTCCGGTGGTGAAAGCTTGTGTTCCCGGGCACCTTTGAACCCTCATGGTCTGGGCAAGCTAGTTCTAAGCTCGGTTCAAGTTTAGATCATTTCATTTGTAAGTTTTCTTCAATTTTAGTTTAGGTTAACTTTGTGTTTTTCATTTTTTTAAGCTTTATTTTCTGTGATTTAGGCTTAGTGTCTTTAGAAATGTTGTTTTGTGTAGCTTAAGCTTTCCAAATATATTTTTGTTGAATTTTTTTGATTTTTGAGGTTTAAATTTTCCGGCGAGTCACTGTTCCGGTGATCTTTGCTGGAAAATCTTTTTATTTTTAATAAATTGTATGGATTAATTGGAATATAGTTTGTGATGGAACTTTATGAAAATTATGTCCCGATTATTTACTATGAATTTTTGAAAGTTTATGTGAAAAATTAATTTTTGAAAAAATTAATATAAATTGGTGAATTTGGTGTTTTAGTTAAAATAATTGTTAATTAGTGTGTTTTGAATGATTTTGGAATAATAAATAGTGTTAAAATGATTTTTACGAATTATTTACTATTTTTAACTAATTAATAATAATTTTTGAAAATATATTCAATTAATAAATTTATTTACTATTTTTGTGATTAAATGAATTTTTAACTATTTTTATTATATGTTTGAACTATTTAAATAATTATTTATGAATTTAACTATTTTAATTTTGAATAATTGAAAAATGAATTTTTATTAATATTATATAATTTATTTGATATTTATTAACTAATTTGAAAAAATAATTAGCTTTAAGGTATTTATTATTTAAATAACTTGAATTGAGGTATTTTATTGATATTTATGGATTTTAATGATTTTTGTTATATATTATTAAATATTGATTTTATTGTGAATTATGATTCTCGATTGGAAAATTGTGTAGTTCGGGGTCCCGACCCAAGGTGTTGTGCATTTGTGATTTTAGAAGTGTGTTTTCTTACAAGATTGGCTCTACTTTCAGTAGAGAGATGTCCAATTTATAGAGGAGACTCTGCTAAATTTTTGGTAGAATTCTTATAAAACATGACATCGGGTCGATCCTGAGTTTTTGATTTTGTGGTTAAGTTGTGTCTTAGATCAAGTCGTCCTTTAGAATTCCTAGAAGTGTGAAATTAGTTGTTCGATTATGATATCATTATTATTATTTATTTTCTATAGTTGCACCGAGACCGAAGCCTATTGGACCAGGTCTGTCGAGTCTATTTGGAGGAGTGCAAACCTGTGAGTTATTATTTTATATATGCATTTCATATAGGATACATGATTATGAGCATCCATGTTTCCATAATGTGTTTAAACATGAATTATCTTATCAAATGATTTAGTATATTTTTGGTATATTTGGATATATATGCGATGTATATGTTTGGTATATTTTTAATATATATGTGGTATACTTATGGTATATTTTGGTATATATGTGGCATATATATTTGGAATATTTTTAGTGTATGCTTCGTATATATTTGAGATATAATTGGTATATTTCTTTATAAAATGAATGCCATTATGTTTTAATTGTGCATTTATTATTTTCGAACATTTATACAATTTATTTGAAGGATATTAGTAGAACGTGCTATCTAGTGGGCTGCATTAAGACTATGTATGTACCAGTATGTTAGATTTTAGGGTTGAGATGATGAAATTATTTGATGTGAAATTTGATTATTTGATTATTGAATATTGTGGTGAGAGAGTAGTGTGATTGCGATAGCTCGGTTGAGGTAGTGTGATTGCGATAGCTCGGTTGAGGTAGTGTCTCGGGACCAATCATACTAATAGTGAGACTGTGAGAACTTAATTGACTTAGTGTCTTGGGGCTAGTCTACTGTCCAAAATTAGAAAAGAGAATTATTTTGGAATTGAGTAAACCTGTTAGTTAGTGAGACATTTTGATTGAGGTTGCGTATATTTTTAGGGTTCTATTTAATCCTTCACTCAAATAAACTTTTTCTACATTTATTATTATATAAAAGTGGATTTTAGCATCTGTGTGAAATGTGTGTATATGTATATTATTATACTGATGCTTGACTGTATATGACTTTAGGTTGCATGTATATATATTATAATAATTCACTCAATGAAGTCTGACTCCCCTTAATATTTTTTTACAGGATCTTCTTCCTTTTAGACCTCCCTAGTAGTACTTTACGCCGGTCTTCTTCTGCTAGACTATGTAAATTTCATATCTGAACTCTTATTGTGTTTTAGAAACTGTAGTAGTAGTGTTATTGAGATAGAAATGTGTGGTGTTTAGTTTGAGATTTTATATCCGAATATTATATGAAATATTTTCATTATGTATGATATATACAGATTTGCTTTTATATTAAATAAATTTTTTAATTTTGGTGCATTTTTATATTATTATTGCATGTGTTATTATTTTTAAGGCTTGCTATGAGTTCTAGATTCGAAAAAATTTCTGTTTCCTAGCGCCGGTCATGATCCAGATTTGTGTCATGACAAAGTTAGTATTAGAGCCTAGGTTATTAGTGTTGTGGACCTAGGTTTTTAGAGTCATGTTTTCTTTGAAACTGCTATAGTAAATTAGGTTTGATTATATTTTAATATGTTTTCCTTGATTTAGGTTTTCGTGTAATTGTTAGGTTGTCTATTTTATTTGAATCTTGTTAGTTTTATCTTTTTAGAATGAGGAGGCGAGCGTATGTCACTCCACCAGTCATTGAGGCAGAGGATGATGAGTCCTTTTCAGAATGAGGTTTTACCTCTAAAGCTGCCAGTTAGGCGTAGAGGTAGAGGTAGAGGTAGACCTTGAGGAGTGGTAGGTTGCCATAGATAGAGAGAGCTACAGGACAAGGAACTTGTAGAGCCAAAGTATGAGGAACTTGCTATACCTTTAGTTGCATCGCAGATGTAGCCTGTCTATCAGCAAGGTATGTTTGACCTTGAGGTCGCATTATTTTATGCTAGAGTCGGCAGGATATCATTTGACGGGATGTCAGACCCTCTAAATTTTCTGCACGCCATTGAGATGAGGACTCGGACTGCTTACACTGAGTATCAATAGATTATAATAGTCAAGTTATTTATTGAGGGACTAACCCTAGATTGGTTTGTTCAAGTCATTCAGCCGCACATGACAACAATGACTTAGGCTCAGTTTCGAGAGAGGTTTTTTGGGTGTTTTTATCCTGAGCCACTGTGGATGAGCTATAGACTTAGATTGACCAACATTTCCAAAGGTGATAGATCTGTAGAGGACTACACCAGAGAGTTCCTCAGACTGGGTCAATATGCAGAGGATTTGATGCGAGATCAATATTTTTCCATTATGATATACGTCACTGGATTGGGTTGCTTTTGCTGGGATGCCTATTATAGGACTTACTTTTAAGTCGGTGATAGAGTTGGCCAAGGAGATAGAGCTCAGATTTGTCAGGCAGGGAGTTGTGCATGATTACTATCAGTTGGGAGGTGTTCAGTAAGGAGGATTTCAGAGCACATCATTCTAGAATTTTTAGATTGGCTCTAGGAGTCATCAGAGAGGATCTTATCAGCAAAGCTAGAGACCTTAGTAGAGCCAGAGACCTCAGGAGTAGTAGGCATGGCTGTGGAGGATTGTGTAAACCTGTCAGATTTGGTTTTGGTGCTTCTAGTAGTCGCAGTGGTCAGAGTTCAGGATATGGTAGCACAGGATCAATAACCAGTGCTTGTCAAATGTGTGGGAGAGTTCATCAAGGACTACGGTACATAAATCCTGGAGCATGTTTTAAATGCGGACAGATAGGACATTTTGCTAGAGCGTGTCCTTATTCTAGCTATCAATAATTATTTCTACAGCAGTCCATCGCTAGTTCAGCTCCAGCTCCTTATCAGTTACCTCCAGCTCAGTATCCAAGTACAATACAGATTGTTGCCTAGCAGGGGCATGTAGAGGTAGTAGAGGGGGTGCCAGGGGTGTTGATCAAGCTTCCACTAGCCAACAGGGAGGTTGAGGTCAGGCTAGAGTTTTCACCCTTACCCAGTAGGGTGCTCAGGCATCCAACACCATTATTGTAGGTATTCTTCCAGTCTGTTACTTGGATGCTAGAGTTTTGATTGATCCGGGTGCCACACATTCTTCAGTGTCCCCTGTTTTTGCTTTGAAGCCGTATTGGCAAGCTTCAAGGATGACTTTTCCTTATCTGTCGCCACTCCTCTAAGGAATTCATTAGACATCGATGTGGTTCTTTCTGGTTGTCCGGTGTTAGTGGGAGGTAGAGAATTGCCAATGGAATTGGTATTATTGGATGTGATGGAGTTCAATGTGATCCTTAGTATAGATTGGTTATCTCAATATTATGCCATTGTGGATTGTCGGAGTAAAGAGGTAATTTTCATAATTTTGAATGAAGAAGAGTTTAAGTTTATGGGTGATAAGAGTTTTGCACCTCAGAATCTGATTTTCGCTATTACAGTTAGGAAGATGCTGAGGAAAGGTTATTAAGGATACTTGACACTAGTCAGAGATATTTTAGTGAAGAAGTTATCTCTTACAGATGTTCTAGTTCATTGTGAGTTTTCTTATGTTTTTCCTGATGAGTTGCCAGGTTTACCACCCCACAGAGACATCAAATTCTGTATAAATGTGGTTCTAGGTACAACTATTTTGATGTCGCCCTACAGAATGGCTCCTGCAGATTTGAAGGAATTAAAGGAGCAGTTGTAGGATTTGCTGGATAAGGGTTTCATTAGACCCAATGTTTCTCCTTGGGTTGCACTAGTCCTATTTGTGAAGAAGAAGGATGGTACATTGAGACTGTGAATAGATTACAAAGAGCTGAATAAGGTGACAGTGAAGAACAAGTATCCTCTTCCGAGGATAGATGATTTGTTTGATAAACTTCAAGGTGCACAAGTCTTTTTCGAGGTTGACTTGAGGTCGAGTTATTGTTAGTTGTGGACTAGTGAAACTGATGTTTCTAAAAAGGCATTCTACACTCGATATGGTCATTATGAGTTTCTGGTTATGTCTTTTAGGTTGACTAATGCACTAGCTACTTTTATGGGTCTGATGAATAAGGTATTTAGACCGTTTATGGATCGGTTTGTGGTAGTCTTTATTGATGATATACTGGTGTATTCAAAGAATATGGAGGAGTACGTATCTCACTTGAGGACAGTACTGCAGACACTTGGAGAACATCAACTTTATGCTAAATTCTTAAAGTGTGATTTCTAGTTGGAGAGTATTGCATTCCTTGGACATGAGGTGTCTAAAGATGGTATTCAAGTTGATCCACAGAAGATTGAGGCCGTGTCTGAGTGGCCCAGACCGACAACAGTCATAGAGATTTAGAGTTTTCTTGGTTTGGCTAGGCATTATAGGACATTTGTGTAGGATTTCTTTAGAATTACAGCTCCTGTGACTCACCTGACTTAGAAGAATGTGAAGTTTGTGTGGTCAGATGCTTGTGAGAATGATTTTCAGTTATTGAAGGAGAAGTTGACCACAACTCCAGTTTTAGCTTTGCCTAATGGAGTAGATAAGTTTATTGTGTATTATGATGCCTCCAGAGTTAGCCTAGGTTGTATTATGATGCCTCCAGAGTTAGCCTAGGTTATGTGTTATACAGAATGGTAGGGGGACAACTTATGCTTCGAGGCAGTTGAAGAAACATGAATAGAATTATCTTACTCATGACCTAGAGATGGCTGCAATGATCTTTGCTTTTAAGATTTGGAGACATTATCTGTACGGGGTGACTTGTGAGATTTTCACAGATCACAAGAGCCTAAAGTACATTTTTCAGTAGAGAGATCTGAACTTGAGGCAGAGGAGATGGTTATAACTCCTAAAGGATTATGATTGTGATATTCTTTATCATCCAGGCAAGGCTAATATGGTAGCAGATGCCTTAAATAGGAAGTCCTCAGGTAGTCTTGCTCATATTAGTGTGGAGAGGAGACCTTTGATCCAAGAGTTGCATGAGTTAGTGGATCAAGGTTTGATGATGAAGATTAGCAGATTAGGTGGATTGCTAGCTCAGTTCAAAGTCTGATTAGCATTGAGAGATAGGATTAAAGTAGCTTAGGGCTGAGATCCTATTCTAGCAGAGCTTGAGGAGAATGTTCATGCAGGGAAGTTCACTGATTTTACACTTGATGATGAAGGTGTTTTATGGATCAGTAGTAGATTATGTGTTCCTGATGTGGATAATTTGAGAGAGGAGATCCTTAAAGAAGCGCATTCTATAACTTATAGTGTACATCCAGATGTTACTAAGATGTACCACAATATCAGAGATTTGCATTGGTGGGATGGATTAAAGAAGGATGTAGCTGATTATGTTTCTAAGTGTTTGATGTGTCAGCAGGTGAAAAGTAAGCATTAGAAGCCTTCTGGGAAGCTTCAACCTCTTCCTATTCCTGAATGGAAGTGGGAGAGAATTGCTATGGATTTTATGGTAGGGTTACCTCATTTTAAGGATGAATATAATTCCATCTGGGTGATTATGGATAGGTTAACCAAATTAGCTCACTTTTTACCAGTTAAAGCCACTTATTCTATAGCTAAGTTGGCTAAGTTGTATGTTAAGTATATTGTGTGCCTTCATGGAGTACTTATGTCCATCGTATCTGATAGAGGTTTAGTGTTTACCTCTCAATTTTGGCAGAAGTTGTAGGAAGCAATGGGCACTAGGCTTGATTTCAGTATTGCTTTTCACCATCAGACAGATGGTCAGTCTGAGAGGACGATCCAGACACTCAAGGATATATTGAGGATACGTGTATTGGATCTTAGCGGTAGCTGGGATTATCATTTTCCGCTAGTAAAGTTTGCATCTAATAATAGCTACCATAGCAGTATTAAGATGACAACATATGAGGCTTTGTACGGAAGGAAGTGTAGATCTCTTTTGAGTTAGGATGAGATTGGAAAGAGAGCATTGACTAGACTTGAGATGGTTTAGGATACAACTGAGAAGGTTACTGTGATAAAAAGGAGATTATAAATCGCAACTAGCAAACAAAAGATCTATATGGATCTGAGGTGCAGAGATGTGGAGTTTCAAGTTGGAGAATTTATGTTTTTGAAGGTGTCTTTGATGAAGGGTGTGATGAGATTTGGTAAGAAGGTGAAATTAGCACCAAGATATATTAGACCATTCGAGATTCTAGAGAGAGTGGGCATGGTTGCATATCGATTGGCTTTGCCTCCGAATTTGTCTCAAGTGCATTAAGTGTTCCATATCTCGATTTTAAGGAAGTATATTTTAGATCCTTTGCATGTGTCGCAGATTGAGAGTATGGAAGTGAATAAAGATCTGACATATGAGAAGGAGCTAGTTGCGATAGTGGATTATCAAGTTTGTTAGTTGCGCTTGAAGCAGATCCCGATGGTCAAGGCATTATGGTGGAGCAACAATGTGGAGGAGCACACTTGGGAGACTGAAGCCGAGATGCGGGTGGCCTGTCCTTACCTCTTTCCTCAATGAATTCTTGTTTTTTGTTCTTTTATTTGAAAATTCGAGGATGAATTTTTGTAAGGGAGGAAGATTGTAATGACCCGATATTTTAAATTATTAAAAATTATTTTGAGATATGCAGTGTTAATAACATTTTAAATTTTTATATATTATAATTATTTGTGAATATTATTTATTTATTTTATTTTAAATATTTTGTTACTTAGAGGATTTTATTTGGAAGTTATTATTATTTTAAAATATTATTATTATTATTATTGTTACTGTTATTGTTATTATTATTATTGATATTGTTATTATTATTATCATTACTATTATTATTGTTATTATTATTAGTATTATTATTTTATGTGTGTGTTAGTGTGGTGTATTATATATATGTATGTATATATATATATATATATATATAAAATAAGAGGTTAGGACATAAAATATTTAGTATATTTTTGGTATACTAATGGTATATTTTCGTATATAAGCGACATATATATTTGGAATATTTTTAATATATGCTTGGTATATATTTGAGATATAATTGGTATATTTTTTTATAAAATGAATGTCATTATGTTTTAATTGTGCATTTATTATTTTCCAACATTTATACAATTTATTTGAAAGATATCAGTAGAACGTGTTGCCTAGTGGATTGCACTAGAATTGTGTACGTACTAATACATTAGATTTTAGGGTTGAGATGATGAAATCATTTGATGTGAAATTTGATTATTCGATTATTGAATATTGTGGTGAGAGAGTAGTGTGATTGTAGGAGCTCGGTTGACCTAGTGTCTCAGGGCCAATCACACTGATAGTGAGACTGTGGGAGCTCGGTTGACTTAGTATCTCGGGGCCAGTCTACTATCCAAAATTGGAAAAAAGAATTATTTTAGAATTAAGTAAGCCTGTTGGCTAGTGAGACATTTTGATTAAGGTTGCGTATATTTTTAGGGTTCTATTTGATCCTTCACTCAAACAAACTTTTTCTACATTTATTATTATATAAAAGTGGATTTTAGCATTTGTGTGAAATGTGTGTATATGTATGTTATTATACTAATGTTTAACTATATATGACTTTAGGTTGTATGAATATATATTATAATAATTCACTTAGTGAGGTATGACTCCCCTAAATATTTTTTTTACAGGATCTTCTTCCTCTTCAGACCTCCTTAATAGTACTTTACGTCGGTCTTCTTCAGCCTCGACTAGACTATGTAAATTTTATAAATGAAATCTTATTGTATTCTAGAAATTGCAATAGTAATGTTATTGAGATAGAAGTGTCTTGTATTTAGTTTGAAATTTTATATTCGAATATTGTATGAAATATTTTCGTTATGTATGATATATACAGAT
Source organism: Mallotus nudiflorus (assembly GCA_947683625.1). Taxonomy (NCBI): domain Eukaryota; kingdom Viridiplantae; phylum Streptophyta; class Magnoliopsida; order Malpighiales; family Euphorbiaceae; genus Mallotus; species Mallotus nudiflorus. The sequence continues at coordinate 23,498 of CANTUR010000451.1, forward strand.
TTGCTTTTATATTAAATAAAGTTTTTAATTCTGGTATATTTTTATATTATTATTGCATGTATTTTTATTTTTAAGGCTTGCTACGAAAGAATTCCCATTCCCTAGCACCGGTCATGACTCTCGGTTTGGGTCGTGACATTGTAATTGGGACTTTTTGCCAATTTATGAAAAAAAAAATCATATTTCCATTTTGTGGTTGTTTTTTTTCCTTTTCCAAGGAAGGTAAAAGCCAAGAATGGTCCTTTCTTTTTTAATTCTTCTTTTATGGTGGATTAAGTAAAGAAAAAAAAAGTGAAGAACAAAGACTAACTAATTGATTTGGTGAAGAATAAAGACAAGTGAATTGGACTTAGATGAAGAGAAATACGTAGCTTATTCAATTGTTATACCATGGACCACCATCCATATTGCAATATGGACCAAGGGTCCATCACACGTGCCAAAAAACCAAAAACACGCTTCATTTTTTAATTCTTAAATGGTACTTTAACGTCAGTTAAATCACTCATTTGTGACCTTCTGCTCTCTACAAACAACCAACCTTCATGTTCTCTCTCGAACTCTCACTCTTTAAATCTCTCAATCTTTGAATCTCTCCATCGTTCTTTGGTCACTAACTTGTCGGAAAAGAGAAAGTCTTCATTTCTTATGTACTATAAGTGATTCTATCTCTCAGATTTAGTACTATAAGAGAATAAAAAATCATTTTAATTTATATTCATGTTCAAAATAACAGCAAAATCTTTATAACGTTTGATGTTTACATGATTCTATTTTCAACATCTTTTTGGTTATTCATCTATGATTATACTTTCATTAGATTTAAATCCATTAATACATGTTCATTATCTTCTACAAAAAGGTTCATCACTCTGCTATGTTAAGTTCATAGACCTTTGCTTGTATGTTTATAAAGATTCACCTTCAGTTTTAGTAACCTATTAATCTGCATGTTTATATACCTTTAATATGAAAGCTTCATTACTTATAACATAAAAATTCACTGTACTTTACATGCATATTCAAAATATAATGCAAATCTTTATAACATTTGATGTTTCTATGATTATGTGTTAAACATCTTTTTTGTTATTCATCTGTGATTCTACTTTCGTTAGGTTTAAATCCAAAGATTAAAATACACATGTTCATTATCTTCTACATAAAGGTTCACTACTTAGTTATGTTATTATATATAATCTTATAATCATGTAGCTTCATAACTTAAAAAAACATAAAGATTCATTACTTTATCCATAAAAATTCATTACTTATCTCTTGTAGGTTTAGCTACATTAAAATGAAAAGAACAATGGAAGCAGGACCCTCTAAGCATAAAGGAAATCAAATTTTTACAAGAAAAAAATATACTAATTAGTAAAATATTCACTGAGATAACCTAGAATGCCTCAATACTATTCACTCTTCTAAATGAGGTATGGTATTGGACTAGCTAAATAACTGTGAAAATAACAAAAATCAAAAACATATTTGAGATAGAGTTTTCTTAACCATCTGATATAGTTTATACAATGAATGGGGCTTCTTAGGAAATAGCTAAATCCTTATTCATATTGAGAAGGTGGGAAGTAAGAAAAACACTTGAGAAAATAGATTTTAAATATGAAAATTTTTGGATGCAAGTTAATGGTTTTGCCTACTCCAGAAGCCAATAGTGAAGTTGCTATTGATATTGCTAACCATTTATATGTAGGAATTATTTCACAAAAGGATTATACATTCGTGGATGAGTTAGGAATACCTGTTTTAAGAATGAATGTGAGAATAGACTTGATTGAACCTTTGCCATGTGGCTTCTATCTTGAAGAAGATACAATTTGGGTAGAGAGGGAATGGATATCTTTTAAGTATGAAATACTACCTTTTATATGTTGGTTTTGTGGTATGTTTGATCACATTGCAGGTAATTGCATAAATCTGATTAGAGTAGACAATAAAAAACTAGAATATGGTCCTTTAATTAAAGCTTTACCATCTAAGCCACGGAGAAAATACTTGGTAACTATAGAAGATAGCCCAGCTAACTACGGGTTGACTCTAATACTCAAATGGAAACCGAGTATACCCAAAACTGCAATGAAGAAGACATAGCAAAGAAAATTGAAGAAAAATTAATTGAATTAGAAAGAAAAGTGCAAGAAATGACAAGAAGGAAAAAAGTATATGGAAGCTATAGTTCATTTGATTCATCCAATAGTGATAGTGGCTAACTTTGTTATTTATAATATGTTTAATGAAATTATAGTACCTTTTTTTTAACTGTTGAAACTGGAGTAATTTCTTTTATATTTTAGTGAAACTTTGTGTTTATCAAATTTAAAATTTAAAATTTATAATAATTAGTATTTTCTTTTTGTAAATACAAAGTTTATTTACTTTTTATTGATATTCATAGCTTTGTTAGTTAAGTTCAAAGACCTTCACCTGTAGGGTTATGAACCTTCACCGGACATTCATTTAACTTATCTCACACCTTTGAGAAAATACATTGATTCAAATCTAGATCTTCATTGATAATTACTTATATGTTCATTCATAGTGAAGAACACTTTCATTATGAAATACTTAAAGTTTTATAATAATTTATATTTTTTATCAATTAATTCAAAATTCATTTATGTTCCATTACATAACGACAAAGCTATATATATATATATATATATATATATATATATATATATATATATATATATATATGTTCATTAAACTTATATATATATGTTCATTAAACTTTAACTACAGCTTCATTAAGCTTAGCTTGCATGTCCATTTTCCTTTACTTAAGTAGATTAAACCACAAATTCATTGGTTTAGGCTTGAAGATTCATCAAATGTTACCTACAAATTCATTATTACTAAACAATTTGAAAATGAACAAAGTTTATAATATATTATATTTTTGTCAATTAATTCAAAGTTCATTTATGATCCATTACACAATGATAAAAACTTTATTTGTGTGTGTGTGTATATATATATCTATATCTTTATTGAATTTCAGCTACAACTTCATTAAGCTTAGCATCCATGTCCATTTTCCTTTACTTTAGTAAATTCACATGACTTTAAAACCAAAAGTTCATTGGCTTAGCTCTATAAATTCATCAAATATAACCTACAAATTCATCATTACTATAATTTCAAAATGAACATTGTACTTCTCCAATTTAGCATCAAAAAAATTATATGTAAATTGTATCTTTACAACTAAAAAACATAACAAAGAAATTGCCATCATCCTTACAATTTTAACTCAGCAAATTTCATTCTCGCTTGTTTGAGCACATCATCCCTATGAATATTTTCCTTCATCATTAAGATATAAGCACAATATTTTGCCCTTAATTTTTCTTCATTATTTTGTCTTCCAAAAAATTACTTAGCTTATACATAATTATAGCAAACATATTAGATGCTCAAAATTAAGTTTGTTAAGATCAAAATTAAGATTGATAATTATTAAGGCCAACAATCTCCCCTTTTTTGATTTTGATAAACTTATTTTGAGTTTGAGAAAATAATTTAAGGTGTAAGTGTGTGATGTTTTGAAATTCTCCTTAATATGAATATAGATAGATGACAATTAAATTGGTAAGAAGGGGAATAAAATGATACTAATTGAATTTATAAGTACATAAATAAATTTGCATATTCTTTTAAAGTATTTCTCCCCTTTTGTCAAGTAATTTTTATAGTGAGACGCGCATAAGCAAAATTGTCTCCCCCTATAATAACATATAAGTTCAAAGTTCAAATGATAAATGCAATAAATTCAAACTTAAATACTACTTTCTCCCCCTTTTAGCAAAATGCAAAAAGATTAATAGAAATAAAATTGCATTAATGGAAAAGACAAGTACAAAGACAAAACTAAACTAAAAATAAACTAAAGATAAACTAAAACATAACAAAAGACAAAACACATTAGCAACATATAAATAAAAAAGAAACTAAAAATAAATGAAAAAATATAATATAGAGAGAAGATAACTAATCATCACGAGGAGCATCTTCTCGAGTAAGAGGAGGATGTAGGAATGGGGCATAGTTACAAGCATAGCCTTATTGCTCATAAAGGTAATGCACATCATGTTGAAGATGAGCTATGCTTGCATTAACTTAATCAAATCTAGAATTAAAGTTGCTTTCCATTAAGCTCATTCGAACAAATAGTTGGCCCACCCATTGAGGCTTGTCACCAAAGGTTTGAGGGCCTTAAGAGGAAGTTCCTTCATGCCTTGTTCTTTTCCTTTGAGGAGTACCATGTGATTGAATTTCAAGTTCTTTTTCACCTTCACCTTGGCCTTCATGTTCTTTAATATCTTTGAAGAGTGCTTTAATATGCTTATTATCACCAAGGTCATGCTTTTAAACCCATGTGTCATTAATCTTGGAAAATTATTTAGAATTTTTATAAAGGTTTTATCAAGAATTAGGGGTTTGGTAGGGCTAGGGTAGAGAGCTCAACATTATAGAATTTGGTGATAATACCCCTAATACAAATAGCACCCACCAAGCTATCACTAAGGAGCCATAATCTCCATTGCAAAAATCTTCCTAATGCACTAGTTTCATTGTCAACAAGACAATGGAGCATGAAGAGGTCATCAAGTGAAATAGTTTCATTACTAAGGGCTCTACCCTTAATAGAATAAGCGAGGAAGTGATAAATATACCACAAAGCCTTAGATTTTAGATGAGAAGATTTGGTATATCCAGCGGAGAAGGTTGAAGCTCGAGGAGCGCAAACCTTTTGACAAAAGACATTAGGAAGCCAATTTGCTTGAATTTAAATGTGTCCCTTTTAGGTAAATCCAAAAACAGTATCAAAACTCTTGATAAGTCATAAACTGTTCTTTTCCACCCAACTTAAAATGCAAGAAGTAGTAGGGGTTGTCCTCATCATAATGTATGGAGCAAAGAGTGTAGGTAGAAAGGAATTCCACAATGAAAGAGGTGTAGGAAGGTAAAAGAGTGAAAGCAAAATCAAATAACCCACCTCTTAGGAGGAGCTCTTTAACTTCATCATAGCTATAGAAGGTAATACCATTATAATTGTTTTTAATATTTTGACGTCTGTTTCTTTATTAATTTAAAAAAATTTTAAAAATAAAATAAGTTATAATGAAGTAAAAAAATATAATAAATATTAGACATATAGAAACTTAAAAAAAAAAGTGTTCTCGGGATTATTTCAGATGAGCAAGTGAATTGTTATAGGATCAAGTGAATTAGGGACATCTATCAGGTTCCAGAGATGTAGAACCACCAATAAGAGTTGTTTTCCAGTGATTGTTTTCAATAGAGTAGATAAATAGTCCAAAAGCCACCAAGGTATTATGCTTTGTATTATATTTTATTTTTCTTCTTTATGAAACTAGAACTGAAGAGAGTTTAAATGGAGATTTATGAGAAAATAAATTTTGAAATTGTCTATTATGGATGTGATAACTTATGGGTGTAGTGATTGTGATTTTTTTCTCCATGAGACTTGTGCTAAGCTTCCTTAGTTACTGCAATATTTTTTTTCCACCCATGTCCTCTGTTTCTCAAGATTTTAACTTAACACATGTAATGGCTACTATAGATTTCACTCATAGTGTTTCACTTATCATTATGAAAAATGTGACTTTGACCTTGATCTAGGTTGTGCCTCGAATTCCCAAGATCAAAGTAAACGATAAAGAGGAGATTCAACATTACACTCATAGGTAGGGCTAAGCAGAAACCGATTGTGCCTGACTTTTTTGAACAAACCCAAACTAAAAATTAGGCACAATTCAGTTTTCAAAACTGACTAAAGGGTGGATCAGTTGGAAGGTTTGGCTTAAATTGGTTTTCGAATGTCAGGGGATATAATGTCCAACCAAATTGACCCAAGTTTTTGAGTTTCCTTTAATACTAGACGACATTATTTTGTGTAGGAGGGACTATAAAAGGAAAAAACCCTACCCATCCTTTTATTTCCCTTATTTCTCTTTTTAAGTAGCCGCCCTCTCCTATCTCCTCTCCTCTTTATCTCTAACCCTAACCCTAATGCTTTATCTTCTCATCTCCTCTAACCCTAACCTAATCATTTATCTTCTCCCCTCAGTCCTTACTAACAAACCTTCTCTGTAACCATAACCCTAATCACTCACTTGTCTCTGATTTTGGTCTCTCAAAGTAATCGCTTTGATTACTTTCAGGTCTCTTTTCATTGACCACAAAATAAATAAACACATCATATTCAAAATTTCATATTTGTTTATGTTGGCAATTTCTTGGTTTTGTGTTTATTTCTGTGATGATTAACATGATCTTGTTAATTTTTAGCTGTTTGGTGGAAGCTTTATGGTTTACCATAAATGATTCATATGGGTTTTACCTTTTTTACATGGAAAAGTGGAATTTTTGTATAGATCTGGTTTATATTTATATTTTTAATGTACATGGAAAATTAATTTTTTTTTTTAGATTTAATCTTTAAAATGTTAGATCTGGTTTATTTTATAATGATTGTTTATTCTTATCTTCTATTTTTTTATTTGTGCATTAATTTTTTTAGTGATTGTTTCATTTTTTCTTCGATGTTTAGTGATTTTTTTTTTATGTTTTTCATGTTTTAAAGATCATAATAAAGACTGTGATAATTCTTTTTATTCCTTTTCTTAGTCGATCTAAAATTTTTTTATAAAAAATGAGATGCATGCATGTAAACGAACATGATATAAACTTTTTTGTTGTTGTATGGATATGTGATAAATCAACTATGATATGGAATTTGGTTTAAACGATCTATGTCTATAAGTGTTTATGTGTTTCTGGGTATATTTTACTTTGCTTGTGGGTATGTTTTAGTGGAAAATTCCTTTTATATGAGATATTGGTTCTTATTTTCTTTAATCCGTTATAAGAAAATAGTTTTTTTTTTGAGAAGTCATTTGCTTAAATAAAACTTGTATGTATTTTTTTTGTGTGACCGTGTTTGTAGTATTGAGGGATTTTAAATGGTGGAAGCTTAAAACTTTGAGTTATAACTCTAAAAAGGGTGGAAGCTGAAAGTAAAAACTTGAAGTTATTAAGTTATAATTTAATAAAAAAAAGGGTGATAATAGATTATTCCTACTCAATTTTATTTATTTTATTGGATAGTTGATACATAGAGTTTGCTACATATTGAAGGTGTATTTTTTTGTATCAGTTGAGTTTCTTGTATTTTATTTATTTAACTTAATGACATTCATTTTGTTGGAACTTCCTAATACCTTTTATTTGGGCATGTTTTATTTTCTAAATACAATAGATGGAAATAACCAATGGTAGTAATAATGCCACTGGTGTCCTTGAAAGCTCTACTGGTGCTAAGGCCAACAGGTGGAAGCAACTCATGCTATAACTGTTCAACAGACTCAAGCCAAACTTCCTAAAAAAAAAGAGATTGAACTTAAATCCATTATTTAGAAATTTTTTTTGAGAGACTAAAATATGAGCATGGTGTAATTCAATAGGGTAAATGCCTTTATTGTGCTGTGGTATTTTATGCTCATTCAAAAAAGCATGGCACATCTGCCTTAAAATTCATGTGTTGCATTGTATGAAAATACCACATAATTTGAATACTATGCAAGCACTTTTAACCTTGAAAGCTGCTAGTAATTTAGGGAAGCTCCTTTAGATAATGAAAATACCACCTAATTTAGTGTCATTGGCACATGGAAATTTGATATGGCTTCAATTAGAACTGCACTTGCATAAATGGTTATAGTTGATGAACTTCCATTTAGATTTGGGGAAGGATCTAGTTTCAAAAGTTTTATGCATGCTTCCTACTCTAGATTTAAGATTCCTTTTAGGTGGACTATGTCCTGGGACTGTTATGATTTGTATGTATCTAAGAGGGTGAAGCTAAAAGCTTTTATTAAGTCTGAATGTCAAAGAATCAGCATTTTTACTGATTTTTAGACATCAAACCAAAGAATAAACTACATATGTATGACAACTCATTTTGTTATAAGGGGTGGAATTTGCATAAAAAATTTATTTCCTTTGTGCCTATAACATCTCATAAGGGGAATATATAGCAAAGTCCTTAGAAAATTATTTGCTAGATTGGGGTATTAAATATATGTTTTGCATTACTGTTGACAATGCATCATCAAATGACACAGATGTAGTATATTTAAAAAAGAAATTACATAGTTGAGGTGCATCTTCTGTTAGGTTGAGGTTTTTTCATATGAGATGCATAATACATGTCTTAAATTTGATAGTTAATAATGGGTTGAAGGTGTCATATGTTAGTGTTAAGAAAGTAAGACAGGCAGTGAGATATAAGAGGAATTCTCCACAGAGGTTAAGAATATTTAGGGAAATATATGATTTAATTGGTATTGAATGAAAAAATTTATTGAGTTTTGATATGCCAACAAAGTGGAATTCCACCTACAGTATGTTGAAGATAGCTTATTACTATAAAAAAGCCTTCAAAAATATAAGTAGGCTGAAAGCTCCTTTCAATTAGACTTGGGTGATGATATTCCAGACTTTATTGACTGGGAGCATGTCCTCAACTAGTTAAGGTGTTGGCAATTTTTTACGATGCAATGTTAGAATTTCTAGATTAAAATATGTCACTATTAATTCTTTCTTTTTGGAAATTTTTGTCTTTTAGATGAGATATAGTCTTCAACTGACATTTCTATTATGCATATGGGCATGAACATAGAAGAAATTTCATAAATATTGGCGTGAGCCTAAAAAAATGAACTTTATTATTTTTATAGCAACAATTTGGACCCTCAATATAAGATTGAGTTTATTCAGTTCTCAATCACTCAAATGTATAGTAAAGAGTTAGGAAATAGTTTGTTACCAACTACAATCTAATATGTCTACTCGTTTGATGATTATATGAGCATGTATGGTGCTTCTTGTGCTTCTGAATCAATTGCAAGTCAATCAAGCCAACTTGAATCTCAGCCTGACAATGAAGCTCATGGCAAACGAATCATTGACTAAAGCAAGAGTTAAGAAGAACAAGCAAGATTTTGGATTGGGTAGTAGCAAAAAAATAGATCTTGGTATTTATTTGGGTGAGGCAGTGGTGGAAGATGAAGGCCTATTTGATATCCTTTGTTGGTGGAAGCTTAATGCAAATAGGTTTCCAATACTCTCTCATATGGCCAAGGATATATTAGTTGTGCCTATTTCAACTATTGCATTTAAGTCTACCTTCATCACTAGTGGTCATGTACTTGATGCTTTTAAGAGTTCTTTAACTCAAAAATAGTTGAAGCTCTTATTTGCACACAGGACTGGCTGAAATCCTATGATCAACCAGTGTTAGTTGAGGAAAATATTGATGAATTAGAGAATTTGAAAAAGGTTATGTTCATATTTACATATTTAAGTTATTTTATTATTTTAAAATAATATCCAAAGCTTTCACCATCTAATTTGTGTTTTTTTCTTTTTTCAAATTTGGAACAAGTTGACAGTGGCCCTTCTTTGTCACAAACTTAGTAAACGAGCTATATTGAGTTTATTCATTGATTATTTATTGCCTGCTTAATTCTTTGCTACTTGTTGAATTCTTTATTGCTTGTTTTACTTTGCTGCCTGATTGTGCTTTATTGATATATTGAGAATCACTCTCAGTTTGACTTAGATGTGACTAAACTGAAGTGCCTTTTAGGTCCCTGTGTTGTTGTTGCACTAAGTTCTGAGGCAATGATGAAGCTTTCACCCTAATATATTAAGACTTGACATAATGCTTGCTTAAGTTTCTTTGGTATATTTTAGGTGCTAGAAATGTGGCCGTATTCTTGATGTGATTTAACTATTGCTATCTTGAACCTCTTATTTGATTTTGATGTTTGTTTTTGGCAATGTTGATGCTTCCACCCTATTACAAACTGAATTTTTATTAGAGTACTTGTTTATTTCTTTAGGTGGCTATTAACATATGGTTTAAACTATATGATTATTGCTGCTATAAATTTTCTTGTATTCTAATAGGATTTGAAGTCATTAGCATCCTGAGCCACTTTTATTACACAACTTAGGTTCTTTTTAATGATATTATAGTTTATACTTTGTTAATTATTTGTGCATGTAAATATATGTATTGCTGCAGTTTGGTTTAATTTTGGTATTTGCTATAATATTTTAGTGGAAAGCTCCAAAGCCATGTGCTATTTTTTTGTATATGCATTATACGGGTTGTAATTACAATTTTTTTGTATAGGCTAATTGATATTTTATTTTGTAATGTGTAGTGTTTAGGATAAACTATTATAAGTCCTAATTTTTTTGGACATCTAGACTGATATGTAAATTGAATTGTAGATGGATAGCATCAAAAAATTGCTATGTTGATAGATAGCAGCAAATTACATTTACTACTATTTAAATAGATAATAGTATATGTAAATTGAATTGATAGATAGATAGCAACAAAAGGCCTTTATTTTTTGTATTAAAAATAATATGTAATTTAGGCTTGACCCATAATTGGTTAGTAAAAATGAATATGTGAATTTTTTTTATTATTTCTGTTAATAAGCCCAAAGCCCAACCCAATCGAGCCCAATCTAATGAAACGAATCGACCTTAATCGAATTTTTCAACAATCGACTTTTTCAGTTTAGGCATATACATCAGTTCGGTTCAGTAATTTCCTTTTGCCATAACCGATCGTTTCACCATTTTCTTTAATCGAACCACCTAACCCAACTTGACCGATGCTCAGCCCTACTCAGAGGCATCCCATGGTGATGATGAGCAAGATAGGGGAAACAGTCCAAGAAAAAAAAGAAGAAAGGCAAGATGGGGAGCAACAATAATGAAGTTTTTTTGCAAAATTTGTGGAAAGCTCTGTTTGAATCATAACTGTGGGTGTCATAATTGTGAATTTTATCTTCACAAATCTTGCATAGAAATGTTGCCTCAAATGTTTCATGTCTTTTATCACCCTTGCCAACTTGTTTTGATTATAACCCCCTTCTTTTATTGTGATGCTTGTGAAAATAAGTACTTGGGTCTTTGCTTTCGATGTGGCAAGTGTTATTTCCAACTTTATGTTGATTGGTTTCTATTTATTTGATGACAATAACAATTTGCTGTCAAGAGCTATTCTAGAAAATTTTAAATATATTTTATTTTTATGGTGAAGCTTTATTTTGGTAAAACAAAAAAAAAACTATATTACGTGTGTTGCATGGTAGAGAATAGTTTTGGCAAAATTAAATCTTCTTAATTAAGGTTTATTTGTTATATATTATTATAAGTTGTTATATATTCTTGTAGTATAAATACGTGCAAAAAACAATGAAAATAATGCAATGAGAGTTGCCTGCATTTTAATATATCTCTTCTCTTAAATATTTTCTTTTTTTCCTCTAATTTTACCAACAACTGGTATCAGCGCAAAGAAAGTTTTTTTTTTCTTTGATCCTTGATAAGTTGTGAGTAAAAACATTAGGAAACTCTTCATTAAACCTTAAACATTCAAACAAACAAAAAAATATGTGAAATATGGCTATAAGTTATAGTAGCATTTCAGGCTCAGCTCCTCCTATTTTCACAGGAGAAAATTATGATGCTTGGTCTATTGAAATGCAGGCTTACCTTAAAGGTTTGCTACTTTGAGAAGCAGTGGAAAAAGAAATGGAGACGAACTCACCAATAAATCCAACTTTGAATCAAATAAAGACTTATGAAGAACCATAAAATTTAGAGCTTTGAGTACCCTCCATGCAACAGTTGATTAAACCATTTTTACAAGAATAATGGCCTATGAAACTGCTAAGCAAGTATGGGATAAGTTGAGAACAGAGTTCCAAGGGAGTGATAAAATAAAACAAATGCAACTCTTCAATATGAGAAAGGAATTTGAGCTTCTCAGAATGAAAGAGAATGAAAATGTAAAGGCTTACATTGACAGAGTCATGAAGGTAGTAAACTAGATCAGGCTAATGGGAGAAGAATTGCCTGAAAAAAAGAGTCATAGAGAAGGTGATGGTGATTCTGCTAGAGAGGTTTGAAGCAAAGATTTCCTCTCCTGAGGATACTTAGGACTTATCCATACTCACTCTTATTGAGTTTGTAAATGCTCTACAAGCTGTAAAGCAAAGAAAAGCATTTAGGGAAGAGGAGAAGTCAATATAAGGGGCTCTTATAGCTTCTCAAAGCTCTAAGTTGTAAGCTGAGTCTAGTGGGAAAAGAATTTTTGATGGAAAAAATAGAAAGGAGAAGAAAGATCAGCAGGGAAATAGAGTAAGAAGGAGAGTGAAGTATCCACCATATCCTCATTGTAAAAAGACTAATCATAGTGAAGGTTATTGTTGGACATGACCAAGAGTTCAATGTAGGGGTTGTAAACAGTTTGGACACATTGAGAGGTTCTATCCAACTAATAAATAACAATAGCCTTAAGCACAACCAGCTCAAGTCAATGAAGGTACTCAGGATAAAAAAGAGAAGTTGTTTACTTCTACTGTTGTTGAAGAATGTTTAGTAGCAGCTCAGAATCCTAATGAATGGCTCATTGACAGTGGATGCACACATCATATGACTTCAAAATTGTAGAGTTTTAAGACTTTGGATAAGAGTTATTATTCCAAAGTGAGGATTGGAGATGATAGATTAGTTGATGTTAAAGGGAAGGGCTTTGTGTTGGTGCAAACACATTCAGGTACAAAGTTGATTGATGATGTTTTACTCGTACCTAAAATCATATACAATCTGCTAAGTATTAGTCAATTGCTTGATAAGAACTACAGTTTATTTTTTAAAAACAAAAGGTGTGAAGTTTTTAATCCAAATGGTGTTAAACTTTTTTCTATCAAAATGAGAAATAAAAGTTTTTCTTTTGAATGGGATCAAACAAAATTCAATCTCTCGCTACTATGGTAGATGAAAATGTCCTTTGGCACAAAAGGTTTGGTCATACAAAATATTCTTCTATGAAGCTTCTTCAAAGTAAAAGCATGGTAATTGATATGCCTTATGTATAAGAGAATGTTATTGTGTGTGATGTCTGTCAATTTGGAAAATTAAGTCAGATGTCATTTCCTATCAATCAAGCTTGGAGAGCTAATGAGAAGTTGCAGTTAGTTCATATAGATGTATGTGGACCTAAGAGTGTTACTTCATATGGTGGAAGCAAATATTTTCTTCTCTTTATTGATGATTATACCATGTTTTCCTGGATTTATTTTCTTTAACAAAAATTAGAGGTGTTCACTATGTTTCAAAAATTTAAAGTAGTAGTGGAAAATCATAGTGCCAAGTTTATCAAGACTTTAAGGTTTAATAATGACATAAAATACACATCTTATGAATTTAAAGTTTTTTTTTTTTTTGTAGAAGTCAAGCATCCATCATCAATTTATAGTCACTTATACCTCAACAAAATGGTGCGAGTGAAAGGAAAAATAGTTTAGTCATGAACATGTCAAAATGCTTACTATTTGAGAAGGAAATGCCAAAGAAATTATGGGCAGAAGCAGTAAATACAATAATTTATCTACAAAATAGGCTTCCTACTAAAGCTCTAAGTGAAAAAACTCCTTATGAGGCTTAGTTCGGAGTTAAAGCATCTATTGCTCATCTCAAAGTCTTTGGCAGTCTCAATTATTCTCTTGCTCCTCAAGCCTAGAGAGACAAGCTTGATAAAATAGCTAAAGTTTGAGTACTTGTTGGGTACAACAGTGCCTCTAAGGGTTATAGAATTTTAAATCCTATAACTCAACAGGTGTATGTTAGTAGAAGTGTGATGGTTGATGAAAATGCTGCTTGGAATAGGAACAATATAAACCAAGCTCCTTTTAATAAGTTTCCAATTTTGGAGACATTCCATAAGAACAAGATGCAAATTCAGAAGGTGAAGGGTTAGATGAGAAGATAACAGTCAGAGGAACTAGAACACTTCAAGACATATAAAATAGGTGCAATATGGCATTGTTTGAACCTCAAGATGTTGACACAGCTTTGAAGCATCTTGAATGAAGAGCAGCTATGGAGGAGGAGTTGGAGATGATCTATAAGAATGAAACTTGGAAGCTTGTAAACAAACCTTGTAACAATAATGTAATTGGAGTAAAGTGAGTGTTCAAGCTCAAGTATAATGTAGATGGCTCCATCAATAAGTTTAAAGCAAGATTGGTAGTGAAAGGGTATGCTTAGCAAATTGGAATAGATTAAACTGAGACATTTGCACTCGTAGCAAGATTTGACACAATTAAATTACTTTTAGCAATCTCAGCTCATAAAGGATGGAAAGTATTTTAGATGGATGTAAAGTTAGTCTTTTTGAATGGAGTTTTAAAATAGGAGATTTACATTGAGCAGCCAGAAGGATTCATTATCAAAGATAACCCTAATAAAGTATTTTTGCTAAATAAAGCACTTTATGGCTTGAAACAGACACCAAGAGCATGGTATTCCAGAATTGATAATTATCTGTTGAAACTAGGATTCATTAGAAGCAGTAATGAAGTAACTTTATATATGAAGCATGAATTTCAGGAGAATCTAATAGTTTCCATTTCTGTAGATGACTTTAATGACTAAAAGCAATGATAATGCTGTGGGGAAATTCAAAATGCAAATGAAGGAGGTTTTTGAAATGAATGAGCTTGGAGAGATGTCTTACTTTCTTGGCATGGAGATTAAGCAAACTTCAAAGGGAATTTTTATTTATCAGAGGAAGTATGCTGGTGAAATTCTTAAGAAGTTTGAAATTGAAAATAGCAAGTTTATGAGCACAACTGCTGTCCAAGGAGAAAAGTTGAAGAAAGAAGATGGTTCTAGTCCTTTTAATGCATCAATCTACAGAAGCTTGGTTGGGTGTTTATTGTATCTATGTGGAACTAGACCAGACAATGTTTGCCATTAGTGTGTTGTCAAGATTTATGCATTCACTTATAGAATTGCATTTCAAAGCTGCTAAAAGGGTTTTAAGGTACATTCAAAGTACCATTAATCTTGGGATCTTCTACAGACAGTCTACCGCCTTTGATCTTATAGATTTCACTGATAGTGATTGGGCAGGATCTCAAGATGATATAAAGAGCACCTTAGGCTATTGTTTCACATTTGGTTATGGCGTGTTTTACTTGGGTTCAAAAAAACAAAGTAGTGTAGCTCAGTCAACGGCAAAAACTGAGTACATTGCTGCCTTCGTTGCTGTCAACTAGGTACTGTGGATAAGAAAAATTCTTGAAGATTTAATGTTTAAGCAATCCAAAGCAACAATTATTCTATGTAACAATAAGTCAACTATTGCTATGGTGAAAAATCCAAATTTTCCATGAAAAAACTAAGCATATTAAGATTAAATTTCATGCTATTAGAGAGGCAGAGAGGTTCATTTAATGCATTGTGATACTAAGGATTAGTTAGCTGACATTTTCACCAAAGGATTGCAGAAGTCAATGTTTGAAGCTCTAAGAGAAAAGTCAGGAGTTTGTAGCAGCTCTTACATCAAGGAGGTGTACTGACAGTAACAATTTACTATTAAGAGCTATTCTAGAAAATTTTAAATATATTTTATTTGTATGGTGAAGCTTTATTTTGGTAAAACAAAAAAAACTATATTACTCGTATTGCATGGTGGATAATAGTTTTGCCAAAATTAAATTTTCTTAATTAAGATTTATTTGTTATATATTGTTATAAGTTGTTACATATTCTTATAGTATAAATACGTGAACAAAAGAATGAAAATAATGCAGTGAGAGTTGCCTGCATTTTAATAAATCTCTTCTCTCAAATATTTTCTTTCCTTCCTCTAATTTACCAACACTTTTGCTGCAAAAAAACCTAAAGATAAGCAGATTACACATTTTAGTCACCGGCATCCCTTGATACTTCTTGAAAATGTAAAAGATAATCAAGCTTCCTGTTCAATTTGTAGAAAGCACTGCTTGACAACTACTTATGGTTGTCAAGAATGCAGCTTGTATTTCCACAAGTTGTGATTGGACATCCTACCTCCAGAGATTTAGCTCTTCTTTCATCCATGCTCCCTCATTTCTCTTTCAACCTCATCTTATACATATGATACTTGTTAGAAACCCTATTCTGGTGTGTACTTCGGCTGTGGAGCTTGTCGATTTAAACTTTGTGCTGAGTGTTCTTTATTGCCCAGAAGCAGCATAGATGAAGATGACAAAGAGTGGGTTCAACACTTTTGGTCATCACCATCCTTCAGTATTGTCCGATAACATGGAAGATTATGGCGAAGTTTCTTGTGGCATCAGTGGAAAGATCTCCTTGAACTCTATATTTCGTTGTAGTCAATGCAAATCTTATTTCCATCAAACTTGCTTGGACATGTCACCTCGAAAGATTGATAAACATTTCTTTCATTCATGCCCTCATTCTTGCTCTCTAATTTTGCTGTCCACTCCATCGTATCAGTGTCATGAATGTGACCAAAGATGTACAGGATTGACCTTCCGCTGTGGGAGGTGCCACTTCCATCTGTGTATTGAATGTTCTCTACTGCCTACAATACAGTTAGGGGCTTGTGAGAAGATTCAGTATTTCCTCCATGAGCATCTCCAATTCTAAAATAGCATAAACCAGAACTTCCATGAATCTTTTGAAGGCCTCATCTGAATAGTATGCAAATGTTTTTGTGTTATCCATGTTTTCAAGTGATAGAATACTTGCCTCTACTTCCCTTCGCATAAATGCTTCAATATTATCAAGTTGCCTCCTCTCAACAGCATCTAAGGAAATCAATGTGTCATCCAAGGATAGTGCAGCCTTGCTTTGTGCATCTTTTAATTCCCTTGCACTCTTGTCTATTTCATTTTTCTCTATCTCTTCTACTGCTAAGTCTTTGCTAGTTACCATCTTGTTAGTTATATATCTACCAAAAACTCTCAATTCCACATCTCCATGTTTTCCCCTTAGTGTTGCTAAAACCTGGACATGAATATGAAATTGTCATTGTGTAATGATATTAGTCTTTAGAGTAAGAGTGTACACATAAGCTTTCCACAGAAATTGCGCACTTCACCTCAACAATCATTAGGCAACCCAGTGCACAGTAGCAAACACAAAGTCTAGGATCCCTTCTTCTCTCACAAGCATCACAATAAAAATCATCATCGTCATCATCATCCTCAACATATTGATCCTTGAGGGTCAGGGTATCTATGTGACACTTATGTTTAATGGTGCAGGGCAATGGACCACACAAAAGGTGGAGACTGAAATTGCATTCAAGACAGCGAAATGCGGGTGAGTCTTTGCAGCAAGTATCGCAGAAGTTGCATTCAAGACTGACATATATTTTATCAACAACTGTGAGAAGATGATTGTGATCTGGGTACTCTATCGTTGGCTTTAGTAAAGCACATTCAACATCCAGCTGGAGATTGCATTTGTCACAGCAAAAGACAAAGTCACGGCAATCCTTGAGACATAAACCACATCTTGGCTTTTTGGATTTCTTCTTACTCATAGCTCGTCTTCCCTCTCTTGAATTTTGAGAAGCCAATATTAGAGGGTGAGAAAAATGAGAGAAATTTTTTATCTTTTGGGGTAATTCAGCACAGGATTTGTGTAAGACCAACTTGCATCTGCTGCAACCATAAGTAGGACCCAAGCAAGGAGTTCCACATGCATTGCAGAAAACATCAGAAACCTTCTTGGAACACGAAGAATTCATTTCTTTCCAAGATTACTTGGTTCCTCGCACTCTTATCCCCACTTTCCAAGATTTGTTTGGCAAGAATGAGGACATTTGTGATAGCTCCATCTTAAGTTTAAGGGTAAAGTCTTTGATCTTGTACTTTTTATGTGGTGTTATAGAGAACATGCGTGCAACAAGGATTATGGATCTCACCGGTCAAAGACTAGGAGAATGGTTTGCATGAAATATGCTGGCTTCAAATTTATGTTCATTTCTGAACATATGAAACATGTGGCACGAGCCCACTTTGTCGTTCAAAATAGAAAGTTTGTGGGTGAGTTCCCTGCTCAGCTGCAGCAAGAAATTAAGAAGATATCTCAAGAAATTAAAAAACTCAAAACAGTATTAACAAGCCTTGACAAGAAGCAAGAGATTAATAATAGCGATGTGAAAGATGCAAGAAGCAGCTTATCGAAGCAGTTCTCCGATGTCCCTTTGTCAATAAACATAGTTGGGATTGGTTCACAAGTGTCTATATAATTCAGCTTTTCAGGTATTCAATCTGAACTTGTTTTGGAAGATGTATGTATATATATATATATATATATATATATACATATGTGTGTATGTTTAGTTAGCAAATGATGTATATATGAATTTGTATAATTAGCAAGTGAGGTAGTTAAATTATGTATATATGCATTTGTACAATAGAAGGCTTAATTCCATGAATCTTTTGAAGGCTCCTTCCTTTGATCAGTTATAACTTGCAATGATGGCCATGCTACTCTCGTTCTTTTTCTCTTTGCATGGTTGCCTCACGTTGCTTTCTATCAACATTGCTTTTCTGCATCTTTGCTTCATTTTGCTCCTAAATTTATCAATAGTTTGATATTTAACCATCCATTTAATCTTGTTTAGCATAATTGTAGTTTTTATAACCTGATGAAATACAATTTTTGAAAAGGAGTGTATGCAATGGTATTTAATTAATTTTAGAAAACTTTTGTCACTTTTATAATTTTATCATGATAGAACCCAATCAGTGAATTTTGAAGATATTTTAAACAAAAAAAAAATTGAATTGGACAAATACCCAAACGTCGACAAGTGAACTTTTAATGAGTTAAAGTTAAATTAATTACTCTTAAATTAAGTTATTTTTAATAGATATATAATTACATTAATGATATATTTATATAATTTTTTATAAATGATGAGCTACTTTCTTTAAACAAAAAATAATTTATTCATTTTGTAATGATCTAGAAAATCGGAAACATGATTGGATGGTCGTCACCATCCAAGGAAAATTTCTTTTATTTACCTAAAAAAAAGGTTGAAGAATTGACTTACATAGTCATTCCTTCAACCTCCTTTATTTTGTTTTATTTTATTTTATTTTTTGTTTTTTACATTGTCAATCCTTCAACCTACTAAGTATCAACTAAACGGTCTGCCAACGAGGTTGTCAGTATGTTGCAACAACTGCTGATTTTGTGTCAGGCTGTCTCATCTAGGAAGAGCACTCTGTCCTTTATTTTTTTTACCTTTAAGTTTTGTATCGAGATCTTTATGATTATTGATTAAATTTTTTTTTCTTATATATGTATATATATACACACGCACATGTTTAAGACCACAGGACACTTCTGTTTTTTGGTTTCTGATTTGTTGATCCCTCATCAAAGAAGGTAAAATTACAGAATAATCAGATATTTGTTTAATCCTAAGGATGTGGAAGCCATTCTGAAAATTTCTGTGGGTGAGGATATTGTTGAGGATACAATAATTTGACATCATGATAGCAAGGGAGTGATTATTGTTAGATGAGCCTACAAATTTTATGCAACCTGTCCTAAAGAGTGGATAGTAGTGTGAAAGAATGATAATTTCTATGGAATTGTAACACTTTGCTAAAGATAAAATTCTTCTGGTGGAGAGTGTTACAGAATGCCTTGCCTGCACAGGAGAATTTATTTAAAAGAGGTATACCTAGTAGACTCAAACTTATGTAAAATTTATTTTGATCAGGTGGAAAATACTCTGCATGCATTATTTAATTGCCCTTATGCTAGGGCTACCCAGTTTGAAGGGTCGAATTCAATATGGGAATGGAGAGCAAACTTAGGTCTGTGGCTTTCAAATTCTTTTCTTGTAGTGCAGGTTTAGAAGTTGTTGTTCGTGATCACAATGGGAATAATGTGGAAGGGGTAGCTGTGGCTTCCAAATTGGCCTTTTCTCTAGATGCTGAAGTTGAGGCGTTATTATTAGGGATCAAGCTTGCTGTTGCTAAGGGTTTTAGGAATTGTGGTTTTGAGCTGGATTCTAAACTGGTTTATGATGCAATGATCAGGAACATATGTCTACTGTATAAGGACCCTTTACTTTATTTATCTTTTATGCTAAATTACCCATTTTTTCTGAATGCAATCCCAATACTCATGGCTATTGTGTAGAGATTGAGGTATGTATAAACAATTTTTTTTAATATTTATAGAACACGCTTTTTTTTTTCCCATGCACATCACCTCTGTTATATTTTACTTTAATTTTCTTTCATATGGGATCATTTATATAATTTTTTTTTGTCTAAACTATTGATATCTATAGTTTACTAAATTCTAACTAATAAGATTCGATTTGAATATAACCACAAGTGTGTTAAAAGTTTTCCAACAAGTTATAGAATACAATATGCATACATGATTTGGACTTGAGATGTCGCATAAATGAGAATAGTTCTGTACTAGCTGATTCTAATAGTAATTTGTACCATTATAAATTTTTAAATATAAAGTTTGTCTTTTATTACTAGAAAATTTACGTTTAGAAATAAAATTTAGAGATGAAAAATTTCCAATCTCTAAACAAAAACAGAATTAAGACGGATTAGGGATGGAAAGTTAAATTTTATCTCTCCATTTTTATATATAAAAAGAGAGAGTTTGGGACGAGTATAAATAATTTTTATTAGCAACTTAGCACACTGCCTTCCTAAACACTTGAAATAAAAAACTTAACAATATTGAGAATATACTACTATTTTTATTTTAGAAAATAATCTATTAGAAAATAATATCGCTCGCACAATGCGAGCATTTGCCAACTTGAGATAAATAATCATGGAAATTTGCACTGTAGATAAGTTCACTCTCAACTTTGCTACCTCTCTCTTCACTGCACTCATTAAAGCGACATATGTAAGCTGCCAAGAAATTTCAATTACAGAACCACATGGTAGCTGAACTTCATATGGTGCACGACCCGTATCAATATGTACACAGTTATATACATACATACATACATATATATATATATATATATATATATATATATATATATATATAGTAAATTATATATTTTATATAGTAAATTATATATTTTATATGTGAATAAAAAATTTATTTAATTCGTTATATATAGTAAATAAATAATTAAACATATTATTATTATTATTATTACATAAAAATTTTAAAAATAATAATAGTGTTATTTATTTATATAACAATTTGATATTAACTTAATATAGATATAATTCATTATAATTTTCATAAATATTTTATTTGAATAATTATATGATATTATTTCAATATTTTTTATAATTAGTTTTTCTTAATTTCATCTAATTAGAATAAAATATATACTTTCAATTAAATTAAAATTTTTATTAGAGATAAGATAGAAGTTAACATAAATAAAATAGAAAACATACTTTCAATTAAATTTTTATATTTTAGTTAATTTATTTTTATTAAAGATAAAATAGAAATTAACCTAATTAAAATAGGAAATAGACTTTCTATCAAATTAAAATTATATTTTAATTAATTTAATTTTACTTTTATTAGTAAATAATTAAATTATCCAATTTTTATATAATAATGATTGAAAACTCTTTTATAATTTTGTCTGTCCTATCTTCATACAATTATATATATTATAGATAGATATATATCCTACACATTAATCAAAGGTCTAGAACTATATATCATCACCACCACCACATCCACATCACTGTCAATTATCACATGATAAATATTAATAACAATCTAAGTGTTGTCTTTTTTTCCCCTTAAAAGAGTGTTGGATTCTTAAATTGCTCTTATATGACGGGTGATTGGAAGAAAATTTTGTTCTTTCCTTGCTACAAATGACGATTAATTATAGACAATATATTTCTAGTCATTTCTTTTATGAGAGAGTGGTATAACAATCATTTTCTAATAAGAACATCATAAGATGTAAAATTCATTTTTACATACATCAATTTGTAGAATTTATTTTTACTTTTGTAATGCAGTCTGGGTGGAACCACATTGGTAGTATTCCAAACCCATAAGATAGGCTATTAAATGATCTTCCTCTAGTAATACTAACGACTTGATAATCATATATAGCTCACTGTCCAAAAAGGGAACCTATTCCTTGTTTGGATTTACCCGAAGAGAAAGTAAAGACTGTTCAAGAAAAGGGAAACTATTCGTTGCTTGGATGAATAATAATAATAATAATAATAATAATAGAAAGAACATATACCTTGCTGCAATGTTGAAAAATTTTGTTATTACCTTTGCAATTAGAATATCTTGTTACACTTGACAAATGATCTTAGATTCTAATTAATTCCAACCAATATTTAGATGCATAAGAAACAATAATTAGCATTCCAAATAGCATAGTTTCATCTATATGAAAACAAAACCTTAGGAAAAAAGAAAGAAAATGCAGTCAGACAAGAGTGGTAAGCAGCAACAAGAGACAATGATCATAGTAATGAAGGGTCCTATGGAAAACAAAAAGCATGAAATAGCTTGTCAATTAGCTGAGTTTTTACACTATCTTCTTATTGATGAACGAGATATCATTGAAGAACTTGATAATCCTCATTCACGTTATTCCACTTTTGTCAAAATCCTCACCAAAATAATCAAAACCCAACTCCAACTCAAACTTCAAGTTATCCTCAATACTTCACTCTCCCACAATAAGCCACTGTTAGATCTAGCAATGTCTAAAGGGGCTCAATTGCTCATCATTGAATGTAAAGATGGAGGTGATCAGACTCATGATTTTTACCAAGATGAATGTGCATGGATTGCTTGTATTGACATCACAAAGCCGTTCAACGTTGAAGAGTTTTCCCAAAAGATATTAGATGGTCCAAAAGATAATGAGAAGCCTGCTCGTGGAGGGGATAAGAAGCCTACTCGTGGAGGGGATAAGATCATTCCTCAAAGAATTCTCAGAGAAGCGCATGCACATGAGTTCTTCTTCACTGAAGAACCAAAGATGAAGACAGGTTCTTCTTCTTCTAGCAGTAAACTCCAATACTGCAACTGTTGTGAAGAAGTGGTTTCTGGTCCAACCTACCAATGCATTGTATGCGACGAGTTCATTTTTCATGAATCATGTGCCGAACTTCCGATCAAGAAAACCATTTTGAAAAAAGGTGGAAGGTTCTACCTAGAACTAAATCCAAACCCAAATAAGTACGAGTTTTCACAGACAAACAAGTGCAGAAGCTGTGAAACATATTCCTTAGACTGCAACAATTGTCTGCTTCAAACTCATATCAAATGTGGGCTTCTACCGACAATTTGGAGATACAAAGAACATGACAAACACCCGCTTAGTTTTGTTATTGTGCCATTTTGGTGCAAGTATCAATATCAATGCATTGCTTGTAGCAAATACGGGATGTATATGGGCTACAAATGTTACGGCTGCAACATCAATCTTCATGTCTCTTGTGCATTAAAAGAGGTAATCAAAGTATATAATTACTAGATTTATAATTCATACTGCTGCTACCATCAATACTGTGCTAATTTTAATTGATATGTACTTGTATTATTACAAGGCGATTGTTACAGGACCTTGGGGTGGTGATATGGGTGATGAATGGGATGACGGAGGACATTCCGCAGTTAAGAGATTATGGATAGTTTATGGGCAATCCATTGACTTAATACAGATCGAGTATGTTGATAAAGGGAAACCATTTTTTTCAAAGAAGCATGGATATGCCGTTCAGGGATATGGTCGAAGAGAGGTTCATATTTTTTCTTTCTCATTTGTACAATATTTTCTTTTTATAGTAGTGATTCATTCATTCCTTCTAAAAGCCCTTAAGGGAAGGAGGCACAAATCAACTATGTGTAGCCGCACCATTTTATTAAAAGAAAACAAATTTACTACAGCGGCTCCTTCCAATTGAAGCAAGTCCTCCGTTGGGTTTGATTCAATGGCTTGACTTTGATAGAATGGGAAATGGCTCTGCTAGATTAGTTTTTTTGTAATGTCTTAGGCTTGTGCCTCGTTTCTCACCCAAAAAAAAATAAAAATATAAAATAATAACACGCCAAAAATTAACCTTCAAACACTTTTTTGATTAACATTGTGTAGGTTTAAAAAATTGTTGTGCAGTTTAAAAAAAAAATTTAAAAATTTTATAATTAGGCTATACATATGATTTTTTTTAAAAAAATTATTAATTTATTTATTAGTCTGAATAACTTTAAGTTAATTAACCGTTAAATTTAATTTTTTAAATTATAAAATTTAATTGTCTTCAAAATACAAAATTCTAATGTAATATTAGGACAAAACGTAGGGTTTCAATTTGCACCTTTAGCCTAAAAATATATAAATTTATGTCAAAATTAGAAGTAGAAATTAATCCCAATATTGAAGTATTGAAACATGCTACAAAAAATAATAATTTTGTTTTTTCAGGTTGAGGTGATGCTTGATTACCCAAATGAGTATCTTACTGAAGTCCATGGAACCTATGGTTATTATTATAATTGTGTTATTGTTCTTTCACTTACACTTCAAAGCAATAAAAATACATACGGACCATTTGGTAATGCGACAAAAGGAAAATATTTTTCTTCTTTACGTGGCACTGATGGAGGACATTACAAGATTGTTGGGTTCCATGGCAAGAGTCTTGGATATTTGTATTCAATTGGTTTTTATTTAGAGCCAATCGATAACACGGAGGAGACTCAGATCATAATTACTTGAGGTTGATACATTTAGCTACCAATTTGCACTGAGATAAATTACTTGAGGTTGAGTTTTTCTATGTCCTAGTTTTAATCGAGTGTTACATTATTGCTGTTATGAGAGCTGTGATTGACGCTTTTCACCAATTCATGGCCAAAAAAAAAAAAAAATAAATAATAATGATCATTTTTTAGTTCCTTTTTCTATGGTCGATTATATATATATATATAAATGCTTATTTCACTAATTAAACTGGCGAAACAGAAAGAGTGAAAGGCAAATGAGTTATTTATTTTAAAAAAATTAATAAAGTTTTAATGGGAAAGAATGAAGATGATTGATTTGTTTGAACAATCTGCAGGATAAAAAAACGTAAAAATGGGTCCAGGTGGGATCCTTTTAGTAGGGTATTTGAAATAGATGCCATGAATGAAAAGGAACTATATATATATATATATATATATATATATAAAATTTAAATGGCTGCTCCTACACATTAATCAAAGGTCTAGAACTATATATTACCACCACCACCACCAAATCCACATCACTATCAATTACCACATGATAAATATTAAACAATCTAAGTGTTGTTTTTTTCTTTAATTGAGTGTTAGATTCTTAAATTGCTCTTATATGAGCGGTGATTGGAAGAAAATTCTGCTCTTTATTGGCAAATTGGTAGTTCTTCACTTGACACAAATGACGATTAATTATAGACGAGCAGTGGCTTCTTTCAAAGGTATTATTAGGAAGTAGTTTAGCAATTAATTTTTTATAAAAGCATTTTGTTATGCGTCCAATCTATGGGTGGAACCACACTGGTAGTAAGTACTACTAGTAATAATAATAATAATAATAACAATAATTATTATTATTCCAAACCCATAAGATAGGCTATTAAATAATCTTCCTCTAGTAATACTAATGACTTGATAATCATATATAGCTCACTGTCCAAAAAAGGAACCTATTCCTTGCTTGGATTTACCCACAGAGAAAGTAAAGACTGTTCAAGAAAAGGGAACTTATACGTTGCTTGGATGAATAATAATAATAATAATAGAAAGAATATATACTTTGCTGCAATTTTGAAAAATTTTGTTATTGTCTTTGCAATAAGAATATTTTGTTTCTCGTGACAAGTTATCTTAGATTCTAATTAATTCTAATCAATATATAGATGGATAAGAAACAATAATTAGCATTCCAAATAGCATAGTTTCATCTATAAGAGAATAAAACATTAGAAAAAAAAAGAGAGAGAAAATGCAGTCAAATAAGAGTGGTAGGCAGCAACAAGAGCCAATGATCATAGTAATGAAAGGTCTTTTCAACAACAAAAAGCGAGAAATAACTTATCAATTAGCTGAGTTTTTACACTATCATCTTATTGATGAAGAGGATATCATTGAAGAACTTGATAACCCTCGTTCACGTTATTCCACTTCTGTCAAAATCCTCACCAAAATCACCAAAACCCAACTCCAAAACAAACTTCAAGTTATCCTCAATACTTCACTCTCCCACAACAAGCCACTATTGGAGCTAGCAATGTCTAAAGGGGCTCGATTGCTCATCATTGAACGTAAAGATGGAGGTGATCAGACTCATGATTTTTACCAGGATGAATGTGTACGGATGGCTTGTATTGACATCACAAAGCCGTTCAACGTTGAAGAGTTTGCCGGAAAGATATTAGATGGTCCAAAAGATAATGAGAAATTTGCCCGTGGAGAGGATAAAATCATTCCTCAAAGAATTTTCAGAGAAGGGCATGCACATGAGTTTTTCTTCACTGAAGAACCAAAGATGAAGACAGGTTCTTCTACTTCTAGTAGTAAATTTCAATACTGCAATTATTGTGAAGAAGTGGTTTCCGGTCCAACCTATCAATGCATTGTGTGCGACGAGTTCATTTTACATGAATCATGTACTGAATTTCCGGTCCAGAAAACCATTTTGAAAAAAGGGGGAAGGTTCTACCTAGAACTAAATCCAAACCCAAATGAGTATGAGTTTTCACAGACGAATAAGTGCAGATGCTGTGAAACCTATTCCTCAGACTGCAACAATTGTCTGCTTCAAACTCATATCAAATGTCGGGTTCTATCGACAATTTGGAGATACAAAGAACATGAACACCCACTAAGTTTTGTTATCATGCCATTTTGGTGCAAGTATCAATATCAATGCATTGCTTGTAGCAAATACGGGACGTATATAGGCTACAAATGTTACGGCTGCAACACTAATCTTCACGTCTCTTGTGCATTGAAAGTGGTAATTAAAATATATAATTACTAGATTTATAGTTTATACAGCTGCTACCATCAATATTCTGCTAACTATAATTAATATATACTTGTATTATTATAAGAAGATTTTTACAGGGCCTTGGGGTGGTGATTGGTGATGAATGGGATGATGGAGCACATTCTGCAGTTAAGAGACTGTGGATAGTTTATGGGAATTCCATTGACTGGACACAGATTGAATATTTTGATAAAGGAAAACCAATTTTGTCAGAAGAGCATGGATATGCTACTGGATACAATGTAAAAAAGGTTCATTTTTTTTCTTTCACATTCTTATAGTATTTTCTTTTTATACTAGTGATTCATTCGTTCCTTCGTTCCTTTTTACAAATCAACTATGTATAGCCGCACCTTTTTTTTATAAATAAATAAATAAATAAATTTACTACAGTGGCTCCTTCCAATTGAAGCAAATAATGTCACGTCAAACATTAATCTTGAAACACTTTTTGACAAGCACTGTGTAGGTTTAAAAAATTCTTGTGTAGTTTTAAAAATTTTATAATTAGGCTTTTACATATATTTTTTGAAAAAATAATCAATTTTATTGATTAGTCTGAATACTTTTAGGTCGTTAAATCTAATTTTTGTAATTTATAAACCTTAGTTTTCCTCAAAATAAAAAAGTGAAATTAGAATAAAACATAGGCTTCCAATTTGCACCTTTGGCTTAAAAATATATAAATTTATATCAAAATTAGAAGTAATAATTAATTCAAATATTGAAGTACTGAAACATGCTAAAAAAATAATAACTTTATATATTTTCAGGTTGAGGTGATGCTTGATTATCCAAATGAGTATCTCATTGAAGTTCATGGAACCTATGATTATTGTTTTGGGATAGCTATAGTTCTTTCACTTACACTCCAAAGTAATAAAAAAACATACGGACCATTTGGCAATGCTACAAAGGGAACATATTTTTCTTCCTTACATGGAACGGATGGAGGATATTACAAGGTTGTTGGATTCCATGGCAGGAGTAGAGGGTTTTTGTATTCAATTGGTTTTTGTTTAGAGCCAATCGATAAATAGGGAATATAATTCTGAGGAGACTTAGAATTACTAGAAGTTGATAAATTTAGCCACCAATTTGCACTGAGATGAATTTGATTATTTATTGAGTTTTTCTATGACTTATTTTTTTTTTTAATGAATAAAATAAAAAAAGAATGTATAAGTGAATAAAATTGTTTTGAAAAAAAAATCTTATAGTAGGTTTCAATTGAACATATAATTGAAAAATCAATCAACAATTAAAACAGATGAGATTTATTTTTTCTGTTAAAATCTCAGCATATTAAGATATATTCGTTGCTACATATCTGGACAATAATTTCTTGATCTCTATGTGATTTTTTTCTTTATTTGAGAAAAAAAAAAATTCTTGTTCATGCTGAGAAAATATTAATGGGAAAAAGATAATCTTTATTGATTATAATGTATACTATATATACAAGTATTTGTACATCCAATATAGGAAAAAATTAAGCTGGCGCCTAAAGAATAGGAAGCAAATAGGAAGCAAAAAATATAGGAAATAAAGCTAAACAAGGAACGTTTAAAATAGAAACATCTATGATAGGAAGCAAGAAATATAGGAAATAAAGCTAAACAAGGAACGTCTAAAATAGGAACATCTATGATACAGGAAAATCTCAACACTCCCCCTCAAGTTGGAGCATGAAGAATACAGATGCCCAACTTGCCTAACAAGTGGTGGAACTATTTGAATCCCAATGCCTTTGTGAAAAGATCTCCAACTTGATCACTTGAACGAACATGAGAAGTGCGTATCTCATTACTAATCAAACAATCACGTATGAAGTGGCAATCAATCTCAATGTGCTTTGTTCATTCGTGGAAAATCGGATTGGCAACAATACGGAGAGCAGCTTGGTTGTCACATATAAGAGACATAGGCGAGGATAATGTGACTTTGAGTTCCATAAACAAGGAGCGTAACCACAATAACTCACTTGTGGCATTTGCCATTGCTCGATATTCTGCTTCAGCTAAAGAGCGGGAAACTGTAATTTGCTTCTTTAATTTCCAAGATATGGGACTCTGTCCAAGGAAGACTATGTAGCCAGTGGTCGATCGTCTAGTTGTAGGACAACTTGCCCAATCCGAATCACAATAAGCTGTCAAATGTAATGAGTTTGAAGAAGAAAGAAAAATGCCTTGGCCTGGCGCATACTTTAAGTAACGAAGAATGCGAAATGCTGCATTCAAATGAGGCACTCGAGGGTCTTGCATGAATTGGCTTAGAACCTGTACAGGATAAGTGATGTTAGGGCATGTAATGGTCAAATACAACAGTCTACCAATGAGCCGATAATATTGTCCCACATTTGATACTGGATCTCCAACATTTGCAGCAAGATTGTGTCGTGATTCCATGGGGAAGCTTGCTGGTTTAGCATCTAATAAGCCCACCTCTTCAAGAAGATCTAGTGCATATTTTCGTTGGCTAAGAGTTATCCCTTCTTTGTTGCGTACTACTTCAATACCGAGGAAATATTTGAAGGTCCTAAGATCTTTGATGCGAAAAGCCGAGTTCAAATAGTCCTTTACTTGACTTATAATATGCAGATCATTTCCTGTTATAACAACATCATCAACGTAAACCAGCAAAGCTATAAAATGATTATCTCATACCGATGTAAACAAGGAGTTATCTGCTGCACTTTGCTGAAAACCAAACCTTTGAAGGGACTTAGAAAGTGTTTGGAACCAATTTCGTGATGCTTGTTTAAGTTCGTAAAGGGATTTTCTTAACCTGCAAACACGATTATCACCTGGTTTAGCAAAACCTTATGGGACTTTCATGTATACCTCCTCATGCAAATCTCCATAAAGGAAGGCATTGTTTACGTCTAGTTGGTGCAATTCCCAGTGACATATGGTAGCAACTAAAAGCAAACATCGCGAGGTTGTAATCTTGGCAACCGGCGCAAATGTATCATGGTAGTCTAACCCTTCAATTTGCGTGAATCCCTTAGCAACCAAACGCGCCTTAAAGAGCTCAACAATACCACCAGATTGATATTTAATTTTATAAACCCATTTAGAGTCAATGGCATGTTTGCCTGGCGGTAAAGGTTCCAAAGTCCATGTATGATTCTCCTCTAATGCACGAATTTCTTGCTGCATCGCATGTTGCCATCTGGGGTCTTTGATAGCCTGATGGAAAAATTTAGGTTCATTTAGTGAAGAAATGGATGCCAAAAAAGCTTTGTGGCTATTAGTAAAACGAGAATAAGAGAGACAATTTGAAAGACGATAGGACATACCTGAGTTCGCTGATGGAGGGGAGCCTTGTGATGGCGCTAAGGATGGTAATAGCTCATAGTCAAAACCAGAAAGCTTTGTGGACACACGTCGGGACCTGACTGGTCGTTGAAAGGGAGAAGAGCTATTTTCATTATTACTGATTGGTTCAGGTTGTGTGGGATTATTGGTTTGGGGACTGTAATGATGAATTTCAAGCGTGTTTTGGTTGACAGATAGAGGTCTGACTGGTGAGATCATTGTGGTAGTTTCTTTATTTGCTTCATCATTTGGATAATTGTTAATCTGAATACGCTCGATTTGGTCTGAGGCAGCAGGATCTGAAAATGTGCCGACTGGTAAATGAGATCAGGTGGTTGGTTAACCAACGGTGATGGAACGAGTATATTAAGGTTTGTGTTAGTTTGGAAAGGAAAAATCTTTTCATGGAATATTACATCTCTGGACACAAGCAATTTCTGTTTTTCAAGATTATAAACCTTATACCCCCTTTTTCCATGTGGATATCCCAAGAAGATACAATGATGTGCTCTATGTAAAAATTTATCTTTTGGTTTATCATGGATATAACATAGAGAGCCAAAAACTCTCAAGTGCTCATAATCAGGTTTCTTATGAAACAAAACTTCATAGGGACTTTTATTGGCAAGGATGGGTGTGGGCATTAAATTTATGAGATAAACTGTAGTAAGAACACATTCTCCCCAAAATTTTAATGGCAAATGTGCATGGAAACGTAAAGAACGTGCTACCTCAAGTATATGACGGTGCTTTTGTTCCACTCTCCCATTTTGTTGTGGTGTATAGGCACATGCAGTTTGGTGTTCTATCCTATGATTAGTAAGGAAATCTCTCATTCTGTTGAAACAAACTCTCCCCTATTATCACTTCTTATCACCTTGATCCTGGAATGAAATTGGTTTTGCACAAGATGGTAAAACATGGTTAGGTAATCATAGGTTTGTGATTTATTTTTCATAAGATAAATCCAAGTACATCTAGAACAATCATCCACTATGGTCAAGAACAAATTAGCACCACTTAATGAAAGAATTGAATAAGGACCCCAAACATCCACATGAATGAGGTCAAAACAATTGATGCTTTTTTTTATTGCTGATAGAAAAAGGTAAACGAGTTTGTTTTGCTTTATGACATGCATCACAAACTTCATGAAAATCACTAGAGGGGAATCTCTCAAAAATAAATTTAAACTTGCTAAAGGGATAATGTCCTAGTCGCATGTGCCACAAAGCATAATCCGTTTCAAGAACACTTCGACTTGCCATTCCATATCTTCCTTCCATTTGATAAACGCCATCTTTCAGCTTACCCGCTCCAATCAGCGTCCTCGTACGTAGGTCCTGAAAGAAACAAAAATTAAGAAAAAATGTAGCCGAGCAATTCAGGTCATTGGTTATCTTAGAAATTGAGAGGAGGTTATATTTAAACCAGGTATGCAGAGGACTTTCTTTAACTCAATGTTTGGTGTTATGCATACATCACCAACATGAGTGACTGAAAGGGAAGAACCATCTGGTATTTTTACATTTGGGTGTGTCAAAACATGCACATAGTGGTCAAATTGCCTCTTATCTCCAATCATATGATCGGAGGCACCACTATCAATAATCCAAGGATCATTAGTCATGGAACTTTTACCTGCAAAGTTTGCTAAACCTTCATTACCATTATTCTGATTGGTAGAGGATGTGAGAAAAGATAGCAATTTGGAGCATTGATCTGCTGTTAGTCCCAGAGTTTGTTGAACTTGATGTTGCGCGGCATTAAGTTCATGATTTCCTGGTTCTGAATTGCACCATTACTGTTTACCAAGACTTGATGATCGGGATCCTGTTGTGGCTATATTGCTGTAGCCTTGTCGCTGCCTCAAGGCACCTTTTCCATTGCTTCCATGGTTTTGTTGATTAGTTTTCCAATTGGGAGGATACCCTATGATCTTAAAACATTCTTCTTTAAGATGTCCATTTTTGCCACAATGTACACATTTTTTTAGACCGATTTGCTGAGTTCTGGCCTCTGTTTGAGTAGTTCTTTTCATCACTGTTTAGCTTTGTTGCGAATTCCATACCTTCTATAGTTGATGGCTAATCTGTGTTCTTTTGCATGAGAAATTATTGTTCTTCTTGCAGCGCCAAAGAGAAAATTTTATTGAGTTGTGGTGTTGGCTCAAGAGAAAATTTTATTGAGTTGTGGTGTTGGCTCTATTGATAACACATGAGACCTTAGCCTATCAAAACTGCTGTTCAAACCCAGTAAGAACTGATGAGCTTTTTCCCTTTCTTGGTGTTCTTGAAATCCCTTTGTTGCTTCATACTTGTAATGGGGCAAAGGATTACAAATTTATAATTCCTGCCACAAGGTTTTGAATTTGGTATAGTATTGGGTTAAGGGTTGTCCATCTTCTTGACTAAGGTTAGAGAACTCCTTTTTTATTTTGTAAAGACGAGGTGCATTACTTTGCCCATATCTCTTGCAAAGTTCATTTCATATCTCTTATGCTATGTCTGCATACATAACACTTTCCTGTATGTCTTTAGCTAGAGAATTTCTTAGCCAAGCTTTAACCATAGCATCATTCCTTTTCCATCGCACAAAATCTAGTGAGTCTGAGTTCGGCAGTTGTAGACTTCCATCAATGAATCCACCCTTGCTTTTTGCATACAAGGTTATTTCCATGGAGTTTTTCCGTGAAGCAAAATTTTCTCCTATGAAAGGTGTGGTGACAAACACAAGTCCTGAATGATCTGAAGGGTGAAGAATATATGGTGAATCATCAAAATTCTGCATTATAATTTCTCCCCCTTTCATTGAACTTTATGACTTTTCTGAACTTCCTTCTTGATCTCCCATTGATGTTATTGACAAGAAGGATTTTGGTTCAATTTGTTTGAACCAGGCTCTGATACCATGAGAAAATATTAATGGGAAAAAGATAATATTTATTGATTATAATGTGTGCTATATATACAAGTATCTGTACATCCAATATAGAAAAAAATTAAGCTTGCGCTTAAAGAATAGGAAGCAAATAGGAAGCAAAAAATATAGGAAATAAAGCTAAACAAGAAACGTCTAAAATAGGAACATCTATGATAGGAAGCAAGAAATATAGGAAATAAATCTAAATAAGAAACGTCTAAAATAGGAACATCTATGATACAGGAAAATCTCAACACATGCATAAGTAACTTAGCATCATCTCAGAGTATCAAAAACAAAGTAATAACCATAAAGCAATTAAGTCATTACCTAGCCTTTGTCTAAAAAATAGAATGATTAAGAGAAAACTATTATTGATGTTTGACTTATTTTACATGGTCGGATAATTTATTTATTTTATTGATATTTTAATTTTATTTATTTTTTAAAGTTAAGTATAATTAACTTGAACTATATATTTAGAATATATATTTATTAGAAAGTTTCTTCATTAGACTTGTTGGAAGTTTTGTGATTTGTTCTTTATTTTATTTTAGTTGCAATTTAGATTTTAGCTGAACTGAGCTCCATAAACTCTGAACTAAAGATTAATCAGCTCAAAACTGAATTTGGCTATTTATGCCATTTAGGGCTGGCTAAAGATCAAACCATTGCTTTTGTTCTGTCACTTGATTACTCTCCCTTTCAAATATAAATACACAAAGCCGTTCAACGTTGAAGAGTTTGCTGGAAAGATATTAGATGGTCCAAAAAATAGTGAGAAGCTTGCTCGTGGAGAGGATAAAATCATTCCTCAAAGAATTTTTAGAGAAGGGCAGGCACATGAGTTTTTCTTTACTGAAGAACCAAAGATGAAGACAGGTTCTTCTACTTCTAGTAGTAAATTTCAATACTGCAATTATAGTAGAACCTATCAATGCATTGTATGCGATGAGTTCATTTTACATGAATCATGTACTGAATTTCCGGTCCAGAAAACCATTTTGAAAAAAGGGGGAAGGTTCTACCTAGAACTAAATCCAAACCCAAATGAGTATGAGTTTTCACAAACGAATAAGTGCAGACGTTGTGAAACCTATTCCTCAGATTGCAACAATTGTCTGCTTCAAACTCATATCAAATGTCGGGTTCTATCGACAATTTGGAGATACAAAGAACATGAACACCCACTAAGTTTTGTTATCATGCCATTTTGGTGCAAGTATCAATATCAATGCATTGCTTGTAGCAAATACGGGACGTATATAGGCTACAAATGTTACGGCTGCAACACTAATCTTCACGTCTCTTGTGCATTGAAAGTGGTAATTAAAATATATAATTACTAGATTTATAGTTTATACAGCTGCTACCATCAATATTCTGCTAACTATAATTAATATATACTTGTATTATTATAAGAAGATTTTTACAGGGCCTTGGGGTGGTGATTGGTGATGAATGGGATGATGGAGCACATTCTGCAGTTAAGAGACTGTGGATAGTTTATGGGAATTCCATTGACTGGACACAGATTGAATATTTTGATAAAGGAAAACCAATTTTGTCAGAAGAGCATGGATATGCTACTGGATACAATGTAAAAAAGGTTCATTTTTTTTCTTTCACATTCTTATAGTATTTTCTTTTTATACTAGTGATTCATTCGTTCCTTCGTTCCTTTTTACAAATCAACTATGTATAGCCGCACCTTTTTTTTATAAATAAATAAATAAATAAATTTACTACAGTGGCTCCTTCCAATTGAAGCAAATAATGTCACGTCAAACATTAATCTTGAAACACTTTTTGACAAGCACTGTGTAGGTTTAAAAAATTCTTGTGTAGTTTTAAAAATTTTATAATTAGGCTTTTACATATATTTTTTGAAAAAATAATCAATTTTATTGATTAGTCTGAATACTTTTAGGTCGTTAAATCTAATTTTTGTAATTTATAAACCTTAGTTTTCCTCAAAATAAAAAAGTGAAATTAGAATAAAACATAGGCTTCCAATTTGCACCTTTGGCTTAAAAATATATAAATTTATATCAAAATTAGAAGTAATAATTAATTCAAATATTGAAGTACTGAAACATGCTAAAAAAATAATAACTTTATATATTTTCAGGTTGAGGTGATGCTTGATTATCCAAATGAGTATCTCATTGAAGTTCATGGAACCTATGATTATTGTTTTGGGATAGCTATAGTTCTTTCACTTACACTCCAAAGTAATAAAAAAACATACGGACCATTTGGCAATGCTACAAAGGGAACATATTTTTCTTCCTTACATGGAACGGATGGAGGATATTACAAGGTTGTTGGATTCCATGGCAGGAGTAGAGGGTTTTTGTATTCAATTGGTTTTTGTTTAGAGCCAATCGATAAATAGGGAATATAATTCTGAGGAGACTTAGAATTACTAGAAGTTGATAAATTTAGCCACCAATTTGCACTGAGATGAATTTGATTATTTATTGAGTTTTTCTATGACTTATTTTTTTTTTTAATGAATAAAATAAAAAAAGAATGTATAAGTGAATAAAATTGTTTTGAAAAAAAAATCTTATAGTAGGTTTCAATTGAACATATAATTGAAAAATCAATCAACAATTAAAACAGATGAGATTTATTTTTTCTGTTAAAATCTCAGCATATTAAGATATATTCGTTGCTACATATCTGGACAATAATTTCTTGATCTCTATGTAATTTTTTTTTTCTTTATTTGAGAAAAAAAAAAAAATTTCTTGTTCATGCATACGTAACTTAGTATATCTCAGAGTATAAAAAACAAAGTAATAACCATAAAGCAATTAAGTCATTACCTACCTTTGTCTAAAAAATAGAATGATTAAGAGAAAACTATTATTGATGTTTGACTTATTTTACATGGTCGGCTAATTTATTTATTTTATTGATATTCTAATTTTATTTATTTTTTAAAGTTAAGTATAATAACTTGAACTATATATTTAGAATATATATTTATTAGAAAGTTTCTTCATTAGACTTGTTGGAAGTTTTGTGATTTGTTCTTTATTTTATTTTATTTGCAATTTAGATTTTAGATGAACTGAGCTCCATAAACTCTGAACTAAAGATTAATCAGCTCAAAACTGAATTTGGCTATTTATGCCCTTTAGTGCTGGCTAAAGATCAAACCATTGCTTTTGTTCTGTCACTTGATTACTCTCCCTTTCAAATATAAATTTTCTATGAAGTTATTCAACAAATGTAAGAAGTGCTTGCAACTTTCACATACTGTATGGAAGCTCTTAATTTTATATATTAATTTTGTTAATTTTAATTATACTGCAGTATCATCTATTTCTTTTTGGTAAAAAATGAAAAAACAAAAAAAATTATTTGTCCATCAGGATTTTAAAGCTTTCAGGGTAAATCATATGCAGCATTTTAAAGCTTGGATATTGTTAGGTTGAAGTTTTAAATGAACTAAGAGCTCATTCGTTAATATTTTGAAATTGGAATACAAATCGGAATGAAAGAGAATTGGTAATGGAATGAAAATTTTAACAAAGTAATTAGTTTTAAAAAAAAATTAAAATTAAAATCAATCTTATTATATAAAAATATATTAAATGATAATTATTATGAATTTATATATTGTATTTCATTACTTAAAAAAAATCATATTTTATAAATTTTTATAATATATGACAATATTTAAAATTTTGACTAATTTAAAATTAATTTGATTTTATTTTATAGGAATGAAAAATCATTTTTTACCTCTAGAAGGGGAATGAGTGATTCCTATTGATGGAAGAATATATTCTCAATCCCATGCAAAATTTCAGTGAATCAAACATTAGGAATCAGAAATCGTTCATTCCGATTTCAATTCTCATCATTATTTTTAATGAAACAAATGACTTCTAAGAGTGTGTTTGGTTCAAATAAATTTCATAAAATTTTATGGAATTTATTTACAAATCCAAATAAATGTGTTTAATTTAAATAAAAACTTTGTAAATTTCATTTTCAATTCTAACTTTTTAATTTTGTGAAATTGCTAAATGTATTTTAATTAATGAAATATATTTAGTTCAAACGAATTTATTTAACGGAACCAAATAAAGGGTTAAACTGATTTCAAAGTGAATTTATTTTTTCTAGCCAAATAAACGATTGTTCTTTAACAACTCTGAAATTAAATTGTACTTAATTTGATTTTAAAAGAAAATAATTTTTCACAAATATTATTTTAACCATGACATATGTAGAAAGAATGGAATATCTAAAACTCACTTTTTTAAATAGCTAGTGCCTGTGCCTATGCCGTTGCACCATGAGGCGCCAACATGAGCGGGCATTTCAGCTGCCAACTTTTTCTGTCTAGCACTGCAAAGACGTGGGTGTATGCTATCTGTTTCTTATGCTCAAAAAAATGAACTTAAATTTGAATATCCAAAAAATATCACTGTTATGTTGATCAGTCACTTCAATATACGCAATCGTTGTTGATTGCATGTTCTCCATATATAACACCACATATTAGTATGGGAAATTTGTGCTGTTTGAAAATATTAAATATATACCTGTTACAAAATTTAATCGTTGAAAAACAAGATATATTGAAAATCAGTAAAAATTTTTGAATTAATTATTGAATAGTATTTTAAGACATTATTATTGTTAAACTAAAAATTCTCCAAAATGGTGTGTTCGAACAGGAAAAGATTACAATACCAGTGAACATATCTTGTCGCCAATAGATATAGCAGTATATAAATATATGAAATTGTAACTCTGATTGAATTTATGGTGGACTGTATTAAATAAATATATTTCATTTTTATTATTGATTTTATTATATATGAGTATAAATTTACATAAATTCGGTCTAAAAACAATCTTTTTTTAAATAATATAATCTAAATATTTCACTCCACAATTTTTTAAAAAAATCTTATTCCCAAAAAAAATAAAAAAAAGAACCTATTCATTGCTTGGATGAAAAAAAATAAAATAAAAGAATATATAGTTTGCTTGGATCTTGAAAAGTTTTTTTATTGTCTCTATCTAAAAAATTTTTAGTTTCATAAAAAATATGTGATGATTGGCTAGATTATAAATTTAATCGTTAAAAAACAAAATATATTCAAAATCAGAAAAAAGTTTTGAATTAATTATTGAATAGTGTTTTAAGTATTCTTTTATTATTATTATTATTAAACTAAAAATTCTCCAAAATGGTGAGTTCAAACAGCAAAAAATCACAATACCAGTGAACATATCTTGAGGCTAATAGATATAGCAATAATATAAATATTAGAAATTATACTCAGATATTATATCTACATTGGACCGCATTATATAAATATATTTCATCTTTATTATTGATTTTATTGTATGTGAGTATAAATTTACATAAATTCGGTTCAAAAATTTTTTTTTAAATTCATATAATTTAAATATTCACACTCCACATTTTTTTTAATCTTATTACAAACAAATAAATAAAGACTGTCAAAAAAAGAACGTATTTGTTGCTTGGATGAAAATAAAACAAATAATAGAAATAATATATACTTTTTTTTTTTTTGGAGGAAACAAAGAATATATACTTTGTTGCAATCCCAATT
The DNA here is from genome assembly GCA_947683625.1 of Mallotus nudiflorus. Taxonomy (NCBI): domain Eukaryota; kingdom Viridiplantae; phylum Streptophyta; class Magnoliopsida; order Malpighiales; family Euphorbiaceae; genus Mallotus; species Mallotus nudiflorus. The sequence goes on from CANTUR010000451.1 coordinate 62,338, forward strand.
AGAATATTTTGTTTCACCTCACAATGTGATATTTCATTCTCTTTATTTCTAACCAATATTTATAACAAACAATAGCCTACTTTTCATCTGTAAAACATCAGAAACAAAAAACAAAGAGAAAAAGGAGTCAGAGAAGCAGCAACAACAACCAATGATCATAGTAATGAAGGGTCCTTTAAATAACAAAAAGCGTCAAATAGCTTTTTAGTTAGCTGAGTTTTTTCCACTATCCTCTTATTGATGAAGAGGATATCATTGCAGAACTTGAAAACTCTCTTTCAAATGATAATACCACTTTTGTCAAAATCCTCACCCGAATCAAAACCCAACTCCAGCTCAAACTTCAGCTTATCCTCAATACTTCACTCCCCTAAAGTGATCCACTGTTAGATCTAGCAATGTGTAAAAGGGATCGATTGCTCATCATTGAATGTAAAGATGGAGGTGATTAGATTAATGATTTTTACTAGGATGGATATGCATGGATTGTTTGTGTTGACATCACAAAGTCATTTAAGGTTGAAGAGTTTGCCCGAAAGATCCTATATGGTCTAAAAGATAATGAGAAGCCTGCTCGTGGAGAGGATAAAATCATTCCTTAAAGAATTTCCAGCAAAGCGCATGCACATGAGTTCTTCTTCACTAAAGAACCAAAGATGAAGGCATGTTCTTCTACATCTACCACTAAATTCCAATACTGCTATTATTCTGAAGAAGTGGTTTCGGGTCCAACCTATCAATGCATTGTATGCGATTAGTTCATTTTTCATGAATCATGTGCTGAAGTTTACGTCGACCTGGATATCATTTTGAAAGGAGGTCTAACATTCTACCTAGAACCAAATCCAAACCCACATGAGTATGAACTTTTACAAACGAACAAGTGCAGGCACTACAAAGGCTATTCCTCAAACTATAATCATTGTCTACTTTAAACTCATATCAAATGTAGGGTTCTACAGAAAATTTGGAGATATAAATATCATGAACACGCACTTAGTTTCATTATCATGCCATTTTGGTGTAAGTGTGAATATAAATGCAAAGGTTGTAACAAATATGGGACGTATAAGAAGAATTTTATAAACTGAACCAAATGAGACAAAGTTGAGAATGTGTTTCTTATTCAACGTGAGCAATAAGAGACGAATTACAATCTATGTAAAAGGCTAAGCAAATTAGGAAGCTAATTGTGACAGAATCTCTTTGAAGAATACAAGGAAACTACGACAACAAGGGACCTATAAAATGCCTTAATTTAGGCAATATCTTTGGGAAAAATCAAGCTAAACTAATCCTTGTCCATGAAGGAGCTGTACTCTAGTCAACTTTGTTACCTGAAATTATCTCCATTGACTTGGTGATTTGGTGTTGATCATGTGGATTGTGCTACTCAACCTTATCACTCCTTATCATAGTTACATCCTTATTTCTATACGAGAGATCCTCAATTTGCTTTATTTATGGAGTTGGCCGACATAGGTTAATACCCTGTCGCAAACTTGGCTAGGGTTGGAGGCGAACTTTGAAACAGAAGAAAGCAAGTGCAGCCTTAGACATTGGCTTTGTGAAAATATCAACAACCTGATGGATATTGGACACATGTTGAGTAACAAGAAGACCAAGGGCAACTCATTCACGCATGAAATGATAATCTAGCTCGATGTGTTTACTGCGAGTATGAAACACCGGATTGATAGTCATATGAACAGTATTGAGATTGTCACAAAATATCACTGGAGGTTGAGTTTGTGTGACGCAAGGATCTTTGAGAAAAAAAGTTAACCATGTAACTTTAGCAGCAGTATATGTCTATCATTACCCGAACCCTAAGGGCACATGACCGAAACTAGGAAATAGGAAAAGCGTAATGCTTCCGAAACCTATAGTAATCCTTAGAAAGTTTTCACAACAAATCATTCCCAACTTAATAATTCTAAAGGAAATTCGGCAGAGTTTTCTCTGTACCGGGAACAAATGCAAAACTCGCATAATACAAATAATACTCCCAATAATATATAATAACCACAATTCTCCAAAATCACTATAATCACCAACATCTCACTCAAGTTTATCAAAATATATATTATAAAGCAATACCAATACCAACACAAATACAATAACAATAAATCTTCCAAAATCACTGCGATATGTAGATTAACTAAAATTATTCCAAAATTATTCCAAAATTATTAATATAATATTACAATAACCTACATAAAATAGTCGGTGAAGAATGAGTCCGGCACATATAAGAGAAACTAACAATAGACTTCCAAGATCCTGAAAGAAATAGTTGCGGGAGTCAAACCTTATCGAGTAAGCTAATATAAAGAAATGTATGCTATGTTAAAAATCATTCTTTATTAAAAGATTTTATGAAAATATAATAAAAAATATAAAAGAGTCCTAGAAGGGGGTCGAATAGGACTATCAAACAATAATTAGAGAATTAAAAAGATTTGAATAAGAATTAAAAGAAATGTTTAAAAGGAAGAATGAAGAACACAACGATTTAAGAAGTTCAGATTTAATAATAATCCTACTTCTCCACCTAACTTATCCCTAAGTTAGGATTTTCAATCACCCATAATTTTATTCACAAGATTGAGATTACATAATAGTTTTATGGCTCACTCTTACAACCTTACAACTTGAGTTTCAAGGCTTACTCAAAAACCAATTTACAAGTGTTTTCAAGGCTCATACTTAAACCGAATTTCCAAGTGTTTTAATGGCTAAACATTTAAACTAATTGTAGACGATTGGGTTTAGCGCGCATCGAAGATTTTAGCAACCATGATATTGCTTGAGCTCAAGGCTTTAGAGAACACACTATTATATCATAAAGACATAACATGGAGATGAGGAGTCGCCACCTTAGGTAATAATTGGGACAAATCGAAGGTGGTGGTAGCTCGATTCTCTAAAGAAAGTTAGCATCACAACCAGGAGATTCTAAATACGGAATACTAACTTCTCTTAGTCTTGTGTTCATTTAGAATTAGTTTATTAATTATTACCTTATTCTTTAATTACATGCAATTTCATTTTAAACCCTAATTATCATATATCTAACCCAAGACAACTAGTTATAAAATGACATATAAAAATTGCATTAATATAACGAGACTTCCCTAAATTAGTCTAAACTATGTTAACTTTAATTAGGTTAGCAAAGTCTATATTTTATTTACAAGTAAAATGGAACTAAATGTGGGCTTACATTTTAATTAAAGTAGTGAATGAAGTCAACTTTTTTAACTCTAAAGAAATGGGTCTAAGTCTATTAATTTTTATGGAAATGAATTAGATTGGATTTGAATTAATGGGTCTAGTTCTAATTAATTTTAATTTAAGTAAAAAATGGGCCTAAGTCTATTTATTTTAAGAAAGAGAAAAAATGCTTTAATGGACTGGGCTATGTCTAAATTAATTTTAATAGTTAAAAGGTGGACCTAAGTCCAAATTAGTCTAATGAGCATAAATTGATTTTAAAGTTAATTAAATTTAAATCCAATTTTAAAGGCCCATTAAATGAGTTAATCCTAAGCGTGGGCTTGGGGCCCAAAACCCATAAAAATAAACAAAAAAGTCCAAAAATATAAAAAATACTAAAACAATCAAATAAAAAGATCAAACAAACAATTAAATTATTTTTTCCAAAAAACCTAATTTGATTTCATGCAACCTAAAAATTAATCTATTGTCATCATTGATTTTATTAAGGTTTACCAAATGAACCCTAATTTACTAATCATTTTTAAAGTGCAGAAAAATAAAGATTTCATTATATTTCCCACTACTGAGGTTATTACAACCTATGTGAATCAAAAGAAAATAAATAAATAAAAATATATACAAACCCAATAAAAATAAATATAACATAAAAAATAAAAAACACAGAATGATAAAAATAAAATGAATCTTAAAACTACGTGATTTATACATGATTTAATCCATGAATCTTTACTAGATTGTCCTCACGTATTCACCCCATAGTTTTGGTTGTGCTCATCACAGTTAAAATCACAAAAACAAAATACAAAAAAGAATAAAAGAATTAATAGATGATCAAATAACAAAATGAAATCAAAATTAAAGAAAAGAATAAAATAGAAGAAAGAGAAGAAATGAGATAATGCTATGTAGTTTGATTGCCCCTCAGAATGGGAATCACTATTGAAAATTGACTTTCGGATTGATTTTGGATATCACTAGATGTATTGTGTTTATAAAACTAATAAATGTCTCTCTCTTTTATTTTGAAAGCTTTTTTAAAACTCCAGCAGCGTCTTTTGTTTGGCAGCATTCCTTCTCTTTTTTCTTTTTTTTTTCTTTTATTTTTCTCTCCTCTTTTCCTCCATAGGGTTTTTTTTTAGAAAAGAGACCACTTGTCTCTTTTAATCCAAATCCCGTTTAGTCTGAGCTCTTAATAAGATAACTTTTATGATTTAATCCAAGATAATGAAGTTATCGAATAAACGAAGAAAACACGTAAATCATGATAAATTAAATTTATTTATATTATTTTTAACTAATTAAAATTAAATAAATGTATTTTTCAAAAATAAAATAAAAACATTGCCGGTCGGATTTTCGTATTTCCTTTCGGAAATCTATAATTTGTGATTAGTTTTCTATAAAACCGATCAACTTTTTTTTTTGAACTTTTAATTACAAAAAAGCTCTTGAAGGAAATTCAATTTTGCAATTAAACCCCAAAAAGAAGCATTGCAATTTAGTCCTTAAAACTCATAATTTTAGTCCTTAAAATCCAAAATCAATATCTAAAGATCAATTTCGATCAAATTTTCATCATAGGAGCTCTCATCTCATTTATGCATCAATGCATCTCGAAATTGAATGCTTACACCAATTCCTTTAGAATAGAATCTCATTTCTCATTTTCTTAACCCCAGAAAATAAAAGAATAAGAATTTCTATTCAAACACTCACAAACACTCACAAAAGTATACAATAACAAAATAAATTTTAAAAGAGTTTAAAGAGCTTAATTGAATGCTTAAAAGTACATAATGAACAAACCAGTTTCTTAACCTCAAAATAATCCTTAGAGGTCATATTTATACTTGAGCAATTCAATTATAGTTATTGAAAGTAATAATTTCATCCCCAACAAAAACAAAGTCCATTTGAATGAAATTTGGACTTTTGAGCTGCATTTTATTAGATTTTGGTCAAAATATCATTAGTCCTAGTCGGGATGAGCTTTGAATAGCCATTATAAGCCATTGTATTTGAATTTTTGTATTGGTCCCAGTCGGGATATCATTGTCCCAGGCATTGTCCTGGTCGGGACATTGGATCGGGATCAGTTTTGCCAAAAAATGAAGTTTTGTAAAAATTGGTCTACCTTAGTCCCGATCAAGACCATGACAAGATTTGCACTTTTTGTGCAATTTAGTATCTGTGTTGATTCCGATTGAGATAGTTCTTTGTGATGTCTTTTTTGATCGAATCAGCCATAGCTTTCTTCATAAAAGTTGTAGATAATTGTCTTATCTTTCCATATCACTTTGAATCAACTCAATTGAACCTTTGTAGCTCAAGATATTACTAAAATACTAAGAGTTGTGCAACCTAAAATGAAAGCTACATATGCTGACTTCGACTCAAGATTTGCATACCCAAATGAACTCAGATTTTGACAAGTAAGCTTAATTCAAAAAGCTTAATATGTTTACTTTAAAAGTGAAGAAGATCATTTTATCATTATAGAGCTCTAAAGATGTCAAAAAGCCTTATTAAATCTCAGAGATCATATTAGCCCAAAAGACCATTGTATATCCAAAAATGTATATTTTTGGTATATAATTTCCTACACACTTAGTTGAAATCATTAGTATCAAAATTGTTTGTCAAAGTCCTAAATTAAGAGTTTGACCATGCAAATGATCAACAATCTCCCCCTTTTTGGCTTTGACAATCAATTTGAAAAGATAATAAATAATGTTTGTGTGTGTGTGTGTTAAAAATAAATAATGTATATAAGCATGTTAAATTAAAATAGCTCCCCCTTTCAAAATAAATAGATGCAATAAATTGTTCTCCCTTAATATATGCATAAAATCAATATCATGTACTAAAGCATGGAAGAGTTAATAGAGCATATATAAGGATTTAAAGAAATTGAACCTTTTTTTAAAAAAAATATTAAATAATTATAAAGGAGATGATTTTAAGAAATGATAACAATTTGAAAGATAGTCATAAAAATTTTCTCCTTTATATGAAAGTATATTTCTTTATTTCTCTCTTTTGTAGACATGATAAGAAATATAAATTTAATTTAAAATTTATTCTCCATGACAAAAATATAAAATATATCATGAGAGAATTAAGGCTTAACATAACAAATGTATTAAAAACATAATAAAATTGTTTAGCAATATGAAGGAAATAATTTCAAACAACGCATCACAAAAATAGTACATATAGCACTCACTATCACATGATTGTGTAGAGCTTACCTAGCTAATCATACCTGATCATGTGGCACTTAGCATATTATAAACACAAACATTAAGCATAATTTATCACACAGCTTCTTCTCCCTTTTTGTCAAAGACAAAAAGAAAAGAGAGAGATATAAAGGGAAATGAACCTAAAGGAACAAAAAATTCTATTGGTAATAAAAGATCACGAACCAAAATAATAAAAACAAGGATACACTATATCTTTATAAAATTTATGTCATACATAAACAAAATAAGTAAAACAAGGATTTTTATTACAAGGATAAAAATTAGCTACACTTACATTGTTAGTATGCATGCATAAACAAAATTATGGAAAAATAAATTCAAATAATTTTCTCTCACTATATCAAATTTAAAAAAAAGAATAAGGTTTGGATAAAAAAAAATGATATTAAGGACATACTATCACATAGTTATGTCACTCATATAAACACATCTTTGTAAAACAAATTCTTTCCCTTTAAAGAAATTAACTAAATACTCATGAAAACTCAAGTATTTCTTCCTTGTTTGTCAAAAATAAAAAAGAATGAATACTAAAAATAAACCAAACAAAAATTGATGACAAAATTAAAAAAAACATATAAAAAGAAAATGTTCTTGATAAGGAGTAGGAGGAAGGAAAGATTATAATGCATATTTAAACATATATAAATGTATGAAAATTAAATTTTTTTGTAAAAATGTTAGGATCAAAATCAAAACATTTAACAATCAAAGTAATCAATAAGCACAACATGATTTCACATGAAAAAAGTCCAACCATCAATTAAGCATAAAATTCAAGACAAACTAGAACCACCAATCATGTCAAGTTCATGCTTAATGAAATTCAATCTCTCTTCATTAAGAGGTTTGGTGAAGATATCTGTAAGTTGATTATTTATATCAACAAATTTAAGTGGGATATCACCAATTTGAACATGATCATGCAAGAAATGATGTCTAATGTCTATATGCTTAGTTCTAGAATGTTGAATGAGATTCTTGCTAAGGTTAATAGCACTTGTATTGTCACATTGATTAGAATGTGATCAAGTTTTATACCATAGTCCAACAATTATTATTTTTGCCATAAAACTTGTGAAAAACAAAGACTTGCTGTAATATTTTTAGCTTCAGCAGTGGATAAGGCAACAAAAATTTATTTCTTGTTAAACTAAGAAACTAAGCAATTACCTAAAATTTGACAAGTTTCGAAAATTCTTTTTCTATCTAGTAAACTACTGGTAAAATATGCATTCGAATAATTGATCAAGTCAAAGGAAGAACTCTTAGGATACCAAAGTCCTAAATGCATTGTACCGCAAAGATATTTGAAAATTCTTTTGACAACATTCAAATGAGACTCTCTAGGACTTGATTGAAATCTAGCACATAAGTAAGTAACAATCATAATATCAGGTCTACTAGCAGTTAAATAAAGAAGGGATCCGATAATACCTTTAAATCATTTTTCATCAACAAGTTTGCCATTCTCATATTATCTCCATCCATGCCAAACTTCTTAAGAATGTCTCTTGCATATTTGGTTTGATTGATGAAAATCCAATATTTACATTGCTTAATTTGAAGTCCAAGAAAGAACTCGAGTTCTCCCATTATACTCATCTCAATTTCTCCTTGCAGTAATTTGGAGAATTCCTCACACAAGTAATGGTTAGTAGCACTAAAAATAATATCATCAACATATATCTGCACAATTAATAAATCATGTTTGGATTTCTTTATAAAAAGAGTTATGTCAACATTTCCTTTAAAGAAATCTTTCTTTAGTAAAAACTTACTTAATCTTTCATACCAAGCTCTTGGAGCATGTTTCAATCCATATAATGCTTTTGAGTTTAAACACATGATTTGGAAAATCAAAACTTTTAAAACCAGGAGGTTGTTCAACATACACCTCCTTTTTAATAAAACCATTTAGAAATGCACTTTTAACATCCATTTGATAAAGTTTAAAATTCATGAATGATGCAAATGCAAGTAGCATTCTAATAGCTTCTAACCTTGCAATGATGGTAAATGTTTCATCATAATCAATGCCTTCCTCTTGATTATAACTTTTATCTACTAGTCTAGCTTTGTTCCTAGTTATGACACTTTATTCATTCATCTTATTTCTAAACATCCATTTGGTGCCTATAATAGGATGATGTTTAGGTCTAGGAACCAAGTTCCAAACCTTGTTTCTCTCAAATTGATTTAACTCTTCTTGTATAACAAGGATCGAAAATTCATCACTTAAGGCATCATCAATATTTTTGGGTTCAATTTAAGAAATGAAGGCTAAATTAATGATAGACTTAAGTTTAGATATAGTAGTTACCCCTTTTATAGTGTCACCTATGATGAGGTTTTGAGGATGAGCTTTCTTGAATTGCCAATCCTTTGGAAGTTCATCTTTCAAGGTAGGTTAAAATATATCCTCATTGTCCTCCTTGCTTAGACCTTGAAGTTCTAAAGGCTTACTAGCATTTTCTTTTTGAGTATTCACAATCTCATTTTCACCTACAAGATCATAAATACTAAAAACATCATTTCTAGGATCAAGTGAATTCATAAAAATAACATGCATTGATTCTTCAACTTATAGAGTTCTTTCATTAAATACTCTATATGCTTTGTTAGAAGTAGCCTAGCCTAAGAAAATTCCTTCATCAGCTTTAGAGTCAAATTTCCTAAGATCATCCTTGGTGTTTAATATAAAGCACTTGCATCCAAATACTCTTAGATATGAGATTTTGAGTTTTCTATTGTTCCATAACTTATAAAAAGTTTTATTTAAAATTGGTCTTTTGAAAACTCTATTTAAAATATAACAAGACATGTTAACGGCTTTCGCCCAAAATTATAAAGGTAAATTATACTCATGAAGTATTGTTCTAGACATTTCCATAAGAGTTCTATTTTTTCTTTCAACTACCCCATTTTGTTGAGGAGTTATAGGAGATGAAAACATATGTGAAATACCATTTTCATTATAAAAGGTTTTAAAAAAGTCATTTTCAAATTTAGTTCCATGATCACTTCTAATTGATGAAATACAAAATCCTTTTTCTTTTTGAACTCTTTTAGCAAAATTTTCAAAATCTTTAAAAGCTTCATTCTTATAAGCAAGAAAATACACCTAAGTAAATCTAGAGTAATCATTAACCAATATGTATGCATAGTGCATTCCACCTAGACTAGCAACTCTAATTGGTCCAAATAATCCATATGTATAAGTTCAAGTGGTCTATTAGTCACTACATTTTTTTAGCTTAAATAAGGACTTGGATTGTTTCTCCTTTTGACAAGCATCACAAGGTTTATCCTCAGTGAATTCAAGCTTAGGTATGTTTATAAAGATCATTCAAAAGCTCAAACTTTGTATGTCCTAACCTTCTATGCCTTGTCCATGTGTCATGGGAAATAAACATTAAACATTTAATGTCTTTGTTATCAATCTTATTCAAATCAATAACATAAACGTTATCTACTCTTTCACCACTAAAAATTACTTTATTTTCATCAAGACTACTAATAAAGAAATTTTTAGGATAGAAAGTCATCTTATTTCCCATGTCATATAATTGACTTATACTTAGCAAATTATGTTTAAGACCATCAACAAACAACACATAATGTATAACTAAGGATTGAGGATTACCAATTTCTCCAATGCCAATAATTTTTCCTTTTGCATTATCTCTGAATGTAACATGTCCTTATTCTTAATATCAAGCTTGTTAAAATGCTTCTTGTCTCCTATCATGTGCCTTGAACATCCACTATCAAGATGCCACTTGCTTTTTGTTCTTGTGGATCTCAGGCACACTTACACAAAACAATTTAAGTGTTCTTTTAAACCCAAACATTTCTTAATCTATGTTGGTTAGTTTCAAGATAATCCAAATGAAGCAAGTTCATGTGTAATCTTTTATAGAAGCACACATTGTTGGTATGCCCTTTGATCATGCAATATGAACATATGAAATTTTTAAATTTATTTCTTCTATGATGATATGCTTTATTAGTGTGTGAAGCATGTCTTTCATGTTGTGCTAGTATGTGTCTCCTATTTTTTTGAGTCATAGTGTGAGACATGCATTAACAATGGCAATGTGTATTTTGATAGGTTTGTGCAACATATTTATATGCAGTGTATTGTGTAGCATGCTTAATATGATTGTGTCTAATGTATATATAAGCATGCTTGGGTTAAGGTGCTTTTGTTTGAACCTCACCTCTTTGTGTCAATAAAGGATGTATGAGATCTTTTAGCTTTGAAAACTTGAATCTCATTTGGTTTGGAGGTAGAAGGAGTGGAGTCATATGAGGCTTTAACAAAATTAATATGTGATGATGATGATGATGAAGATATTCCATTTTTATATCTAATTCCATGGGTATCTCCATGAAATTTTTAAGAATCAAGAAGACTATCCAAAGTTTATTTTCCTCTCTTGAATTTAACAATGAAATTATTTAATTCTAAGACCTCCTTAGAAAGCTTATGATTTTCATCACTTGCTTTTTGAGTTGATCTTTCAAGGAATTAGAAGATTTTGCATTATTAACAAGTTTTTCATTTGATTCAACAAGTTTAGCAAAATCATCTTTGGTCAAGCTAGCTAACTCATGCTTATAATACTTCTTAGATAATAATCTTTTGCATTTAAATAAGAGTTTTCTCACAATAGAACTCTCATCATCATCATCATAATCACAATAATCATCATAAGAGGAGTTAGAAGTAAATGGTACCTTATTTTCATATTCAAGGCCCATGAAGTCAAGATTGGCCACTTCTTATTGTTCCTCTTCTTCTTTGAATTTGGAGGAGTCATCCCAAGTAGCTTTTAAGGCCTTCTTCCTATCCTTTGCTCCCTTATTCTTAAATTTGAGTTTGGAGAACTCACTTCAGATGTGTCCCGGTTTCTTGCATTTATAGCAAGTAACTTCTTTGGTTCTCTTTTTACCATCTCCTTTAAACTTCTTATTAGAGTCACTTGCTCTTGAGAAATTTTTCTTTTTTAAAAACTTCTTGAAGTTCTTAGTGAGCATGGCAATATCACCATCTTTGTCACTAGAATCTTTAATGTTTTCCCCTTCATTATCTTCTTGAAGAGCTTTTAGTGCTATGCTCTTTTTCTTCTCTTCTTGCTCTTCACATTTTTATTTGATTGTAAGCTCATGTATTAAAAGCTTTCTAATAAGCACATTGGTTAAGAGAGTAGAGAGGTCTTGAGCTTTCTCAATTAAAGTGACCTGAGATTCCCAATACTTCTTAGGTAGGATTCTTAAAATCTTATTATTCACCTCTTCCTTGGAGAAATGTTTTTCAAGTTTCTTGAGAGTTGTGAGGAGAGCATTAAAAGGGTTTATCATCTCCGTGATTGATTCTTGAGGCTTGATTTTGAAGAGTTCATATTCATACATATGAAGTTGAACCTTTTTGCTTCTTATTTGTACATTGCCTTTATAATGGTTCTCTAAGGTCTCCCACATTTCCTTAGTCGAAATGCAATGTTGAAGATTTCCTCCTTCTTCTTTTGTCATGGAAGAGACTAGAGTGATCATAGCCTTTTTATTTTTATGATTTTCCTCGTTTTGTTCATTATTCCATTGACTTTTTGCAAGAGTAGTTACCACACCATCAATGGTAGTTGTAAGTGGTTCCCAACCTTTTAGAATAATATCCCAAAGTTTGATAGAATCACAATCAAGGTATAGCTCTATTTTGAACTTCCAATGAGGATAGTCACTACCATCAAAGAATGGTCTAAGTGAAGAAATATTTTATGATTCACTTCCCATGATCTTGTATTCTAGCAATGAAGTTCTTGGAATTCAAGCTTTGATACCAATTGAAAGAGTCCTAGAGGGGGGGGGGGATGAATAAGACTATTGAACAATAATAAGAAATTAAAAGATTTGAACGAGAATTAAAAGAAATGTTGAGAAGGAAGAATGAAGAACATAATGATTTAAGAAGTTTGGATTTAACAACAATCCTATGTCTCCACCTAACTTATCCCCAAGTTAGGATTTTCAATCACCCACAATCTTATTCACAAGATTGAGATAACATAAGAGTTTTAAAGCTCACTCTTATAACCTTACAACTTGAGTTTTCAAGGCTTACTCAAAAACTAATTTACAAGTGTTTTTAAGTCTCACAATAAAATTGAATTCCTAAGTGTTTTAATGGCTAAATGCTTAAACCAATTCCTTTAGAATAGAATCTCACTTCATGTTCTCTTAACCCTAGAAAATAGAAGACTAAGAATTTTTATTCTAACACTCACAAACTCTTACAAGAGTATACAACAATAAAATGATTTTAAAAAAGTTTAGAGAGCTTAATTAAATGCTTGAAAGTATATAATGAATAAATAAGTTTCTTAACCTTAAAATAATCTTGAGAGGTTATATTTATACTTGAGAAATTCAATTATAGCTGTTGGAAGCAATAATTTTATTCCCAATAAAAATAAAGTCCATTTGAATGATATTTGGACTTTTGAGCTGCATTTTGTTAGGTCCTGGTCAGGATATCATCAGTCTTGGTTGAGATGAGCATTAAATAGCCATTAGAAGCCATTGTATTCAATTTTTTTCATTGGTCCCGATCAAGATATTAATGTCCTTATCGGGATATCATTGTCTTGAGCATTGTCCCGGTCGGGCCATTAGATCGGGATTAATTTTGCCAAAAAATGAAGTTTTTTAGAAATTGGTCTACCTTAGTCCTAGTCGAGATATTCAATGTCCCGATTGGGACCACCACAGGATTTGCACTTTTTGTGCAATTTAGTGCATATGTTGAGTCTGATCAAGATAGTGCTTTGTGATGTCTTCTTAAGACTAAAGATGATTGAATCAACCTTAACTTTCTTTATAAAAGTTATAGATAATTTTCTTATCTTTCCATATCACTCTCAATCACCTTAATTTAACCTTTGTAGCTTAAGATATTACTGAAATACTGAGAGTTGTGAAACCTAAAATGAAAGATGCATATGATGACTTCGACTCAAGATTTGCATACCTAAATGAGCTCAAATTTTGACAAGTAAGCTTAATTCAAAAAGCTTAAGATATCTACTTCAAAAGTGAAAAATATCAATTTCTCATTATAGAGCTCTAAAGATGTCAAAAAGCCTCTTTGAATCTTAGAGATCAAATTAGCCCAAAAGACCACTGTATGTCCAAAAATATATAGTTTTGGTATATAATTTCCTATACACTTAATTGAAATTATTAGTATTAAAATTGTTTATCAAAGTCCAAAATTAGGAGTTTGATCATACAAATGGTCAACAAACTATATATAACGTATATTTAAAACCATTATTTTACTAAAATCACTTTTACAAATCTTTAAGACTTTTGTAAAATCTCATAATACCTTTAAAATAGAAATAACATTTCTTTAAAATGTTCTTTAAGTGGAAAATCATGGTAGAACCTAAACCATAAATCTAATAGCCACTTGGTTCTCTTAATCCAAAAAACTACTGGTTCCTGAGAGCTAAGCATCCACTGAGCTACTAGCCATAGTTAGTCACTTATTCCAATACTTACTGGTAGTTCCCAAGAGCTAAGCATACCAGCCCTAGTAAATAATTAAAAAACACCTTAGAGCTATGCATCAACTAATTCTTACATTTTGCCAAATGAGTGACCAACTTGAAGATCAATACTAGTGTGCACAAAGTCCTAATGACACCCATCAGGTAGCCTATTCTACCAATATTTTCCAAAATCTCTTTATATAAATAAATAAGCAATAAACTTTAAAGAATGCTAGAATTGAAATATAAAAATAGAATTAACAATATTATTATTTATCCTCCACAATTGTATCACCTTTAATAATCATATAAGTAATAAAATCTCAATAGTAACAAAAACTAGCATATTAAATCTCAAGTTTCAGTTTTTCTTTAAATACGTAAATCTAACATACACTTCAAAATATTAACTTACAAGTAGAGCGAGCCAGTTGACGTGTCCTCGTTCACCTAGTCTCTAATGTTCCCACTTTAGTATTCTCTAAAATAATAACATTTATTTTAAATATATAACAAATAAATTCATAATAATTTCCAAAATTCTAGAAAAATTATGAAATCAAGGAATAAGTAAAATGGACTCAAGAACACCCTAAAAATGACATTCGAGGCTAAAAGAATTAATTTTTGATGAGTTGAGACTATTTAAATGGAAATAGAGAAATTTCCACCAAAATGCTTCTGGAATTTTTATCTTAAAATTCATAAGGAATCAGTCCTAGCTCCAATTACGAAAATTAATCCTCATAAGTTATACTATTTTTTAAAAATAAGATCATAATTTTTTGGGCTGGTCACTATTCCTTGTCAGAATCTTGTTGATACTCATCAAATTTCTCATCAGAAACACCACACCCAACCAAAAAAATTATACCAAAATATTCTCCACAATAAATAAAACACATCTAAACCCTCAAACACATAAAAAATACTCATAGAATAAGTAGATTAAAAAATAAAAAGAAAAATACCTAAAAATTTATAAAAGATTCTATGGACACCAATTAAATGTAACACAAACACCTACATACTCCTGAAGTAATGGGGAACTAGTTTCTAGTAGTAGCTTCTACAGATCAGAGAAGGTTCTAACATTCATAATTTTGAGTAGAAATTTCAAATTTCAAATTGAATTTATTTTAGGCTGATATGCTCAAATGGACATTGCCAACGCGTAAAGGATGTCAAGAAATGGTTAAGGGTAAAATTTTAGGCCGATCGGAGGTCATTTGATTAGTGAACGAATGTTAAAAATATTTAGGTGCTATAGTGTTAGATATGAGAGTTTAGGGATAAAAAATGAAATTTTTTTATTAGCCAGCCTTAAATTGAAAAGGAAGTGGAAAATTTCCACTTTAGTCCTTGAATTTTTTACTAAATTTCCATTTGGTCCTTCCGTATTGAGGCTTGAGATAAATGCTAGGAATTAAATGAGTTAACACCATACAATAACCACACAACAATACTGAAATAACTTGGCAACAACTAATTAATGAAACAACAACCCAACATTAATGATAACAATTCAACATCAATAAAAGCAATTGAATAACCCACTAACAAGCACGTCAACTATAAATCAAATAGCTTAACAATAACCCATTAACAACCCAACAACAATAGTATTATAATTTATTTTATAAATAAATTAAAGGTTATCACATTCTTCCCCCCTTCAGGTTCCTTGAATTTTTAAAATCTTACATCAACTTTGAAACAAGTAAGGATATTGGCTTCGCATATCTGCTTTAGTTTCCCAAGTACAATCTTCTACTATATGGTTACTCCATAAAAATTTTACCATAGGAATCTCTTTGGTGCGAAGCTGGTGAACTTGTCTATCCACAATCGCCACTGGATACTCTTTATATGACAAATCCTCACTAATCTCTACTGCCTATGCTTGGAGAATATAAGAAGGATTAGAAATGTACTTCCTCAACATGAAAACATGGAATACTAGGTGAATTCAAGACAATTTTGGCAGTAACACCAACTTGTAAGCCACATCACCTACCCTTGATGAATTTTAAAGGGTCCAATATATCTCAGAGCTAACTTACTCTTCTTACCAAATCTCATTACTCCCTTCATTGGAGTCACTTTAAGAAACACCATGTCTCTAATAGAAAATGATACATCTTTCCTCTTAGAATCAACATAGATTTTCTGTCGGCTAAAGGCTATCCTCAATCTCTATTGAATGATAAAGATCTTCTCAAAATTCACTTGCACTAATTCTGGACTAATCAATTGCCTTTTACCAACTTCCCAACACAAGGGTGATATACACTTCCTTCCATATAAGGCTTCATATAGATCCATCTCAATACTTGCATAATAACTCTTATTATATACAAATTTGATAAAAGGCAAGTACATGTCCTATTGACCACTAAAATCCATAACACACATCCAAAGCATGTCCCCTAAGGTTTGAATGGTCCTTTCTAATTGACTATCCATTTGAGGATGAAAAATTGTATTGAAATCAAGTCTAGCACACAATGCTTTATGCAACTCTTGCTAAAAGATTGAAGTAAAAGTTGCTCCTTTATTTGACACTATACTCTCTGGCACCCCATATAGGTAGATAATTATATTGATGTACAACCTGGCCAACTTGTCTATAGTATAGGTCTTTTTAATTGGCAAGAAGTGAGCTGACTTGATCAACCTGTCAACTATCACCCAAAGAGAATCATAACCTCAAGTAGTACGAGGCAATCCAAAAACAAAGTCCATCATAATCGTGTCCCACTTCCACTTAGGAATAGGTAACTATTACAATAATCTTAAGGGCCTATGATGTCTGAACTTCACCTATTGACAAGTGAGATAACTAGATACAAACTATGCAATGTCCTTTTTTATCCCATTCCACTTATATGTATCCTTCAAATCATGATACATCATAGTGGAACTTGGATAAACACAGTAAACAAAAGAATGGGCTTCCTTCATGATCTCTTTCCTTAGCTCATCTACATTTGGCACACATAACCTAGTGCCTAAGCGTAATATGCCCTCATTGTCAATTATAAAATCTTAAAATTAACCTTGCTAAACTTCTGTCCTAATTCTCTGCAGTTGTGGGTCTCTTCTCTAAGCTACCTAATGATTTGCATCCTTTTTGAACTAATATGAACAAGACTTCCTGCTGACTTTCTACTCAATGCGTCAGCTACCATATTAGCTTTACCTAGATGGTATAGAGTAGAGCAATCATAATATTTTAAGAGTTCCATCCATCTTTTCTATCTCAAGTTTAAATCTCCTTACTAGAAAATGTACTTTAAACTCTTGTGATTGGTGTACAGTTTGCAAGCTACACTATACAAGTAATGCCTTCAAATCTTCAAAGTAAACATTACATTTGCCATCTCTAAATCATGAATAGGATAGTTCTGCTCATGTTTCTTTAACTGACATGAAGCATAAGCGATGACTCTCCTATTCTGCATTAATACACATCCCAATCCTACTCAGGAAGCATCATAATATACTATATATCCTTCATTTCTTGAAGGTAAGGTCAACACTAGAGCTGAAGTCAATATCTCTTTGAGCATCTAAAAGTGCTCCTCACATTTGTCAATCCATATAAACTTGGCATTCTTTTAGGGTAACCTTGTTAAAAGTGTAGCAATCTTGGAGAAATCTTATATAAATCTCATATAGTAGCCAGCTAAACTTAGAAAACTCCTTACTTCTATAACTATTGTAGGTCTTGGACATTCTGTAATGGCTTCTATCTTCTTAGGATCCATTTGTATACCATCTTTAGATACCACATGGCCTAAGAATGCTAATTGATCTAACTAAAACTCACATTTTGAGAATTTGGTATACAGTTGATGCTCCCTCAAAGTCTGAAGTACCATCCTTAAATGCATGGCATGCTCCTCTTCACTCCTTGAATGCACTGAAATATCATTAATAAAAACTATTACAAATCTATCCAAGAATGGCCTAAATACCTAATTCATTAAATCCATAAAAGCTGCTTGGGCATTTTTTAACCTAAATGACATTAAAAAAAATTCATAATGGTCATATCTTGTCTAAATGCAATCTTTGGTATATCTCCACTTTTGATTCTTAACTGATGTTACCCTGACCTCAAGTCAATCTTGGAAAAACACCATGCCCCTTGTAGTTGGTTAAACAAGTCATCAATCCTTGGGAGAGGATACTTATTCTTGATGGTGTCTTTGTTTAATTGTCTATAGTCAATGCAAAGTTGAAGGATACCATCTTTCTTCTTCATAAACAACACTGGTGCACCCTAAGGAGATGTACTATGTCTAATGAAATCCTTGTTAAGCAATTCTTGCAATTGTCCTCTAAGCTCATTTAACTTTGTAGGCGCCATCCTATAAGGTGGCATAGAGATAAGATCTGTATAAGGTACAACATTGATACAAAATTCTATCTCCCTTTCTAGAGGCAATCCTAATAATTCTTCAGGAAAAACATAAGACAACTCACACATAATTGGCACATTCCCTACCACTCCCTTATCTGCCTTATTTTTTTTCTGACTATAGCTAAATAGCCTTGACACCCCCTTTTAAGCATCGTTCTAGCTGTGATTGCAGAAATGAGATTTTTAGGCATTGGGCTCTTTTCACCCTTTAATCAAAATTCCATATCATTTGGAATTCTAAAGATCACCTTTTTCTCTCCATAATCTAGGGTAGCATAGTATTGAGCTAACCAGTCCATTCCCAAAATTACATCAAAATCTATCACGTTTAACAAGATCAAGTTTGCCAATAACTCTCTACCCTCCACTAACATTAGATAAGATGGAAAGACTATTTATTTCTAACTCATTACTGAGGGGGGTTGCTACAAATAATGGCACTAACATTTTAGATAGCTGCCATCCCATCTTAGAAGCAAACACAGGTGTTACAAAGGAATGAGATGCATAATGATCTAATAAAACTCTAGCATCAATATAACAAACTGGAAGAGTACCTGTGACCATTGCATTGGATGCCTGAGCATCCTGAGGGAGTCAATGTAAAAACTTTGGCTTATCTACGACCTACCTGCTATGAGGTGGATGGCTAGGCATATACTCTTCCTCCAACTCTACCTTTAGTACTTCTGCCTTGTTGGCTCATAAATTGAGTTGGTCTCTGCTAGGGGTATATAGGTGCTTGATACTACTGATGCACCTATTGAATCGATTGTGCCACTGAAGCTGAAGATCCCTGGGCATATGATAACTGAAATCCATAACTAGGACAAGCTCTAGCAAAATGTCCTAACTGCCCACACCTAAAACAAGCTCCTAGCATCATGTGACACGGTCCTTGATGTACTCTACTACAAGTAGCACATGCACTAGCCCTAGATCCAATACTACCATATCTGGAGCTCTGACCACTACTGCTACTACTAACTCCAATGCCAAATCTAGTATATCTACAACTCTTGTGACTAAGAGCATAACTGTGTCTACTTGGTTTGTGTGCTTGGGACCTTATACTATACTGGAAAGTACCCTTTATTTGTACACTCGCACTGCCAATTTGAAAAGTAGGTTGCTGAACACTTTGGCCTACTCCAATCCTAGTGCTACCACTCATATAAGGATCAGGTATAGTCCACGTTTGATGTGTCATCTCTCTAGCTGTCTAGCCTCCTCAATATTACTCTTTAGTCTTCGATCCTCAGTTTGAATACCAATATATATTGGGCCTAACCTTGTCATATACAACTTCACTACTCTCCTCTTGTCATGTATCACATCTATAGCATGATGTGACAGTCTGAAGTACTCACGAGTGTACTCCTTAACTAACCAATCACCTCTTGCTATGTGCAATAACTGCCATCGATAATTATCCCTCATGGAAGGTGGATAGAAGTACCACAAAAATCACTCTTTAAACTACAACCATGTCATGGTAGTCATATGTGGTTGGATTGACTCTTTAAACTACAACTATGTCGTGGTAGTCATATATGGCTGGATTGACTGCATAAAGTACTAATGAGCTACAACTTGAACTAATAATTCCATAATTATTATCCTTTGGTAATTCATGTACCCTTTCCTAGTTCTAGCCTCAATAGTGTTTATAAAATCTAAGGCATCACCAGTACTATCAAATGGAACTCTCCCAACTCTAAAATATGATAAAGCTACATCTACATCATACATCCCTTAGTTCCTCTATTGTACTAGAGGCATGGCTTGATTAAGTGCCACTAATCCTTGATTAATTCTTGCCAAGGCTGTAGGATCTATCTTAAGAGCTTCTAGTTGTACTTACGATCATTGCTCTTATCTTTGAACTACTGTTGCCTTAGGTCTACCTCTTCTTCTACCTTATGGGGCAAGGGGAGGAGCTTCATCCTGAATGGACTGCTCGCCATCATCATATGCTATATCTGCAGTAGGAGCATTTTGTGCTCTCCTCCTCATTCTGAAAAGATACAGGAACAAGATTCAAAACATAATAAGGACACTAACACATATGCGGAATTCTAAAAATAATGATGACAACAAATGACAATGACCACCTAATCACTGTAGTAGTTTCAATAAAAGCCATACACCATGACCAAAGAATAATGAATGAACCATTGCTTTGATACCAACTTTTTCATGACCCAAACCCCAAGGGCATATGAATGACACTAGGGAATGCGAAAAATGTAATGCTTTCAAAACCTGTAGTAAGCCTTAGAAATTTTTCATAAAAAAAATTCCTAACTTAACAGCTTTAAAGAAAATCTGGCAGAGTTTCCTTTGTACCGAGAATAAAACCAAATATGCATAATATAAATAACACTCCTAATAATATATAACAACCATTCTCTAAAATCACCATAATCACCAACATCACAACTCAAGTATATCAAAGTACATATCATAAAAATGAGTCTAATGTAGAGAAGAGAAACTAATAGTAGACTCCTAAGATCCTAAAAAAATAGTTGAGGGGAGTCAAACCTCACTGAGTAAGCTAATATAAAGAAATGCATGTTGTTTCAAAAATCCTTCTTTATTAAAAGATTTTATGAAAATATAATAAAAAAAATATAACTTATATTTAAAACAATTATTTTACCAAAATCACCTTCACAAATCTTTAAGACTTTTATAAAATTTCATAATACCTTTAAAATAAAAATAAAATTTCTTTAAAATGTTCTTTAAGGGGAAAATCATGATAGAACCCTAAACTATAAATTTAATAGCCATTTAGCTCTCTTAATCCAAATGACTGTCGATTCCCGAGAGCTAAACATCCACCGAGCTACCAACTGTAGTCAATCACTTATTCCAATACTTACTGGTGATTCTCGAGAGCTAAGTATCAACTGAGCTTCCAGCCTTAGTAAGTCACTCATTCCAATATTTATTGGCAGTTTTTGAGAGGTAAGCATCCACCGAGCTACCAACCCTAGTAAATAATCAAAATATGCTTGAGAACTATGCATCAACTGAGCCTTTTCACATATCACATAATATGTACAAGAGCTATGCATCAACTGAGCCTTTTTATATTTTCCAAACAAGGGCCCAATTCACAGATCAATACTAGCATGCACATGGTCCTAATGACATCCATCAGGTAGCCCGTTCTACCAATTTTTCCAAAATCTCTTTCTATAAATAAATAAACAATAAACTTTAAAGAATGCTAGAATTGGAATATAAAAATAGAATTAGCAACATTCTTATTTATCCTCCACAGTAGTATCACCTTCAATAATCATATAAGTAATAAAATCTCAATAGTAACCAAAACTAGCATATTAAATCTCAAGTTTCCATTCTTCTTTAAATACGTAAATCTAACATATACTATAAAATATTAACTTACAAGTGGGGAGTGAGCCGGCTGACGTGTCCTCGTTCGCCTAGTCTCCAATATTCCCGCTCCAATATTCTCTATAATAATAATATTTATTTAAAATATATAACAAATAAATTCATAATAATTTTCAAAAATTTTAGAAAAGTTATAAAATCAAGGAACTAGTAAAATGGACTTGAAAACACCCTAAAAATGACATTCGAGGCTAAAAGAATTAATTTTTGATGAGTTGAGACTAATTAAATGGAAATAGAGAAATTTCCACTAAAACACGTCAAGAATTTTTATCTCAAAATTTGTAAGGAATAAGATCTAAATCCAGTTACAAAACTTAATCCTCATAATTTATACTATTTATTAAAAATAAAATCATAATTTTCTAGGCTGGTCACTATTTTACACCAGAATTTGGTTGATACTCGCCGAATTTCTCATCAGAAACACCATGCCCAACCAAAAAAATTATACCAAAATGTTTCCCACAATAAATTGAACATATTTAAACCCTTAAACATACTAAAATACTCATAGAATAGGGAGATAAAAAAATAAAAGGAAAAATACCTAAAAATTCATAAAATATTCTATGGATGCAAATTAGACGTAACTCCAACACCTACATACTCCTGAGATGATGAGGAATGAGTTTCTAGCAGTAGCTTCCATAGATCGGTGTCAATAAGAAGGTTTCAACATTTATAACTTTGGGTAGAAATTTCAAATTAAAAATTAAATTTGTTTGGGAAGATTTTGCTTAAATGGACATTACTAATGTGTAGAGGACTTCAATAAATGGTTAAGGGTAAAATTTTAGGTTGATCAGAGGACATTTAATTAATGAATAGAGGTTGGAAAGATTTAGGTGCTACATTGTTAGATATGGGAGTTCAAGGCTAAAAAATGAAATTTTCACATTTTTCAGCCCTAAAATGATGAGGAAGATGGAAAATTCTACTTTAGTCCCTATAATTTTGGCTAAATTTCCATTTGGTCCTTCCATTTTAAGGCTTGAGATAAATGCTAGCAATTAAATGAGTGAGTTAACACCATACAACAACCACACAACAATACTTTAACAACTCAGCAATAACCAAATAATGAAATAACAACCCAACATCAATGACAATAACTTAACATCATCAACAACAACAACTGAATAACCAAATAACAAGCACATTAACTACAAATCAATGGCGAAACAATAACACAATAACCCAACATCAATAGTATCATATATTATTTTATAAATAAATTAAGGGTTATTATAGTGCCATAGCATGATATTCTACCTCAATACTAAAGCAAGAGATAGTGTGTTGCTTTTTTGCACACTAGAAGATAGGATTATGGCCAAGAAAAGTGCAATATCTGATTATTGAGTGACATGTAGTAGGATAGCCTGCCCAATCTAAATAAGAAAAAGCACATTATTCAAGAGTAGTGTTAGAAGTAAAATCAATATCGAGGTTGATAGTGCCTTTGATAGAGCATAAAATCCTATGAACCATTTTAAGATATGAATGAGTGGGAGCATATATAAATTGAGAAACAAAATTAACACTATAAGAAAGATCAGGGCATATGAGAGTGAGATATTATAAGGCATTAAAGGTTCCACAATAATGACTAGGATCATTAAGTAAAGCATTATTGCTAAGACCCTTGGTTTTTGCTTCAAGAGGAGTGCTAATTGGTTTGCAATCCACCATATATATTTTCTCAAGAATGGTAAGAGCATAGTGAGATTGATAGAGATGCAGTCTAGTAGAAGTGTGTGTGATCTCAATGGCAAGAAATTGATGAATTGGACTAAGATCCTTTATGGAAAACTCAGTGTGCAGGAGGCTGATAAATTGAGTTAGAATTTGTAGGCTAGAACTTGTAAGAAGCATATCATCAATAAATAAAAGAAGTATTAGAGTTCCATAAGATGAATGCAAAATAAATAAAGCTGGATCAATGAGACTATAAAAGAAACCATATTGTAAAAGAAATGTACTAAAATAGTAAAACCAAGTGCAAGGTGTTTGTTTTAAGCCATATAGTGCTTGCTGGAGATTATACATATTCTTGGGATACTTTAGATCAACCATGCCTAAATGTTGGTCCATATAGATGTTTTTAGAAATGAGGCTATAGAGAAAAGCATTTTTAATATCTAGTTGATGGATATCCCAATGTCGAACTAAGGCAAGACTAAGCAATAAGATGAATAGTGCTAGGTTTGATTATAAGGGAAAAAGTGTCAGTGTAATCTATGCCATCCAACTAGTGATAGCCTTTTGCAACAAGTCGAGCTTTGAGATGATTAAGTGTTCCATGTGGTTCAACTTTTGGTTTGAACACCCATTTAGAACCAATCATATGCATTGTCGGATCACAAGGAATAAGCTTCCAAGTATTGTTATGATGAAGGGCATTGAGTTCCTCTTGCATAGTTGCTTGCCAACCATAATGGCTAAGAGCAATTTTAATTGAGTGTGGAGGTCTTGGAATATCTTGCATAATAATAGTAAGAGCATATTTAGGATTTGGTTTGTGAATGCTAAGTTAAGAGTGGGTGCTCATTCGTTGGGGTGGAAGTTTTGATGGGGCAGAGAGGTCAAATGTCTCATATGCTTCTTAGTGGGGTTCAATAGGCTTTGAGTTCTTTTTTTGTTATTGTTATCATTTTATTGAAGAGGTATAGTTGATATTATTTTTGTATCTTCATGTGTAGGAGATGAAGCTATCATTACAGAAAAATAGAGTTATATAGGAATAGAAAGGGTGGGTGGTTCAAAAGGTGCTTCAAGTGAGTCAATTAAATGTGATAGTTTAGCTGATGGAAGATGTGAATCATAAATACCTAAAGACAATGAAGAAGAATTATTATTAAGAATAGGAATAATAGTCCATGAATCGAAATTACTTATCCATGGATCTTTTGAGATATTGGAATCATGGCCTTATTGTTCTTAAAAGGAAATTTGTTCTTATCAAACACTACATGTCAAGAAATAATTATTTTTTATGTTGGTGAATGAAAACACTTGTAGCCTTTATGTTAATCACTTTATCCCATAAAACACATAGTATACTACATATTATTCAAAAGCCAAATATGCATCAACGAAATATGATTCTATTGTAAGAGGAATAATCCAAGTATAGTGAGAGAAATCATCAACTATAAATGCATAATAATGAAATTTACCAAGGGACAAAATTGATGAAAATCCTCATAAATCATAGTGTATTTTATTAAAAATAGATGAACTAGAATTCTTAGAACAAGAAAATGGTAATTTTTCAAGCTTAGCTAATTAACAACTATCATAAATAGAATGAGGCTTAGTAGATCCTTGAACATCAATAACTCCTTTACGTTAAAGTAATTAAAGAGTAAATGTTTAAGGATGTCCTAGTCATTGATGCCACACTTCAACTATACTATATTTGAAACTATGTGAATAATGTGATTCTAAGGACTAGAAATAACATATAAATCACCCTTTCGTTGTCGTGTCATCACTTTATGACATGTCTCCCATTCCTTAATAGAAAAATCAATATTAGAAAATTCATAGTTCAAAGGATAATTATCGGTAAGCCGACCTATAGATAGTGAATTTCATTTTATATGTGGTACATGCAAGACATCTATGAGAGGTAAGACTTGAGTCCCATTTTTAATGTGAGCATCATGTCATACCTCAAATGTGACTGTCCCTAAAAAGGTCCAATGATGAAACCAATCCCCAAGATGATTAGAGTTTGCTTGTTCGTAACACCTCTAAAGTGTGTAACCTTAAAACACCCAACTAACTCCACCAGTGTGCAAAATCGATCACTGAGCCATTAAGTGATGCTTCGACCTTGCGAAATACGAATTATATGAACAACAAGAGGTTTTATTTCAAGAAAATTCCTCTTGGAATACTCAGCTCATTGGGCTGGTGCATATTTCATTTTACCAGGACCTAGCTTTGTGAAAAAATAGAAATCAATTTTGACAAAATGGACTTTGGAAACACTTCTACAAGGCCCCAAAACCTTTGAAAGTGGTCCTGGAATGGTCCAACACAACTAAAGTATCAGCGCATTTTGCTTAGAAGTGCGCATAAACACCCCTAGGTGTCATGTGCTAAAATCGAAGCCAAATTTGGCAAAATGGACTCTAGAAATGTGGTTGGAAGGCCTAAAAACTCTAGGAACCAACCCCAAAATAACACGCGTAGAACCTAGGAAGAGCACGTAGAGCGTCAAAGTGCGCATGAAAACACACACGTGCACGTGTGGCCACTCGCCAAGTGCATGACCATGCACACATTATGTGTGGCCATGCATAAAAATCCCCTTATTGCATGTGACCACACCTACAACACCCCATTCTACATATTTTTTTCTATAAATAGACCCCTCTACATCCTATTTTGAGGGAGGGGAGTAAGTGAAGACACATACACACTCAAAAGTTAGTCTGATTGAAGGCACAGGAAATCCCTCTTTATATAGTTTTTGCTCTCCCATAGCTTTTCCCTTAGGTTGTTAGATCCCTTTTCTACCAAACCCAGCCTCATCTTTGTTAAAGCATGCTTTAAAGGTATACAATCTAGCATCATTCTTTTGTCATTTTGAACCTCTCGAAGAGGAAAGCTTGATAATCTCTCGAAGCTAAAGCTTCAAAGTTCACATAAGCTGAGTCAAGTCTGAGGGCCACATAATTATTTTAGCACATTTATTTTACTATATTGCATTTTATTTTATTGTGGCCAACATTTGGGAATATTGTTGTACTTATGTGATGAGACTGGCAATCTTGCATGCTATGTGAATAATATATGCATTACTATGCTCATTTTACATCATCATTCTACATCCCTTATTTCCAAAATCATGAAATCACATCGTAAATATCAGTAGTATGAAAAAGTTCATGTCTCGGAATAGAGTCATCATGCTCTCAGTCTAGTGGTGACCTTATGCATCCTTTATATTATCATCATTCATCATCATAGCATAAATAATCACCGCAATCATGATCATCCTATCATTCATCGAATAAGTTGTGTAAATGATCATGTAATCCTTGAAAATCAATCATATTAGATTTAATTTTTCGTAATATTTTCCTTTTCATATGTATCATATCAGAAAAGTGATGTAATAAAATTTTCAGCTTTATTATCTTATATCATTTGATGTACTATGTGAATGCTATATAAACTGTCATTATCGAAACTAAGATGTTGCAATAGCTATACATCAAATATCATGTAATAAGAAATAGTCAAAAAGTAGATGTGATCTCCTGAACCCGAAAATCTTTACTACGGACAATACTCACTGAATGACCCGATGTTATCCCTTTCTTTTCTCGATTTTCTAAAAATTGGGTGGCAACTCCATAAAATCAGAAGCGTCTCATCCCCCTGAGACCAATCACTTGTCCTTATTCAGTAATGTTACCATATCCCTTAGAAACAAAAAGACCTACTACATTGTCTAACAAAGAGGCAAAAAAATGATAAAAACCACAAAACTCTTCTCCCAACTAAAAAGGTTGCTCATAGTGGCGACTCCACTTAGGACTTCTAAGTGAGAGGGATCAAATCGAAAATGACTATTTCTCATTATGTAATACTCAATCGTTTAGAGCCCCTCAGCACTGCATTTACACTACACAGCACACATGCACCACTTGTCCCTAAAAGCCTCGATAATACTAAATGACATCACCACCATGATTCCACTTGAGTCACGGGGTGACAAAGATATGGTATTATTACCTTTAGTCTTTACTCATGCATTTGCTAGACTCATATGACCAGAGTCTGTAACCTAAGTCCTTAAGGGGGGTGACCGAGTTATCAAAAGAATGCTAGGCTCATTGACCGGAGTCCATAACCCTAGTCGTATGGGGCAATTCTCACTAAAGGAATCTTTAGCCTTTCACCCTGACTCAACTCATGTAGATAAGCCAGTAATAACATTCATTAGGATTCCATTAAGCTATACATGCTATCCTTCTCTTAACATTGTTCATTTGAACTGATACTCATAAATGACATGACCCTCCTAGTGTCTATCATCGAATGACGCTGTAATGTCAGTTTTCATAAAAAATTTACACTCAGGACCACGTGACTCTCATTTACTTCATGTGAGCCTGAAGCATAAGGAATGATGAGAATCATGTACCTTAGCTTAAATAGTATATGTGAATTAACAAATAGCGACATCCCTCTATAATGAAACCTATGAGATGTCATCCATTTATCCTTATCAGATCAAATGAATGGGTTAGGAACCTAACTAGATTGTGGACCTTTATGTCAGTAAAATCAAACTGTAAACTATCAAATGATACTTTCATGACTCACAGTAAACATATTGAATATCGATGTGGAGCTAAGAACTCAGAGTCTGATTGACCTTGGTCCTATGTAAATGGGCACATACGGGCTTTGGACATCATTTGAAGCCCGACAATTGACCCTCACTTTGGCATCATGTGATTACCTCAAGCATATTTGAGTATCGTTCCTTAGTTTACCCTTTGGTTCTGACCAATATAAAGCAAAATAGCCTAGTTCTGAGAGCAGAACCATAGTCCTTTGATGACTATAAGGTCAAAACCCACCTAGGAGACTGAATGACCTCGTGGAGAAATAAGGTTGGAAGTGAGAGCTTGCTTATGATTGGTTTGTTCACTGTGCAAGAAAACTAACCAACTTTAATCATGCATACATCACATATATGTAGATAGCACGTACTAACCACTGTTTCTTATAGGAATAATCATTTTTGCATTATAGGATTTTTTGCATCCACTCCATGCATGCATGCTCACCCTTTTCTTTTATAGGCTCATTTAGCTAACCTTAATAAATGCATAGGAATACTACATTCAAGCATGAGTGACCAAGAAGATACCTCATATTAGCAATTCAAAGACAAACTAAAAGAGGGGATCCAAAAGTTGCTCACTAATGCCACCATAGCTAAAATCCTCTAAGCCTAAATCAAAGCCAAAAGTGCATGAGATGGGAATAGCACACCACTAAATGAAGCATCTACATTTGTTCACCTGAGTGTAGATAAGGCAAAGGGAATTTCTTGTACTCCAATTTAAGCTGATGATGACAATGGCTACTACCAAGATCTCACGAATGCACTAAAAGCTGTAAAAATTGTTGACATGACCAAGCTTGAATCGACAAGGGAGGTCAAACTATTGGCTAATAAAATGGCTCAGTTGGAATTCACCATTAAAGATAAAGGAACTCATGGCTCTAAAAGCTTCACCGACATGGCACTGTTAAAAAATGAACCACTTTTATATGGTTTTAAGCTATTGAAATTTGCTAAGTTTGATGGAACAGGAGATCCGAGGGTCCATCTAAGGCAACATACTACCTTCATGGCTACCATAAAGCTTATAGAATCATAGATTGTTTGATTCTTCTTCACATCACTAGAGGAAGGACTGAGGGCATGGTTCTTTGACCTTAAAAGTGAAATAAAAAATGATTGGCTACTGCTAACTCAGAAGTTTATCAAGCAGTATGAATACAACACTTAGTTAGACATCACTCGAAGGGACCTTGAGACCACAAGGCAGAAACTCAGTGAAGCTTTCTCTGATTATGTCACCAGATGGTGGGGAAAGGTAGTCAAGATGAGAAACTATCCTCTTGAGGATAAACAAATAGAGCTAATAATCAAAGGGGCACTACCATACTTCAAAATAAATGATCTTTGCTCATTATCCTGACTTCAGAGCTCTCTATCAGGCTGTGATCAAAATTGAGGATGAGGAACCTTAGCAAGCCAGAAACACTTTTTGCTATAATACCTAATCAAACAGCCAAAACACCTTCACCTAAACTGTAGAAATAAACATGATCCAACCTAACACCTATAACTCACCATCTATCAATACCATCAGACCACCAAGAAAATTCTCAAACTTTGACCTCTCACTATCCAAAATATTTTAAAGGCTTTAACAAAAGAACCTCCTACAACCATAAGAGCTTAGGCCTCTTCCAAACCCGCTACCACCTTAAATTAACCAAAACTTGTTCTGCCACTTTCACCAAATGCTTGGCCACTATAGACGATGGGGTTTAACGAGTGTCTAAGATTTTAGCAACTGTGATACTGTTTGGGCTCATGGCCCTAGAGAACACATTAACCATTATCATAAAGACATGGCGTGGAGATGAGGAGTCGCCACCAAGGTAATAACTAGGGCAAATCGAAAGGTTGTACTTGATTCTCTAAAAGAAAGTTAACATCACAACCAGGAGATTTTGGGAATGGAATACTAACTACTCTTAGTCTCATGTTCTTTTAGAATTACTTTATAAATTATTACTTCATTTTCTAATTACATGCAATTTTATTAAACCTTATTTGAACATCCATCTAACCCTAAGGCATCTAGTCAATAAAATCACACGTAAAAAAATGCATTCAAGTGCATCATCCTTAAGTCTAAACTAGTTTAATTTTATTAAAAGTTAGCTAGATTTACAATTTTTATTTACAAATATAAATGAACTAAAGGTGGACCTACATTGTTATTAGTTAGTGAGCTTAAATCTATTGATTTTAATTATTTAAAGGGGGGCCTAAATCTATAAGTTTTTAAAAAATTGGATTTTATAAGTGGGCCTAGTCTAACTTGATTTTATTTTAAGTGAAATGTGGGCCTAAGTCTATTTATTTTAAAGGAGATGAAATTAAATGGGCTAAGCTAAGTCTAAATTAATTTTAGTTAAAAAATGAGCCAAAGTCTAAATTAACCTATTGGGCATAAATTGATTTTAATTAATTAACATAAACCATTTTAAGCTTATTTTATTTAGTGGGTTTGAACCTATTGTGGGCTTGGGGCCCAAAAGGATAGAAACATAAAAAAACAAGACTAAAACAAATAAAACACAAAAAATAAATCAAACATACATTTTAATGATTTTCTAAAAAAAAAACCTAAATCAATTTACATGCAACCCTAAATTAATCTACAACCATCATTGATTTTAATTGATTTTTACCTAGTGAAACCTTAATTACTAATCAACTTCAGTGCAGAGAATTAGAATTCCATTTTCCCACTATTGGGGCTACTACAACCTACAGTGCAGAGAATTAAAAGAAAATTAATTACAACCCATAAACAATAAATGATCAAATAACACAAAGAAATAATAAAAAACCTAAATCCTATGGGAGTTTCACAGACTTTAGTCTATGGAATTCCATGGATTCTTTAACATTCACTATCAAAAAATTGTATATCTCTAACCTCCCCTCCAGAGCATCACAAGACATCAATCAAAATAAAAAAAATTAGTCAGTAATGAATCATTAAAATAAAATAAAATAAAATAAAATGAAGAAAATAAAATTAAAAGAAAAGAAAAGAGAAAGTAGAAGTCATTGTGCAAATGCTATTTGAATGCCCCTCAGATTGTGATTGTCATTGTTTTAAGAATTAACTTTGCGTTTATTGATTTCTAGACTATTGAAAACAAAAGAGCATACTTTTTTTTATGCAGTGAAGAAAACTTTTTCTTTTTTTTTCTCTGTGATTTTTAGGGTTTCTCTGCAGTCAGGAGCCGGGGGCCTCACTCACGCAGTCTTTAGCTTTTTAAAGCAGAGACCTACGAATTGACTTCCTCCATTCCAAGAACTGATGCTATCTCTCAAAATTTCAAAATTTTTATGCATTTTGAACACATAAAACCATAATTATATTTTAAGAAAATATTTGGAATTAATTTTCAACCAATTAGTGAATAGAAAATACTAAAAAATGATTGAATATACTGAGAAATTGAAAATATTACGTAATGCCAATCAAAATTTTGCTAATGCCGATCAATATTAGGCAAATGTCAGTTGGCATTCGCCTAATGCCGATCAGCATTAGGTAAATGCCAGTTGGCATTTGGTTAAATTGATTGTTCTGAATCTTATATTATTTGTATGCACTGTGTTAAATTGATTTGTGTATTAATATGAATTCAAATTCCTTAAATTAGACTTAAGTAAATGGATAAAGATTTTAGATAATTAGGATAATTAGATAATTAAACTATTTATCCTTTTATTTATCATCTTTCCATATCCATTTATCCTTATCTTTTATCTATCATCCATTATCTCTATTGATTAGAAGAATCCTAATCCCATCCAAATTTAGCTTCTCCCCTTATAAAAGGCTCAAAAGGGAACTAGTTCACTATTCCTTTTTTCTTTATTCTCATTATGACTCAAGCTTCTCTCCAACTGATGAAGAAGTTTCTCAAAAGCCTCAACGGTGATGATTGGAATAAAATTTAACCCTTTCATATCAAACCCTTAAAATCTTTTTAACATTTGAAGATAAATGACAATTTCTTGCATATTTTCACAACATTCTGGAGCTCAAAGGATCATGTCTTTAGGTTCAATGGTCAAGAGCCATGTCCTATGGTTGTAGAATTTGCTGCCATCTTAGGGTGCTCATTCTACTCTACTGCTGCTATTACCCTGCCTGATTTAGGTATGCGATTCCCAGATAGGCTTGTTGCTTTCTTTGATATGCCCCCTGGTGATATTTATTATTTTCCTCATAACCCTAGGACTATCAATCTGTCTTCTATAATTACTGTGTGTGAGACCAAGGATAAGCATAATACTACTTGGACTAGAGCTATTGCTTTCTGCCTTTATGCTCAATTTCTCTTAGTTTCTTCCCATGGGGATGTTGATACTAGGATTGGGGGTATCTTAGAACAACTAGAGACTGGGGCCGATCCTATACCTGTTATTCTTGTTGAGACCATTATTTCAAAGCCCAACGTCATCTTTCAGGCAGTTTACTTCTTCTCTAGGTATGTAACCAAAATCCCCTTTTTTTTTTTGCCTAAGCCACCCTCTCAAGTTTTCAAATTAGCAGGCTTGCCCTAATTTTTTCCTAATTCACCCTTTTGGGTTTTCAACTTAGTGGGCTTTCATTTCATTTTATTTATTTTTGTATTTTATAGATCTGGTTATAAGAGAAGCTGAGCTTACTTATTGTTCCTATAACTCATTATCCTATCAGCTTCATCAACTACAATCTTGCCCATTGAAGGTGAAGTACAAGCATACTATAGACCAGTGGGTGAACTGGTTATAGGGCACTACAGACATTGAGATTACATGGATATGCCCCTGGTGGAAGCTGAAGTTTATGATCTTTGACCTATATGATCACTGTGTTCCCATCCTAGGGCTGCATTTCTCAACTTTCTTTTCTCCTTCCCGCCTTTGTCGCCAGTATGGCCACCCATAATTCATAGTTACCATTATGACTGACTTTAAAGGCCTCCCCCTTAGACAAGATTTTTTATACAGGGTCAAGGATTTATGGCCTTACAGGATTCTTGAGTGGAGCATACACTTGGATGCTGATAGAGCTATTGATGATAATTACAAGACCTGGGTTGTGCTATAAGCTACGAAGCCATCAGGATTCTCTAGATATTAGAGGACTCAAGCTTTGCATGATGAGTCACCAAAGAAGAAACACAGACATCATAGAAATTGGTCTTATATAGCTGATTTTAAGCTTTCATGTTCTATTTTCCTTTCTAGTACTTATGCATTTTAAATAAGATAGAACATGTAATGTTAAAAAAAAATTCAATTTCAAGTGGATGCATTAATTAGGGCCACAATGAGTACATTTATTACATCACATGACATTATTTTCTATTATCAACTAATCCTTTCGGATTTTCTAGCTGAATATTTTTCTCTCTCATTTATTTACCCTAATTTTTACCTGACTTGCCCTTTGCAGATTTTCTAACCAGTGGGGTCATCTCTTTTATTTTTATTCCCTAATTTTTTCCTGCCAGCCCTTTATAGGTTTTCTGAACAGTGGGAATGTCCTAACTTTTGCTTGACTAGCCTTTTCAGGTTTTCTAATCAGCAAACTTCATTGTCTTTTTAGTAATTTTATTCTTTTTTACAAGTAGTATTTCTTGAGGTGATCTAGGTTAATAGGCTCCATGAATTCATTCCTTTACAAGTCTGATATCTTCGTAGCTCCTTTAGGCAGAATCGATTTGACTAAAAATGGTCTCTCATAGTTTGGTTTGAACTTTTCTCTAGGATCAAATACCACTACTCTAGAATATTTTAATACCATGTCCCCAGCTTTTATCTTTCTAGGCTTAACCTTCTTATTGAATGATCTTGCTATTCTCCTTTGATATATTTGAGTATAAAACAAAACATTCATCCTTTTCTCGTCTAAAGATACAAAGTGATCATATCTCTTTTGTGCCCATTCACTCTCAAGAGTTTTAGCTTCCATGACAACTCTCAAGGATTTGATCTCTGTTTCTATAGGCAAGATTGCTTCACAACCATACATTAAGAAGAATGGAGTTTGGCCCGTGGCAGTTCTAGTTGTAGTCCTATATCCGTATAAAGCAAAAGGAAGAAACTTAGACCAATCTTTGTAAGTCTTGACCATTTTAGAGAGGATTTTCTTGATATTTTTGTTAGCTAATTCTACTGCTCCATTGGCTTGAGGATGATATGGTGAAGACTAATGATGTTCAATCTCGTACTTTTACAACAATTCCGCTATTTTTGCTTGAAATTGGACACCACTATCTGTTATAATATGATGTGGAACCCCATACCTACAGATAAGGATTTTCTCAATAAACCATACCATTTATTTTACTTTCATGGCATTGAAGGATTCAGCCTCTACCCATCTAGAGAAGTAATCTATTGCCATGACTATGTACTTGTGCCCATTTGACACTGTCGGCCTTATTTCTCCTATAATGTCAATCCCCTAGGCTGAAAAGGGCCAAAGTGATTAGGAGGTAAATGGTTAAGATTCCTATAAATCTGACACTAATGACATTGCCTCACTTTTATGATACAATCCTTTTCTATACTCATCCAATAATACCCTTGCCTGAGTATCTTCTTAGCTAGGATCGTCTTGTTCATATGAGAACCACAAGCTCTTGCATGAATCTCTTTCATCACCTCTTTAACTTCATATTTTTTTGATACATCTAAGCTGCATACCATTCAACAGTCTCTTATATAATACTCCATTATGACTTGCATAGTTACGTGCAAGAACACAAAGAGCATATCTCTCTTTTGAGGTCGCTTCATCAGGATACTTTCTTTCTTTGATAAACCTCTGAATATCATAAAACCATGATTTTTCTTTAGGCCCTATTTAAACACTCATAATTTGCTCTCCCCCATAACATGGAGCTCTTGATTTCATGATTACCAAAGGCTTCATAATTAATCCCATCACACTATCCCACATTGAAGAGAGTGTTGCCAATGCATCTGCCATCTGATTGTCGTCTCTTGATAAATGGATAAAGAGGCATTTATTGAAGTTCTTCACTAAAGCTTTCAAATAGTAGATGTAGGGTTTTAGCTTTTCTTCTTTCACTTCCCATTTTTCATTAGCTTGGCTAACAACCAACATTAAATCCCTATAAACCAGCAATTCCTTTACCCTAGCTGCTAGAGCTACTTCAATTCCATAGATGCATGCTTTATACTCAGCCATATTATTTGTCACCTTGAAATCTAATTTCTTGGCCATCGATATGGTTTCTCCTTCTGGCATAATAAGAATTACTCCTAATCCAGCTCCTTTGTTGTTTACAGCCCTATCGAAGTAGAGCTTATACTCCCGATGATCTATGACTGTCAAATTTTCATATGTAAACTCTAAATTTCACTTTTCATCACCCTCGACTGCATTATGAGCTAGGAATTCTGCTACTGCCCTTCCTTTGATGACTTTCCTGGTGATGTATTCTATATCAAACTCAGTTAGAAGTACTAGCCATCGAGACATCCTTCCAGTTAAAGCAGGCGCCTGAAATAAGTACCTTAAGGGATCGATCTTTGAAATTGCTTGGACCTTGTAGGACTAAAAATAATGCCCTCAATTTCCTTATTGCCTAGATCATGATCAAACATGTCTTCTCTACTAAGTCATACTTTTCCTCATATGGTAGGAACTTCTTGCTGAGATAATACACTGGATGCTCTATCCCCTATGGTCCTTCTTGGGCTAGCATTGCCCCCATTGCATTATCCTCTGAGGCCAAGTACAGGATCAACGGCTTACCTTGTTTTAGTGGCTTCAATATAGGTGGATTAGCAAGATATTCTTTAATCATTTTAAATACCTTCTGAAAATCATCGTTCCACTTTATTGGCTGGTTTTTTCTCAAGAGTTTGAAGATAGGGTCATAAATATTAGTAAGCTTTACGATAAACCTACTAATATATTATAACCTACTAATGAATCCTCTCACTTCTTTCTCTATCTTTAGTGCTAGCATTTCTTGAATGGCTTTCACTTTATTTGGATCCACTTTAATTCCTCAACTGCTAACTATATGCCCTAATAATTTTCCTGAAGTAACCCCAAAAATGCACATCTTCAGGTTGAGCCTCAGATTGTATCTCTCAATTGGAGCAAATAACTTATCTAGAGCTTCAAAGTGACCCTCCTTTTTTTTCTGACTTAACCATCATATCATCCACATATACCTCCACTTCCTTATGCATCATGTCATGGAAAAGAGCAGTGGCTGCACTTTGATATGCTGCACCTGCATTCTTCAACCTAAAAGGCATAACCTTGTAGCAATATGTTCCCCATCATTTGATGAAAGTTGATTTAATCCTATCCATAACTACCATCATTATCTGATTGTACCCAGAGAACCCATCCATGAAGGAGTACATTACACTAGATGTTGCGTTGTCTATTATTACATTAATGTGGGGTAAAAGGGAAGTCATCCTTCGAACATGCTTTGTTTAGATCCCTGAAATCTACACATATACGTACCTTACCATCCTTCTTGGGTATCGACACTATGTTTGCTAACCATTGAGGATAATCTACTACTTCTAGAAAGTAGCTTGGATTTGTTTAGCAATTTCCTCCCTTATCTTTGCAATCCACTATAGTCTTAGCCTATATAGTTTCTGTTTGACAGGTTTAATTTCTGGATCAGTAGGAATATGAAGCTCTACAATTTCCCTATCTAAACCTATCATATCCTCATAAGTCCAAGCAAATACTACATTTCTTTTTATCAATATTCTCTCAAAATTTTCCCTCTCTTCAAGAGTTACCTCATGTGATATATAAACGTTCTTAGGATTATCATTTGTGCCTATGTTAAATGAATCAAATTGAATTGAATTAATTTTAAACATGCATGAATGATCAAAGTTATAATGCACAGAACTATTAGGATGCACATCACACAAGTAAGCAAAACCAACATTCATATCATTGACCATGGAAAAAAATAGAGTTTTCATCCTCAAATAGATAGATATTATTACATCAGTTTCCTTATAAAAAAACATCAGTAAAGCTATCACTAATGATAGTGGCTAAATCTTGGCTCCTCCTTAGGTAACAGACACAGCAGCTCTTCGACAGCAGTATCGCCCGTTCTCTTAGTTGCCAGCTTCATCACTTCCTCTTTGTTATCTTTCACTAGGTTCTCCACAATCTACTCCTTGAAGATCTCAAATCCAGGAACATCTCCTCCAACAATATTGATTGATTCCTTAGCTCCTAAATAGTATTTTCCTTCCCCTGGCTTGATGAAATTCTTATATATTAGCCCAATTTTCTTTAAGAGCTTCCTTTGCTTCGCATTGAACCTCTTTTTGGCTCTTCTGCTTATAAGCTTTATTTCTTCAACATAACCTAAACCAGTTGTGTTTCCTTGACTTTTGAACTTTGGGAGACTAGGGCTTCCTTGCTCATTCTTCCCCAGTCCTTGCCCAAGCTGGTAATTCATACTCTCCATCATTTTTGCTACTCTCGAATCCATTTTAGTTCCATTAAGTATTCCAACAATTTGAAAACCCGGGGGTGCACACATTTGCCGTTGTTTATCTAATATGGCTGCTACAACAACATTGGTCCTAGCTTTTATAGTCACAACCTCTCCTTTATGAGGAAATTTTATCTTTTGATGCACAGTTAAGGGCCTCCCAAGGCATGGAACCATGGACTTCCCAACAACAAAGCATAAGTGACTGGAATATCCATAACAGTAAACTCTATAGTTGATTCCATAGGTCTTATTTTAACTAGAGCTTGGAATGTCCCCTCCACATTCCTAGTGCTGTCATCATAAGTTCTGTTTATAAGGTTTGAATCTGTTAAGTCTTCAGCTTTTAAACCTAAGTTAGGTAGGATTTTCAAAGGACATACATTAATAGCAGAACCATCATCAACCATTGGAAAATTGGTTCTCTTTCCCCTCACCTCAGCTAGGATAAATAATGCCTTATTATGGTTTCTTCTTTCCAAAGGCAGGTCATTATATGAAAACATTATCAGCCCATTTTTATTTTTTAAACCTTTTGCTACTATAGCCTCAGGTGTGGCTATTGTTTCAATGTTCATGTTTGATAGAGCTTTGACAAGAGCTATTCTATGGTTGCTTGAATGCATCAGTAATTCCCAAATGCCGACGTTTGTCTAAGCCTTCTTCAGTTATTCTAGAATCAGGACTTCTTTCTTATCTTCGTCTATTTATGTATTTTCTATTTCTTCTCTTTATGTAACTCTTTCAGTTTTCTTTTTCAACTGCTTTGAAATTCTTTCCACTTCTAGTGATATGATTCATCTTAGGATCATCGCTCCAGACATCGAGACCACCCGAAATTTCTTCATAAGAGTCACACTAGATGTCAACAACTCCAATGATTCAATCTCTTTTCCCATCTTTCCATACTTCCATTGTGCATGTTTCTTTCCCTTTCAAATCTTCCATATTGAGCTTGCCTAAGTGTTGGTTTAGCAGATCTTTAACTCCTTCTTGAGACTGTTCAAGAGCTAAAGGTTCATCTTCAAACTCATCACCCCATCCTGTAGGCATAATTTCTTCGATGGGTATATTAGTTGAAGCGGGTTTAGAGTAAAACACTCTATAATCAAACTTGCCTGAAGGTTATCCCAATAAATCTTTAACTCCTCTTAATAGCTGCTCAGGAGTTTTAGGTTCTTTTTCTTCTTTCATTTGCTTATCATCAAACTCATCATCCCAACTTGAGGGCTCAATTGATTCAATGGAATCAAACTTGCTTGAGGGTTGGCCCAATCCTACACTCCTCTATGTGGCTATCCAAAGGATTCTCCATTAGCTATAGAGTTTAGGTTTTCAAAGGAGTTTAGCACTTCTTCTTCGCTAACCCCTAAATTAATCATTATGGTGGAACATTTCGGTAGTCTAGGAAAGGGTTATTTCTAGCATTTGGGCTAGAGTTGGACTTTTCAGGGTCTGTGACTTTTTTAGAATCTATCATGTTTTGGATCTCGTGTTTAAGGTGGGTACATGTGTTTATGGAATGGCTAGTAACTTGGTGGAATTTGCAATAACTGTTCGGGTTATAGCCAAGGACATTTAGGTTTGGCGGTTTGGAAAAGGTGAGAGGTTTGAGCAAGCCCTTTTGCATCAGGCAATCTAGGACTTTAGACAGGGGTTGGTTGAAATTGGATAATCTCCTTGGTGTTTGTACAACATGCACTTTAATAGCCCGACTAGTGCTTCCTTACTGTGTGCCCCCAGTTCGGTAGTTTCTTACTCATATGGCTCTGGAGCTCTTCTTTTTCTCACTCTAGATTTCCTCAGCTTGTAAACCATTGTCATAAAGATCTATAAATGTTTTAGGATTCATTATTTGTAGTCTTTCAACTAGATTGGGTGACATATTTCAGACTATCATCCTAACCTGATCCTTCTCAGCCAGCTTGTTCTTCATCAGTCTTGCCTTGTTCATGATGAACCTGGTAAGGAAATCAAAGAAGGATTTATTAGGTTTTTACTTTTTCAGTTCTAGATCTCTGATGGAGACTTCCAATAATGTTTCAAAAAAGTAGTATATAATTCTTTCCAGTAAGTTCTTATAGATTTTTCTAGCCCGTGATACTAGTTTACAGCCATTCCCTTTAAAGATAGTACAAATAACCTAATGATCACTTCTAATGGTGCTTCATTAGTGCTCATGGTTATTGTGTACTAGCTAAAATGAATCCTTGGATCTCCTCTCCTATAAAATTTCTACAACTGAGGCATCTTGAATTTTTTAGGTAGTTGATCTCCCTCCATTTATAGCATGTCATCAAAGTCAAATGAATATCCCATTCCTTGCCCTCTAATTAGCTCTTCCATTTTAGACATTTTCTAAGTCAGTGCTTGCATCTGCTTGGACTCATGATCTTGGAATAGTTCAAGTGATTCTCTCTTCACCTTTTCTACCATATAGTTCTCGACGTCCTCAAGTCTCATATCAGTAGCAGGTATGTTTCTAGCAATAGGTTGCCCCCCAGCATTATTAGCAACAGGTGGAACTCCTACAACAAGTGTTTATTCAATAATAACAGTAGGTGGTTGTTTAACAGCAGGTGGTGGCATGACAATAGGTTGCACTAGTCCGGCCAGAGCTTGCCTCAGTTCATCTTACATCATAGCTCTTATGTCATCCATCAAAGCTCCCTTAATATCCTCTAGGTCCACATCTTTGGTTGTTGTTCCATTTCTGTCTGTTCAGTCTGAGTCAATTCAGTTTCTAAGTAAAGCGGGTTAATAGGACTCTTCTCTAGTTCTTGAAGGATCTCTTGAGCTATTGACTTAAGGATTAGATATGTTTTGATTAATCTGCCACCTTGTAGTCCCCAGATACAAGAAGACCCAGATGAATCTATG
This sequence comes from Mallotus nudiflorus, assembly GCA_947683625.1. Taxonomy (NCBI): domain Eukaryota; kingdom Viridiplantae; phylum Streptophyta; class Magnoliopsida; order Malpighiales; family Euphorbiaceae; genus Mallotus; species Mallotus nudiflorus. The sequence goes on from CANTUR010000451.1 coordinate 103,029, forward strand.
ATGGTTATAAAAAAAAGTGTTAGTATGATGTATGGAATGCATGTATGCATGATGCACATATTATACAACAAGTATCAAGTATCAATCAAGTGTACAACATACATCCTTCCAATCTTATTCCTCTCGCACATGTGTTCAATGGTGAGTCTCTTATCCTAGGATTTTTGGTCTTGGTCTTAATATCAACAGAGGATATCATGGACCAATGTGCATGCTAGATCTCACTTAAAGCAGTAAAGCATAGAAACAACATTTCTAGGTATAAAGGTCTAGCCCAATATTCATTGGCCTAAGTGGGCTTCAAAAGTATGGGCATGGGCTTTTATTGATAGAAATACCTCATGGAAAAAATCATACAAGTAATTTGGGTAGATCCTAGGGGAATTAAATAAGTCATTATATGTGGTTGGAGTTTGGTAAAGAGGTCAAAGTTCCCTTAGCAAGATGCCCTCCATTATGGACGTTGAGTTACAAGACAGGGTCAAAGGGGCTTGACATCCATTACCAACTCGAGAGAAAATTACCCCCCCCCTTTAAGACTCAGGTTATAGACTTTGGTTAGATGAGCTCGGTAATCTCTCTTGAACTGAGTTAAGGCTAAGAGTGATGGTTAGCCAATTTACAACTCCATGAAGCTAGTGGAATCATGGAATTATAAACCAACACCATCGGTTTAAAAGGGACATGTAGAATGAATGCAAGAATAATTAATAATCAATAAAATAATTCTAAAGAACACAAGTAGAATCAGTATCATTTATCCCCAGTAGAGTTACCACTGTAGATAGTAGGGTTTAGTGCGTTTTTAAGATTTTAGCAACCGTGACACTCTTTGGGCTCAGGGTCCTAGAGAACACACTAACCATTATCACAAAGACATGGCGTGGAGATAAGGAGTCGCCACCTAGGGTAATAACTAGGAAAAATTGAAAGGTGGTACTCGATTCTCTAAAAGAAGGTTAGCACCACAACCAGGAGATTCTAGGAATAGAATACTAACTTCTCTTAGTCTCGTGTTCATTTAGAATTACTTTATAAATTATTACTTCATTCTCTAATTACATGCAATTTTATTAAACCCTATTTGAACATCCATCTAACCCTAAGGCATCTAATAAATAAAATCACACATAAAAAATACATTCAAACGCATCGTCCCTAAGTATGAACTAAGTTAATTTTATTAAAAGTTAGTTAGATTTACAATTTTTATTTACAAATGAAAATGAACAAAAGGTGGACCTACATTTTTATTAGTTAGTGAGCTTAAGTTTATTGATTTTAATTATCTAAAGGTGGGCTTAAATCTATAAGTTTTAAAGAAATTGGATTTTATAAGTGGGCCCAGTCTAACTTGATTTTATTTTAAGTGAAATGTGGGCCTAAGTATATTTATTTTAAAGGAAATGAAATTAAATGGGCTAAGCTAAGTCTAAATTAATTTTAGTTAAAAAATGAGCCTAAGTCTAAATTAACCTAATTGGCCTAAATTGATTTTAATTAATTAACATAAACCATTTTAAGCCTATTTTATTTAGTGGGTTTGAACCTATTGTGGGCTTGGGGCCTAAAAAGATAGAAACATAAAAAACAAACCCAAAATAAATAAAACACAAAAAATAGATCAAACATACATTTTAATGATTTTCTAAAAAAAAACCTAAATCAATTTACATGCAACCCTAAATTAATCTACAACCATCATTGATTTTAATTGATTTTTATCCAGTGAAACCCTAATTACTAATCAACTTCAGTGCAGAGAATTATAATTCCACTATTTTCCCATTATTGGGGCTGTTACAACCTACAGTGTAGAGAGTTAAAAGAAAATTAATTATAGCCCATAAGAAATAAATGATCAAATAACACAGAGAAATAATAAAAATTCTAAATCCTATAGGAGTTTTACAAACTTCAATCCGTGGCATTCCATGGATTCTTCAACATTCACTATAAAAAAATTGTATATCTCCAACCTCCCCTCCAGAGCATCATAGGACATCAATCAAAATAAAAAAAATTAGTTAGTAATCAATCATTAAAATAAAATAAAATAAAGAAAATAAAATTAAAATAAAAGAAATGAGAAAAGTAGAAGATGTTGTGCAAATGCTATTTGAATGCCCCTTAGATTGAGATTGTCACCATTTTGAGAATTGACTCTGCGTTTATTGATTTCTCGACTATTGAAAATAAAAGAGCATACTTTTTTTTGTGCAGTGAAGAAAAATTTTTCTTTTTTTTTCTCTGTGATTTTTAGGGTTTCTCCATAATCAAGAGCTGAGGCCTCACTCATGCAGTTGTAGACGGCAGGGTTTAGTGCGCGTCCAAGATTTTAGCAACCGTGACACTGTTTAGGCTTAGGGCCTTAGAGAACACACTAACCACTGTCATGAAGACATGGCGTGGAGATGAGGTAGGTAATAATTAGGACAAATCGAAAAGGTGGTACTCAATTCCCTAAAAGAAAGCTAGCACCACAACCAGGAGATTCTGGATACGGAATACTAACTTCTCTTAGTCTCATGTTCTTTTAGAATAATTTTATAAATTATTATTTCATCCTCTAATTACATGAAATTTTATTAAACCCTAATTAACATCCATCTAACCCAAAAGGCAACAAGTCAATAAAATTACAAGTAAAAAATGCATAAAAAAGGCAATGTCCCAATGTCTAAACTATGTTAATTTTATTTTATAAGTTAACTAAATCTACATTTTATTTACAAATGAGAAATGGACTATAGGTGGGCCTACATTTTTATTAATTAGTGAGCCTAGATCTGTTTATTTTAATTTGTCTAAGGAATGGGCCTAAGTCTATTTAATTTTAAAGGAAAATCAAATTAGTGGGCCTAAGTCTAACTTGGTTTTATTTTAAGTGAAATGTGGGCCTAGGTCTATTTATTTTAAAAGAAATGAAATTAAATGGGATGAGCTAAGTCTAAAAAAGTTTTAATTAACTAAGTGGGCCTAAAATCTAATTAACCTAATGGGCCTACGTTGATTTTAATTATTTAAAGTCCTAAAATATTTTTAAGCCTATTTATTTAGTGGGTTAGACCTAAACGTGGGCTTGGGGCCCAAAAACATAAAAACATAAAAAAACAAGCCCAAAATAAAACATAAAAAATAGATCAAGCAAACATTACAGTGATTTTCTAAAAAAAACTCTAAATTAATTACATGTAAACCCTAATTTAAGCTACTGTCACCATTGATTTTAATTGATTTTTACCCAATTGAACATAATTACTAACCGATTTTAAAGTACAAAAAATGAAAATTTTCACTATTCCCACTACTGAGGCTATTACAAACTACGTACAAAATTAAAATTAAATTATTATACACCCAGAAATTAAAATAACTACACAGAACACCAAAAATGGAAAAAATAATAAAAAAATCTTAAATCCTACTGGAAAACAACATAGATTCTTCCATGGCATTCCATGGACCTTCTACTCAATTCAAATATAGGCAGCATCCTCCTCAATTCACATGCACATATCAAGACAAAAAAACAAGTAATCAGATTAGTAGTGAAATCAAATAATCAAAACAATAACTAAAAATAAAAGAAAAAATCATAAACTGAGAATAATAAAAAAGAGTAAAAATGAAATAGAAAAATAACACTGGAGATTTAGATGCTGTGAAGATGCCCTTTTTGAGCCCCTCAGATTGGATTATCACCGTTAAAATTAAAAAATTGTTGATTCTGGACTATTGCTTTCGAAAACTTCAGTATCCAAAATTAGGGTTTTTTTGTGCTCGTAATCTCTCTGTGTCTTTTAAAAAAAAAAATCCTCTGGAAAAGAAGAATTCCCCCTAATAAAAAACCTCCCCCCTCACGCACGCATGCAGACTCTGCGCGTACTGAACTTCCTCCAAAGGAGGAACAAACCTATCTGATAAGATAGCATTTTTTTTTCTTTGATTTTAAAAACATTCTATGTTTAAACAACCTTATCAAATGATTGTAAAGATAAAATTTGAATTTTCAACCAATCAAAATGCTGAAAAATCAATAAAAATACGCAAAAAAATTAAAAAACTGTATTTTAATGTGTCGGCATTATGCAATGCTGATCGGCATTACAAAATGCCGACCGGCATTGTGCAATGCCGGGATGCAATTGTGCACAATTACGACGTAAGCCCCTATGATGAAATTTATTCAAAAATTCAACTTGGTTATTGATTTTCTGGATTTTAGGGACTAAATTGCAACATTTTTTAGGGTTTGATTGCAAATAAGTCAATTTTTTAAGGGTCTTTTAGTAATTAAAAAAAGAGTCAGCATTTAATGCTGATCGGCATTGTACAATGCCGACCGACATTACACAATGCCATTATTGCTGACTCTTTTTTTAATTACTAATGCCGATCGGCACAAGCTAGTATTTGGGGTCTACTTATGGCCTTCAAAAAGCATATAGATGCCTTAGTCAAAGCATTAAATAAAGCAAAGATTGCCACTAATGCCTCACCTTTGGAGATAATAGCCTCTTTAATGAAGGCTCCTTCCAATACAATCACCTTTTTAGACAAAGATTTACCCCTTAAGGGAAGGGTCCACAATTGTCCTCTCTTCATATAGGCAATTGTTAAGACTAAAAAGACCCCATGTGTTATGGTAGATGACGGGTCTGCCATCAATGTTTGCCCCTTGAGGTTGCTACAAAAATATAGGATGAATGTTGAAACCCTGCAAGAGTCTAATGTGGTTATATGAGCCTACGATGATTCAAAAAAGCCAGTTATCGACACTTTTAAAGCACTAGTTATAGTGGGAGATATCGAATTAGAAATTGAATTTACCATCCTGGACATCCCTCTGAATTTTTCCCTGCTACTATAAAGACCTTAGTTCCACCCACTAGGGGGCATACCTTCCACTGTGCATCAGAAGATCAAGTTCCCTCTGAATGGAAAGGTCGTTACCATTCTTGCTGAAATAAACAACATTATTGCCTATTTGAATGTGGTCCTACCAGGATTCCAGGTTTCTATGATCAGTGACGGTCATATCGATCCCAAAATTGATGCTATAATGAAGAAGATGCAATATCTTCCTAGAACAGGATTAAGAGGAAGAAACATTAGAGTTATAGAATTCCCTGACTTCTGAGGATAGACCAATAAAAATGGTTTAAGGTATGATCTTGAAAAGGATACTGGGGCTAAGAAATCAACCTCTTTTGTGGTTAAAAGCTCAACCCAAGTCTATTAAGGACAAGCTGAGGAATGGGTAAACAACAAAATTAAGAAATTGGGGTTTGAGATCTTTAATGACACCCTTAAGGAGAAGCATTTACCAGACATGATCACTGAGACTGACATTTATGAGTTGATGAAAAACTTAGAGATAGAATTTGAGAGTGAAGCTATCAATCATGCCCAATCTACTGCCATCCTCGAATTGAGCATCCATGACATCCTGTTTGAAGACATTATTGGTGATGATCTATGTACTTTTTCTTTGTCTAAAAATGATGATGTAATGAACTCTAAAGTTAATGCAATGAAATCTAATTTTGCTTGCTTGTTTGATGTCTTTCCTGATGGTAGTGTGCATTGCATTGATCAAAACATTAGCATATTTGACATTCATTCTATATGCACTAAATCATTTAACATTGGCACATAATCTGAACCATGCATTTTGCATATTTTGAAAGATGTTACCCTTGAAGAGAGGAGAGATATTAAAAAATATTAATAAAATATTCAAAAGTATTTGCTTAGATGTACGGTGATATGCCTAGTATTGATAGAGACATTGCTCAACACTTCATTTCTATCAAAGAAGGGTGCAAATCGATAAAGCAAAAGCTGAGAATACTCAAACCAAAATGGGCCTAACTAGTGAAATAGGACATCGAGAAATAGATCAAGGCAAAATTCCTAGAGGTAGTAAACTATCTAGAATGGTTAGCAAATATGGTGCCAGTACCGAAGAAAGATTGAAGGGTTAGAATCTGTGTTAACTATAGAGATCTAAATAAGGCCTACCCGAAGGATGATTTGCCATTACCCCATATAGACATATTGGTTGACAGTGCCTCTATATGTGTAATGTATTCCTTTGTGGATAGATTCTATGGGTACAATTAGATCCTAATGGCCATTATCAATAAACCAAATATAGCTTTCATAACATAATGGGTACTTATTGCTATAGAGTAATGCCTTTTGGACTAAAGAATGTAGGGGTAACCTACCAGAGAATGGCAACTGTAATATTCCATGACATGATACATAAAGAAGTGGAGGTATATGTCAACAACATAATGGTCAAATTAAGAACCAAGGAGGAATACCCCTTTGATCTCCAAAAGTTCCTTAGAAGGGTAAAAAAATACAATTTTAGGCTAAATCCGAGGAAATGCATATTCAGGGTTACTTCAGGAAAGATGTTATGGTATGTTGTTAGTCAAAATGGGATTGAAATAGATCCAGATAAAGTAAAAGCCATCAGAGAGATGTAGTGCCAAAAATAGAGAAAGAAATTAGAGGACTTTTAGGGAAACTATAGTTCATCAGCAGATTCATCGCTAAGTTGACAATAGTATGTGAACCAATCTTCAAACTACTCAAAAAATATTAGTCGGTTGTATGGAATGAACAGTGTCAGCTAGCGTTTGACAAGATAAGAAGCTACTTAGCCAACCCACCGGTCCTAAGACCATCTAAACTAGGGATACCTTTAACCTTGTATATGGCCATCAAAGGGAATGCAATCCTGTAAAGTTAGCCCAAGAGGGAGAAATAAAAACAAAACACGCAATCTACTACTTGAGCAAGAAGATGCTACCATATGAGGAGAAGTATAGCCAAGTCAAATAGATATGCTTGGCAATGGTATGTGTAATGAAGAAACTCAGACACTACTTTCAATCCTACAAGATCCAGGTTGTGTTTAAAATAGACCCAATGAAGTACCTCTACGAAGCTCCCTTTCTAGTAGGGGAAAGTTGCCAAGTGGCTAGTACTACTAACAGAATTCGACATGCAATATCTGACTAAGAAGGTAGTAAAAGGGAGAGCAGTGACTGAATTTCTAGCTCTCAACTCCATTCCTAACTTAGAAGAAATACAACTGGACTTCCCAGATGACCTTAGCTTAGCCAGTGAGATCTAAGGATGGCGCATGTACTTTGACGGAGCAGTCAATTAGTTCAATGTAGGAGTTGGTGTCATACTACAATCTCCAGAAGGTGAATTAGTACCAATTGTTAAAAAGCTCGAGTTTAGAGTCACAAATAATAAAGCAAAATACAAGGCATGCACTCTCAGAATAGAAGCACTGATAGCCCTAGATTTCACAAAAGTCAAAATCTTCGGAGATTCCATGCTAGTAATCAATCATACCATGAAAGAGTGGGAATTGAAAGAGCAACACTTAAAGCCTTATCTGGACCACTTGAAGCTACTCACCATGTCCTTTTGAAAATGAAAATTCATCCATCTCCCTAGGAATCACAATCAGATGGTAGATGCACTTGCATCCTTAGCATCAGTATGAGAAGGACCATCCAAAATGCCCATGAAGCCTTTGATTCTACTTAGATTAGGACAACCTTGTCATAAAAACTATAGAATAGCAAAGATAAAAGCAACTGAAAAGCCTTAGTTCTATGACATTTAGAGATATCTGAAGGAATGAGCCTATCCTGATCAAGCAGATGAAAGAGACAAAGTAGTTATTCAATGACTAACATCAAAATTCACATCACACCAGGGTGTGTTGTATAGAAGAACCTTAAATGGTTTAGAACTCTGATGTCTAAATGAAATTGAGGCTATAAGAGTAATAGAAGAAGTACACGAGGATGTTTATGGTCCACGTGAAATCCTAGCTAAGAAGATAATCAGATAAGGGTTCTTCTGGATGACAATGATTAAAGACTGCATCAAATTTGTAAGGAAATGCCATAAGTGTAAGATCCACAGGAATGTCAACCACCTTCTTCTAAAAGAACTACATTATATCTCCTCTCCATGGCCCTTCTCAGCATGGGGACTAGACATAATTGGGAAAATCCACTTGACAGCCTCAAACAGACACAAGTTCATCTTAGTGGCAGTGGAATACTTTACAAAATGGGTTGAAGCAAAATCATTTGCAAGGATAGGAGCCAAGAAAGTGGCTAAGTTCATTAAAAGAAACCTATTATGTCAATATGGGATCCCCATCATATCATCTCTAACAATGGTGTCCAATTCCAAGGGGAAGTTAGAGAGCTACTGAGGAGTTATAAGGTAGAACATCATAAATCTTCTCCTTACTGACCATAAGCAAACAGGGCCACTGAAGCTGCAAATAAGAACATAAAATAGATCTTGTTAAAGATGACTCAGACTTATCAAGACTGGGTAGACAGATTGCCATATGCCTTTTAGGGGTACTAAAAAATAGTCAGAACTTCAACAGGAGCAACTCCTTTCTCATTAATGTATGGATCATAAGTAGTCCTTCTAATCCAAACATAGATCAAGTCTCTTTGGGTAACAATAGAATATGAATTACTAGAAGTATAGTGGGCTCAACAGAGGCATGACAATCTCACTCTCTTAGATAGCCAAAGGCTTAAAGCTCTATACCATACACAGTTGTATCATGCTCGACTAGTCAAGACCTTCAACAAAAGAGTAAAACATAAGAGTGTGAAAGTAGGAGACTAGGTACTAAAGCAAGCAAGAAAAAATGTTCTAGACCCTAGAGGGAAATTCATACCAAACTGGGAAGGCCTATACCTAGTCAAACATGTCTTATTAAAAGGAGTAGTCAAGTTGATGGATTTCAAAGGCAATGAATTCTCCGAACCTATTAACATAGACTGCTTGAAGAAGTACTATGTCTAAGGCACAAAAAAAAAATCATCCCGTGGAATTGAAAACCTAAAAAGGGCAGCTCAGCCAAAAGTTAGGGACTTCCCATTGAGTTGAAAACCTAAAAATGGCAGCTCAGGCAAAAATTAAGGAAAGAGAGAAAATACTTAACTAAAAAACCTGAGAAGGCTAGTTAAGGATAGGGGTAAACTCAAGATCGAAATTTGTACAAATGCACTTGTGCTTTTCTTAAATGATTACAGTGAAATGAGAATGGTTGCCAATTTATACAAAATGACTTCAAAAAGTGCAACACATTTTATCATGAATTGCATCAAGCATGCTTTGCATTTTCTTTCATTACATGACCATGGTTCTTACTATCCTCTCTAAGCTCACTCTATCATAAAAGAAAAGAGCCTAGCTAGGTGTGAAAAGGTCTAAAAGGAGACGCCCTAGGCAAAAAAGGAAAGAAAAAGAAAACCTAGTTGAGTGCAAAAAGCTCCAAAAGGAGATGCCTTAGGCAATAAAGGGAAAAAAAGAGGCAGACAATAGTAATGGCAAATATCATCATCAATGATACACAACAAGAAGCATATACAGTCATCATCGTACAAGCATCATACAATATGCAGGAAAAATGCCCATATACAACACCTAGAGTTTTTAACCTCGGGAAAATAATATAACAAAGCAAACCACAGACCAAAAGTCCTACACCTAGCTCCTAAAACAACTACATTAGTTGTTGCTACCATTAAAAGTAAGCAATGATCCTGCTCAAGCATCCCCTCATCTGACCCCGGCTCATTATCGTTCATCGTAAAGGATAATAGCCACAACTCCAGCTCACTGATGCAATCACGATAAGCTGCACACTCATGCTCCCATTCATGACTAGCTAGACTGTGCTCAACCTGCATTACATATTGTATATCATACATTTATACATAAAACATATGCATAAAACAAATAGGTACAATAAAGAAGCTATACCCTTTGAGTAGTAGCAAACTCCAAAAAGCATTGCTATGCACTCCCTGTAATAGTATACCAGTACTAGCCGGAGGAGATAGGAATCTACAAAAACAAGCAAATAAGTCAACCACCACTCACTAGATAAATGAAACATAAGCAAGAATAAGAGAAGAACATGAACATGGATAGCATCAGTAGGAGCAACACTCGATTGAGGAAAGCCAAGTCTAGGAAAATCAAAGCTCACTACTCTACCAAGGATATCCATCCCAAGCAAAGAAAAAGATGGCTGAACCATCAAATCCCCAAGAATAGTGCTATTAGAAGCCATACCACTAGCATGAGCAGTTGCCTCAATGCAGAGCGTGCCCTTATCATCCTCAAAGTAGGATCCAGATCTCCTCCAGCATCGCTATAGATAAGTTCTTATAACTCATGTCAATTATAGTTATTATTAATAAAGCTTACTACATGCTTGCACCAAAATAGGAATAAAATTTTACTGGATCATAAGAAGCAACTCTCGACGACTTGAGTGATGGCCTAGCCCTCGAACCCAAGGGATGAGATGCATTTTCTTGAGAAGGTAGAGGTGAAGGAAAGGTCCCGGTAGCTACAGCATCAACCAGTTAAGGGATCAATACATCAGCATAAGGTAAACCCTTACTCTCTAAGAGGCTCTTAAAGGGGAATCCTATCATAACAACAGTGAGATCATCACCATAGAGCTTATGGCCTTAGAACATGTCCCTAGAGGGTGGGATAAGAACTCTCCTAATGTATAGGCTATCCCACCAATGATGGACTTGCTTGCCTAAATACTACACCTTGCCAACGAGGCTAGAGAGCAACACTTGTCTCTCTATCAGCTGCCATACAACCACCATCTCTGCCCTCTAGTGAGATCTCGCCACCCACTAGTGAAAAAAGATTTTCTCAAAGAAGGAATAATAGATAAAATATCCTAATGAAAGAAACAATCAACATAATAAGAATTAGACATACTTGATCAGGGGATAGCTTTGTCATATGGTCCCGAGCTACTATGTAATCCTCAATCAAATCAGTAGTCTTCCTGATCTAGTAGAAAGCCATCCTCTTAGAAATGCTCGATGGATGGACGAGGGAGAATCCTAAACTCATATGCCTAGATCTGTCAAAATAAGAAGGTAAAAAATAACAAACTAAAAGCAAAAGAACAGACAACAGAACTCCTACTTATGTCCAGCAGGAATAAGCACCCATAGATCCTTGAGCCACTTCGGGATGCTGTGTCAAGTCCTGAGTATATATGAGCAAAAGTAGTAGTGCCCCAAAAATACCTCGGTAAGCCATCCAAGTCTTTTAAGATAGGCAGCAATTGTATATCACCTGTACCTAAAGGGTTCAGGAAGATAGCATAACTCAGTAAATAAAATAAAAAGCAATGAGCTAGCTGCTCTGTCGAAATAAGACCATCATTATACAAAGCTCACACAGAAGAAACAAACTCTGTGTATCGAGCAAAATATAGGCAACCAGACTTCATAGGAGTGACTACCCTGAGCAAATCCCTCATGAGATGCCTCCTCGCCATAGTAGTGGAACACTCCTCATCACTAAAAGGAATGGGCTTCCTAGAAAAGCTCAAGCCCATAATAGCAGCAAAATACAATGGGGTAATAGTCATCTCCCTGACAAGCAAATGAAAAGTATGTGTTGTGCCCATCCACCACTCTATCAATGTATACACAGTAATTTGAATCAACGTGTATGAATTATAAGACAATGCAACAATCACCCTATCGAAGCCCTTCCCGACAACCATCTGCTTCAAACACATTAGGAGACCCTGAGAGTACATGCTGACCCTGTTGAAACCACCAGGTAGCACAGTGACATACAGGGCTACAAATAACATGTACACTATCAAACATTTGCACAATTACTAAATACTAACACATCTCTCTGTTTGTTACTTAACAGTATCAAAATAATAAAGATTGAAAAGAAAAGCATCGTAGAAAGTAGAATATCATAAAAATAAAATAAAGCAAGAGCTATTAGTATCAACATCTACAATAAAGCTAGACAGGCAGTTACATCAAGAGCTATAGATCTGCAACCACAACAACCTCATACAGCAAAACAATCAATGAACAAGCTCTAGAAAATAAGGGCAAAGAGGGACCTACCTCATGGTGATGATGCACCTAAGTGTGAGTCTCTAAGCTATGAACAATAGGGATTGAATCTCCCTGAGAAAGCATGGATAGCTGAGAACTCTGAGCACCGAATGTGCTAGTCCCTGCAGCGGATGTCCTAGCTCTAGTAGCCTCTACACAGTCACCCTTAAGATCAACATCAACATCAATAAAAATGTCCTCTAGACCCTCAAGAATGTTGGGGAACTCCATTTCATGTAGAAGAAAATGGAAGTACATAAGCAAAATAGAGCAAAAAGCAATCAAAACACAAAAAAGGTCAAGAAAAGTCAGAAAACACTCAAGAAGTCCAAATGAAGCATCCCAAGACCTCCAAAAATAATTGTTTAAATAAGCCCAAAGGAGGGAAGCACATGACCATGCACCAGGCGCATGACCATGTGCACAAGCATGTGATCACACACCCCTCACATGCAGTCACTCACACTTGCCCCTTCCACACATTCTTCTATGGTTTTACATGCACTTCGAGACTTTGCGCACTCACTTCTATAGTCCTAAACTTCCATTTGGCATAAGATATGCACCAGACTCATACAAAAGTACACTAATGCACACTCCAATTGTCTAAAGACATTGCGTGTGCACTGCTTTCTTTAGGAAACTCAACATCCTATAAAAGAAGAAGAGTAAGGAAAATTCATTGTAAGGATATCTTACTCCAAATCATCAAAATAACATCCTCAATATGACAAATCATTGTATTATTACTACATCATCACTACTAACTTATTCATGTTACTTAAGAGAACTCCCACATTGCTTAGGAGCACTCTCACACTGCTTAAAAGCACTCAAATTGCTTAGAAGCACTCACACTCACTGCTTAGAAGAATCTTTTCACATTGCTTAAAAGCACCCATATTGCTTATGAGCACCCTCACACCACTTAGAAGCACTCTCACATTACATAAAAGGACTTTTTACTGCTTAGAAGCATCTTCTCATTGCTTGAAAATATTTTCATTACTTAGGAGCATTCTCATTTGCTTAGTAGTATCCTTATTTGCTTAATTACATGATCATTTTGCATGACACCTAAGAAGGTTATAGTTGCATGTTCATTTTGCATGACACCTAAGAAGGTTATAGTTGCATGTTCATTTTGCATGACACCTAAGAAGGTTATAATTGCATGATCATTCACGTGACACCTAAGAAGGTTAAAGTCGTATGATCATTCGTGTGACATCTAAGAAGGTTATAGTCCCATGTTCATTCACATGAAACCTAAGAAGTTTATAGTCTCATGTTGATTCACATTACACCTAAGAAGGCTATAGCCACATGTTAATTTTGTGTGACACCTAAGAAGGTTATATTCATATGTTCATTTTGCTTAGTACAATGTTCATTTGCATGACACCTAAGAAGGTTATAGTCGCATCTGCATTTTGTTAAGTAGCATCTTCATTTGTGTGACACTTAAAAAGGTTATAGTCGCATATGAAGTCTACACTTTACATTAATCATAGGCTTGCATATGTCCCAAATACCACCTTATGTGACAACCAATTCATAGAATAACAACAACAAGAAATAAAACACAACAATAAGTAGTCAAATCTTGATAAGACATCTAAAGACAACCCATAGGTAAGTACCTCTCTCCCTACTAAAACATTTTTTACAACTTTGCATTTTGCTTCATATGTATTGACATTAGTGCCAGGTGGCTATGCAACACACGTGAAGCTAGGGGCAACTATCATACCTTAAATGTGAGTATCCCCAAAAAGGTCCAATGATGAAATAAATCCCCAAGATAACAAGAGTCTGCTCGTTCATAACACCTCTAAAGTGTGCAACCTTAAAACACCCAATCGATCCCACCAGTGTGCAAAATCGATCATCAAGCCATTAAGTTGTGCTTTGACCTTATGAAATATGAATTATCAAAACAACGAGAGGTTTTATTTCAAGAAAACTCCTCTCAGAAGACTCAGCTCATTGGGATGGTGTATATTTCATTAGATTGAGACCTAGCTTCGTAAAAAAAAAAATTAATTTTGATAAAACAGACTTTGAAAACACATCTGGCAAGCCCCAAAACCTATAGAAGTAGTCCTAAAATGGTCCAACACAACCCAAGTATCAATGTATTTCTCAGAAGTGCACGTAAATACCCTAAGGTGTCATGTGCTAAAATCAAAGTTGAATTTGGCAAAACGGACTCCAGAAATGCATTCGAAAGGCCTAAAGACCCTAGGAGCCAACCCTAGAATAACACGTATAGAACCTGGAAAGAGCGTGTGAAAACACACACATTCGCGTGTGGCCAAGCACATGACCATGCACACATTGTGTATGGCCACGTGCACTTGGCATGGCCACGAGCAAAAATCCCCTTATACACACGTGACCACACCTACACTACCACATTCTACACATTTTTTTCTATAAATAGACCCCTCTACACCCTATTTTGAGGAAGGGGGGCAAGTGAAGACACACATACACTCAAAAGTCAGTCCAATCAAAGGTGCAAGAAATCCCTCTCTATATAGTTTTTTTTCTCTCCCACAGCTTTTCCCTTAGGTTATTAGATCCCTTTTCCACTAAACCCATCCTCATATTTGTCAAAGCATGCTTCGAAGGTATACAATTTAGCATTATTCTGCTATCATTTTAAACCTCTAGACGAGGAAAGCTTGATAATCTCTTGAAGCTAAAGCTTCAAATTTCACACAAGCTGAGTCAATTCTGAGGACCACATAATTATTTTAGCATGTTTATTTTACCGTATTGCATTCTATTTTATTGTCGCCAACATTTAGGAATACTATTGTGCTTGTGTGATGAGACTGGCAATCTTGCATGCTACGTGAATAATATATGCACTACTATACTTATTTTACATTATCATTCTACATCTCCCTATTTTTGAAATCATGAAATCACATTGTAAATATCAATAATTTGAAAATTTTTATGCCTTGAAATAGAGTCATCATGATCTCGATCTAGTGATGACCTCATGCATCCTGTATATTACCATCATTCATCATCATATCATAAATAATCACCACAAGCATGATCATCCTATCATTCATTGAATAAGCTATGTAAATGGTCATGTAATCCTTATAGATCAATCATATTAGATTTACTTTTTTGTAATATTTTCCTTTTCATATGTATCTTATCAGGAAAGCGATGTAATAAACTTTTTAGTTTTGTTATCTTATACTATATGATGTACTATGTGAATGCTATATAAACTGTCATTACCGAAACTAAGGTGTTGCAGTAGCTATACATCAAATATCGTATAATGAGAAATAGTAAAAAAGTATATGCAATCTCCCGAACCTAAAAATCTCTACTAGGGACAATACTCACTTAGTGACCCGATGTTGTCCCTTTCTTTTCCAAATTTTCTAAAAATCGGGTGGCGACTCCATAAAATTAGAATCGTCTCGTCCCCCAAGACCAATCACTTATCCCTATTCGGTAAAGTTGCCATGTCCCTTGGAAATGGAAAGACCCACTACACTGTCTAACAAAGTGACAAAAAAACCACAAACAACACAAAAATCTTCTCCTAATTAAAAGGTCGTTCACACATCACCAATGGAGTTAATTGCTTGTAAGGAACCATCACCAATTAATACATAATCATTACCAAGGTAGGGACAAATATTTTTTAATATAATAACATTACCTATCATATGATGTGAAGCCCCAGTGTCTGATATCCATTCCTTGTCAAAGATAGTATTATTAACTGTGAGAGCAGATAGAGCATTTGGAATTTCATCTTGATTTTGAGAATGTTTAGATAGATGCTAATAGATTTTGGCAATATGGCCCATGACACCATAAATTTGACAGGTTTCATTTATGTACATTTCTCATTCAGTTGGTGTCATTCTTTACTATCCTGAAGGAGGTGGTTTCCAATTTTTGATATCTTACTTGGTGTTGTTGAGAGATGGTTGTTGATTGAAATTATTATGTCCTTGTTTATTAAAGTTCTGATTGTGGGTTTGAAAACCACGACCATTTAAGTTGAAGTTGCTTTGAGATTTACGATTAGTGGAAAATTTTTATTGTTGTTTACCATAAAAGGCCAAGTGGTGAGTTAGGGCATTGGTACAATTTTGACGCTATTCATATCCTTACAATAAAGATACCAATTCAGTGTAGGTTAGGCATGGTGGATTTAATATAGTTGTGGTAAAGGATTCATACTTTGGCCCAGACTTATGAGGAAAGAAAAAAAACTTAACTTTATTAGTTACAGGACTTCCTATTGCTGCTAAGTTGTCACAGATTCTTTTAAAAATGCAAATATGCTCACCAATGGTTGTATTTTCATCTAAGCATAGATAAGTCAATTACTGATGAATAGTGAACTCTCTCTCTCTTTTAGGAGTATTGTGCATAAGCTTCCTTTAAAGCATCCCAAAAATATTTTATTATTTCTTAACCAATAATAAGGCTAAGTTCTTCCTCAGCCAGTGTGCCAATGAGACATCCATGAAGGAGCCAATTTGATTTCTGTTGGGGTTAATTAGATTTTTCTACTATATAATAAATGAGATTTATGAAAATAAATAAAAATGGTAAAGTGTGTACAATAAGATAAAGGGTGGCTTTAGCCAGCCAAATTAAAATAATAAAATTAATAAGGTAGTTAAACCAGCCAATGAGTGAATAAAATAGGTGATAAAAACCTATCATATAAATAGAGAAAAATAAATATAACACCAATAATTTTTTACATGGAAACCTTATAAAAGGAAAAAACCACAGGACCTAGTATAGTTAAATCTTCCATTATAAAAATAATGTGATTAGAAATTACAACCCTCAATTTGTGGTTCACCCTCATAAATTGGCTCTCTCAAATAATATTTATTTTTCTCACTCTTTCCCTTTATACCAAAGAGAAGCTCGCACAAATATTTTACACTCACCCAAAACTTATATTCAAATCTCTTTATTTTTACTTGCACACACCACTCACTCTTGCACACACAAATCTCCAACTTTTGCTCTCCCTCATAGCACTCACAATACACACCTCATGAACTTACAAAAACTCTCTAACAAAAGGCCATTCGTATGGCTTTATATCTCCATAGAAGTTGGCTAAAAAATCAACCAAAATTTTTTTAACAAATGCAGCACCGGATTCGGTGTTGCAATCTTTGACTACCTTTTTTTGTTAAATTTTTACACTAATCTTCAAAATTTATGGGCCTATAGGTCCCACTTGTAGGTGAGACCCACCCAATAAATCTCCCCCTTATACATCAAGTGGGGCATGGAAATAAACCTGCTTTCTCTGAGCAAAACATTAGTTTCTTTGAAGTCAAGGCTTTAGTCATCATATCTGACCCATTGTCATTAGTATAGATTTTCTCCAATGAAAACATCTTCATCTCTAATGCATCATGAATCTAATGATACCACACATCAATGTGCTTTGACCTTGAGTGGAATGCTAAATTCTTACTGAGATGAATTACACTTTAATTATCATAATATAGAATGAATATTTCTTAATGCGACCCAACTCTTGTAGAAATTTCTTCATCCATATGATTTTTGTTGCAGCTTTTGTAGCAGCAATGTACTCAACTTCAGTGGTAGATAAAGCAATATATTTTTGTAATTTTGATTGCCAGGACACTGCTCCCCCTCCAAATGTCATCATGTACCCAAAGGTTGACTTTCTAGTGTCAACTTCACCGGCCATATCTACATCTGTATATCCACATAATATAGGTTTGCCATCACCAAAGCATAAACAAACTTTAAAAGTACCTCTAAGATATCTGAGAATCCATTTAACTGCATAGCAATGGTCCTTGCCAGGATTAGAGAGATATTTACTAACTACTCCGACTGTATGGGCAATATCTAGCCTCATTCATACCATAACGTACATTAAGCTACCAATAGCTTATGCATAGGGCACTTACTTGATTTCTTCTTTATCTTTCTCACTTATTAGACATTGCTTAGAACTTAACTTGAAATGTCTTACAAGTGGAGTGCTGACTAGATTTGAATTGCCTATGTTAAATCTCTCCAGCACCTTTTCAATGTACTTTTCTTGAGACAACCACAACTTCTTGTTCTTTCTGTCACAGAGAATTCTCATGTCAAGAATTTATTTAGCTGCTACTAAATCTTTAATGGTAAAGGTTTTGCTTATCTCCTTTTTAAGATCTTTTATCTTTGTAATGTCTTAACTGATAATCATCATATCATCCACATAGTATGAGAATGATAAAATTATCATCAGAGAATTTCTATACAAAGACATAATGATAAGAGTTTATCTTTATATAGCCATGGTTAGCCATGAATGACTCAACCTTTTTATACCATTATCTTAGAGCCTGTTTTAATCTATAGAGGCTCTTCTTTAATCTGCATACAAGTTTCTCCTTTTTTTTGACTTCAAATCCTTCTGGTTATTCCATGTAAATTTCTTCCTCTAGATCTCTATGAAGAAATGTCGTCTTCACATCAAGTTATTCAATCTCTAGGTTCATGCTAGCTACTAACCTGAGTGCTACTCTGATTAAAGACATTTTTAAAACTAGTGAAAATATTTCTTCAAAATCAATGCCCTTTTTCTGTCTAAAGCCTTTAACAACCAGCCTTGCCTTGTACCTCGGTTGTGAGTTACTTTCTTCATGCTTTAATTTGAACACCCATTTATTCTTGAGTGCCCCTTTGCCTTTAGGAAGTTGCACCAGTTCAAAGGTATTATTTTCTTACAAGGATTTCATCTCCTCTTGCATAGCTTTTGCCCACTTTTCTTTATGTTCACCTGAAATAGCTTCTTTATAGCATTCCAATTCTCCTCCTTTAGTCATTATCATATACTCATCTGAAGTGTATCTTTGGCTTTCTACTCGACCTCTAGTTGATTATCTCAAATTGGGTTGTACAATAGAAGGTTCATTGGCATCATCCTTGCTAGCTCCCCCTTCATCTTCTTCTAGTAAGGCTTTCCCTTTATAATGACTAGCAAGTAGAGGAATCGACTCCAGATTTACTAGATATTCTTCTATTTGATTGGTTTCCTTCTTTTTCTTGATATCTTCAATGGTTTAATCTTCAAAGAATATAACATCACTACTTTTTATGATCTTCTTATCAACAGAATCCCATAGTCTGTAGCCGAGCATAACCCAAGAATATACATTCATTGGATTTTCCATCAAGCTTGGTTCTTTCATCTCATGGAATATGAACAAAGGCTCTATAACTGAACACTTTCAAATGCTCATAAGAAATATCCTTTCTAGTCCACTCTCTTTGTGGTATGTCACCATTAAGTGGAACTGAAGGTGACAGGTTGATTAGATCAACTGCAGTTCTCATTGCCTCTCCTCAAAAGGAGTTTGGTAATTTTACATTTGAAAGCACACATCTGATTCTTTCACAAATTGTTTTGTTCATCCTTTCTATAATGCCATTATGCTAAGGTGTTTTTGGTATCGACTTCTCAAGCCTGATGTTAAATTTTTTATAGCATTCTTCAAATGGAACTTTATATTCACCATTATTATCTACATGAACACACTTCAGTTGTCTTCTAGTTTCTCTTTCCACCTTTATGTGAAGTTCCTTGAAAACTTCTAGCACTTAGTCTTTAGTTTTTAGACCAAATGCCTATAATTTTCTGAAGCAATCATCAATGAATGTTACAAAATACAAGGCACCACTAAGACTTCTAGTTTGCATCATGCATACATCAGTATGTATCAAATCAAGAATATTTGGTTTTCTTGATTTTGAAATGCAACTCTGTGCTGTTTTCCATAAAGAAAATCAACATAGTTTTGTATATATACACCTTTAATCCTTGGTAAGAGATCTTTCCTTGCTAGCCTCTAGAGCCCTTTCTCACTCATATGATCGAGTCGTTTATGACATAACTCAATTGGAACTTTTTTCTCCATTACATTCATCTAGTTTTTCCATAGCTTTTCTTCTATTATATAGAGGAGTTGATTTTCTTCCCTTTAGCCATCATTAGAGAGACTTCAATGAGCTTCCACTTATGTCTACCAAAATAGCTTTTCGATAGAGATTAAATTCAACCTGATGTCTGAAACATGCCGTACATTTTTTAAGAGCAATTCACATACAGTGTTGGTTTTTAAATAAACATCTCCCATGCTAATAATTTTGGATGCTCCATCATTTCCCATCCGTACCAAGCCAAAGTCTCTAGCAATATAAGATGAGAAGATATCCTTCCTAGAAGTGACATGGAAGGAGGCACCTGTGTCAACTACCTAGGTTTGATCATGATATCTGAGATTGATAATATTTTCATCTAAGACAACTTCAACTTCATCTTCGGTTATTGCATCATTTGTTTGTGGAGTTTCTGCTGGTTGATTCCTTGATTGCTCAACTTCCTATATTCTACATTCCTTTTTAAAATGTCCATGCTTGCCATAGTGATTGCAAGTGAAGTCTTTTTTTATCGAGATTTTGATCAACCCCTTTGATGATTCTGATGAAATCGACTTTTACTTCTTCTACGTCATTCTTGTTTTTTTGACACAAGAGCTTCAAACATTCACCATTTTCCTTTCGTCTAGATTCTTTATTGAATAATTTTTCCTTCACTATCTCTAAGGTCACCCTTCCATTAAGAGCTAAATTTATAGCGGATACAAAAAGTGTATCCCAAGTTTTTGGCAAAGAGATCAGTAAAAATGTTGCCAATTGATTGTCATCAAATTTGTAATTCATTGTCAAGAGCTTATCTACAACACCTTCAAATTCATGTGTTTTGCATGCTACTTCCATCTTTGTATTTCAAGGTAATGAGACGACATATCAAATTAGCTACATTTTGTGCACTTGGTTGCATGTACATCTTCTCCAATTTCTCTCATAGCTTGTAGGCATCAGTTTCTTTGGCAATGCTCTGTATAATGCTCTACATAATGCTCCTATCAATCAATGTCTGATTTGAGTTGTACACTTTCTGTTGAGCACTTCCCAATTTACATCTTTCATTTCTGTTGGCTTTCCAACAGCTACTCCATTAACAGTTTTGATAGGCTGCCACAAATCTTTCATGTATAAAAGATCCTCCATCATTAACTTCTAAATTGAGTAATTTATTGGAGTCAGTTTGAACATGCTGTCTGTGCACTTCATTTTTGTCTAAATAGAAAAAAAAATTTAACCAACCAAGCTCTGATACCAATTTGTTGGGGTTAATTAGATTTTTCTACTAGATAATAAATGAGATTTACAAAAATAAATAAAAGTGGTAAAATGTGTACATTAATATAAAAGGTGACTTAAGCCTATCAAATTAAAATAATAAAACTAATAAGGTGGTTAAACCAGCCAATGAGTGAATAAAATAGACGGTAAAAACATGTCGTATTAATAGAGAAAAATAAATATGGCACCAATAATTTTTTATGTGGAAACCTTATAAAAGGAAAAAACCATGGGATATAGTCCGTTAAATCTTCCACTACAAAAATAATGGGATTAGAAATTACAACCCTCAATTTGTGGTTCACCCTCACAAATTGACTCTCTCAAATAATATTTATTTTTCTCACCATTTTCTTTATACCAAAGAGAAGCTCACACAAATATTTTACACTCACCCAAAATTTATATCCAAATCTCTCTATTTTTACTTGCACACACCACTCACTCTTGCACACACAACTCTCCAACTTTTGCTCTCCCTCACAACACACACCTCTTGCACTTACAAAAGCTAAGAAATAACTCTATAATAAAAGGCTATTCATATGGCTTTATATAGCCATAGAAGTTGGCTAAAAAATCAACCAAAATTTTTTCAACAAATGCAGCACCAGATTCAGTGCTGTAATCTTTGACGACCTTGTTTTTGTCAAATTTTTTCACAAATCTTCAAATTTTGTGGGTTTGCAGGTCCCACTTGTAGACGGGACCCACCCAACAATTTCCTCCATGCAATGACCTCTTCTGTGTTTTTTTTTGGTTGTTGATGTGAAATCGTTTGATGTTTCTTCAGTTGATTTGGAAGTTGTGATTGGTTCAATTATTTCTCCAGTGAGATGTCCAACCAGACCTTGGCTTTCCGCAAGAGCTAAAGCTTGCTCACGCCATAGTGGGTAATTATCTTGTTTCAGTTTGAGAGTAATGAAGTTGCTGACATTGTGAGAGATGGAAGCCATTGAGAAAAATAATCTTATTGCTCACAAGAGCTCTGATACCAAGAAGAATTTTAGAAACTGAACCAAATGAGACAAAGTTGAGAATGCGTTTCTTATTCAACAAGAGCGATAAGAGAAGAATTACAATCTATATAAAAGGCTAAGCAAATTAGGAAGCTAATTGTGACAGAATCTCTTTGAATAATACAAGGAAACTACGACAACAGGGGACCTATGAAATTCCTTAATTTAGGCAATATCTTTGGGAACAATCAAGCTAAACTGATCCTTGTCCATGAAGGAGCTGTACTCTAGTCAACTTTGTTACCCGGGATGAGGATTCTACTGCTCAACCTTATCACTCCTTATTATGGTTACATCCTTATTTTTCCACGAGAGATCCTCAACTTGCTTTATTTCTGGAGCTGGCTGACATGGGTTAATAGTTTATCGGCTACAAATATTACAGATGCAACATGAATCTTCACGTCTCTTGTGCAATAAAGGAGGTAATTAAAATATATAATTACTAGATTTATAATTCATACTGCTACCGTCAATACTGTGCTAATTTAGTTAATATGTACTTGTATTATTACAAGATTATTGTTACAAGGCCTTGGGGTGATGATTATGGTGATGAATGGGATGATGTAGCACATTTCAGTTAAGAGATTGTGGATAGTTTATGGGAATTCCATTGACTTGATATAGATGGAATATGTTGATAAAGGAAAACCAATTAGGAGGCACAAATCAACTATGTGTAGCCGCACCTTTTTTTTTTTTCAAAAGAAAACAAATTTACTGCAACGGCTCTTTCCAATAGAAGCAAATAATGTCACTTCAAACATTAACCTTCAAATACTTTTTGACAAGCATTGTGTAGGTTTAAAAAATTCTTATGCAGTTTTACAAATTTTAAAAATTTTATAATTAGGCTTTACATATATTTTTAAAAATAATTAATTTTATTTATTAGTCTGAATAATTTTATATGGCACTAACGGAGGAAATTACAAGATTGTTGGGTTCCATGGCAGGAGTCTAGCGTATTTGTTTTCAATTGGTTTTTATTTGGAGCCAATCGATAAACACGAGAGGAGACTCAGGTCATAACTACTAGATGTTGATACATTTAGCCACCAATTTGCACTGAGATAAATTAAGATAAATTTGCTTCTTTTTGAATTTTTCTATGTCCTAGTTTTTTTACTGAATAAAATTTTTTAAAAAAGAATATATAAATGAATAATTTTTTTTTTGAAAAAAATCTTATAGTAGTTTTTAATTGAACATATAATTGAAAAATCAATCAACATTTAAAACAGATGTGATCATTTTTTTTTTCTGTTAAAATCTCAGCATATTAAGATATATGCCTTGCTACATAGCCCTTTCATTTTAATCAAAATGTTTCAATTTATTTAGACAATAATTTCTTTATCTCTATGTACTTTTTTTTTTCTTTATGTGAGAAAGAAATAGTTTCTTGATCATGCATGTATAACTTATTATCATATCAGAGTATAAAAAACAAAGTATGTTCTTTGAATTTTAAAATGAAAAATAATGACCATAAAAGAATTAAGTCATTACCTAGCCTTTGTCTAAAAAATAAAATGATTACAAGAAAAACTATTATTTTACATCGTGGGCTAATTTATTTATTTCATTGATAATGTAATTTTATTTATTTTTTCAAGTTAAGTATAATAACTTCAAGAATATTTATTAGAAAGTTTCTTAATTAGACTTGTTAGAAGTTTTGTGATTTATTCTTTGTTTTATTTTAGTTTTAATTTAAATTTGAGCTGAACTGAGCTCAATAAACTCTGAACTAAAGATTAATTAGCTCAAAACTGAATTTGGCTATTTATGCCCTTTAGTACTGGCCAATGATAAAACCATTGCTTTTGTTCTGTCACTTGATTGCTTTCCCTTTCAAATATAAATTTTCTATGAACTTATTCAACAAATGTAAGAAGTGCTTGCAACTTCCAAGAACTGAATGGAAGCTCTTAATTTTATATATTAATTTTCTTAATTTTAATTATACTGCAGTATTATCTATTTCTGTTTTGTAAAAAATGAAAAAAAAAAAATCTTTATTTGTCCATCAGGATTTCAAAGCTCTTAGGCTACATAATATGCAGCATTTTAAAGCATGGACATTGTTGGGTTGAAGTTTTAAATGAACTAAGAGCTCGTTTCATTTATATTTATCAGATTCCAAATCGGATCGATTATGGAATGAAAATATTAACAAAGTGTTTGATTTATAAGGAAATTTAAATTGGAATTGATCTTATTTATATATGAAAATTATGGATAACATCACTAATGGGTGAACTTTGACTCATTAGTTTTTTTTTTTTTCTAATACAATTGATTAATTCCCAACACCATAAAAAGAGAGAGAAGGAGCAAGAGTTTGAACACTACTCTCCTCAAACTGAACTTCTACACCTTTTTCCACTTCCTCTTCTCGTGACAGACCATTAGTTTCTTTTTTTTTTTTGGCTTTCGTACATATTGTCTTTCAAAAGTAAACCACCACGTTTTCTTTGTTTTGTTTTGTTTTTTTTTTTTTTTCATTTTTGGCTATTTTAAAAAAAAAAATCTCTGCTTTCAATTCTAAATCATAGTTGCCAGGAAATCTCATCCTATCAAGTACCATAATTTGGTACTCAAATACCAAAATGTGATCCTTTTGTATTTTGGATTTTTTTGATACTCAATCTGAATCTCTAAAAATAAAGTATCAATTTTTTTAAAAGAAAAAAAAAAAAAGTAATGAAGGCTAAAAATAATAAGCCAATAAAAAGAATATTTTCCATTTCTAACTAATAATTGTTCCTCAAATATCAAAAAACACAAAAATCATCAAATGCAAGAGAGAACAAGATGCTAAGAAAAAAAAATTAAAAAAATTAAGTTGACTCTAAGTGACTTGATAAAATTATTAAGTTATGAACTTCTTATAGTTTTTCAACTATGTTTTGTACTATTAATATGCATCAACAACATTAAAGTTTAATAATAAATTATAAACTATGTTAAATCATTACATATATAGGTCTGATTTTTTTTTTAGCTTTTGTTATAATTATATTAAATAAAAAAATTCATTATTATTTATTAAACGATTTAAAAATATATGTTTGACGTATCACGTATTAAAAAAGCTAACTGACTAAGTCTATTTCTAGAATATTGTATATATTAATACTGAAATTTTAAACACCAGTATCGATACCATGAACTGAAATGTACCACGTACCAGGTAATTATGTTCTAAATTCTCTATTTTTGCCTGCGTCTGATTCTCTGCGTAACCATGGCCATTGCTTCTGCTCCGGTATAAACCAAAGCCAATGCCGCCAAGGAGCCAAATTCGAAGAAACCCACTTCGGCTCTAAGGAAACCCAGAGCCCATCCTCCTTACGGTGAGGTGCTAATGCGATTATGCTTTTTATACCTTTAAAAGACTCCTCTTTTGTCTATATCTCAAAAAAAAAAAAAAAAAAAAACCTACAATAACTCACAGACGGAAACAAGAATTGGTGTCACCCCAAGTGATCAAAACCAAGAAAAAAAAGAAAGAAAGAACACAAAGCTATAGTAATAATTAAAGAACGAAAAGGGTAATTAGATTGAAAGGTGTTGACGCAAAAGAAACATATTAACAATGTATTGAGAAGCTTAAGAAAAAGGATTACTGCTAAAAGAAAGTTAGCAGAGAAAGACAGGAGTTTAGGAATGAGGTAAAGATGCTGTCGTGTACTGACACGCATTAACAAAACATAACAAGCATTTTCGGTAACGTATAGGTAGAACAACGCGTGGGCTTTCTTATAAACATTTCCCCTTTGTTTCATTAATCTTTTTGCTATCAATCGATCATGGCAACAACAACAACGCCATGTCACCAAGGCAGGCAGTTGCTCCAAAGGAAGAGCCTAAATCAGAGGATACGTCACCGTCGCCATCATCTTCTCCTTTAGGAGTCATGCCCGTCAACAGTGAGAAGAAGACTAAGAAGAAGACGACTATGCCCAAATCAGCCACAAAGAAGGTGGCTAAATCGCCGGCGAAGAAGAAGGCTGTTGCTATTTCAAATAAGAAGACGCCAGTGAAAGTAGTTAAGAAGCCTAAAACTATCAAGTCGCCCATCAAGAAAGTTGCGGTTAAGAAAGCCAAGAAATAAGGAGATCGTGTCATGTCTTTATTAGTGGCTAGATTCTGAAAATGTTGGTGTTTGATAGCATTTGTTTCAGTATTTTAGCATAGGTTATCTTTTTTTTTAATTAATGTCGATGAAAAAACAAATCAGTGTAACGGATTGAAAATCTAGTTGAATGAATGTTTTTCGCTCAATTCGTCTCTATTTTGGTGATTTTCAAATTGATCTCATACCCTCTCAAAAATTACACTCACGTGATTACAGTTCAAAAATAAAAATAATGCTGCTATGACATCCATTTGAGTTCAAGCCTTGGGTTTTTTTTTCTCCTCTCAAATTCTGCCTTAATGAAGACACTTTTTTATTGTTTGTTGTTATTTATTGTCTTTCAATTGTTGTTTTTATTGTTTTTTATTTTTCTATTGTTATTTTTTTTTGTTTTTTAATGTTATTATTATTTTTTTCAATATTTTATTTTCAATATTGTTGCTTTTTATTTTTCATTATTGTTACCATTTGTTGTTCTTTATTTTCAGTGTTGTAGGTTTTTTTGTTTTTCAATTTTTTTTGTAGATGTTACAAATATACCATAAAAATCGTAAACATGTTACATATTGATGATTAATAAGTTTAAGATAATTTAAAAAAAATAAAATAAAGTTGTTAGACATTTTAATAAACAAATCAAATCAAAGTAAAAAAAATAAAATTTTTATTCTTTAAGAATATAAAAAGAGAAATTTTTATTTGTTGCTTATTGTTAGAACAATTGGAGATATTTATTGCTTGTTTTTAGAACAATTGAAGATGTTTACTTTATAATCATTCATTTGGAAAAAAAAAAGTTTTGAAAAGGAAAAAATGTTGAAGATAGTACCTTAAAAATAAAAAAAATGTTGAGTAAAACAAAAAAAAATTGAGGATACCTTAAAAATAATCATAATGTGATAATATATACTTGTGTAAAATACATACATACATATATATATATATATATATATATATATATATATATATATATATATGCAAAAACCATCTTTAAGCCCCCGAACTATAACAGTTTTTTCTATTGAGCTCCTATGTTTTTATTGCATTGCATTGAGCCCTAATTTGTCCAAATTTGACAGACAAACTACAAATGTTTGTCACACTCTATTAAGTGGTGAGTAACAATTCGTGTCATACGTTAAATGGTCAAATATTGGCCGACTAGGTTTAGTAATTTGACTATTCAACAGTCAACATCAGTCAACTTTACTAAGTTTAGTCAGTTAACATTTGACCCATTCAACATAAGACACGAATTGTCACTCGTTACTTAATAGAACGTGATAAACAATTGCAGTTTATCTATCAAATTAGGACAAACTGGGCTAAATAAAAGTATAGGGGCTCAATGTAATACAATAAAAATATAGGTGCTCAATAGAAAAAGCCGTTATAGTTCAGGAGCTTAAAAATGTATTTTACCACACACACACACACGCACATTTATATATATATACACTGATAAACAATCATGTGTTTTACACATAAATAAAAAATTTATTAAACTCATGATATATACTAAATAAACAATTAAATATATTATTATTGTTATTATTAATAAATAAAAGTTTTAAAAATAATAACAATATTATTTATTTATATAGCAATTTTATATTAACTTAATATAGTTATACTTCCTTACAACTTTTATAAATATTTTATTTAAATAATTATATAATATTCTTTCAATATTTTTTATAATTAATATTTCTCAAGTCTAGAACTAATTTCATATAGAAAAAAAAATATTATGGTCATAATTAATCATAAGATAATAAAAAATTATTAATTATTTTTTAATAAAAATAATGAATGTTATATTCTTTATATAACACTTTAAATATTATAACCCATTAAACTTATAATTTGTTAGAATTTTAGTAAATTTTTCTTTTGAGCTATGACACTTTATTTCTTCAATATTTTTAATATTAATATTTTTATTTACTCAAAAAATTAATTTAATGTAAATTTTTAAGTTCAACTAATAATTAAATGATAAATAATAATCAATTTAATTTTAATTCTTTTTTGTTAAATTTTATAAAAATATATAAAAACAATAATTACACTATTTTTCTTATAGAAAATATACTTTCAAACAAATTATATACTTTATTTTTTTATTTATAAATATATCTACTTTTAAAACAAATTATATACTTTTCCTATTTTCATAAAATTTAATAATTTTATTTTAATTATTTACTTATTAAATGTAATATAATGAGACTTATAAAATTATGTTATCTAATTTGATTTATATTAGATAAAATATAAGTAGATCTAATTAAAATAGAAAAAAATATTTTTAACAAAATTACTACGAAAAGTTTAATTAATCTAATTTTGCTAGACATAAAATAGAAATCAACATAATTAAAATAAGAAACATATTTTCAATTATATTTGAATTAAATTAATTTTTGTTAGATATAAAATAGAAGTTAATTAACCTAATTAAAATAAAAGATATACTTTCAGTTCTATTAGAATTTTTGTTAGAGATAAGATAAAAGTTAACCTAATTAAAATAGGAAACATACTTTCAATTAAATTAGAATTATATTTTAGTTAATTTAATTTTTATTAGAGATAAAATAGAAGTTAACCTAATTAAAATAGGAAATAGAATTTCAATTAAATTAAAATTATATTTTAGTTAATTTAATATTTATTAGAGATAAAATAGATGTTAACCTATTAGAGATAAAATAGAAGTTAACATAATTAAAATAAGAAATAGATTTTCAATTAAATTAAAATTATATTTTAATTAATTAATTATATTTTTATTTGTAAAATTAAATTATAATTATATTTTAGTTAATTTAATTTTTATTAGAGATAAAATAGAAGTTAACCTAATTAAAATAAAAAATAGATTTTCAATTAAATTAAAATTATATTTTAATTTAGTTTTATTTACAAATGACTAAATTATCCAATTTTTATATAATAATAAACGAAGACTTTTTTATAATTTTGCATGTCCTCTTTCATACATTTGTATATATTATAAATATATGAACAAAGTTTTTTTTGGTATGCATATGCAGAAAATATAGAGCAATTTAGCAAGCATAAACATGTCTAAAACTATAGGGAACACTAATCATTGTCTGGTGCCATTATTTGAAGTGCCGTGATGGTAAAAAAAAAAAAGAGAAGACTATGTGAAAGAAAAAATGAAGATAATAAAAAAAATGTTGAGCAAAAAAGGTATTGATAAAAAAAAGATAGTATCTTAAAAATAGAAAAAAAATGTTTAATAAAAAAAATGTTGAGAAAAAAAAAATGAAGATAGTAAAAAAAATATTGAAAAAAAAAATAATACCCTAAAAATAAGGTAGGAAAGAAAAGTTGTGCATATTTGAAAAAAAAAAAAGTTACAGAAGTTAGTGAAACAAATGACCCCCTAAGAGTGTGTTTATTTCAAATAAATTTTATAAAATTTTATGAAATTTATTTGTAAATCCAAGTGATTTTGTTTGATTTAAATAAAAATTTTGTAAAATTGATTGCTAATTTTAACTTTTTAATTTTGTAGAATTGCTTATCACTAAATGTATTCTTATTAATGAATTACGTTTGGTTTAAATGAATTTGTAATTTATTTGCAAGTGAATTCTATTTAAAAATGAATTTAATTCTTTAATGAAATTCAACCAAATAAGGGGTTAATTTGATTTCAAAATAAAATTATTTTTTCTAGCCAAATAAATGATTGTTCTTTGACAACCTTGAAATTAAATTGTATTTAATTTGATTTTACAAGAAAATAATTTTTCACAAATTTTATTCTAACCATTACATATTTAGAAAGAATGAAATTCGAACCTCACTTTTTTAAATAATGCCTATGCCATTGCACCATGAACTTAAAACTGAATATCCAAAAAATATCATTGTTATGTTGATCAGTCACTTCAATATATGCAATTGTTGTTGATTGCATGTTCTCCATATATATATGGGAAAAGGTCCAATTTGGACCCTGGGTTTGTGCCCAAAGAGCACTTTGACACCTTGATTTTTTTTCCCAATCGGAACTCTATGTTGCAAAAGTGGCTCAAAAAACACCTCGTCGTTATCTTGAGACTAACCACCATTTTCACTCGCTTACATGGACATTAATACCCAATACTTAGCTGCTAATATGTAAAACTTGGTTCCCACATCACCAGCTGAAGTTCACTTAAGACCATTACATGCTCATGAAAAAAAATGATTGCCTAAATTAAAATCAAAATCCCTAAAACTCTCTTCCCTCTTTCTTCTAATTATCTCAACCTCGCTCGATCCTGCATTCCCTCTTTCTATCAATCCTTGAGAAATAACAAAATCCCTAAGCAATACAAAAACAATATGAAAGTTTTCTTGTCTAACAAATCCTTGCAAAATCCACTATTACGAGCGAAGTTATCATTATCTCCAACCGGAAGATGATATGGACAACAAGACATAGAGAAGTGTTATTGTGGTCTTAATTGTGTCCTGATGACATTAATGATAGATCAAAACCCTAGGCGGAGGTTTTATGCATGCCTAAATTTTAGAGTGAGTGCTCGTAAAGGGTTTAAAATCATTGACTCTGGTGAATATATAAATATTTGCATACCTATTATGAATGAGAAATTTGTGAACTTTTTAGGAATTTGCAGGCAAAATGAGAAGGAATATGAAATAGTGGATGTGATTTTTTTGCTTGGTATGATGGAGAGATGTGTGAAAGAGCTAAACAAATGATCAATGAAATGAAAGTATAGAGGAAGGGTTTATTGAAGGAAAACACAATGTTGAAGAGCATATTACAGGCAGTTTATAGAAGGGAAGTGTGGAATGAAATTGTTAATTTGATAGAAGAAGTGGGATAACTTAAAGCAATGTATGCTGAAGCAAGAGCATAGAGTGGTGAAGCTCAGAAGAAGCTGAGAAGAGCATATATATCTCTTTTGATTTTGTGTATTTTGGTTCTTTTCTTAATTTGTATGACTATGTCAGAACCTTACAAATTGTAATGGCAAAATTTTTTTGAAAGTAATGGAATGGTGAGACAATTGTTACTTATTGTAGCTCTCAAATACTAATTTGAAATTGCTTTATTTTTTTGCAATGTGTAATGAGCACACATGTAACAGCAATAATAAAAGCAACCAATTTTTATGAAATAGATAACATGCTATACAATTTCAAGCAAACGTACAAATAGCTTACCATGTAATTACTAAACATAAGCATCTTTATAACAAAACATATCCATGTCCTAAATATTGTAAAACATTAAATTCCTAATAATCATGCATGTAATTAGTAAGAATCCTTTTTTGTAGTCATTGCAATATGAATACTTTTGTTTATACCTTGCATTCTAGCCAAAATACATGTAACAATTTCACAAAGCAAAAAACACTAGTCCAAAAAAGGCTTTACATGTCCTGAATATGTTTAAACCTTGCATCTACAATTTAGGCCCGTAGTTCTTAAGGAACTTGATATTCACATTTAATAACAAGTTCCTTTAAGAACTATCTCTTTATTTATCATGTAGTAGTTTGCCTTGATTTGTTCTCAACATCACCTCTCATTTTTTGAAATTGCTCTCGAACCTACCTTGTTGTTAAACAAGGTTGGTCGTGCCAATGTACACCTAGTGGCTTGAAGGGTAACTCTCTTGGGATTAAAACTTGAGCCCTATCTCCTTTGAATGCAATATGCTTTAAACCCTCACTAGTTATCCCTCATGCTTATTTCCTTATTTTTTGCAGGTCTCTCTCATTTAGAATTGGGACTTTAGTTTGAGATTTTTGGGTCATATCTCTACCATTATGGCTATTACTTTGAGACACTAATCTCTTAGTTTGTAAACTAGGTTGCGTTAACCAATAATTCTGTTGTTAGTTCTCTAATTACATGTATTCAATATCAACCATTTACAAAATAACTTACATTCAAAATGAAATCTCTTGTGGACTCATCTAAGAAGTAGCCATGACCTTCATTCCTTTTGTGTTGTTGATGTTTGGTAGATTATTTGCTTGCCTTTTTGCTAAAAAATAAATCCACCTTAAATCATATAACCAATGTACACAAAACTATCACCATGGCCAACCACTAATGTATAACATCAATGTCTAGCACAGTCTATACCTTTATAGACAGTACATGTTGTTCTGCCAACTTAGACTCAATTGGTGGCTATCTCATTGTAATTGCTAGATTCATTGTAGGCTAACAAGAAAATTTAATATCCAAATTATTAACAATTCAAACCAAATAAAAAAATCAAAAGTTTTTTCCTTATTCCTCACCTGATCATACCAGCCACTTTAAATAGAATGTGTTTGTGTTGTCCTTAGATTGGTAGTGTCCATATGAGGCTATAAAATGAAATCAAACTCATTATTATCCAACATATTAATATTAGTGCAAAACAAATCCATTTATTAAAATAGGAAATACCTGAGGCATTATGACTTTGCAACTTTTCCTATCGTGACCTACCTTATGACAGTTGGAGCAGTTATAGGGAATTCTTTTTCTTGATAGCTTACCAAACATGCTTGTCTTTTTTGGAAGCTCATTCGATTCTCTAACTCTTCTATGCTTTGGTCTGCCTGGCATTTTCGTTACTGGCGGGGGCTCTATGGAAACAAAATCATCAACTCTCATAAATTTCTTTCTTGGCATTGGCTGCATAGCATGCTGGTATGATGCTATGAAGCTATTCTTGTGGTACCAATGAGAATTTAACTCAGAGGATCAATTTTAGCATGATCAAGTGCTCGAATAGCATATGAGCATGGAATTCCAGACACATCCCATGCTTTACATGTACAAATCTTTTTAGCCAAAAATATTGTATGCATGTCTTGACCTTCGCTAATCTTGTACCCCTCATCCTCATTGAACAACACATCATAATTCAAAACCTCTTCCTTGTTTAGTTGAAAATGTGCCATGCAAGTGGGACTCCATTCAGAATTCCAACCCTCAACCAAAACCTTGTTCTTAGCTAACCTTTCCATTGTTGCCTCTCTAATTTCATCTAACATGCTAACAATTGGTTTAAACCTTGCATTCAATATTGTTGAATTGAAACTCTCACACATGTTATTGTCAACCAAATCAAACTTGCACCTATTACTAAAATAGGCCTTGCACCAATTTGATGGATGGTACTTCATCAAGTCCTCAACATCTTGTCTTTTGATCTCTGCTAATAACTTCAAGTTATCTTGAAATTCTTCCTTATGGGTACTCCAAGCACATATCCAAAACCTTTTCTTAAGTTCTGGACCATGGTATTATTTTGACCAATTAGAGTAGATGTGCCTTGTGCATCATTTATGTTCAGTAAGAGGAAGCACTTTAGACACTGCACCAATCATCCTTTGTATCACATTTAAACAAACATAAATTACATGAATGATAACCTTTCCAAAATAACACCAAATAAATATTCATCAAATAAGTACCTTTTGCATATTTGAAATTAAGGTGATTTTAATTCCGTCTCTAAGATCAAGCTCTTTAACCAACTACTATAAAAACCGTTTCCAATTCCCTTTGTTCTCTTTGCTTATAACTCCCCATGCAATAAGGAACAACTGTTCCATTGCATCTCTCCCAATAGTCACTAACACTTGCCCTTGCACAATTCCTTTTAAAAAATAACCATCCAAGCCTATTAAAGGCTTACAACCTGCCTTCCAATTTTTCTTCAAAGCATCAAAGCATATGAAGATTTGGCGAAACACCATCCTTTCATTCTTTAGTTCTTCTTTATCCAAATCAATATCAGTAATTGTTCTAGGGTTACTTTTAGTAACAACAGTAGCATAGGCAGCCAAATAGCCAAATTCCTCAATGTAACTTCCCGTAAGTTTAGTCTTGATTTTCTTTTTAGCCGTCGTACATTTGGATGCATAAAATTTCAGCTTAAGTTCCTTTTTTGCTTGTTCGACCATTTTCTTCACAGTTATTTTAGGTTTCTTTTGGATCTTTTCTTTGAATTAATTAGCTAAAAATTTAGTTGTAGCTCTTGAATTATCAAACGTTCTATATCAATTATGCATAGGTTTTAGTGTCTTCACACACATTCCACCTATATTCCTATCTTTTGACATAAGCAACATAAATGGGCAACCAAGATGTTTACATGTTGCCCTAATCCTAAACCTTTAATTTTGTAGATGGTGGGGTTTAGCACGCACCTAAGATCTTAGCAACCACGACACTGTTTGAGCTCCGAGCTTTAGAGAACACACTAACCACTGTTACAAAGACATGGTGTGAAGATAAAGAGTCACCACCCAAGGTAATAACTAGGAAAAATCGAAAAAGGTGGTACTCGATTCTCTAAAAGAAAGCTAGCATCACAATTAGGAGATTTTGGATACATAATACCAACTTCTTTCAGTCTTGTGTTCATTTAGAAATACTTTATGGATTACTATCTTATCCTCTATTTACATGAAATTTCATATAAATCCTTATTTAAAACAATTAACTCCAGGCAAACTAGTCATGAAAAATACATGTAAACAATGCATTCATTTAAATTCATAATCCTTAAGTTAGTATAATCTATATTGATTTTAATTAAATGAGCTAAATCTACATATTTTAATTTACAAGTGAGCCTAAAGGCTAATTCCTATTTAATTTTAATTAAGTGAACCTAAGTTTATTTATTTTAATTCTAAAAGTGGGCATAAATCTACAAATTATGAAGTATTTAAATTAGTGGGCCTAATTCTACATGTTTTAATTCTATATAAAAAATGGCCTAAGTCTAAATTAACCTAAATGAGCCTAAATTGATTTTAAAATTAAACCTAAAAATCCAATTAAAAGCCAATTTATTAAATGGATTAGAGCCTAAACGTGGACTTATGGCCCAAAACACACAAAAATAAACAAAAAACCCTAAAAAAATCAAAACAAACAAATAAAAAAGATCAACCATGCAATTAAATTATTTCTTCTAAAAAAAACCCTAATTTTAATTAACATGCAACCTAAATTAATCTACTGCCTCCATTGCTTTTAATTAGGGTTTACCAAATTGAACCTAATTTACTAATTATTTTTTAAAAACAAGAGGACTAAATTTTCATTATTCTCACTATCGAGGCTATTATAATAACTGCCAAAATAATAAAAAATTAAAATACAACCCTTAAGAAGACAAATTAAACAAATTCAAAACCTAAAAAATAAAATAAAATAAGCTAAACTAAATAGAGCAAAATAAAATTAAATTAGGATCTTGACTCTTGTCTTTCATTCATGGATTCTCCATGAGTTTCCTTGGTTCAATCATGTATTCATCACTAGAATCATGAAACATAAAGAATCAAAAAAGAAAATAAGATTAGAATTAATGAACAAAGAAAACAAAATAATGAAAATAAAACTTGAATAAAAAATACATAAATAATAAAATCAATAATAATAAAAAGAAAATAATGATATAAAAGAAAAAATTAATAAAAAGAAAGGAGTAGAAGATGAGTAATGATGTACATATGTTGTTTTAATGCCCCTTGGAATGAGATTTCACCATTTTGAGAAAATTGACTTTACGCTTTCTTGATTTCTGGAATTTTTTAAAGAACGTACTTTGTTTCTTTTTTTTTTTTTTAAAAAAGGGTTTTGAACAGTATCAGGTTAGGTATCCTTTCTTTTTTTTAATCAACCTCTATTGCAATAGTTCATTAGGATTTTTTTTTCTTTTTTTTACCCATTTCCCCCCTTTTTCTCTACCAATCTTTTCTTTTTATATCCTATTCCTAAGCTAACTGCTTAAGTGATCATAGGTGTTACGTGATCACAATAGCTCTGATCTCTCCCTTCCCAAAAAACAGGATAAGAATTTTAACTTCAAAAAAAAAAAGAAGATTATACGTGTAAGAGATGCATATTGGACTGAAACCTCTAGATAAATACTCAAATCAATTTATTTATAAATTAAATTTGGACCAATCACAATGAGAAAAAAAAATTTTTGCTGAATTTTTTAGCGCGTCGGCATTTCAAAAGGTCGACCAACATTGTGTAATATTGATTGGCATTGTGTAATGCCAATTGGCATTACATAATGCCGATCGGCATTATGTAATGCCATTTGGCATTACGTAATGCTGATCGACATTATGTAATGTCATTTGGCATTACATAATATTGGTTGCACATCCAAATATACCCCTGCAAAGTTAATTGTTTATAATTAAACCCAAAAAAATATTACAATTTAGTCCTTGAAATCGCAAAACTTAACACTAGAGGTCAATTTTTTATTAAATTGTCATCATAAAGGCTTTCATCGCATTCATGCACAATTGCATCCTGAAATTAGGTGCTTACATTTGCCACTCTTTGTCGTTATTTGCTTGAAAAATTACAGCAAAACAATATAAGCACATAATTTTGAAGGAAAGAATTAGGGTACTTACTTGTATTCTAATTGATGGATTGATGCTTAAATTGTTGTGTAATTTTTAAGCAAGATTCTATGTTTAGCATGCTTCACTATATTTCCTATAGAACGTCTAGTGAGATATATGCAAATGAGTTTCACTATATTCCTTATGGGATGTTTAGCCTTTCATGATTTGAGAACATGTTATAGCTCCTGTGGAACATCTAGCAATAATACCATAACTATTGTGTAGTGTCTGCTGCATTATATTCCCTTTGGGACATCTAATGACAATGGCTTTCATTATATTCCCTATGAGATGTTTAATGAAATATATGTAATGATTCTCACTATATTCCCTGTGGGATGTTTAGTGATTTATGATTTTTTTTAAAAACATACTATAGTTCATGTGGAACGTCTAGCAATTTATGATTTAAAATTTTGCTATATTCCCTGTGGGACATTTAGTGATTTGTGATTTGAAAAATGTGATATAGTTCATGTGGAATGTCTATCAATGATACCATAACTACTGTATAGTGTCTGGTATATCAAAAGATTTGAAAATTCATGTTATAACTGCTTTGTAGCATATAACATATTGAATTTGAAATTCATATTATGACTACTGGGCAGTGCATAACGAAATAATCTAAAATTTATGTTACAACTACTATGTAGCATATAACAAAATAGATTTAAAATCCTTGACAAAAAATGATGCATGTAAAATGCAAAAATCAAATTTTGTAATTATATTATGTATTTTGTACTTGACAAAGGATTCAGAATTTTAATACATACTAACTATGTAATTAATAATTCTAAAAATTATTAATTAATAATATGAATTTCATGAGTTAATTATGAATGGACCAAATTGTAAGGAAGAAATATGGACTTGAATGCAAGCAAGTTTTGGTGGATCAAAATGGATATTTTCCATCCTATATACTTCACTTTTGCATGTCACGTTCCATTTCTCATTTCATCTTCATTTTCTTTTCCTTTCATTTTCTCTTTGTATTGATTTTTTCTTTCTTTGATTACTTGATCATCTGACGTCTGATTTGAAATCTGTTAGATCCTATGGCTACCCTGTGATATAAACCATATAAGGGAGCAGAAATTCCAGTAGATCTGATTATTCTGTCTCCCCATTTTCCTCAGAATAGTCTTGGACTTCGAGAAGGCTCCACCATCCTCCCTTTAACTTACCTACATCTCCACAGGTGTACAAATATGGGTAATGAGGTAATATTTCCTCATTTCTGTTTATTTTTGCAAAAAAATTATTTATAAAGTTAATAATTAGAATTAATTTCAGAATGCAAATTAGTATGCACATTATTCCAATTAGATTAGAAACTGGTCGAAAATGCATGAAATTTTGAAAGTAAACCATGAAAATATGAAAATTTTAGCTTGAGTTTGCTATATGTCCAATCAAAATCCCAATAAGAAGTCCAGATTTTTAATTTCCATCCAAATCTCTGGTCGGCATTGCACAATGTCAATCGGCATTATATAATACTGATTGGCATTACATAATATCGATTGACATTATGTAATGCCGATCAACATTCCATTTTACAAACAAAAAATTTTTTTTATCTTTTTTTTATTCTTGAATTTCATCCAGTGATCAATGAAATTCACAGGCTGTTTTCACATAGCTCGAGAATTATTTCATGGGCTGCCAGTGAATATGGCATAGTTTATCTGGTCCTTAGGTTTCAAAAAATTCATCATTGTGCTTTTGACAATTCGGGGTCGATCTAACCGTTATTCTCTATTTGCTTTAATTGAGAGGTGGATGGACACCACCCACACTTTTCACACTCATTTAGGGGAACTTACTATTTCTCCTATGAGCTTTTTTGCCATCATTGGGATTGCCATCGAAGGAACTCATGTTCCTTTCGACATTAGTTATTGTGGTCTTACTGAAGATGCACGGAGTCAATACGTGTGTAACTTTATTAGGTTCATCCCGATGTGGAAGAATCAGAAAAATGTTCTCCTTTCATCTTTAGTTGATGGATTTAGACATCTGCCCACTACTACTCCCCGTCAGATTACTCAGAAGGTGAGGTGTCTCCTCCTTATACTACTAGGCATGACTCTTTTATGCGAGACTGGTCACGAGGTCAGCATTGCTTTACTCAGCCCTTTCGTGAATTAGGTCAAGTTGCTACCCTTGATTGGGGATCTGCTACATTAGCCTATCTTTACTACAGACTGGATACTA
The DNA here is from genome assembly GCA_947683625.1 of Mallotus nudiflorus. Lineage (NCBI taxonomy): Eukaryota > Viridiplantae > Streptophyta > Magnoliopsida > Malpighiales > Euphorbiaceae > Mallotus > Mallotus nudiflorus. The sequence goes on from CANTUR010000451.1 coordinate 142,129, forward strand.
TCTATAGAGGCATTGTCACGATGTGTGGCTTTTGGCACATCCTGCATGTACGTTCTTTTCTTTTTGCATGATTTACTAATTTAATTTTTTTCTTTTCCAAATTTAGAGTATAGAGATTGGGCTGATCCGGGGTTTTGATGCTATCAACTCCGACAAAAGTCTCCCTCTGATGCAGAGATGGGGTTCTTCCCATCTGGCTAGCGTTAGAAATATTCTTCAGACTTATCGTGATCAGATAAACTCCATTGAGTGGCACCTAGTAAGAAAATAAAATAATTAGTATTTTATAATGAAATTTAAACTTAATTAACATAATTTGAAAATTAATTCCAATTGGCTGGAGGGAGCTGATGATATCCAGAGATACGATTTTATGGCTGGAGTAGTACGTCTTCAGTTCATGAGGATTTTACTCTTTGGATATGGTTGTCAGATGTGATATCTAGGGGAATGAGTATATCACTAGTCTTCTGGACCTTCACGACATCATATTCCCTCTTATATCCCTCCTTCACTGTTACATAGCTCGCACCTGATAGGTTTGGAGCTGAGAGAGGTGCTACAGGGATATGCTGCCTCGACTTTACTTGAGCAATCTCGCCATTATCGACAGTTCATTCATGAGAACCTCCTGGAGCAAATTCCTACTGACCATGTTGAGGTAACTTCTGATCATTTCATTTATTCTTTTAGAACCCATAAATTACTCATTCTTTTTCATAATTTGAGGAAATTGGTTCCCCTGCTGTTGAGGCGATGGGGGAAGAGACCGAGATTGCTCAGAGGACTAAGACTACTCCTGATACTGAGAGATCTGAGTCTAAACCTAGTCATACACACTATACTCAGCATGTTGGGACTAGTCATGAGGGGGCTTTTTTTGGTGATATCCTTGGTGATGTCTCTCTTCTGGACAGGTCTATACTTTATTGGGCTCTTGCTATTTAGACTCCGGTTAAGCAATATATGCACTTTAGTGATGCTTAACTTTCTAGCTTTTCTTCAGTAGATACTTTTCATGTGAATCTATCTGACTTATTTCCTACATGATCTATACATTTGACATGGATGTTAGTAGAAAATTTTACAAAATAGGTTCTCCGGAAATAGGCAAAGTATTTGCACGATCTTGCCTTGTCTCAGAGTTTATTCATTATGCAAGTCACAGATAGTTGGCGAGTAAGTATATACACTGAAAAATGCAAAGTGTATGCATGAAATGCATATGATATGACATTTCCCATATATGCATAGTTATTCCAATGGTCTAGAGTGCAAGAATGTGATGCTTCACCAGCAGCTTACAGACTTGGGCATTGATCCTCATAATGTTAGGACTTCATTTGCTAGACCTTCAGATACTTAACAGCATGATGATCTGACTAGAGGATGGAGGCCTTAGCCCGATTCGGGAGCTCATGATGACTAATTAGGACTATTTTTATTTCTGACTCTCAATGTGCTTGTATCTGACTATTTTTGTAGTACTGTTACTTTCTAAATTCTACACTGTTTTAAGTACTATTATGTATCACTTGAATTGGTAGCTGCTTTTGAGTAAACTTCTTCCATTAAAATCCTTCTAACAATGGATAATACTGAATAATCAAATAAATAGCTAATTAATTAAAAAGATAAATAATGAATATTATCCCTTTAATAATTGTTTATTTATCCTTATCTCTTTTAGATTGCATCACCTCATCTTATCCATATTCCTTGAGCAAATAGAATCCTTTTCTCATATGGACTCATTTTCCTTCTCTATATAAAGAACACAAAAGGGGCATTATTCCTCATTCTCTACACTTTCAATCATGACTCGAGCATCTTTTCAATTGATGAGGAAATTCCTTAAGAGCCTTGATGGAAATAATTGGAACAACTTTCTCCCTTTTCATTGTAAGTCACTGAAATCCCTTTAGCATTTGAATATCGACAATAAATTTTTGCATGCTACTATAACTTTTTGGGATGCTAAGGACCATGTGTTTAGATTCAATGGGCAAGAGTTATGCCTAATAATTGAAGAATTTACTACTATCTTGGGGTGCTCATTAGACTCAACTGCCATGATTGCTCTTCCTGATCTGACCATGCAGTTTCCTTATAAGCTAGTAGCATTCTTTGATTTGCCCCTAGATGACATCTATCTATATGCTTACAACCTTGGGACCATCGATCTATCTTCTCTGATTACTGTTTGTGAAACTAAAGATAAGAACAATGTTGTTTGGACCAAAACCGTTGCTTTTTATCTTTATGTATAATTTTTGGTAGTTTCATCTCATGGAAATGTTGACGCATAGATTGTGAGTATTTTAGAGCAGGTACAAGCTAAAACTAACCTTATGCCCATTATTCTTATTGAAACTATCATAAGATTGGACAACTTCAGAACTTAGAATCATCTTTCAGGCAGTTTACTTCTTCTTCAGGTGTGTAACCATAATCCTTTATTATTTTCTTTCTCTTTTATTTTCCTTAAATTTTGCGTAAGTCACCCTTTCGGATTTTCAACTTAGCAGGCTTGCCCTAACTTTTGCCTAAGCTACCTTTTCGGGTTTTCAACTTAACAGGCTTTTCTTTTTTAGATCTGGCTATAGGAAAAGCTGAGTTTGCTTATCATTCCTGCTAATCCTTTGACTTATCAACCTTATCAGCTACAGTCTCATCCATTGAAGATGAAGGATAAACTTACTATAAACCAATGGGTTAATTGGTTAAAGGGCATTGCAAATGCTAAGATCACATAGGTCTGCCCTTGGTGGAAATTGAAGTTCATGACTATTGAGCTATATGATCATAGTGTTCCTATTCATGGGCTACGTTTCTCTACCTTTTTCTCCCCTTCACGTCTTTACCATCAGTATGGTCACTCATAGTTCATTGTCACTATTCTTACTGACTTTGAAGGTTTCCCTTTGAGACATGACTTTTTGGATAAGGTTAGGAGCTTGTGGCCTCATAGGAACTTTGAGCGAAACATGCATTTGAATGCCAATGTGACTACTGATGATAATTACAAAGCTTGGGTTATCATGCAAACTACAAAGCCACCCAAATTTGCTAAGTACAAGAGGACTCAAGTGTTGTAGGATGAATCACAAAAAAAGAAATGAAGACATATTTAGAGTAGTGATCTCATAGATATGGTTTTTTAGGCTGTTCATGCTTTGTTTTTTTCCTTTAAGTACTTATGCCTTATAATAAAGATAGGATATGCAATATTCAAACAAAAATTTCATTTCAATTTGCTTTATTAATTAGGGCTAAAATGAGTACATTTATTACATCACATGATATAACTCATGTTATCAACTAGTCCTTTCAGATTTTCTAATTGAATATTTTTCTCTCACTTTTATTTCCTTAATTTATGCCTGACTAGCCCTTCATAGGTTTTCTAATCAGCAGGATCCCCTCTTTTCTTTTATTCCCTAATTTTTGCTTGCCAGCCCTTTGTAGGTTTTCTGAATAGAGAATGTCCCAATTTTTGCATGATTAGCCTTTTCAGGTTTTCTAGCCAGCAGACTTTTATTTCTTTTATACTATTAATATTTTCTCTTTTTTAAAGATAGTATTTTTTGAGACGATCTAGGTTGATTGGCTTAATGAACTTATTCCCTTCAAGATCTGATATTTTTGTAGCTCCCTTGGGTATAATCGACTTGAATAAATACGATCCTTCCTAATTTGGTTTAAACTTTCCTCTTGGATCAAATACTATTGCTCTAGACTGTTTTAACACTATGTCCCCAACCTTTATCTTTCCAGGCTTAACCTTCTTGTTAAATGATCTTACTATCCTTCTTTGATATATCTGAGTATGAAATAAAGCATTCATCCTCTTTTCGTCAAAAGATACCAAATGATCATATCTCTTTCGCGCCCATTCATTCTCAGGTATTTTGGCTTCCATAACCACTCTCAAAGATTTGGTCTTAGTTTCTATAAAAAAAACTGCTTCACAACCATACACTAAAGAGAATGGTGTTTGGCCCGTGGCAGTTCTAGTTATAGTCCTATACCCCCTACAAAGCAAAAGGAAGAAACTCATACCAACCCTTAAGTTTTGACCATTTTAGAGAGAATCTTCTTAACATTTTTATGAGTTGCTTCTACTGCTCCATTAGCTTGAGGGCGATAAGGTGAAGACTTATGATGTTCAATCCCATAATTCTATAACAACTCTACCATTTTTGCCTAAAATTGGACACCATTATCTATCACAACATGGTGCAGGACCCCATGCCTGCAAATAAGACTCTTCTTAATAATCTGTGCCATTTGATTCGCTTTCAAAGTGTTGAAGGACTCAGCCTCTACCCATCTAGAAAAGTAATTTATTGCCATAACGATATACTTATGCCCATTGGATATTGTTAGCCTTATTTCTCCAATAATATCAATCCCCCACGCTACAAAGGGCCAAGGAGATGATAAACTATTTAACACCGTAGGAGGAAGATGGCTAAGATTCCTATAGATCTAGCATTGATGGCACTATCTTATTATTTTGATATAATCTTTTTCCAAACTCATCCAATAATACCCCTGTCTGATTATCTTCTTAGCTAAGATCATTCCATTCATGTGAGAACTGCAAGCTCCTCCATGAATCTTTTTCATCACCTCTTCAGCTTCATCTTTCTTGAGACATCTAAGTTGCATTCCATTCAGCATTCTTTTGTATAATACTCCATTATAACTTGCATAATTACATGCGAGAACACAAAGTGCATATTTCTCTTTTAAAGTTGCTTTATCTGGATACTTTCCTTCCTCAATAAACCTCTGAATGTCATAAAACCACGGCTTCTCTTCAGGTCCTATTTGAATACCCATAGTTTGCTCTCCCCCATAACATAGAGTTCTTGATTTTATGATTACTAAAGGCTTTATAGTCAATCCAGTCACATTATCCCACATCAAAGAGAGTGTTGCCAGTGCATCTGCCATCTGAATCTTTGTCTCTTTACAAATGGATGAAGAGACATTTAGTGAAGTTCCTTATTAAAGTTTTCAAATGGTAGATATAAGGCTTTAGCTTTTCCTCTTTCACCTCCTATTCTTCATAAGCCTGATTGACAACCAACATTGAATCCCCATATACTAATAACTCTTTTGCTCCAACTACTATTGCTGCCTCCACTCCAAGAATGAATGCCTTATACTCAGCCATATTATTTGTTACCTTGAAATCTAACTTCTTGGCCATTGGTATGGTTTCTCCTTTTGGCGTAATAAGAATCACTCCTAATCCATCTCCTTTTTTGTTTACAGCCCCATCGAAATAAAGCTACCACTGCCGATGCTCTACAACTACTAAGTTCTCATATGGAAACTCTAAATTCCACAGTTCATCACCTTTTACTGTACTCTGAGCTAGGAATTCTACTACTACCCTTCCTTTGATAACCTTTATGGTAATGCACTCTATTTCAAATTTAGTAAGGAGTAAGAGCCATTGAGACATTTTTCTGGTTAAAGTAGATGCTTGAAATAGATATCTTAAAGGATCTATCTTTGAAATAGCCTGAACTTTATAAGACTAAAAATAATGCCTCAATTTTCTTATTGCCTGGATCATTATCAAACATGTCTTCTCTACCAAATCATACTTAACCTCATATGGTAGAAACTTCTTATTAAGGTAATACACCATATGTTATACTCCATCTAGTCCTTCTTATGCTAGAATTGCCCCCATTGCATTTTCCTCTAGAGCCAAGTACAGGATCAATGGCTTACCTTACCTTGGTGGCTTCAATACAGGCGGATTGGCAAGATATTCCTTAATCTTATCAAAAGCCTTCTGATAATTGTCATTCCACTTCGCAGGTTGATCTTTCTTTAAAAGCTTAAAGATAGGGTCATAAATATTAGTAAGCCTTGCAATGAACCTACTAATATACTATAACCTGCCAATGAATCCTCTTACTTCTTTCTCTATCTTTGGCACCAACATTTCCTGGATAGGTTTCACTTTATTTGGATCTACTTTAATTCATTGCTACTAACTATATACCCCAGCAGTTTTCCTGAAGTAACCCCAAAAATGCATTTCTTTGGGTTGAGCCTCATAACTTATCTAAAACTTCAAAGTGTCCCTTTCTTGTCTCTAACATGACCATCATGTCATCTACATATACTTCTACTTCTTTATGCATCATGTCATGGAAAAGAGCAGTAGCTGCCCTTTGATATATTGCACCTACATTCTTTAATTCAAAAGGCATAACCTTATAACAATACACCCCCTATCCTGTAATGAAAGCTATTTTGATCTTTTCCATGACTGCCATCATTATATGATTATATCCTAAAAACCCATCCATAAAAGAATACATTGCACTCAATGCCGCACTGTCCACTATCACATTAATGTGAGGCAAAGAAAAATCATCTTTTGGGCATGCTTTGTTTAGATCCCTAAAATCCACACATATATGTACTTTACCGTCTTTCTTAGGTACTAGTACTATATTTGCCAACCATTGAGGATAATCTACCACTTCTAGAAAATTAGCCTGGATTTGTTTAGCAATTTCCTCTCTTATCTTTTCAGTCCACTCTGGTCTTAGCCTGCGTAGTTTCTATTTAATAGGTTTAATTTCTGGATAAGTTGGAATGTGATATTTTGCAATTTCCCTGTCTAAACTCGGCATATCTTTATAAGTCCAAGAAAATACTACCTTTCTTTTTGTTAATATTCTCTCAAAATTTTTCCTCTCTTTAAGAGTTATATCATGTGATATAGAAATGTTCTTAGGATTATCATTTATGCCCATGTTTAATGAATCTAATTGAATGGAATTAATATCTAACATGCACAAATGATCAATATTAAAATGCACAGAACCATCAGGATGAACATCACACAAGTAAGCCAAACCGGAATTCATATCATTAACCATGGAAAAAATAAAGTCTTCATCCTCATAAAGGCCTGATGTTATTACATCAGTTTATTTATAAAAAACATCACTAAAACTATTACTAATGATAGTAGCTAAATCCTGGGGTGGCTCCTCTTTAGGTGGCAGACACAATAGCTCTTCAACAGTAGTATCACCCATCCTCTCAACTACCTACTTCATCACTTCCTCTTTGTTATCCTCTACTAGGTTCTCCACAATCTGCTCCTTGAAGATCTCAAACCCAAGAATGTCTTTTCTAGAAACATTGACAGATTCCTTAGCGCCCAGATAGTATTTTCCTTCCCTTGGCTTGATAAAATTCTCACTCATCGGCCTGATTCTCCCCAAGGGCTTATTTATCTTGGCCTTTCCCTTCTTCCTTCCTCTTTTACTACCAGGTTCTGTCTCAGTGCACCCTAATCCCTCGGTGTTGCCCTGACTTCTAAATTCTAGGGGTTTAGGGCTTCCCAACCCCTATCTAAGTTGATAATTCATACTCTCTATCATCCTCGCAACTCTCGAATCCATCTCAATTCCATTGAATATTCCAATAACTTGGAAACTAGGGGGAACACATACTTGTTTCTATTTATCCTATATGGCTACCACAGCTGCACTAGTTCCAGCTTTTATAGTCATAACCTCTCCTTCATGAGGGAATTTTATCTTCTAGTGCATAGTTGAGGGTACCCCTCCTAAAGCATGGAACCATGGCCTTCCCAAAAGTAAGGCATATGTGACAGGGATGTCTAATACAATGAACTCAATATTTGACTCTATAGGTCCTATTTTAGCTAGAGCTTGGAATGTGCCCTCCATATTTTGGGTGCTATCATCATAGGCTCTGATTATAAGATTTGAAATTTTCAAATCATCAGCTTTCAAACCTAAATTAGGCAGGATTTTTAATGAACACACATTAATAGCAGAATCGTCATCTACCATTACAAAATTGGTTCTCTTTCCCCTTACTTCTGTTGGGATAAATAGCGCCTTGTTATGATTTTTACCTTCCAAAGGTAAATCATCATCCGAGAACATTATCAAACCATGCTTCTTTTATGTGACCTTTACTACTATAGCCTCATGTGTAGCTACTATTTTGATACTTATATTTGATAGAGCCTTGACAAGAGCTCTTCAGTGGTTGCCTAAATGCATCAATAATTCCTAAATTTTCACATTCACCTTAGCTTTCTTTAGCTGCTTTAAGATCAGGTTTTCTTTTTGCCCTTCCTCTACTTTTACATCCTCTATCTCTTCTCTTTCTGTAACTCTCTCAATTTTCTTTTCTGCTACCTTATAATTCTTTCCACTTTTAGTGATATGGCTCACATTAGGATTATCACTCCATACATCAAGACCACCAGGGCTCTCTTCATTAGAGTCATACCAAATGTCAATAACCCCAATAATTTGATCCCTCTTTCCATCTTTCCATACTTCCATTATGCATGTTTCTTTCCCTTGTAACTCTTCCATGTTAAGTTTGCCCAAATGTTGGCTCAGTAGTTCTTCAACTCCCTCTTGAGACTGTTCAAAATTAAAAAATAGATCCATTGTTCTTTCCTTTTACGTCATCATCTTCAAACTCTTCACCCCATCCTGAGGGCACAATCTCCTATACTGGTATATCACCTGAAGTGAGCTTAAAGTAAAATACTCTATAGTCAAACTTGCCTAAAGGTTGCCCCAATAAACCTTCAACCCCTCTTAATGGCTTCTTAGGATTTTCATATTCTCACTCTTCTTCCATCAGCTCATTATCAAACTCATCACCCCATCCTGAGGGCACAATTGATTCAAAGGGAATATCAGTAGAGGGTGGCTTTGAATATAACACTTTAAAGTCAATTTTACTTGAGGGTTTCCCTAATAAATCCTCTACTCCTTTAGAGGCATCAAGAGATTTCTCACTATTTGTAAGGTTTAAGTTTTCAAAGGAGTCCATCAGTTCCTCTTCGCTAACTCTTGAGTTGATCATCATGGTGGCTGGTGGTGGAACATTTCAGTAGTCTAGGAAAAGGTTGTTTATAATGTTTGGGTTGGAATTGCACTTTTTGGGGTCTGTGATTTTTCCAGAGTTTAGAAGGTTTTGGATTTCATGTTTTAAGCGGATACAAGTGTCTGTGGAATGGCTAGCTACTTGGTGAAATTTATAGTAGTTGTTTCGGTTGTAGCTTAGAACATTTGGGTTTGGTGGTTTGGAAAAGGTTAAGGTTCTAAAGGGGCCTTTTTGGATCAAACGATCTAGGACTTTGGAAAGTGGTTGGTTAAAATTAGAGAATTCCTGGGCTGCTGAACTACATGCACCTCCACAGCATGACTAGTACTTCCATGTTGTGTGCCCCCAGTTGGGTAATTTCGAGTTCCTATACTTCTAAAACTTTTCTTCTTCTCACTCTCAAACTCTTCAGCTTGCAAACCATCATCATACAGGTCTATAAATGTTTTGGGATTCATCATTTGCAATCTCTCAACCAAATTAGGAGACATGTTATGGACTATCATCCTAACCTGATCTTTCTCAACTAACTTGTTTTTCATTAATCATGCCTTGTTCATAAATCTGGTCAAGAAATCAGAAAAGGATTCATTTGATTTTTGCTTAGTCAATTCCAAATCCTTGATGGAAACTTCCAATCTAGTGTTATAATTATACTATTTCAAAAAAAAGCAATACATAATTCTTTCCAGTCATCCCTAATAGATTTTTCCAACCTATAATACCAGTTTACAGCCATTCCCTCCAAAGACAGTATAAATAACCTAGTGATCACTGCTAATGAGGCCTTAGTAATGCTCATAGTTATTATGTACTGACTGAGATGAATACTAGGATCTCTAGTTCCATTAAACTTCTGTAGCTGAGGCATTTTAAACTTCTTAAGTAGCTTATTACCCTTTGTTAGTAGCATATCATCAAAGTCAAATGAATATCACATGCCTTTTCCTCTAATAAACTCTTCCATCTTGGACATTTTTTGGGTCAGTGCTTGCATCTACTTGGACTCATGGTCTTGTACCAGTTCAAGTGATTCTCTTTTTGCCTTTTCTATCATGTAGTTCTTAACATCCTCAAACTTCACATCAACAGTAGGTGGGTTTCTAGTAACAGGTTGCCCTCCAGCATTATTAGTAGCAGGTGGAGCATGTGCAGTAAGTAGGATAGCAGCAGTAGTAGGTGGTTGCTCAATTGTAAATGGAGCATCTGCAGTAAGTGGGATAGCAGCAACAACAGGTGGTTGCTCAATTACAGGTGGTGGTATGACAATAGCAATAGGTTACATTAATCCAGATAAAGCCTGTCTCAGTTCATCTTGCATCATAGCCCTCATGTCATCCATCAAAGCTCCCTTGATGTCTTCTAAGGTCTAGTTCCCTCCTTGTTGTTGTTCCATTTCTATATGCTCAGTTGGAGTTGGTTTAGCTTCCAAGTAAAGCGGATTAATAGACTCTTCTCCAATCTGTGAAGGATCTCCTTTGCTATGGCTTTAGGACTTAAATTTGTTCTTCTTAGTCTGCCACCTTTCCATCCCTAAATACAATAAGACCCAGATGAATCTACGATGGCTGTAAAAAAAGTGTTAGTATGATGGATGAAATGCATGATGCACGTGCTATACAACAAGTAGCAAATAGCAAGTATCAATCAAGTGTACAACATTCATCCTTCCAACCTTATTCCTCCCACACACGTGTTTAATGGTAAGTCTCTTTTCCTAGGATTTTTAGTCTTGGCCTTAATATCAACAGGGGATATCAAGAACCAATGTGCATGCCAAATCTCTCTTAAAGCAATAAAAGCATAGAAACAATATTTCTAGGTATAAAGGTCTAGCCCAATCTTTATTAGCCCAGATGGGCTTCGACTTTTGTAGATAAAAATACCTCATTGCAACATACATAAGAAATTAGGGTAATTCTAGGGGAAATAACTAAGCCATTATATGTGGTTAGGGTCCAGTGAAAATTCAAGGTTCCCTTAGCAAGATGCCCTCCTTTAAGACTTGAGTTACAGGCCAAGGTCAGAAGGGCCCAACATCCTTTGTAAACTTAAGAGAAGACTACCTGCCCTTTAGGACTTGGGTTACAGACTCTAGTCAGATGAACCTGATAATCTCTTTTGAACTGAGTTAAGGCTAAAAATGATGGTTAGCCAATTTACAACTCCATGAAGCTAGTGGAATCATGAAATCATAAACCAACACCATCAGTTAATAGGGACATGCAGAATGAATGCAAGAATAAAATAATTCAAAAGAACATAAGTAGAATCAGTATCTCTTATCCCTAGTGGAGTCGCCACTATAAACGACAAGGTTTAGCATACACCCAAGATCTTATCAACTGCGACACTATTTGAGCTCAGGGCTTTAGAGAACACACTAACCACTATCACAAAGACATGACGTGGAGATAAGGAGTCGCCACCCGGGGTAATAACTTGGAAAAATAAAAAAAGGTGGTACTCGATTCTTTAAAAGAAAGCTAGCACCACAACCAGAAGATTCTGGATACGGAATACCAACTTCTTTCAGTCTTATGTTCATTCAAAAATACTTTATGAATTACTATCTTATCCTCTATTTACATACAATTTCATATAAACCCTTATTTAAAACAATTAACTCCAGGCAAAGTAGTCATGAAAAATACATGTAAATAATGCATTCATTTAAATTCATAATCCCTAAGTTTATCTAATCTACATTGATTTTAATTAAATGAGCTAAATCTACATATTTTAATTTACAAGTGAGCCTAAAGACTAATGGGCCTAATTCTTATTTAATTTTAATTAAGTGAACATAAGTCTATTTATTTTAATTCTAAAAGTAGGCCTAAATCTACAAATTATGAAGTATTTAAATTAGTGGGCCTAATTTTATATGTTTTAATTCTAGATAAAAAAAATGGGTCTAAGTTTAAATTAACCTAAATAGGCCTAAATTTAAATTGATTTTAAAATTAAACCTAAAAATCCAATTAAAAGCCTATTTATTAAATGGGTTAGAGCCTAAACGTAGGCTTTAGGCCCAAAATACTAAAAAAAACATAAAAAACCCCAAAAACATAAAAAAAAAAAATCAAAACAAACAAATAAAAAATATCAACCATGCAATTAAATTATTTCTTCTAAATAAAACCCTAATTTTAATTAACATGCAACCTAAATTAATCTACTGCCTCCATTGATTTTAATTAGGGTTTACCAAATTGAACCTAATTTATTAATTAATTTTTAAGAACAAGAGAACTAAATTTTCATTATTCTCACTATCGGGGCTATTACAATATCTACCAAAATAATAAAAAATTAAAATACAACCGTTAAGAAGATAAATTAAATAAATTGAAAACCTAAAAAATAAAATAAAATAAGCTAAACTAAATAGAGCAAAATAAAATTAAATTAGGATCTTGACCCTTGTCTTTCATTCATGGATTCTCCATGAGTTTCCTTGGTTCAATCATGTATTCATCACTAGAATCATGAAACATAAAGAATCAAAAAAGAAAATATGATTAGAATTAATGAACAAAGAAAAAAAATAATGAAAATAAAACTTGAATAAAAAACACATAAATAATAAAATCAATAATAATAAAAAGAAAATAATGATATAAAAGAAAGAACTAATAAAAAGAAAGGAGTAGAAGATGAGTAATGTTGTGCAAATGCTGTTTGAATACCCCTCAGAATGGAATTTCACCATTTTGAGAAAATTGACTCTGCGCTTTCTTGATTTCTTAACTTTTTAAAAGAATTTACTTTTTTTTTAAAAAAAAGGGTTTTGAAATGACAGTATCAGGTTAGGTCTCCTCTCTTTTTTCTTAATCAACCTCTATTGCAGTAGTTGATTAGGGTTTTTTTTTTCTTTTTTTTTACCCAGTTCCCCCTCCTCTTCTCTGCCAATATTTTCTTTTTATATCTTGTTCCTTAGCTAACCGCTTATGTGATCATAGGAGTTACATGATCACAGTAGCTTTGATCTCTCCCTTTCCAAAAAATAGGATAAGAATTTTAACTTAAAAAAAAAGATTATACGCGTAAGAGATGCGTACTGGACTGGAACCTCCAGATAAATACTCAAATCAATATGTTTATAAATTAAATTTGGACCAATCACAGTGAGAAAAAAGATTTTTACTGAATTTTTTAGCGCCTCGGCATTCCAAAATGTCGACTGACATTGTGTAATACTGATTGGCATTGTGTAATATTGATTGGCATTACATAATGTCGATCGGCATTGTGTAATGCCGATTAGCATTATGTAATATCAATTGGCATTATATAATGTTGGTTGCACATTTCCAAATATACCACTGTAAAGTCAATTTTTTATAATTAAACCCAAAAAAATGTTGCAATTTAGTCCTTGAAATTGCAAAACTTAACATTATAAATCAATTTTTAATTAAATTGTCATCATAGAGGCTTTCATCACATTCATGCACAATTGCATCCTGAAATTAGGTGCTTACACATTTGGTTTTAGTTTTAGGTCACACCCCTTAGCAACACTATATTTGGATATCGCATCTCTCACTTTATGTGCATCCTTAAAAGTCATACCTAGCATAAAATATGGATTATTATCAACCACATCATTCCTCTTTCTTTATGCTTTACAAGATAACATTCATGTCACTAGCTCCTCCCATGCTTGATTCACTATCTCCACTATCTTTACTATCTTCTTCACTTTGATCTTCACTTTCATGATTGTAATCACTATCCCTAATGTTATCACTACCAGTAGTACCCTCATTGTTATCACTACCCTCGTTCCTCTCACTATTATCACTACCCTCATTCCCCTTATTGTTATCACTTCCCTTATTACCATCATTAGCTATATTTATGTCTCCATCAATATTTCCCAGCCCCTCTACTACATCAATATCATCAATGCATTTCCTTTTCCCAACTTTTTCACCTTCATTCATGTTAGATAAATACAGAGTTATAGAAGGATCTTTAAACAAACCACCCACCCAAACATCAAAAGTGGATTGTCTATCTTGATTTATATTATAAAGCTCATGTTTAGGCGATTGTATGTAACTACATTAAGTGCCTAAGGTGTTTCCTAAACTTGAAACACCCTTGTCCTTATCTTCACTCTCATAGTGCACATAGATATGCACTTCTTTCACCCCTATTTTTTGAATGCAATAAGCCAACTTCCTAATGTCATTGTCATTGGTTATGCTAAACAATCCTTCACAAAGTTTTGCCCTAGGATTCACAACATACAATTTACTACCAACTTCAACACCTTATTCTAGACTATACTTTTTCATAATATGTGTAAAGGATAAGCAGTCTATGTCCAAATCATATAATATTTCAGCTTCTCCCCCATGATATGCTACTTCAGGCATATGTTCCCATTTATCCCATATTGCAACACCAAATCCACTATCTCCATCCTACGCATGTTATTTATATATGTATGTAAGGCAAAGAAAAAAAAAGCCATAAACAACCAAAACAATGACACAAAGTTAGGGACCACATGTGTTGCACAAACTAAACAACAATAAAGTAATCACACACTTGAACAAAATAAGCTCATTATTATACAATTTTCTCATTTTATTATTCTTCAACAACTACCAGTCAACTATTAAACAAGGAAAAGACAAAATACATACCTTTCTAAGAGAATCCAATGCAAATTTCTTGTTCTTTTTTGCTCTGTCTTTACCTAAAATCAATGTCTTTTTATTGTGCCTTTACCCCTTCTCAATGTCTTTTTGCCTCAGTCAAACATGGTCACATTTTGTAAAAAACACTATCTTCTAGGGTTTTTTTATTCACCATGAAAATGTAGTTGAGATAATTTAATAGGAGATAATTGTTCTTTAATAGCTACTGTTAAAAAAAAAAAAGAAACCATATTGGAGGCAATTTTCTCGCCCAACAAGATGGAAAGGAACTTTAGCTAGTGATATGGGAGCCAAGCTTTACATGTCAGCAACTGAGTATTAGGCATTAATGTCCACATAGGTAGGTTAGTCTCAAGATAACAACGAGGTGTTTTTTAAGCCACTTTGAAACGTGGAGTTCCAATTGAGGAAAAAAAACCAAGGTGCCAAAGTGCTCTTAGGGCATAAATTTAGGGTCCAAATTAGACCTTTTCCCTATATATATAACACTACATATTATATATGATGATGTGCCTAGATTTTTTTTTGAAGCAATAATGTGCCTAGATTAGTCTGGGAAATTTGTGATGTTTGAAAATACTAAACATTTACCTATTTATAAAATTTAATTATTAAAAAAAAAATATATCCAAAATTAGTAAAATATTTTGAATTAATTATTGAATAGTTTTTTAAGACTTCTTTTATTGTTGTTGTTGTTGTTCTTGCTAAAAATTCTCCAAAATGGTGTGTCAACAACAAAATATCATAATACCGGTGACCATATCTTATGGCTAATAGATATAACAATAATAGGGTAAATTCTATGAACAGTACCAAAACTTTGCCCTTGATTACAAAATGGTACCATTACTTCAATTTGTATCTTTTTGGTTCCTAAACTTTAATTTTAGTTTCATAAGGAAGTATAATACAACAATCTGGCCAATTTTAATGATGTGGAGCCCCGTTAGCGTGATTCAACTTTTTTTCAACAAAAGGGCTAATTAAGTAATTTTAACTTTAAAATTATTTAATTAGCCCTTTTGTTGAAAAAAAGTTGAAAAAAAAAAAGAAAAGTTAAGTCACGTTGACATGGCTTCTGATGTGGCATAAGATGTGGCAACTTCGATTGCCATATCATTAAAATTGGTTGGATTGTTGTGGGTGACTTCCCTCTGAAACTAGAATTGAAGTTTAGGAACCGAAAAGATACAAATTGAAGTAATGGTACCATTTTATAATCAAGGGCAAGGTTTTAATACCATTTATAGAATTTACCCAACAATAATATAAATATTTGAAATTATAACTCAGATTGAATTTATGGTGGACTGCATTAAACAAATATATTTCATTGTTATTATTGATTTTATTATATGTGAGTATAAATTTAAATAAATTCGGGTTATTTTAATCTATATAATCTAAATATCCACATTCCATAATTTTTTAAAACTTATTCCAAAATAAATAAATAAATAAAGATTGTAAAAAAAAAAGGAATCTATTCGTTGCTTGGATGAAAATAAAAAATAAAAAAAATATATACTTTGATTGGATAAATCTTATGTCTTTATATTTGGATCTTGAAAA
Organism: Mallotus nudiflorus; assembly: GCA_947683625.1. Classification (NCBI taxonomy): domain Eukaryota; kingdom Viridiplantae; phylum Streptophyta; class Magnoliopsida; order Malpighiales; family Euphorbiaceae; genus Mallotus; species Mallotus nudiflorus. Next base: position 158,310 of record CANTUR010000451.1, read on the forward strand.
TTTTTGTTATTGTCTTTGCTAATGAAAAGAATATTTTGTTTCATCTGACAAGTAATCTTAGATTTTTTTTATTTTTAACCAATATAGATATATATAAGAAATAATAATTGGCACTCTATATAGCATAGTTTCATCTAAAAAAGAATAAAACATTAGGAAAAAAGAGAGAAAATGAAGTCAGATAAGAGTGGTAACCAACAACAAGAGCCAATGATCACAGTAATAAAGGGTCATTTGAAAAATAAAAAGTGTGAAATAGGTTGACAATTAGCTGAGTTTTTACACTACCCTCTTATTGGTGAAGAGGATATCATTGAAGAACTTGATAACACTCATTCACGTTATTCCACTTCTATTAAAATCCTCACCATAATCACCACAACCAAACTCTAGCTCAAACTTCAAGTTATTCTCAATACTTCACTCTCCTACAATAAGCCATTGTTAGTTATAGTAATGCCTAAATGGGCTCAATTGTTCATCATTAAATGTAAAGATGGAGGTAATCAGACTCATGATTTTTACCAGGCTGGATATGCATGGATTTCTAGTATTGACATCACAAAGCCATTTAAGGTTAAAGAGTTTGCTTGAAAGATTTTAGATGGTGTAAAAGATAATGAGAGGCCTACTCTTGGAAAGGATAAATTTTTATAGAAGTGCATGCACATAAGTTCTTCACTTAAGAACCAAAGATGAAGATGGCAACTACTTCTTCTAGTAGTAAATTCCAGTGCTACAATTATTGTGAAAAGTAGTTTTGGGTCTAACCTATAAATGCATTGTATATGATGAGTTCATTTTTCATCAATCATATGCTAAATTTCCAGTCTAGAAAACTATTTTGAGAAAGGTGGAAGGTTCTACCAAGAATAAATCCAAACCCACATGAGTATGAGTTTTGATAGATGAACAAGTGCAGACGCCGTGAAACCTATTCCTCATACTGCAAAAATTGTCTACTTTAAACTCATATCAAATATGGGATTCTACATATAATTTGGAGGTATAAAGAACATGAATACTATTGATGCTAAGTTTCATATAGAATTAGGTTCATTTTATCATTCATTCATTGATTTTAATGAGCATTTAGCATAGGATTAGATAATTTTATGTTTTATTTGGTTTTTAATAGGGAAAAGAGATGTGGAGGTGATTAATGATGGTTAGAGGAAAAAAGAGGAAGAATTAGAGCAAAGGAGTAGAGCCTGCACATAAGTCACAATCGTGGACGGTAGTACAATAGCAGATTGATCAAAGCTTCAAGCATTCCCAGGTTGGTGGCCCCTCTATGATCATAACTTAACCTGCGACCACAAGTTCTTGAATGGACAAACTCTCTATAGTGAGCGCTGCATTTTCATAATTGCCACCCCTTCTCCAATGTCCCTCTTCCATGATCTCAACTTGATATGCAATTGTGGTAAGCTAATTTCTATCTCAAAACATGCTAAGGTGGACATTTTAAAAAGAAAAAAAATCTAGGGAAGGTGAAGAGATATTCTAGAGAGGCTATAAAAGGACAAGGACCACGATTTGGAGGATATCATTGAGAGGGAAATCAATCTAGAAAGAAGACCCATAACAACCAAGAGAAAGAAAAAGGGAGCAAGAGGAGAAAATGAGTTAAGAAGAAGAAGAAGAAAAGAAACTCCATTGAAGATTCAAGCTTCTTGATAACAATTTCACTTCCCCTTTTACTTCATTTTCATTTCTAAAATATCTTGGTTATTGAATATTGAATGATAATTATGGAAGCCATGTTTTGCTAAGTTTTTATTTATGTTGCTGGAATTTTGGAAACCCATTTGAATCAAGTTCATTTCTATAGATCCTTTCTTGTTTAATGAAAATTTTGTTTATGGTGCTTTGATGTGTGTTGTGTTCTAGCCAAATACAGCCTTAGTCTAGATTTATGTATTGAGAAATGGTATATCTAGTAGACCCATAAATGCTTGTTGAATGATCAATGACTTGAGAGAGCTTGAACCCATTCAATCCTCCATAAGCTCACCTAATGCCTAATATATCTAATGTTAACTTACTTTTATAGTGATAATGAGAATTAATCTATGATGTTGAGTTTTAATGGATGTATATTAGTAGAGTTTAATATTGCTTGAGAGAGATTGTTAGATGATCTTAGTAAGCTTGAGGTATGCATATCATTTTATTAGACTATAACTTGATTTGAGGATAATGTGGTATGCCATTCCCCAACAACATAATTCCAACATCGATTAATTTCCCTATTAAGTACTTAATATTAGTTCAATTAGCATTTTCTTAATTATTGTTATTATAGTTTGTTTATTATTGCAATATATTCCAATTTGCAATATCTAAACATATTAAACTAAAGCCAATAGGTGCATTAGTCCCTAATCCTTATTGGAATGATACTTTACTCTTTATATATTACTTGTCAACTCCTGCACTTATGGTGAGGAGTTCAACAAGTTATTAACACCATTACTAGGGATTGAAGGAGCTAACATCATAGTTAGTGATAGTTTATTTGGATTAGAGTATATTTTCTTTTTAGTACTTTATTTTTAATTTGTGTTACTCTAATTTTTTTTAGGTGACTTGAGCTATGTATGCCTAACACTCAATGCACTTAAAAGGAACCTTTAGTGTTTGTCTCGGATTTGTCTAGATTTGAGAAGGAAAACCATAGGAAATCAGAGAGTATAGTTGAAGAGATGGCATTATAACAACAAAGAGCTGATGGAAGAACTCTTCTCAAGTTCACCATGCCCAAACTTGAAGGAGCTCAATAAAGTATCATAAGACCAAATATACACGCCAACAGTTTTGATATTAAGTTTGCACTTCTACAAATGATACAATCAACAGTAAAATTTCATGGCTTGCCTTTAGAGAATCCCAATGCTCATTTAGCCAATTTCATTAAGATATATGACACTTTTAAATATAATGGAGTGTCGGATGATGCCATTCGCTTGAGGCTATTCCCTATCACCCTCAAGGATAGAGTGAAACTGTGGCTCAACTCTCAACCATCTACCTTAATCACCATATGGGATCTCTTAGCAAGATCATTTTTGGCAAAATACTTTCCTCCCGTAAAGACGACCAAGATCATAAAGGATATCACCACCTTTTAACAATATGAAACTAAATCACTGTGTGATGCTTGGGAGAGATTCAAGGAGCTATTATGAAGTTTCTTGCACTATGGATTACCTAAGGATGTGCTTATTTGTACATTTTATAATGGTGTGATGAGGTCCATTAGAGACACTATCAATGTAGTTACTGGAGGATCTCTTATGCGAAAGACTGTAGATGAAGCTTTCGATCCTTTGGAAGAAATGGCTAACAACAATTATTTATGGCCATTAGAATGACAATTAGCTCCTAAATAAGGACAAAGACTTAGAGTTAATGATGTCACATCCATTCAAGCACAATTTGCTGTAATAAATAAGAAAATTGGTGACTTGACTTCAAGCGGTAACACCATCTCACCTTCTTCAGCTATGTTTTGTGATCATTGTAATCTGCTTGATCGTTCAATAATTGAGTATGGTTTTAGGAGTGGAAATATGTATGGAGATGGTACTTTGGAGACTTATAACTATATTGGAGGTCCATTCCAACAAAGCTTAGAAAACAACAATCCATTTTAAAATACCTACAATCAAGGTTGGACAAACCATCCTAACTTCTCAGGGAGCAATAATTAGAATTCACAAGGCTTCTCTAATAAATTCTCTGAACCACCACCTCTCATATTTCAAGCTAAATCAAGTGATGACAAGTTTACATCTATGGGAACAAAGCTTGATAAGTTCCTTAATGCCATCACTTCTAAAATAAATAGCCAAAATGACAACTATGACCAAATTCTTAAGAATCATGATTCTTCAATTCACAACATTAAGGTTCAGCCAGGAAAATTGGCAAATGGTATTACCACATGAGTTCAAGGACACTTACCAGGCAACACAAAAGTCAAACTGAAAGAACAAGTGAAAGCCATCACTTTAAAAAGTGGTAAAGAGCTTCAAGAGTCTAAATTAGTCCCATGAAAGTTTGATAATGACAAGAAAGATCAGAGCATGGAAAGTGAAGGGGTGAAAAAGAAATCTAAAGAGTATAAGCATGAAGAACCAAAAGGGAAACAAATTGAGAAGCAAATGGAGCAACTAGCCATTGTTGACACATCTAAATATACTCCAAGATTACCTTTTTCTTTAAGACAAAGGAAGATGAATAAAGATGAGAGAAGATTTACTAAATTTATTAAAACTTTCAAGAAACTGGAGCTAAAGCTACCTCTCACGAAAGCATTAACAGAGATGCCAAAGTATGCAAAATTCTTGAAGGACATCATCATTAACAAGTGCAAATGGAATGACAACAAGATGGTGCCTCTTACGAAGACTTGTAGCTTAATCATTTCATGCAAAATTCTAGTTAAGCTTAAAGATCTAGGGAGTTTTACAATTCCTTGCACTCTTGGTTCTCCGCAATTTCTTAAATCTTTATGTGACTTAGGAGCTAGCATTAACCTTATGCCTCTCTCGCTTTTCAAGGAATTGAAGTTAAGAGATGTTATTAACACTAATATTACTCTTTAACTTATTGATCATTCAATTAAAAAGCCATATGGCGTAGTTGAAGATGTGCTTGTTAAAGTTAATAAATTTGTATTCCTAGTTGATTTTGTGATTCTAGACTTTGAGCAAGACAATAATTATCCCTTGATTTTAGGGAGGCCATTTCTCAACACTGAAAATGCTATGATTAATGTGCATAAAGGAAAGATCACATACGAGTTGGGAAAGAGAAGGTGGAATATATGATGAATAAACATATAAGAGATATGCAAACTGATTAGCAACATGTCCAGGCAGAAGTAATTGAGAGCAAAAGTATGGTGGGAAAAGGATCAATCCTAATAGTGAAGCAAGACACATCCCATAAGGAATCCTTACCACTTCAAAGGTAAAACAAAATAAAGAAAGCCAAGAAAAAATAAGCCTAAGGAAGAAGGCAATGCAAGCATTCAAGGTGCTATATGTTCCTAAGGAGCATGCTTACTCAAGGGACAAAATTATGCCTGAATCAATTCAAGATGACAAAGAAGTCTTACTACTAAGGGTGAAGGATGTTCATCCTCCACACTTTGTTAAAATGATGAGGATGGAGTATGGTCAAGCTAATGACCCTAAATTAGGATGTTCTTTTTATTTATTTTAATATTATTTTCATTTTGATTTGCTAGTTCATTTTTTAATAGACTCAGATTACATTTATACCTTATGCATCTTTATTTTATCAAGTTGCAATTTTAATAATTTGCCTATTATCTGTGTAGGTCATTCCTTTTTACGATTGCTTCTTGATCCATGATCACCACCTCTTTAATCTTACTAAGATTAGGCTTAATTTATGCTCACAAATGCTTTATAATCGCAAGCCAAAATACACAATTCTTTATGTCTTGATCACAGAATGAACCGCGCTCGTAACCTTTACAACTTCTGTACCCTAATTACTATTGCCCACCTATTTCCCTCTTCCCATCTATTTTTGAAATCCATGATCTCCACCACTTACGCGATCTCATCCACTTCCCAAATCTATTCCACCCACTCTCAATCATCCTCCCTCTTTCTCTCCCAAACTTCCCATTAACCATTAACCCTAAATCCCAACTTCCCTTAATTCTTATTTCACTTTTCACTCACAAACCCAACTTTTCTCCTCCTTCTCCAAAGCAGAGCAACCCCTTCACTCATCCTCCATGTCGTCTCGACAAAAGAAGAAGGTGAAAGTATCAACATCTGATGAACCACTTCTCCTATAAGGGGTTAATTTTATAAAGGAATATGGAGCACCATTTTTAATTCACTCCAACAAAAAAGGAGATAAGTATAATCAACTTCTCCGACTTCCTTTTATTATTCCAAAAAGATTGGATATGGAAACTTTAGAAGAAATCAAACTTCAAGATAGGGTGCTTGAGTTATGTGATAGATTAAGATAGAAGAAGTTTGCTAGATTGAATTATAATGTTTATAAGGATTTTGACATTAGTGTTTTACATAACTCTAAAACTTTATGATCAAACCTATAAGAAATTTAAGTGTAGGCTCAATGGGATGCCTATTTTTATCAATTATGACACTATGCATAAAGTGTTTGGGTTTGCAAGAGGGGAAGTGTGTGAACCTCCAACAAGATACAAGCCCAAGGAGTTTTAGAATGAAATTTCTTGCAAAAAGGAGGATTAGGATCATCATGGTATACTGAATGGTTTGATTAAGGATAATAGCTACATCATCATGCATAAACTTATGTGCCACTCTATTTTTTAAAAGAAAGAGAGCAACAAAATCTTTATCCAAGAGTTGTTAATGCTATGGTGTATGCATACTAAAACAAAGATTTACACCATATACTTTGTTCTTTAACCACTATGGCATGTCACTCACGCAAAGAAGTCATCGATTTTGATGGGTTATATCGTAACAGGTTTAGCTTTGCATTTTCATGTCTTTGATCCATGTAAAACTAAAATGTCTTCTATTTTATAGGAAAAGATCAATTAACTCATGCTCATGAGAGCTGAGATTTACTCATTGGTAATAGAATTACAAAATCCAAAAATAAGAAAATGCTATCACTTGACAAAATCTGCCATAAAGAGGAAAATTTTGCCTAAATCAGATGAAAGTGAAGATAAGGATAAGGATAAGAAACAAAATAACTAATAACTAATCAACTAGCTCAATCATCAAATAAAGGGTGGAGCTTTGTTTGGAAAAAATTAGATTCTTTTCAAGTAGTAGTGGATTCTTAGTTTCATAATCTTAAAAAATTAATAGAGGACAAATATCATGAGCTGAATGAGAAACTCATTGACTTAGAAATCAATCAATCATACCATTTCTTCAAAATGAGCGTCTTCCATCCTCATCTCCTATTAGGAATCCACCTCCAGAATTTCCTCCATTGGAAGGGGAGTAACTTTTTGTAATGACCCTGTATTTTAAATAATATTAAACTATTTTGAGATATGCAGTGTTAATAAAAGATTAAATTTTATTTATATATTATTGTTATTGTTTGTGAATATTGTTTATTTAATTTATTCTAAGAATTTTATTTATGTAAAATAAATTATTTAGGAGTTCTATCATTTAAATACAATAAAGTTATTATCGATACTATTAATTTAAATAGTATTATTATTATTTCATTGTTATTGTCATTATTGTTATAGGTATTATTATTATTATTATTATTATTATTATTATTATTATTATTATTATTATTATTATTATTATTATTATTATTATTATTATTATTATTATTATTTTATTGTTAATTTGGATAGAGGGGCATTTTAGTCTTTTCCTAATAATTAAAAAAAAGAGAAAGGGGTCAAATTTTTGGATCAACTCATTTTCTCTCTCCCTCTTTCTTTTTTTTCTTTTCTTTTTCTTCTTCTCCTTCCCGCACTGTCATTATGCAACCAGCCTCACCGGATGTCAACCACCCATCATTGTCGATCCCTCTCTCCTTCCTTTACCTTCCAGCCACCTGAGCAACGTCGGACCGCCGCTTGCAAGCCTAGAATCGACAGTAACAACAAAAGGAGCTCCACACCGACAACTCCATTTCTTGCCACCTCAACTCCTCAATCCGGTGTCGATCGACTCCTCTTGGATTGGTGGGTCCATTTCCAAGCTTTGTTTGAGCTTAAATCCCTTCGTTTTTTAGTTTTAGTCAATTTTTAGTTTATGTCTATTTTAGGTTTTATTTTTTTTTTAACTTGATATTGTTTGTTTTATGAATTCTTGCTTAAGAAATATTGTTCATGGTAACTTTGGCTTCTCAAAAATAATTTTTTTATTTTTTTGAATTAATTTGAATTATGGGTAATTTTTTATTATTTTAATATTAAAATATTAGATTTTTGATAATTATGTTAATTAATTAGTTTTAATGAAAATTTAGTTAAATTAGTGTTATTAATTTGAGTTAATAATTTTAGAATTATTAAAATAATTTTTAGTGAATTTATATAATTTTTTAGAATATTATTAGTATTATGTGAATTTTGTATATATAGGTTAATTGTGTATTTTTGTGGAAATTATAGTTAAATAATATGTTTAAGATGATTTTAGAATTATATAGGGTATTAAAATGATTTTTATAAATTATTTACTATTTTTAACTAATTAATACTAATTGTTGAAAATTATATTCAAATAATATATTATTTACTATTTTGGTGATTAAATGGATTTTTAATTACTTTTAATATATATTTAAGCTATTTAAGCTATATGAGTATAGAAAAGTAAATTTAACTATTACATGTTGAATTATTGAAAATTTTGATTTTTATTAATACTATATTATTATTTGAGATTTTTATTTAATTATTGTGAAAATAATTATATTTAGTGATTTATTGTTCAAATATATTATATTTTGGTATTTTGTGGATATTTAATGATTTTTAATATATTTATTATTTTATATTGATTTCGGTGATTTGTGAACCTCAGTTGGGAATTTGTACAGTTCGAGGTCCCAACTCGAGGTGTTAAGATTTGTGATTTTAGAAGTGTATTTTCCTTACAAGATCGGCTCTACTGTCGGTAGAGAGATATCCGTTTTACATAGGAGGTTCTGTCGAATTTTTGATAGAATTCTCGTAAAACGTGATGTCTGGTCAATCCTGAATTTTTGTGTTTGTCTGAGTTTTTAATTCCTAAATCTAGTCTTCTTTAGAATTGTTAGAAGTATAAGTTAGAAATTTATTTTGATTATTATTATTATTATTTATTTTCTAACCGTGCTAAGACCGAGGCTTATCAGACCAGGCCCGTCAAGTTAGTATCGAGGAGCGTAAACTTATGAGTTATTATTTTTTATATACATTGCATATAGTGCATGATTATAAATAATTATGTTTTGATATGAATTATTTCATTAAATGGTTTAGTATATTTTCGGTATACTTTTAGTATATTTTGGTATATTTCAACATATATGCGATGGTATATACTTGATAATTTCTCAATATGCATTTTGGTATATTTTGGTATATTTATGGTTGATTTTGGTTATAAGTAGCATATATATTTGAAATATATTTAGTATATTTTTGGTATATTTTTTGTATATATATGGTATATTTCTCTGTTATGAATGTCATTTATGTTTAGTTATGTATTTAATTATTTTCCATAAATATATGATTTTATTCGAAGGATATTAATAGAACGTGCTACCTAGTGGGCTACACTAGGACTGTGTACGTATCGGTTCGTTAAACTTTAGGGTTAATATTTTGAGAATGATTTAAGGTGAATTGATTATTGTGAATATTGAGTATTCAGTGAGTGAATAGTATGGTTGTTGGAGCTCGGTTGACCTAGTGTCTCGGGGTCAATAACACTGACAGTGAGACTACGGGAGCTCGATTGACTTAGTGTCTTGGGGCCAGTCTACTGTCCAAAATGGAATAAGAGAATTTATTTGGAACTAAGTAAGCCTGCATGGCTAATGAGGTATTTGTTTAAGGTTGCAATTATTTTAGGGTTCTATTTGATCCTTTATTTAAATAATGTTTTTTGCATTTTATATATATATATATATATATATATATATATATATATATATATATATATATATATATATATATATATATTGATGTCTGATTGGATATGTTTTAGATTGCATGTATATATATTATAATAATTCACTCAGTGAGGTCTGACTCCCCTCAATATTTTTTTCAGGAGATTCCTCGTCGTCAAACCTTAGTAGTAGACCAATATGATAGACTTCTTTAGCCTCGACTAGATTATATAAATTTTTTATTTGAACTTTTGTTGTATTCTAGAAAACTATAGTAGTAGTGTGTTGTATCAATAGAATGTTATTTTAGTGTGAGACCTTTCTCTGAATATTGTATGAAAATATTTTTATTTTATGAAATGACATTCAAGTATTTATATTTATTTTTATATCAATTTAATTTTTAATTATGTTGTATTCTTATTTATTTATAGCATGCGTTTTTATTTCTAAGGCTTGCTATGGGTTCCGGATTTGAAAGAATTCCCATTCCCTAGCGCCGGTCATGACTTCCCGGTTTGGGTCATGACAAAGTTGGTATCAGAGCCCTAGGTTATTAGTATTGTGGACCTAGGTTTTCAGAGTCTTGTTTTCTTTAAAACTACTGCAGTTAATTAGGTTTGAGTATGTCTTCGATAAGTTTTCCTTGATTTAGTATTCCGTGTAACCGTTAGATTATTTGTTTTGTCCGAATTTTTTTTGTTTTAATTTTTCAGAATGAGGAGGCAAGCGCATGTTGCTCCACTGGTCGTTGAGACTAAGGATGATAAGTCCTTTCAGGATGAGGTTTTACCTCCTAAGCCACTAGCGAGGCACAGAAGCCGAGGTAGAGGTAAACCTCGAGGAGTGGCAGGTCACCATAGACAGTGAGAGCTATAAGATGAGGAACCTATAGAGAAAAATACGAGAAGGCTACTATACCTCCAGTTGCACCATCGTTACAGCCTGCCTATTAGCAGGGTATATCTGACCCTGAGGCAGCACTATTCTATGCTAGAGTCAGTAGGATTATCTTTGATAGGACATCGAATCCATTAGAATTTTTACATGCCATTGAGATAAGGACTCAAACTACTCACACCGAGTACCAGCGGATCATGATCGTTGAGTTATCTGTAGAGGGACCAGCCTTGGATTGGTTCATCCAGGTGATTCAACTGTATATGGTTACGATGACTTGGGCACAATTCAGAGAGAGATTTATGAGGAGATTCTGTCTAGTGCCACTCTGGATGAGTTATAGACTTCGACTGACGAGCATCACTAGAGGTGATAAATCTATCGAGGATTACACTAGAGAGTTTCTCTGACTTGGAAAATATGCAGAGGATTTGATGTGAGACCAGTATTTTATCATCATGACTTACGTCATTGGTCTGGGTTTTGCATTTATTGGGATGCCTACTGCGAGCCTTACTCTAAAGTCGGTGATAGAGTTGGCTAAGGAGATAGAGTTAAGGCTAGTCAGGAAAGGAGCTATGCCTAATTACTATCAATTGGGTATTCATTCAGGAGGATTTTAGACTACTCCATATTAGTTCCAGTAGTCAGTAGAGAGGCTCAGTACAGTAGAGCCAGAGGCAGCAACAGAGAGTACATAGGAGTAGCAGACATGGTCATGTTGGACCTCATAGACCTATCAAATTTAAGTCAAGTGCTTCTAGCAGCAGTAGTGGTTGGAGTTCAGGATACGGTAGTATAGGATCAACAGCCAACGCTTATCAGACTTGTAGTAGAGTCCATCAAGGACCCAGTTATATGGCGCTGCTAACATGCTTTAGATACGGATAGATAGGACATTTCGCCAGATCATGCCCATATTCTGGTTTTCAGCCACAACAGTCGATTGCTAGTGCAGCACCAACTCCTTTTCAATTACCTCCAGCTCAACATCCGAGTTCGACACAGATTGTTGCCCAACAAAGGCATGGAAGAGGTACCAGAGGAGGTGCCAAAGGTTTTGGCCAGGCTTCCACCAGTCAGCAGGGAGGTCAAGGTTAGGCCAGGATTTTCCACCTCACTCAGCAGGATGCTCAGGCATCTAATGCCATCGTTGCAGGTGTTATTCCAATCTGTTACTTGGATGTTTGGGTTTTATTTAATCCGGGTGCCACACTCTTTCGTGCCCCCTGTTCTTGCTTCGAAGTCATATTAGCAAGCTTCGAGGATGGCTTTTCCTTTGTTTGTCGCCACTCCTCTAAGTTATTCATTAGACACAAACGTTGTTCTCTCTGGTTGTCCAGTATTTATCGGAGGCAAAGAACTACTAGCAGAATTAGTGTTGTTGGATGTGATGGAATTTGATGTGATTCTAGGTATGGATTGGTTGTCTCAACACTATGTCGTTGTGGATTTTCGGAGTAAATAGGTGATTTTAAGAATTCCAGATGAAGAAGAGTTTAAGTTTGTGGTTGATAAGAGTTATGCACCTCAGAATCTCATCTTCACTATTACAGCTAAGAAGATGCTGAGTGTAATATCCCGTGTTTTTAAAATATTTTTACACTGTACCGGGATATGCAGTGTCAATAATTTTTGTATTTTATATGATATTTTTACGAGTTAATATGTATTTAAAATCTATTTTAATTACTGTGTATTATTTTCAGTGTTTCACGTAAAATTTTCCCGGGACTTGCATTTTCGGGGAAATTTTCACGTAAATATTTTAATATTAATTATTTTAAATATATTTTCGGACTTGCATGGACTCATACGTATTTTTAAAATACTAAATAAAGACTACGTGTGTGTATATTTATTTAATTAGGGTTTATTATTACCCTAATATTTTATTAATTATTTATTTGTTTTATTGTTATTTAATTAATTTTATTTAGTATAAATTATTAAAATATTAAATTTTATGTGTGTGGTGTATATTTGATGTGTGTAATTTAATATTATTTTATTATATAGTGTAAAGTATATATATATATACATATATACATCAAAAATCAAAAGAATTGGAAAATTACCATTTTGCCCCCCAAGTCTTCTTCTTCCTCCCGATCCTTCTCCTCGCCGTCCGGTCGCTGTTACTGCCGTTTCTTCATCGTGGGTGTACCGTCCGGTGTGCCACCGCCTTCCCCAACCATTTCCGCCGCCTGAGGTAGCCGTTTCCAGCATCTGGAGGTCGGTTTTGGCCGGAGAAGCCGAAAATCGATCCACCGTCGATCACACCGATTCCGGCCACCATTTTTGACACCGCCGGTCTCTTTCTTCTCCTTGAGGTCCGGTGAGTGTGATTCTAGCTTTGGTTTGCGCTTAAATGGTCTAGAATTGCTTAGGTTTCAATTTTGTCAATTTCAGCCTATTAGGGTTTTTTATTTTTTTTGAGCTTCGAATTGGATGATTCATGAAAACTCCCTTCACAAATGTTGATCCTAGTAGCTTAATATACATGTGTGAATTTTTGTAGAATTTTTGGAGATTGTTTGGATTTTTGGGTATTTTTGAATATTTTAATATTATTTTCTAATTTTTGGAAATTAATTATTTAAATTATAAAATTGGAGTTTATGGTTGAATTAGGTGATGAAATGAATTATAGGAATTTATTTGGAATTTTTATGAATTTCTAAGTATTTATTTTGAATTATTGAAGTTTATGTGATTTTGAGAAATTAGGGTTAATTGTGTTTTAAATTGAAATTAATTGGTTAATTGAGTTTAATTATTAATATTATTGATAAATATGTTGAGAAAATTAATTTTGGATAATTGTATGATTTTTGGTGAATTTTTGAAGTAATTTAAGTATATTTATATATATAGGGGTATTTTGGTAATTTTACCCTAAATTGTCTAAAAATGTAATTTAATTGGTTTTAATAGTTATTTAAGGTATGAAAATGATTTCTACAAATTATTTGGTATTTTTAACTAATTAAAACTATTTTTCGTGAATTATTTTCAATTATATATATAATATACGGTTTTTCTAATAAAATGAGTTTTATTCGGTTTTTACGATGTTTAAAGGTTAATTATGTAATTTCTACGTATAAAATGTATTTCTGTGATTTAAGGATATTTTTGGTATATCTGGAATTATTCTGTGTTTGTGGACCCCGGTCGGTGGACTGTAGTTTGGAGTCCGACCGTGGGATTTTGATTGTGTTGAGCCTATTTCTCGAAGTGTATTTCTTTGCAGGGTCGGCTCTACTCTTTTGAGTAGAGAGATGTCCGTTTTACAAGGGAGGTTCTGCCGGATTTTTGGTAGAATTCTCGTAAAACGTGATGTCCAGTCGAACCCTAAATTCCGATTCTGTGTTTAATACTCTAGATTGAATTCTAGGATTTCTGTTAGGGTTATTCTGATGTCGATTACTTATTTCTTGTTTAGTTACGCCGAGACCGAGGGCTAGTGGACCAGGCCTGTCGGACCTGTCTCGTGGAGCGCACTAGGTGAGTTACTATACTATATATATATGCTTAGGATGCATGATTTAGAAATGCATGATTTAGGTTGATTAAATATGCATGAATAATTTGATTATTTCTTAAGTTTACTTTAAGTATATTTTTGGTATATATTAAATCATATGCATGTTTTGTAAATAAAATATATTTAAAATGTTTTTAAATATATTTCCAACTTAATTTATGATTTGATTGAATTCATTTGATATATATAAATTTAAAATATACCTGGTTTACGTTTGGTATATTTCCGGTATATATATGGTTTATATTGTTGTTTCATTTAAATTCATGCATCATTGATTATTGTGAATGAATGATTTATTTATTAATGAAGGATATCAATAGAACGTGCTACCTAGTGGGCAGCACTAGGACCGAGTACGTACCGGTACGCCTATAGTATTTAGGCTATATACTAACTTATTTGAGGATATTGATTTGATTATGATTATTGATGTGTGAGATGTGGTTTGTGGGTGTGATTGCTGGAGCTCGGTTGACCAAGTGTCTCGGGGCCAATCACACTGGCAGTCAGACTGCTGGAGCTCGGTTGACTTAGTGTCTCGGGGCCAGTCTACTGTCTAAATGGAATAAGTGGATATATTTGGAATAAGTGAGCCTATGTGGCTAGAGTGTTGTCTAACACTATTTCCGAGGTTGCGATATTCTAGGGTTCTATGTGATCCTTCATAAAAGATGATTTTAAATGAAAATATATAAAATGATTTTATTGCATCTGTGTGCAATTGCCTGTATATATACATATTATATATATATTGTTGACTGTATGCATTATCACTTAGTGTGTATGTATATATATTATAGTAATTCACTCAGTGAGGTCTGACTCCCCTCCGTTGACTATTTTTCAGGAGAGTCAACTTCTTCAGACCTCAGTAGCAGGTCGATACGCCGGATTTCTTCCGCCCCGGCTTCTTTATGTAAATTGTCTACTTGAGTCTTATTTATTTTATCTAGACACTGCAGTAGTTGTGAATTAAAGTATTGGATTTCATGTATTTTATTTTAAAAGAGATGTATTATATTGAAACTGGATTTGTATTAAAGATTATATATCTATGAGATGAAATTTGATTTAAATCCAGTTGATATGGATAATATTACGATATTATGATTTTTATTTCCGCTGCATATCATATTCTTACTGTTATTATGGCATGTTTTATTTTATTTTTAGGCTTGCTACGGGTTCCGGATTCGAAAGAATTCCCATTCCCTAGCGCCGGTCATGGCCCCTGTTTTGGGTCGTGACAAAGTTGGTATCAGAGCAGAGTTATGTGTCAGGGCTTAGTTATGTGAGTTGTGGCCCTAGTTTTTGAGTTGTGTTTTTTGTTGGACTACTGCAGTGTATTAGGTTCGAGAATGTCTTGATAAGTATTCCTTGATGTAGTTTTCAGTGTTATTCCTCCGTTTTCTATTTTGTCTGAATCTTTCCGTTTGTCTTTTCAGTATGAGGAGGTGAGCGCGTGTCGCTGCACCGATCGTTGAGGCCGAGGATGATGAGTTCTTTCAGGATGAGGTTTTACCTCCTGAGCAGCCAGTTAGGCATAGAGGTCGTGGCAGAGGTAGACCTCGAGGAGCGGCAGGTCACCGTAGGCAGAGAGAGTTACAGGACGAGGAGCCTGTAGAGCCTGAGTTTGATGTTCCTATTCCTCTAGTTGTTCAGCCTGTTCAGCCTACCTATCAGCAGGGTATGTCTGACCCTGAGGCAGCTCTGTTCTATGCCCGAGTTGGCAGGATTGCTTTTGATGGTACTTCTGATCCTTTAGATTTTCTGCATGCGATTGAGACTAGGACTCGGACTGCTCATACCGAGTACCAGCGGATCATGATCATTAAGTTGTCTGTTGAGGGACCAGCCTTGGATTGGTTCATTCAAATGATCCAGCCTTATATGATGATGATGACATGGGCTCAGTTTCGAGAGCGATTCATGAGGAGATTTTGTCCAGAGCCTCTTCGTTTGAGTTATCGTCTTCGTCTGACCAGTATTTCTCGTGGAGATCAATCTGTAGAGGAGTATACCCGAGAGTTTCTTCGTCTGGGTAGATATGCTGAGGATCTGATGCGAGATCAGTATTTCGCGGTTACTACGTATGTTACTGGTTTGGGTTCAGCTTTTGCTGGTATGCCTACATCAGGCCTTACTCTCGAGTCTGTGATTGAGCTAGCTAAGGAGATTGAGCTGAGGTTAGTTAGGCAGGGAGCGATGCCTGATTACTACCAGTTGGGAGTTCAGTCGAGGGGATTGCAGGCTACTCCGTATTCGAGTTTTCATGTTGGTTTGAGTAGTCAGCAGTGAGGTTCGACTCAGCAGAGTCAGAGACAGCAGCAGCGAGTGCATCAGAGCAGTAGACATGGCCGTGGAGGTCAGCGTAGATCGTTCAGATTTGGGTCAGGTGCTTCGAGCAGCAGCAGTGGTCATAGTTCTGGATCAGCGGCCAGTGTTTGCCAGACTTGTGGTAGAGTCCATCAGGGACCATGTTATCTGACACCACTGACATGCTTTAGATGCGGGCAGACAGGACATTTTGCCAGATCATATCCTTATTCTAGGTATCAGCAGCAGCAGATTCCGCGATTCCCACAGCAGTCGATTGCTAGTACTGCACCCGTGCCATTTCAATTGCCACCAGCCCAGCATCAGAGTTCTACTCAGTTTGTTCCACAGCAGAGTCGTGGTAGAGGTACTAGAGGAGGTGCCAGAGGTATTGGCCAGGCTTCTACCAGTCAGCAGGGAGGTCGAGGTCAGGCCAGAGTCTTCCATCTGACTCAGCAGGATGCTCAGGCATCTAATGCAGTCGTGGCAGGTATTATTTCTGTTTGTTACCTGGATGCTTGGGTTTTGTTTGATCCGGGTGCCACACATTCATTTGTTTCTCCTGTTTTTGCTTCTAAATCTTGTTGGCAAGCTTCGAGGATGGCTTTTCCTTTGTCTGTTGCCACTCCTCTGAGCGATTCCTTGGACACCGATATTGTTCTTTCTGGTTGTCCAGTTCTCGTGGGAGATAGAGAATTACCCGCTGATTTGATTTTGTTGGATGTGATGGAGTTTGATGCTATTTTGGGAATGGATTGGTTATCTCAGCACTATACCGTGGTAGATTGCAGGAATAAGGAGGTGACTTTTAGAATTCCTGGTGAAGAAGATTTTAAGTTTGTGGGTGATAGGAGTTCAGCACCTCAGAATCTTATTTCTGTTATTACGGCTAGGAAGTTGTTGAAGAAAGGTTGTCAGGGATATTTGGCATTGGTCAGGGATACGTCAGTGGAGAAGTTGTCACTCACAGATGTTCCTGTTGCTTGTGAGTTTCCTGATGTTTTTCCTGAGGAGTTGCCAGGTTTACCACCTCATAGAGAGATTGAGTTCTGTATTGATGTGGTTCCAGGTACTACTCCTATATCTATGCCACCCTATCGAATGGCTCCTGCAGAGTTGAAAGAGTTGAAGGAACAATTGCAAGAGTTGTTGGATAAAGGTTTTATCAGACCTAGTGTTTCTCCTTGGGGTGCACCAGTCTTGTTTGTGAAGAAGAAGGATGGTACCCTGAGACTGTGCATTGACTACAGAGAGTTGAATAAGGTGACAGTGAAGAACAAGTATCCTCTCCCGAGGATAGATGATTTGTTTGATCAGCTCCAGGGTGCATAGTTCTTTTCTAAGGTTGACTTGAGGTCGGGTTATCATCAGCTGCGGATTAGTGAAGCTGATATTCCTAAAACAGCGTTCCGCACTAGATACGGTCATTATGAGTTTTTGGTGATGTCTTTTGGTTTGACTAATGCACCAGCAGCTTTTATGGATCTGATGAATAGGGTATTCAGACCGTATGTGGATTAGTTTGTAGTAGTCTTCATTGATGATATACTAGTAAACTCAAAGAGTATGAAAGAGCATGTATATCACTTGAGGATTGTACTACAGACACTGAGAGATCATCAGCTTTATGCTAAATTCTCAAAATGTGATTTCTGGATGGAGAGTGTTTTTTTTCTTGGACACGTAGTGTCTAAAGAAGGTATTCAGGTTGATCCACAGAAGGTTGAAGCAGTATCTGAATGGCCTAGACCTACTTCTATTACAGAGATTCGGAGTTTTCTGGGTTTAGCGGGGTATTATAGGCGGTTTGTGCAGGATTTTTCCAGGATAGCAGCCCCTATGACTTGCTTAATTCAGAAGAATGTTAGATTCGAGTGGTCAGAAGCTTATGAGAACAGTTTTCAGTTGTTAAAGGAGAAGTTGACCACAACGCCAGTATTAGCTTTGCCTAATAGTGTGGATAAGTTCACAGTTTATTGTGATGCCTCTAGAATTGGTCTTGGTTGTGTGTTGATGCAGAATGGAAGGGTGATAGCCTATGCTTCGAGGCAGTTGAAGAAGCATGAGCAGAACTATCCTACACATGATCTTGAGATGGCTGCAGTAATCTTTGCTTTGAAGATTTGGAGACATTATTTGTACGGGGTGACTTGTGAGATATTTACTGATCACAAGAGCCTTAAGTACATTTTTCAACAGCGAGATTTGAATTTGAGGCAGAGAAGATGGTTGGAATTATTGAAGGATTATGATTGCAAGATTCTTTACCATCCGGGTAAAGCTAATGTGGTAGCAGATGCCTTGATTAGGAAGTCCTCAGGTAGTCTTGCTCACATCGGTGTTGAGAGGAGACCATTGATCCAAGAGTTGCATCTGATGGTGGATCAAGGTCTGATGATGAAGATTAGTAGATCAGGTGGACTGCTAGCTCAGTTTAAAGTACGATCTATACTGAGGGATAGGATTAAAGTAGCTCAGAGCCGAGATCCTATTCTGGAAGAGCTTGCAGAGAATGTCAGAGCAGGGAAGTTCACTGATTTCACACTTGATGATGATGGTGTGTTGTGGATCAGTGGTAGATTGTGTGTTCCTGATGTGGATGATTTGAGAGAGGAGATTTTAGAGGAAGCACATTCTACAGCTTACAGCGTTCATCCAGGTGTCACTAAGATGTACCACAGTATCAGAGATCTATACTGGTGGGACGGATTGAAGAAGGATGTTGCTGATTATGTTGCTAAGTGTTTGACGTGTCAGCAAGTGAAAGCCGAACATCAGAAGCCTTCTAGGAAGCTTTAGTCTCTTCCTATTCCCGAGTGGAAGTGGGAAAGGATAGCTATGGATTTTGTGGTCGGTTTACCTCATTCGAAGGATGGATACGATTCCATCTGGGTGATTGTAGACAGATTGACGAAGTCTGCACATTTCTTGCCTGTGAAAGCCACATATTCAGTTGCTAGATTAGCGAAGTTGTACGTGAAGCATATTGTGTGCCTTCATGGAGTACTTGTGTCCATTGTGTCAGATAGAGGTTCGGTGTTTACTTCTCGTTTTTGGCAGAAGTTGCAGGAAGCGATGGGCACTAGGTTGGATTTCAGTACTGCTTTTCATCCTCAGACAGATGGCCAGTCTGAGAGGACGATCCAGACACTGGAAGATATGTTGAGGATGTGTGTCTTGGATTTGGGAGGTAGCTGGGATGATCATTTGTCGCTTGTTGAGTTTGCATATAATAACAGCTACCATAGCAGTATTGGTATGGCACCGTATGAGGCGTTATATGGAAGGAAGTGTAGATCCCCATTGAGTTGGGATGAGATTGGTGAGAGAGCTTTGACTGGACCAGAGATGGTTCAGGATGCTGCAGAGAAAGTCACCGTGATTAAGCGAAGATTAGAGACAGTAGTTAGCAGACAGAAGAGTTATGCGGATCCTAGGTGCAGAGATGTGGAGTTTCAGGTTGGAGATTTCATTTTTCTGAAGGTATCTCCGATGAAGGGTGTGATGAGATTTGGCAGGAAGGGTAAGTTAGCACCGAGATACATTGGACCGTTTGAGATTTTGGAGAGAGTTGGCACTGTTGCATATCGGTTGGATTTGCCTCCGAGTATGTCACAGGTGCATCCAGTATTTCATATCTCGATGTTGAGGAAGTATATTTCAGATCCTTCACACGTGTTGCAGCCTGACAGTGTAGAAGTGAGTGAAGATTTGACATTTGTGGAAGAACCTGTGGCGATCGTTGATTATCAAGTTCGACAGTTACGATCGAAGCAGATTCCGATGGTCAAGGTTCTGTGGCGCAGCGACAGAGTTGAAGAGCATACGTGGGAGACTTAAGCTGAGATGCGAGCTTCTTACCCGTATCTCTTTCCTTCTTGATCTTGTTTTCTGGAATTCGGGGACGAATTCTTGTAAGGGGGGAAGACTGTAATATCCCATGTTTTTAAAATATTTTTTACACTGTACCGGGATATGTAGTGTCAATAATTTCTGTATTTTATATGATATTTTTACAAGTTAATATGTATTTAAAACCTATTTTAATTACTGTGTATTATTTTCAGTGTTTTACGTAAAATTTTCCCGGGACTTGCATTTTCGGGGAAATTTTCACGTAAATATTTTAATATTAATTACTTTAAATATATTTTCGGACTTGCATGGACTCATACGTATTTTTAAAATACTAAATAAAGCCTACGTGTGTGTATATTTATTTAATTAGGGTTTATTATTACCCTAATATTTTATTAATTATTTATTTGTTTTATTGTTATTTAATTAATTTTATTTAGTATAAATTATTAAAATATTAAATTTTATGTGTGTGGTGTATATTTGATGTGTGTAATTTAATATTATTTTATTATATAGTGTAAAGTATATATATATACATATATACATCAAAAATCAAAAGAATTGGAAAATTACCATTTTGCCCCCCAAGTCTTCTTCTTCCTCCCGATCCTTCTCCTCGCCGTCCGGTCGCTGTTACTGCCGTTTCTTCACCGTGGGTGTGCCGTCCGGTGTGCCACCGCCTTCCCCAACCATTTCCGCCGCCTGAGGTAGCCGTTTCCGGCGTCTGGAGGTCGGTTTTGGCCGGAGAAGCCGAAAATCGATCCACCGTCGATCATGCCGATTCCGGCCACCGTTTTCAACACCGCTGGTCTCTTTCTTCTCCTTGAGGTCCGGTGAGTGTGATTCTAGCTTTGGTTTGAGCTTAAATGGTCTAGAATTGCTTAGGTTTCAATTTTGTCAATTTCGGCCTATTAGGGTTTTTGATTTTTTTTGAGCTTCGAATTGGATGATTCATGAAAACTCCCTTCAAAAATGTTGATCCTAGTAGCTTAATCTACATGTGTGAATTTTTGTAGAAGTTTTGGAGATTTTTTGGATTTTTGGGTATTTTTGAATATTTTAATATTATTTTCTAATTTTTGGAAATTAATTATTTAAATTATGAAATTGGAGTTTATGGTTGAATTAGGTGATGAAATGAATTATAGGAATTTATTTGGAATTTTTATGAATTTCTAAGTATTTATTTTGAATTATTGAAGTTTATGTGATTTTGAGAAATTAGGGTTAATTGTGTTTTAAATTGAAATTAATTGGTTAATTGAGTTTAATTATTAATATTATTGATAAATATGTTGAGAAAATTAATTTTGGATAATTGTATGATTTTTGGTGAATTTTTGAAGTAATTTAAGTATATTTATATATATAGGGGTATTTTGGTAATTTTACCCTAAATTGTCTAAAAATGTAATTTAATTGGTTTTAATAGTTATTTAAGGTAGAAAAATGATTTCTACAAAGTATTTGGTATTTTTAACTAATTAAAACTATTTTTCGTGAATTATTTTCAATTATATATATAATATACGATTTTTCTAATAAAATGAGTTTTATTCGGTTTTTACGGTGTTTAAAGGTTAATTATGTAATTTCTACGTATAAAATGTATTTCTGTAATTTAAGGATATTTTTGGTATATCTGGAATTATTCTGTGTTTGTGGACCCCGATCGGTGGACTGTAGTTTGGAGTCCGACCGTGGGATTTTGATTGTGTTGAGCCTATTTCTCGAAGTGTATTTCTTTGCAGGGTCGGCTCTATTCTTTTGAGTAGAGAGATATCCGTTTTACAAGGGAGGTTCTGCCGGATTTTTGGTAGAATTCTCGTAAAACGTGATGTCCAGTCGAACCCTAAATTCTGATTCTGTGTTTAATACTCTAGATTGAATTCTAGGATTTCTGTTAGGGTTATTCTGATGTTGATTACTTATTTCTTGTTTAGTTGCACCGAGACCGAGGGCTAGTGGACCAGGCCTGTCGGACTTGTCTCGTGGAGCGCACTAGGTGAGTTACTATACTATATATATATGCTTAGGATGCATGATTTAGAAATGCATGATTTAGGTTGATTAAATATGCATGAATAATTTGATTATTTCTTAAGTTTACTTTAAGTATATTTTTGGTATATATTAAATCATATGCATGTTTTGTAAATAAAATATATTTAAAATGTTTTTAAATATATTTCCAACTTAATTTATGATTTGATTGAATTCATTTGACATATATATATTTGAAATATACCTGATTTACGTTTGGTATATTTCCGGTATATATATGGTTTATATTGTTGTTTCATTTAAATTCATGCATCATTGATTATTGTGAATGAATGATTTATTTATTAATGAAGGATATCAATAGAACATGCTACCTAGTGGGCAGCACTAGGACCGAGTACGTACCGGTACACCTATAGTATTTAGGCTATATACTAACTTATTTGAGGATATTGATTTGATTATGATTATTGATGTGTGAGATGTGGTTTGTGGGTGTGAGATTGCTGGAGCTCGGTTGACCAAGTGTCTCGGGGCCAATCACACTGGCAGTCAGACTGCTGGAGCTCGGTTGACTTAGTGTCTCGGGGCCAGTCTACTGTCTAAATGGAATAAGTGGATATATTTGGAATAAGTGAGCCTATGTGGCTAGAGTGTTGTCTAACACTATTTCCGAGGTTGCGATATTCTAGGGTTCTATGTGATCCTTCATAAAAGATGATTTTAAATGAAAATATATAAAATGATTTTATTGCATCTGTGTGCAATTGCCTGTATATATACATATTATATATATATTGTTGACTGTATGCATTATCACTTAGTGTGTATGTATATATATTATAGTAATTCACTCAGTGAGGTCTGACTCCCCTCCGTTGACTATTTTTCAGGAGAGTCAACTTCTTCAGACCTCAGTAGCAGGTCGATACGCCGGATTTCTTCCGCCCCGGCTTCTTTATATAAATTGTCTACTTGAGTCTTATTTATTTTATCTAGACACTGCAGTAGTTGTGAATTAAAGTATTGGATTTCATGTATTTTATTTTAAAAGAGATGTATTATATTGAAACTGGATTTGTATTAAAGATTATATATCTATGAGATGAAATTTGATTTAAATCCAGTTGATATGGATAATATTACGATATTATGATTTTTATTTCCACTGCATATCATATTCTTACTGTTATTATGGCATGTTTTATTTTATATTTAGGCTTGCTACGGGTTCCGGATTCGAAAGAATTCCCGTTCCCTAGCGCCGGTCATGGCTCCTGTTTTGGGTCGTGACACTGAGGAAGGGTTGTCAGGGATACTTGGCATTAATCAGGGATACTTGGCATTAATCAGGGATACTTCAGTGAAGAAGTTGTCACTCATAGATGTTCCTGTTGCTTGTGAGTTTCCTGATGTTTTTCTTGAGGAGTTGCCAGGTTTACCACCTCACATAAAGATTGAGTTATGTATAGATGTGGTTCCAGGCACTACTCCTATTTTAATGCCGCCCTACAAAATGGCTCTTGTAGAGTTAAAAGAGTTAAAGTAGTAGTTGCAGGAATTGCTAGATAAGGGTTTCATCAGACCTAGTGTTTCTCCTTAGGGTGCACCGATCTTGTTTGTGAGGAAGAAGGATGGTACCCTAAGACTGTGCATAGATTACAGAGAGCTGAATAAGGTAACAGTGAAGAACAAGTATCCTCTCTCGAGGTTAGATGATATGTTTGATCAACTTCAAGGTGCATATTTCTTTTTTAAGATTGACTTGAGGTCGGGTTATCATCAATTGTGGATCAGTGAGGCCGATGTTCCTAAAATGGCATTCCACTCGATATAGCCATTATGAATTTCTGGTGATGTCATTTGGGTTGACTAATGCACCAGCTATTTTTGTGGATCTGATGAACAAGGTATTCAGACTGTTTGTGGTAGTCTTCATTAATGATATACTAGTATATTTGAAGAGTATGGAGGAGCACGTATATCACTTGAGGATTGTATTGTAGACATTGAGAGAACATCAGCTTTATGCTAAATTCTTGAAGTGTGATTTCTGGTTGGAGAGTGTTGCATTCCTTGGACATGTAGTGTCTAAAGATGGTATCCAAGTTGATCCACAGAAGATTGAGGCAGTGTCTAAATGGTCTAGACCGACGATAGTCATAGAGATTCATAGTTTTCTGGGTTTAGCTGGGTATTATAAGAGATTTGTGCAGGATTTTTCTAGAATTGCAGCTCTTATTACTCGCTTGACTCAGAAGAATATGAAGTTTGAGTGGTCAGACGCTTGTGAGAATAGTTTCCAGTTACTGAAGAAGAAGTTGACCACAGCTCCAGTTTTAGCTTTGCCTAATGGAGTAGATAAATTCACTGTGTATTAGGATGCCTCTAGAATCGGCCTAGGTTGTGTGTTGATGCAAAATGGTAGGGTGATAGCATATGCTTCGAGGCAATTGAAGAAGCATGAACAGAATTATCCTACCCACGACTTAGAAATGGTTGCAGTGATCTTTGCTCTTAAGATTTGGAGACATTATCTGTATAGGGTGACTTGTGAGATTTTCAATTATCACAAGAGCCATAAGTACATTTTTTAGTAGAGAGATCTGAATTTGAGGCAGAGGAGATGGTTAGAACATCTGAAGGACTATAACTATGAAATTATTTATCATATAGGAAAGGCTAATGTGGTAGTAGATGCCTTAAGTAAAAAGTCCTCAAGTAGTCTTGCTCACATCAATGTGGAGAGGAGACCGTTGATCCAAGAGTTGCACCAGTTGGTGGATCAAGGTCTGATGATGAAGATGAGTAGATCAGGTGGACTGTTAGCTCAGTTCAGAGTTTGATTAGTGCTGAGAGATAGGATTAAAGCAGCTTAGGGTTGAGATCCTATTCTAGCAGAGTTTGCAGAGAATATTCATGTAGGAAAGTTCACTGATTTCACACTTGATGATGATGGTGTTTTGTGGATTAGTGGTAGGTTATGCATTCCTAATGTGGATAATTTGAGAGAGGAGATCCTTGAGGAAGCATATTCTATAGCCTACAACATACATCCAGGTGTCACTAAGATGTACCACAGTATCAGAGATTTATACTGGTATGATGGACTGAAGAGGGATGTAGCTGATTATGTTTCTAAGTGCTTGACATGTCAGCAAGTGAAAGCTGAACATCAGAAGCCTTCTGGGAAGCTTCAACCATTTACTATTCCTGAGTGGAAATATGAGAGAATTGCTATGGATTTTATGGTTGGGTTACCTCGTTCTAAGGATGGATATGATTCCATCTAGGTGATTATGGACAAGTTAACCAAGTCTGCTCATTTCTTGCTTATGAAAGCCACCTATTCTGTAGCTAAGTTGACAAAGTTGTATGTTAAGCATATTATGCGCCTTTATGGAGTACTTGTCCATTATATTTGATAGAGGTTCAGCGTTTATCTCTCAATTTTGGTAGAAGTTACAGGAAGCAATGGGCACCAGTCTTGATTTTAGTACTGCTTTTCACCCTCAGAAAGATGGTCAATCTAAGAGGACGATCCAGACACTTGAAGATATGTTGAGGATGTGTGTATTAGATCTGGGAGGTAGCTGGGATGATCATTTGTCGCTTGTTGAGTTTGCATATAATAATAGCTACCATAGCAGTATTGTGATGGCACCATATGAGACATTGTACGGAAGAAAGTGTAGATCCCCTCTGAGTTAGGATGAGATTGGAGAGAGAGCGTTAACTAGACTTGAGATGGTTCAGGATGTCACAAAGAAGGTTGCTGTGATTAAAAGGAGATTAGAGACTGCAGCTAGCAGACAGAAGAGCTATGTGGATATGTGGAGTTCCAAGTTTGAGACTATATATTCCTGAAGGTGTCTCTGATGAAAGGTGTGATGAAATTTGGCAAGAAAGGGAAACTAGCACCGAGATATATTGGACCATTCGAGATTTTGGAGAGAGCGGGCATGGTTACATATCGATTGGCTTTACCTCTGAATTTGTCTAAAGTGCATCCAGTGTTCCATATCTCGATGCTGACGAAGTATATTTCGGAACCTTCACACGTGTTGCAGCCTGATAATGTGGAAGTGAATGAAGACCTGACATACGAGGAGGAACCAATTGCGATAGTAGAATATCAAGTTCATCAATTGCGTTCGAAGCATATTTCGATAGTGAAGGTGTTATGGCAAAACAACAACGTGGAGGAGCACACTTGGGAGACAGAAGCTGAGATGAGAACTTCTTACCCTTACCTCTTTTCTCGATAATTCTTGTTTCCGTTCTTTTCTTTGAATTCAAGGACGAATTCTTATAAGGAGGGAAGATTGTAATGACCTTGTATTTTAAATAATATTAAACTATTTTGAGATATGCAGTATTAATAAAAGATTAAATTTTATTTATATATTATTGTTATTATTTGTGAATTTTATTTATTTAATTTATTCTAAGAATTTTGTTTACATAAAATAAATTATTTAGGAGTTCTATTATTTAAATACTGTAAGCACCCAATTTCGGGATGCAATTGTGCACAATTGCGATGTACGCCTCTATAATGAAATTCATTCAAAAATTGAACTTGGTTGTCTATTTTCTGGACTTTAGGGACTAAATTGTAATATTTTTTAAAGATTTGATTGCAAATAAGTCAATTTTTCAGGGGGTCTTTTGGTAATTAAAAAAATTGAAAATCGAAATTATGGATTTCCGATTGGAAATCCATAATGCCAATCGGAAATAAAATTTTTCGATCGGCATTGCACAAATCCGACTTGTAAAATCCCATTTTTTCAATTTTTTGCATATTTTTTATCGATTTTTTCAATGTTTTAATTGGTTAAAAATTGAATTTTTATAATTATTTTTTATTTGGAAAAGATTTTGACGCATTCAAAACACGCAACTTTCAAAAATCAAATCCTTATTAGTCTGTTTTGATAATGAGATGAGTTTGTTCCTCCTTTGGAGAAGGCCAGTATGCACAGACTCTGCATTTAAAAGTAGAGTCTGTATGTGTGTTGGGGGGCGGTTTTTTGGAAAAAATTTTGAAGATTCGCAGAAAGAACAGCGTAAAAAAAACCTGACTGCGTAAAAAAGAAAAAAAACCCTAAAAATCAAAAGCTACTGAGAATACTCTTTCCAGTCTAGAATCAAACAACAAGTCAAAAACAACGGTGAAAATCCTAATCTGAGGGGCTATCTCAAAGCATATGCACAACATTCCTTTTTTTCTTCTTTCTCCTTTTGTGATTTATTTTATTTTATTTTATTTCGTTATTATTTTCTTGTTCAATTTCATTAATAATCTAATTTTTTATTTTTTTTGTTTTGATGCTCGATTGTGGATTGAGGAGGATATTGCTTATATTCAAATGAATAGAAGATCCATGGAATGCCATGGAATAATCTGTATTGTTTTTCAGTAGATATTAGGGTTTTAATTTTTATTTTACTTTTATGTGTTCTATATAATTATTCAAGGGTGTATAAGTGTTTAATTTTAATTTTTGTACGTAGTTTGTAATAGCCCTAGTAGTGGGAATAATAAAAGATTTAATTTTCTGTATTTAAAATCAATTAGTAATTGGGTTCAACTATGTAAAAACTAATTAAAATTAATTGTGGCTTTAGTTAATTAGGGTTTGTATGTAATTAAATTAGGTTTTTTAGAAATCATATGTGAATGTGTTTTGATTTAATTTTGTTATGTTTTTATGTTTTTTTTATGTTTTTTGGGCTTTTTTATGTTTTTGGGCCCTAAGCCTATGTTTAGGTCTAACCCACTTAATAAATAGGCTTAAAAATGATTTAGGACTTTAAATAATTAAAATTAATTTAGGCCCATTAGGATAATTAGATTTCATGCCCACTTACTTAATTAAAACTTGTTTAGACCTAGCTCAGCCCACTTAAATTTATTTCTTTTAAAATAAATAGACTTAGGCCCACATTTCATTTAAAATAAAACCATGTTAGACTTCGGTCCACTAATTTAATTTTCCTTTAAAATTGAATAGACTTAAGCTCATATCTTAGACAGACTAAAATAAATAGATCTAGGCTAACTAATTAATAAAAATGTAGGCCCACCTTTAGTCCATTTCACTTGTAAATAAAATATGTAGATTTAGCTAACTAATAAAATAAAATTAACATAGTTTAGACATAGGGACATTGCCTTTTTGATTCATTTTTTACTTGTAATTTTATTGACTTGTTGTCTTTCTGGGTTAGATGGAGGTTAATTAGGGTTTAATAAAATTGCATGTAATTAGAGGATAAAATAATCATTTATAAAATTATTCTAAATGAACACGAGACTAAGAGAAGTTAGTATTCCGTATCCAGAATCTCCTGGTTGTGGTGCTAGCTTTCTTTTAGAGAATCGAGTACCACCTTTTCGATTTGTCCCAGTTATTACCCTGGGTGGCGACTCCTCATCTCCACGCCATGTCTTTGTGACAGTGGTTAGTGTATTCTCTAAGGCCCTAAGCCTAAATAGTGTCATGATTGCTAAAATCTTGGACGCGCGCTAAACCCCGCCGTCTACAAATACGTTAAAGTTATTATCGATACTATTAATTTAAATAGTAGTATTATTAGTATTATATTATTATTATTATTATTATTATTATTATTATTATTATTATTATTATTATTATTATTATTATTATTATTATTGTTATTGTTATTATTATTATTGTTAATTTGGATAGAGGGACATTTTAGTTTTTTCCTAATAATTAAAAAAAAAAGAGAAAGGGGTCAAATTTTTGGGTCAACTCATTTTCTCTCTCCCTCTTTCTTTTTTTTTTTTATTTTATTTTTCTTCTTCTTCTTCTTCTCCCTCCCGCACTGTCACTATGCAACCAGCCTCACTGAACGTCAGCCACCCATCACCGTCGATCCCTCTCTCCCTCCTTTACCTTTAAACCACCTAAGGAACGTTAGACCACCGCCTAGAAGCTCAAAATCAGCAGTGACAGCAAGAGGAGCTCCACGTCAGCGACTCCATTTCCGGCCACCTCAGCTCCTCAATCCGGTGTTGATCAACTCCTCTTGGACCGGTGAGTCCATTTCCAAGCTCTGTTTGAGCTTAAATCCCTTCATTTTTAAGTTTTAGTCAATTTTTAGTTTATGTCTATTTTAGGTTTTATTATTTTTTTGAACTTGATATTGTTTGATTTATGAATTCTTGCTTAAGAAATATTGTTCATGGTAACTTTAGCTTCTCAAAAATAATTTTTTTATTTTTTTTTTGAATTAATTTGAATTATGGGTAATTTTTTATTATTTTAATATTAAAATATTAGATTTTTGATAATTATGTTAATTAATTAGTTTTAATGAAAATTTAGTTAAATTAGTGTTATTAATTTGAGTTAATAATTTTAGAATTATTAAAATAATTTTTAGTGAATTTATATAATTTTTAAGAATATTATTAGTATTATGTGAATTTTGTATATATAGGTTAATTGTGTATTTTTGTGGAAATTATAGTTAAATAATATGTTTAATATGATTTTAGAATTATATAGGGTATTAAAATAATTTTTATAAATTATTTACTATTTTTAACTAATTAATACTAATTTTCAAAAATTATATTCAAATAATATATTATTTACTATTTTGGTGACTAAATGGATTTTTAATTACTTTTAATATATATATTTAAGCTATTTAAGCTATATGAGTATAGAAAAGTGACTTTTACTATTATATGTTGAATTATTGAAAATTTTGATTTTTATTAATACTATATTATTATTTGAGAATTTTATTTAATTATTGTGACAATAATTATATTTAGTGATTTAATGTTCAAATATATTATATTTTGGTATTTTGTGGATATTTATGAATTTAATTATTTTTAATATATTTATTATTTTATATTGATTTTTGATGATTTGTGAACCTCGGTTGGGAATTTGTGTAGTTCGGGGTCCTAACCCGAAGTGTTGAGTTTTGCAGTTTTAAAAGTGTGTTTTCCTTGCAGGATTGGCTCTACTATCAGTAGAGAGATGTTCTTTTTACATATGAGGTTCTACTGAATTTTTGGTAGAATTCTCGTAAAACGTGACTTCAGGTCGATCATGAATTTTCTATGTTTGTCTGAATTTTTAATTCCTAGATCGAGTCTTCTTTAGAATTCTTAAAAGTATAAGTTAGAAATTTATTCTGATTATTTTTATTATTTATTTTCTAGTTGCGTCGAGATCGAGGTCTATCGAACCAGGCCCATCGAGTTAGTCTTGAGGAGTGCAAACTTGTGAGTTATTATTTTATATATATATTGCATATAGTGCATGATTATAAATAATTATGTTTTGATATGAATTATTTCATTAAATGGTTTAGTATATTTTCGGTATACTTTTAGTATATTTTGGTATATTTCGACATATATGCGATGGTATATACTTGATAATTTCTCATTATGCATTCTGGTATATTTTGGTATATTTATGGTTGATTTTGGTTATAAGTAGCATATATATACTTGAAATATATTTAGTATATTTTTGGTATATTTCTAGTATATATATGGTATATTTCTCTATTATGAATGTCATTTATGTTTAATTATGTATTTAATTATTTTCCATAAATATACGAAATTTCGAAGGATATCATTAGGACATGCTATCTAGTGGGTTGCACTAGAACTGTGTACGTACCGGTTCATTAGACTTTAGGGTCAATATTGTGATAATGATTTAAGGTGAATTGATTATTGTGAATATTGAGTATTCAGTGAGTGAATAGTGTGGTTGCTGGAGCTTGGTTGACCTAGTGTCTCGGGGCTAATCACACTGATAGTAAGACTACAAGAACTCGGTTAATTTAATGTCTCGGGGCCAATCTACTGTCCAAAATGGAATAAGAGAATTTATTTGGAATTAAGTAAGTCTGTATGGCTAGTGAGGTATTTATTTGAGGTTACAATTATTTTAGGGTTCTATTTGATCCTTCATTTAAATAATATTTTATGCATTTGATATATATATATATATATAAAAGCAAATTTTTGCATCTGTGTGAAATGCATATATATATATATATATATATATATATATATATATATTGATGCCTGACTGGATATGTTTTAAATTGCATGTATATATGTTATAATAATTCACTCAGTGAGGTCTGACTTCCCTCAATATTTTTTTCAAGAGATTCCTTGTCGTCAAACCTCAGTAGTAAGCCTCTACGCAGGACTTCTTGAGCCCCAGCTAGATTATGTAAATTATTTATCTGAACTTTTGTTGTATTCTAGAAAACTGTAGTAGTAGTGTGTTACATCAATAGAATGTTATTTTAGTGTGAGACCTTTCTCTGAATATTGTATGAAAATATTTTTATTTTATGAAATTACATTCAAGTATTTATATTTATTTTTATATCAATTTAAGTTTTAATTATGGTGTATTTTTATTTATTTATTGTAGGCGTTTTTATTTCTAAGGCTTGCTACGGGTTTCGAATTCGAAAGAATTCTTGTTCCCTAGCGCCGGTCATGACTCCCCAGTTTGGGTCGTGACACTTTTTTCACTCCATCCCCATCTCCTCCAGCGGAAGGCGAGTAACTTTTTTCCCTATTTTCTTTTAGTTTTCATTTTAGTTTAGTTTTATCTTCATTTTCATACATTTCATGTTTATAATTTTTACTTGTGATTCTTATTTATGTTTTGAGTATATTTATGCATATGTAAATTCATACTTTACATTTAGGAGCCTCACACATATTAAGGACAATGTGGCATTTAAGTGTAGGGGGAGAACAATTTTTGCATTTTTTGGGTTATCATGTATATATTTTGGTATATACCATGCATTGAATTCACATTATTATGATTTGGCCCAAATTTTTGAAACTTTTAATGCTTGACACTTAAATTTTTGCAAATCATCATTGTGATGAATTTGATATATGTTTGTGGTTTTGTTGAGACCACGTTGCTTAATCTTCTATTAATGGTTAGTTTGGTTTTTTTAAGCTTTGTTAACACTTTGAGTTGATAATATTTTAGCTTCTAATCAACGTAATGCATGTTGTTGTTCATTTGATCATGTTATGAGTCTATGTTTTGGGAGATAGTATGGTGAATGAATTAAACCCATATTTAGGGTCGCTTACGGTTGTATGTGAAAGGAATTGTAAAAACACACTTTCATAATTCAAAAAGAAAAAAAAATAGAATGTGCTAATGGACTTGAATTCCTAGCTACTCCAATACTCTTGCAAAGAGTACGAGTATTCAAAGAACTATCTTGAGGAGTTCACATTGAGTATTTCAAAAAAGATAGGGAACTACTAAGAGAGGGAAAAATAGCACAATATTAAAAATAAAGTAAAGTGGATAGAGTTGATTTTCGCATTCCAAATTAGGAGCCACCTTAGATTGGAGTCTTTTTCGTTCATTTTGTACTTCTCTTAAGATTTTGACTTATGATTATGTGATTATGGATGAATAACATGCTCTTCATTTGGTAATATACGTTTCTCGACTTGATTTGTTATCTTTTCTTTTAAAATGTGTAAGCTAGCTATTAAAAAAAGATTGTGATGTGTGCTTGATAAAATTTGAATATATCTTTTGTTCATTGCTTTAATGGTTTATGCTCTTGATGTTTGCTTCAAGACAAGTAAAGATTCAAGTGTGGAGGTATTTGTTGGTGCCAAATTGTATATAGAATTAGGTTCATTTTATCATTCATTCATTAATTTTAATGAGCATTTAGCATAGGATATCATATAGGATTAGATAATTTTATATTTTATTTGGTTTTTAATAGGGAAGAGAAATGTGGAGGTGATTGATAATGGTTAGAGGCAAAAAGAGGAAAAACCAGAGCACAGGAGTAGAGCCTACACATAAGTTGCAATCGTGAATAGTAGTGCGATCGCATATTGATTGAAGCTTTAAGCATTCCTAGGTCATGGCCCCTCTGCAATCACAGGTTCCTGAATGGACAAACTCTTTATGGCAAGCATTGTATTTCTATAATCGCCACCCTTCTCCAAATGCCCCTCTTTTGCGATCGTAACTTGATTTGCGATTGTGGCAAGCTCATTTCCAACTCAAAACATGCTGAGGTAGACATTTTAAAAAGAAAAAAATCTAGGGGAGGTAAAGTGACATTCTAGAGAGGCTATAAAAGGACAAAGACCAAAATTTGGAGGATATCATTAAGAGGGGAATCAATCTAGAAAGGAAACCCATAATAATCAAGAGAGAGAAAAGGGAGCAAAAGGAGAAAATGAGTCAAGAAGAAGAAGAGAATCTCCATTGAAGATTCAAGCTTCTTGATAACAATTTCTCTTCCCTTTTTACTTCATTTTCATTTCTTAAATCTTTTGGGTTGTATCGACTATTGAATGGAAGCCATGTTTCGCCAAGTTTTTATTTATTTTGTTGGGATTTTGGAAACCCATTTGAATTAAGTTCATTTTTATAGATCCTTTCTTGTTTAATGTATATTGTGTTTGTTGTACTTTGATGTGTATTGTGTTCTGGCCAAATACAACCTTAGTCTAGATCTATGCATTGAAAATGATAGATCTAGTAGACCCACGAATGTTTGTTGAATGATCAATGACTTGAGAAAGCTTAAATCCATTAAATCCTCAAGAAGCTCACCTAATGCCTAATATGTCTAATGTTAACTTACTTTCATATTGATAATGAGAATTAAGCTATGATTTTGAGATCTAATGGATGCATATTAGTAGAGTTTAACATTGCTTGAGAGAGAGTGTTAGATGATCTTAGTAAGCTTGAGGTATGCATATCATTTTATTAGACTATAACTTGATTTGAGGATAATGTGGTATGTCATTCTCCAACAACATAATTCCAACATTGATTGATTTCCCCATTAAGTACTTAATATTAGTTCAATTAACATTTTCTTAATTGTTATTATTATAGTTTGTTCATTATTGCATTTTAATCCAATTTGCAAGATCTAAATATATTAAACTAAACCTAAGAGGTGCATTAGTCCCTAATCCTCAGGAAAACGATACTTTACTCTCTTTATATTATTTATCAACCTGTGAATTTGCGGTGAGGAGTTCAACAAACACCCATTTAGTTTTGTTATCATGCCATTTTGGTGCAAGTATCAATAACAATGCATTACTTGTAGCAAATACGGGACGCATATGGGCTACAAATGTTGTGGCTGCAACATCAATCTTCGCGTCTCTTGTGCATTAAAAGTGGTAATTAAAATATATAATTACTAGATTTATAATTCATACTGCCACCATCAACACTGTGCTTATTTTAATTAATTTGTACTTAGGCGTAAATAAATTAATGAATGAAAAGTCGTAGTGATGTTACCACAGAGCTGTGAGTATTATTACAAAAATATTGTTACAGGGCCTTGGGGTGGTCATATGGGTGATGAATGGGACGGAGCATATTCCACAATTAAGAAATTGTGGATAGCTTATGGGGATCACATTAACAGGATATAGATCGAATATGTTGATAAAGGAAAACCAGTTTTGTCAGAGGATAATATGTTGATTGAATATGTTCTTACAATATTTTCTTTTTATAGTAGTGATTCATTCATTCCTTTTAAAGCCATTAAGGCACAAATCACTTTTTTAAAGCCATCAAATAAATTTATGCCAATTGAAGCAAATAATGTCACGTCAAACATTAACAACCATTGTGTAGGTTTGAAAATTTTTTTTGTGTAGTTTTAAAAGCTTTAAAAATTTTGTAATTAAACTAATTTTTTTAAAAAAAAATTATCTATTTTATTTGTTATTCTAAATAATTTTATGTTAATTAACCGTTGAAACTATTTTTTTTTTTACTTTATAAAACTTAATTGTTCCAAAAAAAATCTAATATGGTATAATTTAAAAAAAAAGATTCTAATTGGGCTCAAAAAATAAAAAGATCCAATGTGAAATTAGAAAAAATTATATAGGTCTAATTCGCACCTTTGACCTAAAAAAATATAAATTTATTTCAAAATTAGAAGTAGTAATTAATTCCAATATTGAAGTACTGAAACATGTTTAAAAAAATAATAATTTTGTATTTTCAGGTTGAGGTGATGTTTGATTACCTAAATGAGTATTTTATTGAAGTCCATGGAATCTATCTTTATCAAGTTGATCATCTTGGGCATGAGTATCGTATACTTCTTTCACTTACACTTCAAAGCAATAAAAAACATACGGACCTTTAGGTAATGCAATATACTTACCTTTTGGTAATGCTGGGGAGGAAGTATCTTTTTGTTCTTTACATGGCACTGATGGAAGACATTACAAGATTGTTGGATTCTATGGCCTGAGTGACTCATCTTTGAATTCAGTTGGTTTTTATTTAGAACCCATCCTATAAACAGGGGAGGAGAACCAAAGTTAATATATGCGAATTTAGCCACCAATTTGTACGGAGATAAATTAAGATAAATTTGCTTATTTGTTGAGTTTTTCTATGTCTTAGTTTTTTACTGAATAAAAAAAATATTATAAGTGAATAAAATTGTTTTGAAAAAAATCTTATAGTAGTTTTTAATTGAGCATATAATTGAAAAATCAATTAACATTTAAAACAGATGATATCATTTTTTTTTCCTGTTAAAATCTCAGCATATTAAGATATGCCTTGCTACATAGCCCTTTCATTTTAATCAGACTGTTTCAATTTATTTGGACAATAATTTCTTGATCTCTATGTAATTCTTATTTCACCAGTTAAACTAGCAAAACAGAAAGAGTGAAAGGGAAATTAGTTGTTTATTTGAAAAAAATAAAAATAAAGCTACAAATGTAAGAAGTGCATGCAATCCCAGTACTGTCCAACTACTCTTTATACGGCAGTATCTTCAACGACATGAAATTTTATACCAATTTTAGGATTAATGATACCGATGGACAATGAGTTTCTTCAAGTAAGTTAATGAGTTGCGAAGGTGGAAAATTCATCTTCTTTTTGAGGAAATGGGTTGGTTTATAAAGATAATGTTTTCCTGGGAGTGTGAGAGCTGTTGGAGAGAGTACAAAGCACACTTTTTCAGGTGATTTTTTTTTGACATGTTAGTGGCCACGTAGGCTCTAATATTAGGTGTTTTGATGGGATATTAGTCAAACATTACAAAATTTTATATGACTGATTGAATATTATATATTAGAATGAGATCAGAGAGTTTTATGTGATTGATTGAATGTTGGATATTATAATTAGATTAGTAAATAAAGTTTGGTAGTATGAGTGTAAATAATCCTAAAGTTCACGTAAATGTAAAACAACAATGCTAAACGGATAGAATTTAGTTAAATTTTTTTAGATAGAAAAGATAAAAAAATCCAATATGACATTATCTATAAATGTTACTCAACTTTTTTTTATTTATGAATTTATTTTTTGGCACATAAATTTAGAGATAATCATTATACACCTATAAAATAGTAATACAAAATTATGTAATATATATGGCTTTTGCTACAGATACAACTATTTGTATCTATACAAATGAGAATTTGACATGCTATCACAGGTCGCACATTGACCAATTGCATTCCACCAAAAAGGCTATTGCCGGCTGTTTTGTCTTGCGGCACAATAAATCAAAAATCGAAAGGTAAAAAATCATCAGAAATGAGAGAACGAACGTGCAATGCTTGTAATGAAGAATTCACTGTTGATGCGGAACAAAAGCTCCATTAGAAATGCAATTGGCATCGCTACAATCTTTCTCTTGCATATATGTTACTGCTTTCAATGAGGGTTGCTACATCTTTATTTTTCCTTTTCTCTATATTTTTCTTTTGATTCTTTGAAAACTTTATTGTTGTTCATTGATTGAAAGATTTTGTTGAATAATTACATCTTTTTTGGTATGCAACTGTGTTAAAAAAAAGACTCTGTTTTATAAATGATTATTATTATTTTTTTATTAAAGATTGAGGTCTAAAATTATACCAATTAAATTGGTATAAATTGAGGACTTTCATCGTGTAAAAAGGGTTCAAGGTATTATTAATAAAAAGAAAAATATGATGAGAATACAAACAAAGGGAGATTTGGAACGAAATCTTCAAAAAGAAGATTTGTACAAAAAAACTAGAATAAAAAGATATCATAAATTAAGTCGGAGAGGCTTCTTGGTTGCTCTCTTAGGGTGAGGATTTTTTGAAGGCCTCTTCCATGCACCTCTATCATCATCCACCTGATTCGCCCAAGAAACCTGGGCGTTATTTTTCTCTGAATTATTTGTTTCTTTGACTCTAGCAATTGCATCATTCTGCTCAAAGTCTTCATTAGTGTGTTGTTGAGCACCATTGTCAGTGGCATGATCAAGAATTCTCTCCGCATGACTTGCTTCAAGACTGTCACCATCTATTGCCTCCTGCTGATCATCGAAAACCTCATCAACAACAGCCTGCTGCTGAACTGTAACGTTAGGAGCACCATAAAGACACTGAACAGCAGACCTCTCCATCTGACATTCATCCTGCGAACCATCCATAATTTCTTTGTCGTCATCTGATAGCACCGCAGCATTCGAAGCTACATTTTTCGTCTCTTCAAAACCAGCTTGCGGGGGTTTGCTTGGAGATTGGTTTTTTCTTTACTGCTTCCACAAATTTGGAAGCTGCGTCAGTTAAAGAAAGCCTCCGTCTACAATTAATAGCTGCATGACCTAAGTTAGAACAAATCTTACAAACCGATGGAAGATTCTCGTACACTACATCCACAAAAAAAACTCTTTCCCACTCTTTCAACCAATAAATTTTCTGGTAATGGGTTGCTGAAATCAATATCTACTAGGATTCGAGCATAATGCCCAAATTCACCATTGATAGTGGCATGATCAAATTTTAGAGGAGTACCTATTCCTTTTGCAATTGATGCCAAAATGTTGGGATGCCAGTATTCCCAAGGCAGACTCTATAATCTAACCCAAATTTGTGCGCTGGTTGATTTTTGATCAGTTGGATCAAAATCAGGCTGCCAGTGTTGAAGCCGAAAGAGCCTAGGTTTAAAGATATAGTTCCTCTTCCCCAAATTGAATTCTTTTCTGCTGCTGAATTCAGTATAACATGATAGAAGCCACAGCCAAGGGAAATCAATTTCCACGGTTTAGAGAGGCCCCAAATGGCAGTAAATTTGTCTTTTAAATCAACAAGCTTCCACGGAGAATCGCCTATAGTCAAGACTACACGAGCAATCAAGGCATTCTGGCATAACTTTAAACGATGCTCATACAATTGTTGATCTATTTGAATGGCGATGTAACCTCCTTTATTAGAGGCGGGACAATCTTTTGAAGAAATGAGAGGTGGATTAGAGACTATAGCAGCAAAGGTTTTGTGCTTCGTTACAGAGGCATGGTTTTCCACCACTGAAGTTTTAATAGGAATGGAAAACATATCATGATGACTGATGATGTCCATGGAAAATCAGCAAGCCAAAGACTGAGCTAGGAATTTTGTCGAACACCTGAAGGGTATGGAAGATGGAAAAAAGAAAAAAGAGAAGAGCTCTAAAGCAAATCCTCCCGCAAAATAACAAGAAGAAGCACCACGCCACAAAATCCAAACAATCACCGGCAGAAAGAGGAAACACTGCGAGATCAGAAAGAAATAAGAAGAAATAAGAATAAATGATTATTAGTATATCGGAGTTCCAAAGTTCATGCCCAACATCTCAAGTCACTGAGGCCATAAAATCATTGACTGATCTGACTGTAAATGAAGCCTCTGATGAAGATATGAATGAAGCTGAAGATGATGAATTATTGGACCTATCTTGTTGCTTTATGTGTGCTCAAGGCCACAACAATATAGAAAGTTGCATGGTCCATATGCATAAGCAGATTGGTTCTTTATTCCTGATGTTGAGTATTTGAAGGATCCAAAGGGCCTTTTTCACTTATCTTAGCTTTCTTAAGGTACTAATTTATAAGCCAGAAATATATTTATTTTGTTGTTTTTACCCATTCATGATCTTATTTATTTTGTTTTTTCTCTAGGTGAAGAGAAATTATTAGAGTTAGAATTATCAAAACTCAAGCAGTGACTTCTAGTATCAGCTATTCTTGACCTTCTTCTGTTTCTTGAATTTCTGAAATTATCAAACACTATACAAGATGCAGGAAGTCCACCAGTTGCCTTCATCCTTAAGGAAGTCCTCAAATTCAAATGCAGTATCATCATCTCCATATTCAATCACATAATCTCCCAGCACTACCCCAAGTGGTACTTCTGAATGTATAGTGCTGGAAGTTGTCCCATTCAAGTTGCGGAGCATGGTCACTTTTAAAAGACAAGCATGAGGGTGCTTTAATTGAGCATGTTTACATAGTTTTTGATATGTTCGTATCAAAGTGTACTGTTAATTAATATTGCTTCAATAACTTTTTTCCCGTCCTTTCTCCATCTTGTATCTGTTATTTCTCTTTTATGTTTATTTTTTTATTAATTTTTTCATTTGCATTTTCTTTGTTTATGTGATATCTCTTTACCAATATTAAGCTTCAGTCTTTATACCACAAAATAGAATAAGTTTAACTATACTTTGCAAATAATATCCTACAAGTATGTTGACATGGCACGGCTCTGCATTTTTTTTAAATTACTGCTAAGATATGCCAGGTTTATTTATTTATTTATTTTTAAATCTTCCCTTTGTTTGAACAGATGGCAGCAACTCAATTGAGGCAGTTATAGCACTCAAAGTAGTTGCTTTTCTAAGATGTTCCATTATAGATAATTTCAAAGGTCATTCTTGTAACGGCAACACCCCTCCCCTCTTGTATCACTATAAAATATCATATTACGGATAACGATACAGTCAGGTTACCCCTCCCCTCGTGTATCACCATAAAATATCACATTACGGATGACGGTACAATCAAAAAGTGACGTTACCTAATCACTTTCGTGGTACTTAACAAGATATTCCTTGGGTTGCATGTAATATAAGCATACATCCTTGAATATTTTAAGGATGGCAAGCAACATTTGATTACATAACTTAATGTAAATATATACAAGATTAGGTGTCCTGTCACTTGAACATTAGCATTCTTAATACAAATACTGAGTATGGGTTAAGTATATAAACAAAGGAATACACATGAAGTACTTTGATAACCCTCTCTGTAGCATCTCTCTCAGAGAGTGAAAAATGTGCTTCATCCTGTAGCACATCATAGGCCATAGTAGTAGTCAATCCCTTTCCATAAATATTGACAAAAAAGTGAATCAATCACAGTCCACGAGGGAAATAAGCTAGGCCACAAGCAAAAAGTCAAAATTGAATCTCATCATAGCTACATCATATCCAAGCCACAAAGACTTGAACTCCAGTGCTAGTGTCATAAATGACTCGAATAATGGTACACATAGAATCCATATACTCCTCTCTAACAGTTGTAATGCGAACATCCACCCCTATGGGCTCTATAGTAACCTTGAAAGTAAACTCAGCATCTATGTCACGACATATGACATACTTCACTTTTGTGTCTAATTCAGAAACCTCATAAGTCATGGTGGTCCACTACACTGCCATTTGAAAGTCTCTAACTATGCAAACTAATATGTATAGCCTATACTTAAAAATACACAAGAAAGCGAGTGTGAGTAATTTCGTAAGGAAATTACCCAGTGAGCAACTAAAGAAAATATAACAAGAAATATGGAAAATAGAATCAATGAGTTTATTATTCCTCTACTTTTCTCAAGGTTTTACATAATTATTTTGAGCATACTGTCACAAAATTTGAATCTAAGTATAATTCATAAGTATAGAAATTTTGAGCATTAAAACACGATTATACATGTCTAGATATTTTATGCTTTTAATTTGACTGTCATATAGACATGACCCAAAAATAAAATGATTGTACTTTTCAAAATACAATTTACAGTTAACTCCTTCTCGGAGTAAAATCATCGCATAGCTCCATCTCAAAGCAAAAAAAATAATAGCTCTTTCCCAGAGCAAAGTGAATTATAAAACCAGTATGCATATTTAGATATCACATAAATTTGCCCCAAAGGCTTTTGAATTTACACGCTATCCCAAAGACAATTCTATTTTATTTCCATTGGCCAACACATACATTTAATTGCTTATGATAGACTTTGCATAGAAAACAACTATATTTACGCGCATATATATATATATATATATGCCAAAATAAGACTTGTCAAAAATCCCATGACAGTACTGGACATGATAGTCGCAAAATAAAAATATTTGGAATTAAATATCATATTTCATTAATAGAGGTACAATCTATTAGACTCATATAATTATGCTCTTGATTGCTTATTCAAAAGTTTCAAAGTCGAAAATGCATTAGCTCGAAAGTGAGCATTTTGCTATTTAATTCCTTTAGATATTTGTTTTTGTATTAGAGTAGCTTTCTCAGCATACCCAAAATAAATACATCAAGTTCACTAGCATTCTAGAAATATTCATAAAATTTTAAATTCTCAAACAAGAGGTTTATAAAATATTTAGAAAAGCACTAAAATATTTATGCTATTAATTATTTATTTATCGTTCACATATTAACGTCTATACTAATGTTTAATTTAGATACATACCAGAAATATTTATCTCCAATATTTCCCTTAACTGGTATTTAAATAAAATACACATGTATGTACAAATTTAATTGCAAGACTTATTCCTTATTAAAATAAAATAGGAAGTAGCTTAATTAAGTAGAGCGTAATTAATTTAATGATCAATATATATATATATATATATAGTTTCCAAAATACAATTTCAAGTTCAAGTATGTAAAATTCTAATCAAAACCTTGCAAGTCCAATAGGTTCCAAAGTACTTGATTAATAATCATAACCGGTGGAAATTCAACTCGTGTTCGTTATTCAACTTATTAATTTCTTTGCATTTACAAGGATACGGTCAAACCAATTAGAACCAAAAATAGAACAATTAATCTTGAACTTAAAACCAATTTAACCTTGAGAAAAACATCACTAATCTTGCAAAACTCACGGTTCAACAACCGATCAACCCAACAGCCACAAGAAGGCCATTTAAGTTAAACCTTGTAACACTTACCAAGTTAATGAGATTCCAACATATTCATACATATCTTTGGAAAACTTTCTTATTTCAATAGATGAATGCTGAAAGCATGCTTCTCTACTTGTTTTTAAATCTTTTCTTTCCTTGTTCAGTTACAAAGCATTGTAATTAAATTGTTTAAGCAGTAAATTCTGCACTAGCAACTCCCAGAATTCTGCACTTGCAACACACAAAATTCTGCACTTTAAACTCACAGAATTCTGCACTTGCAACACACAGAATTCTGCACTTAATCTCACAGAATTCTGCACTTTAATTACTGAAAATTCAGCATTTTTAGCATTTAGAATTCTGCAGATATTTAGCATATATGACAGCAATCAATTTCCAGATTTTGAAGGAAATTTGTACAACCAATTTTTCCAAGAATTTAGCACAGAAATAAGCGACTTATGGGGCTGCTTAGGAATGAATTTTCAGCAGCAAATTCGATATAACACAACAGCAATTTTTGCTGACAATACAATCAAGAAATCTTGATGATTTAAGACAAGAAGTTTACCATGTTTTCAAGCTAGCTGTGCAGCTGATTCCTGATAGAAATAACAAGAATAAACAACATAGCTCAAAGCCATTTCATACTCAAATTCGACGGAATCAAATGGGACAGAAATCAACCTTAAATTGAACAATTCAGCCAAACTTAGCACTTAAACATCCCAAGAAATAACAACACCGAAAACTCAAGGGTTCAACAAAAACAATAATCAAGAACGTATCAAGAGATCAGTGAAAAACCACTCACAATCAAAGCTAGTCTCCTCTTTATCCCCTCACTGGTTTGACAGACTCCAAGCCAGGGCCACAAGCAGCTCCTAATCACCATTTACAAGGAACTTCTTAGTTCTACTTCTACTACAAAGCTCAACATTTACAACATGCATTCTTCAAGGATTCTGTATCTAAATCTCCATGCATGTAACTTCTATCTAAACTAATCCATACTTACATTAATCTTACAAATCACCCATTGCTTCTTACCTTAATGTTTGCTTGATCAATTCGAACTCAACTTATTCAAGCTCTTGGTTCTGTTTTTTTTTTCTTTGCTGATTCAATGCACTTGACAATAACTTCCTAATAAATTGATCTCTCACTCTTGCTTCTAGAGAAAAAATAAAGAATTGAAACCCATCTCCATCTACATGCAAACTGATTTCCTCCTCCTTAGCTTTCCTCTTTCACGTTTCTTCCTTCCAAATGCAGAGAAGTCTTCTTCTTCTTCTTCTTCTTCTTCTTCTTCTTCTTCTTCTTCTTCTTCTTCTTCTTTTTTATCTTTTATCTTTTATTTTTTATTTTTTATTTTTTTTATGTGTAAATGTGGCAAATTGTAAGATTAAACTCACATGCCTCTTGACACCTCATCACCTTCTTATTAAAAATTTACGAGTTAAATGTATGGATGGATACTCAACTTTACACTTATTGCATTTTTTATACTAAAGTTTAATCAGTTTCTTTTCAAGTACTTAACTTTTATTTAAGTATCATCCGCCAATGACTTAGTGGCACGATGATGACGTGGTAGCTAACAAGATAATATTCTGAGAATACTTGCCACGTCACCCATGCATAGTTATCAATTTTTAGGGGTTAATTACAATGGTGGTCACCCAAATTTGCTTTTATTTCTTTTTGGTCACCTAACATTAATTTTGTTTCAAAAAGAGTACTGTTAAAGATTTGTAGTCTTCTGAATTTCTCTTAAAAACCATTTTAATCCCTCAATCTCCTTATCTTTACAATTTAGTCCAAAAATTATAAGAATTTTGAAAGTTACTTCTCATAGGCTATAATACCACTCAGGATAAGTCTGCTCTTACTAGGTAGAATTAAAATAAGTTTTAAATTTTTCTTTATTTCCTATAAATGCTTATAAAATATGGACTTACTTGCAAAAAAAAAAACTTTAATTTTGAATTAAAATAGTAATTATGGATTATTTAGGTACTAGAAAAAATTGTAAGTGATTGCTATGAAATTAAATAGAAGTTCAGTATCTAAAAAGATACAAATTAAAAATTTGGTAACTAAATTGAAACAAAGATAAAGTTCAGTACCCTCATGTGAATTGGGTGCTAAAAATTAATGATTAGGTATAGGTGACGTGGCAAATATTTCCAGAATATTCTCTTATCGGCTATCACATCATCATCTTGCCATCAGGTCACTGTGGATGATACTTAAATCAAAGATGAGTGCTTAAAAAGAAATTGATTAAACTTTAGTACCAAAAATGCAATAAGTGCAAAGTTGGGTACCCACCTATATATTTAACCCCTTAATTTACAAGAGAGACATGTGTCCACTTACATGCAATTAACTTGACAACTCATGTTTTCTTTACAATTACACCCTTACTTTTTCTTTCTATAACAATTGCATCCTTCAAATTTTTAAAATTCTTTAAAATTTTTAAATTTCTTTCAATTAAACCTTAACTCGATTATTTCTTATAAATTGGGCCCTTCCATTAATAATTTCATCAATTCAGGACTTAATTAATTTCTTAAATTTAATAATTTAATCAAAATAAATCCTTAATTTATCATGTCTAAGGACATGGATATGACAATTCTTCCCCTCTAA
Source organism: Mallotus nudiflorus (assembly GCA_947683625.1). NCBI lineage: Eukaryota > Viridiplantae > Streptophyta > Magnoliopsida > Malpighiales > Euphorbiaceae > Mallotus > Mallotus nudiflorus. Next base: position 203,304 of record CANTUR010000451.1, read on the forward strand.
AAGATCCTCAAAATTTGGATAACATTCTTACCTTTAAGAAATAACTATAAATAATAGATTCGGACATTGTCGCTTAATATCTTCTTATCTTTCCAATGTTGCCTCTTCTCAAAAGTGATTTTTCCATAGCACTTTGACTAATGGAAAAACCTTATTCCTTAGCACTTTTTTATTTTTAGCTGAAATAACTATAGGTTGTTCTTCATAGGATGTTCTTTCAATTCCACAGATTGCTCTTGTAAAATACGCGAGGGATCACTTTTATACTTTCGTAGCATTGAGACATGGAATACATCATGTACACCAACTAACTTGGGTGGTAACGCTAACTGATAAGCTATGGGTCCCACACGCTCAATCACTTCATATGGTCTAATATATCTTGATCTTAACTTCCCTTATTTACCAAATTTAATTACCCCTTTCTATGGTGATATTTTCAAAAATACTGTCACCCACATTGTATTCAATATTGGTTCGCTTAAGATTTACATAACTTCATTGTCTGTTTTGAGCTGCTTTAAAATTTGTTCAAACCACTTGGATGTTGTCAATAGTCATTTAAACTAATTTTGGACCCAACAATTTTCTTTCTCCTATTTCTTCCTAATAGATCGGTGTCTTACACTTTCTTCCATACAAAACCTCAAATGGTGTTATATCCAAACTACTCTTATAACTATTGTTATAAGCAAATTCCATAAAAGGTACTTGCTTATCCCAACTTCCACCAAAATCTAAAGCATTGGCTCTTAACATGTCTTCAAGCACTTGTATAGTTCTTTTTTATTGTCCATCTGTTTAGGGATGGAAAGTAGTACTAAATTTTAATTTAGTACATAAAGCTTATTGCAAGCTTGGCTAAAATTATAAAGTGAATCTTAGGTCTCAATCTGACATAATCAATATTGGCATCCCATGCAATCTTATCAATTCTTTAATGTACAATTCCGCCAATTTTTTCAGACTATAACTTATCTTGATTGGCAAGAAATGCGTTGACTTAGTTAGTCGATCTATAGTTACCCATGCAGCATCATTTCCTTACCGAGTTATTAGCAAACCAACTACAAAATCTATCATGATATGTTCCCATTTCCATTCTAGTACAGGCAAAGATTGCAACAAACTAGCTGGATGCTTATGCTTTGCTTTAACTTACTAACAAGTTAAGCACTTGGAAACATAATCTACGATGTCTTTCTTCATCCCTTGCCACCAATAATATTCTAAGTTATATACATTTTTGTACTACCTGGATGCATTGCATAGGTAGAGTAATGAGCTTCTTCCAAAATTTCTCTTCTTTAGTTGTCCATATTCAGAATTCCTTCCCAATCTCAATATTCCATCACCATTACAAGTCACTTCCTTCTTCTTTCCATATTTAATCTCTTTTCGCAATTCTTCTACTTTGTTATCAGTCATTTGTACTTGCATAATTCTTTCCATGAGTAATGGCCTTACTTTTAAAGTAGCCAAAATGCCTTATGAAATATCTAAAGTTAACTTCACACCTAGACTTTTAGTTCCATCATCAAGGGTACTCTTATTGTACGTATATAGTACAGATTTCCTGTTTGATTTTTTGACTAAGTGCATTACCACTACATTGGCTTTACCAGGATGGTATTCAATAGTACAGTCATAATCCTTCAACAATTCCACCCATCTTCTTTGCCTTAAGTTTATTTCCTTCTAACTCATGATATACTTTAGACTTTTGTGATTGATGAAAATCTTGCATGTTTCACCATACAAATAGTGTCTCCAAATTTTAACGTAAAAATTATTATAGCTAATTCCAAATCATGTGTGGGATAGTTTTGCTTATGTGGCCTTAGTTGTCTTGATGCATAGGCACTCACCTTCCTATCTTGCATCAGTACACAACCAAATCTTTATTGTTAAGCGTCACTATATACCACATATTTGCTTTCTTCAACTGGCAATGATAACACTGGTGTAGTAATTAACTTTTCTTTGGCATTCATGAGTCTAGTTGAATTTCACATTCTTTCTTAATAATTTTGTCAAAGAAAACATAATTATTGAGAAATCCTTAACAAACCTTTTATAGTATCTTGTTAAACCTAATAAAATTCGCACTTTTGTCACATTCTTAGGTGGCTCCCAATTCACAATCATGACAACTTTATTAGGATCATCGTATACCCCTTCCGCAGATATCATGTGTCCAAGAAATATAACTTTATCCAACCAAAATTCACATTCACTAAATTTCATATACAATTGTTTACTTCTCAAAATCTCTACCACTATCCCCAAATGCTCTTCATGTTCCTCTTTTGACTTTGAGTATACCAAAATATTGTCGATGAGTATGATTACAAACTTATCTAGATATTGCTTGAACACTCAGTTCATCAAGTCTATAAATGTAGCTGGTGCATTGTCATTCCAAACGACATTACTAAAAACTCATAATGTTCATATCTTATTCAAAAAGCAATATTAGGAATATCTAACTCCTTAATCCTCAATTAGTCATATCCGGATCTCAAATCTATCTTTGAAAATACCGCTGCTCCTTATAATTGATCAAATAGATCCTTAATTCTCAGTAAGGGATACTTGTTTTGAATAGTAATTTTATTTAGTTATCTGTGATCGATGCACAATCGCAATGATCCATCCTTCTTCTTCACAAACAGCACAGGTGCACCCCAAGGAGAAAAACTTGGTCAGATAAATCCTTTATCTAACAATTATTATAATTGCACTTTTAACTCCTTCAGTTTAGCAGGAACCATTCGATATGGTAGTTGGGAAATAGGCACTATACCTGGTAATAGTTTAATTTCAAACTCAATTTCCCTTTAAGGTGGCAAACCTCATAAATCTTTTGGGAATACATCCTTAAATTAATTTACAACAGGTAACTCATTTATTAGCACCTTAGCCTTACTTTTATCTATCACATAAGCTAGGAAAGCTTTACAACCTTTTCCCAAATATTTCATCATTGTTATGGCTGATATAATCTTGGTGGTTGCTTTCTTACCTTTATCCATACAACTTATTTTCCTTCCATCTTCCATTTCAAAATCCACTTTCCATTCATAGCAGTTTATATTTGCTCGATATTGACTTAGACCATCCATGCCAAGTATAATATCAAACTCGTTAATTGGAAATGGTATAAAATTCCACTTCATTTCAACTTCTCCCAAACTCACAAGAACATCCTTAATTACCGACTCACAAATTACACTTGTTCCCATTAGCATACTTACAATTACAGGATCTATTCTACCACAGGACTTAAGATTATTATGCATGGAAAATGAATATGACATGAATGAGAAAGTAGCACTAGGATCAATTAAAATACTCACTAACTTGTTTGATATATATGTTATACCAATAATAACATTCGGTGCATTCTCGGTATCATACTCTGTTACTGCATATACCCTTGCATGTTGCACATTCTTAGGTGCATTTGTCTATCCAACATCTCTATTTTAGGATGCTAAAGCCATTTGACTTGCTTCACTTTGAACAACTACAAGTCTAGCCGGATTTCATGGCCTTTTAGCTCTACCATTCCTTAGAGTATTTGAACCTCAAACTGATTGCTCTCTCGATAATTTCTTTGGGCACTCATAAGCATAGTGTCCCATTTCATTACACTTGTAACATTGTACTCCACTCTTCCCATAGTTACCAAAGTAGTTCTTATTGAATATATTACACAAAGTGGTTATTTTCTTCCAAATTGAGCATTAACTGGCATGTGTGGTGCCATTGGTTATCTTACAAACATACCACTTCTTTAAGGCCTGTTATTTCTTCTTGTCCTCATATTATTCCTTGAATATGGAAAGAATCTTGACTTCTTATTTTCACTTCTCCTCCAAGTCTATTTAGAACTTCCTTCATGATGTTGAGACTTTGCATGACTTGTAGTCTTTAACTCCTTATCCAATCTCTCCTACTCTATAGCTTTCTCAACCCAACCTCTAAAAGATGTGTCAGCATACAAGTTGAACTTCCCATGTAAGGAGATATGCAATCCATCTCAAAATTTCTCACTTTTCATTTCCTCAATGGGATAGACATCCTTAGCATACTTGTACAGTTCTTCAAACTTGTCAGTATATTCCCTAACAGTCATAACACCTTACAGCAAATTCATAAAATATGCTTTCTTCTGCTTTCGATATGTTTCAGTAAAGTATTCCTTATTGAATTCCTCTTTGAATATTTGCCAAGTAAAAGTTTCTCCATACAGATTCTTAATTCGAGTTAACCATTCATTAGCCTTATCAAACATTAAGCCATACATATTCTTGGCTTTTTCTTCATCTCTTAACTGTAATGTGGTAAAGGCTTTATCTTCATCTGTTAACTGTAATGTGGTAATGGCTTTATCTATTGTCTTAACCTATCTATCAGCTTGACCAAGACCTAATGTCCTATGAAAATTATATGCCCCACATTTCTTGGCATGTTTAATAATATCTCATGGCTTTTTATACTTTTCTTTTTCAGTCATCATAGTTGCCATTGTGCATGCCAAGTCTAAAACATCTATGTGTACGACTAGTGGTAATTACAGATTTGGCACACTCACCTACTTTACAGGTGGCTATGGTTAACAGTTATTGCATGCTCTCATAGGCACATTTTTAAAAATTGAGGCAAATACTGCTAATACTGAACTATCTTGTCAGCTACCTACGCAAGCATTTAATGATTTATCATCATTGCCTACTAACATTGATGATGGAGATAATTCTCATTGTGATGCTTGATTCCTAATCAAACGACTAGTCCATTCTACAAGATTCTCTCTATCTAGTTCAATTCCTTGACCTAGGCCTCTACCTCCACCATGACCTCGGCCACAACCATGACCTCAACCTCCTATATGACCACCTCTAATCCTTGCCATCTATCAATATCCTAAAATTCAAAATCAAATACTTTAATATCGCCTACAATTAACTCAAAATTTATAAATAATATATCCTCTAAAATTCAAACTTTCTTAGTGTCTATAGAATCTATCAACTAAGGGCTATGATACCAAAATTGTAACGGCAACACCCCTCCCCTCTGGTACCACTGTATAATATCTCATTATGGATGATGGTACAGTCAGAGAGTGGCATTACTTAATCACCTTTGCAGTACTTAACAAGATATCCCATGGGTTATATCTAATATAAGCATACATCCTTGAATATTTTAAAATATTTTAACAATGGCAAGCAACATTTGATTACATAACTTAATATAAATATATACAAGATTAGGTGTCCTATCACTTTAACATTGGCATTCTTAATACAAATACTGAGTACAGGTTAAATAAAATATAAACAAAGGAATACATATGAAGTACTCAGATAACCCCCTCTCTATCATCTCTCTCAGAGAGTGTAAAATGTGCTTCATCCTTTAACACATCATAGGCCATAGCAATAGTCAAGCCCTTTCCAAAAATACTAAGCAAAAAGTTTATCAATCACAGTCCAAGGGGGAAATAATCTAGGCCATAAGCAAAACATCAAAAATGAATCTCATCATAACTATATCATATCCAGGCCAGAGAGACTTGAACTCCAGTGCTAGTGTTATAAATAACTCAAATAAGGTACACACAGAATCTATATACTCCCCTCTAATGGCTATAATGCGAGCATCCACCCCTATGGGCTCTACAACAACCCTGCAAGCAATCTCAGCATCTGTATCATAACATATAACATACTTCACCTTCGTCTCTCACTCAAAAACCTCATAAGTCATGGTGGTCCACTACATCACCATATGAAAGTCTCTAGCTATGCAAACTAATATGTATAGTCTATACTAAAAATTACACAAGAAAGCGAGTATGAGTAATTTTGTTAGGAAATTACCTAGTGAGCAACTAAAGAAAATATAACAAGAAATACTGAAAATAGAATTGATCATGCATATGGAAATAATACTAGTAGAGGATTTGCATAGAAATTAAATTCATAACTCAACAGAATCAATTTAGAAAAATATTAAAGATTATCTTCTTATTTCACAATTGTTGAGTTTATTATTCCTATACTTTTCTCAAGGTTCTATATAATTATTCTAAGCACACTTTCGCAAAATTTGAATATGAGTATAATTCATAAGTATAGAAATTTTAAGCATTAAAACACAATTACACATTTCTAGATATTTTATGATTTTACTTTGATTGTCATATACTAGAAATGACCTAAAAATAAAATGACTGTACTTTCCAAATTACACTTTACAGTTAACTCCTCCTTGGAGTAAAATCATCGCATAGCTCCATCTCAAAGAAAAATAAATAACAGCTCTTTCCTATAGCAAAGTGAATTATAAGATCAATATGGATACTTAGTTACCACATCAATTCGCCCCAAAGGCTTTTAAATTTACGCGCTCTCTTAAAGATAGTTTTGTTTTATTTCTGTTGGCCAACACAAACATTTAACTACTTATGAAAAACTTTGCATAGAAAAGTGACTATATTTATGCATATATATAAATATGCCAAAATAAGACTTGTCAAAAACCCCATGACAGTACTAGACATGATAGTCGCAAAATAAAAATACTTGGAATTAAACATCATATATCATTAATAAAGGTACACTCTATTAGACTCATACAATTATGTTCTTGACTGCTCATTCTAAAGTTTCAAAGTCAGAAATGCATTAGCTCAGAAGTGAGCATTCTACTATTTAATTCCTTTAGATATTTGTTTTTGTATTATAGTAGCTTTCTCACCATACCCAAAATAAATACATCAAGTTCACTAGCATTCCAGAAATATTCATAAAATTTTAAATTCTTAAACAAGAGGTTTAGAAAATATTTAGAAAGCACTAAAATATTTATGCTATTAATTATTTATTTATCGTTCACATATTAACATCTATACTAATGTTTAATTTAGATACATTCCGGAAATATGTATCTCTAATATTTCCCTTAACTGGTATTTAAATAAAATACACATGTATGTACAAATTTAACTACAAGACTTATTCCTAATTAAAATAAATAGGAAGTAGCGTAATTAAGCAAAGCGCTATATATATATATATGTGTGTGTGTGTGTGTGTCTTTGGAAAACTTCCTTATTTCAATAGATGAATGCTTCAACAGCACAACATGCTTCTTCTCTACTTGTTTTTAAATCTTTTATTTCCTTGTTCAGTTACAAAGCATTGTAATTAAATTGTTTAAGTAAATTCTGCACTAGCAACTCACAAAATTCTGCACTTGCAACATACAAAATTCTACACTTTAAACTTACAAAATTCTGCACTTGCTACACACAGAATTCTGCACTAATCTCACAGAATTCTGCACTTAATCTTATAAAATTCTGCACTAATCTCACATAAGTCTGCGCTTTAATTACTGAAAATTCTAGGGCTGCTTAGGAACGAATTTTTAGCAGTAAATTTGATGTAACACAACAACAATTTTTATTGACAACACAATTGAGAAATCTTAATGATTTAAGACAAGAAGTTTACCATATTTTCAAGCTAGTTGTTCACCTGATTTCGGAAAGAAATAACAAGAATAAACAACATAGCTCAAAGCCATTTGATACTTAAATTTGACGGAATTAAATAGGACAGAGATCAACCTTAAATTGAACCATTGAGTCAAACTTAGCATTTAAACATCCCAAGAAATAACAGCATCAAAAACTCAAGAGATCAACAAAAACAATAATCAAGAATGTATCAAGAGATTGGTGAAAAACCACTCACAATAAAAGCTAGTCTCCTCTTTATCCCCTCGTTTCTTTGACAAACTCCAAACTAAGGCCACAAGCATCTCCTAATCATTATTTACGAGGAACTTAGTTCTAGCATAAAGCTTAACATTTACAACATGCATTCTTCAAGAATTCTGTATCTAAATCTCCATGCATGTAACTTATATCTAAACTAATCCATTCTTACATTAATCTTACCAATCACCCATTGCTTCTTACCTTAATGTTTGCTTGATTAATTTGAATTCAACCTATTCAAACTCTTGGTTCTATTTATTTTCTTTGCTGATTCAATGCACTTTATCAATAACTTCCTAAGAAATTTGATCTCTCAATCTTGCTTCTAAAGAAGAAATAAAGAATTGAAACCCATCTCCATCTACATGCAAACTGATTTCCTCTCTCCTTAGCTTTCCTCTTTCATGTTTCTTCCTTCCAAATGCAAAGAAGTCTTTTTCTTTCTTTTTTTTTATGGCAAATTATAAGATTAAACTCACATGCGTCTTGACACCTCATCACCTTCTTATTAAAAATTCTTTATTAAATCCTTATTGTTTCATTTAAAACCTGTAAGCACACAGATCGTGATTATAGTATAAAGAGTTATTATCCTACAAGGAGTATATTGAGTACTAATATCTTTACTTATGATCTTAGCTAGTAAATCGAATAAAAGTAATTAAGCAAATATAAAAACAAAGCAACTTAAATTGAGTTAAAAACAAATAATTAAAAGCTAAGAGCCTAGGTTTAGTTTCATCATTCCAATCAGATCATGAACTCATTAACAAGTAAAAGATATTGATTTTAGTTAAGGGTAATTGTTCTAAACACTCTCTTGAGTTCAATTAAGCATGTTACGATTAAAGTTTAACCTACTCTCATGATTAAAAAGTTAATTAAAACTCATTAAGTTCCTTAAGAATTATTGGTTTACCATCGTAGACCCCTGCCTACTATTATGGTCCCTCGAAGAGCTCACCTACTCTCATGGTCAAGTGGTCTAAGTCCTATGAGTCTAAAGCTAATAAATTCTCCTAACTTTTATTAGTGAATCTACCCATAAACATGTAATCAATTGGGCCCTTAATTGAATACAATACATGAAGAGCAAATCATAAAATTGACTGAAAACCAAATTGATAAAGCTTATGCTCAATCACATCATAGAATAGCTACTCCTAACCTAAACCCTTAAAAGAAATTTAGCCATGCATAATTATGGTGAAGCTCATAAACATGTTTAAAAGAATTAAAATATGAAGAAGAAAATAAAATAAAACTCTTTTAATCTTGAATGAATCTCCTTCAATCTTTGTTTGGCTCTTGTTTTAAGCTTCTATACCCCCTCAATGAATGCCCTAGCATCCATTTTTATAGAAAAACTTCGTAGAAAACCCAACTCCTTTTGAATTCTTGAGTCCTTCTTCAAAAAAGAAAATTTTTTATGCTTACACCACTTTAGCATTACTTTAATATAGGCAAGCAAATCTTTAGGTCAAGATTCCAACAAGCATCATTGGTTGCACATCACTTCAGCATGGCAACACATAACTTAAAGCTAAAATTTTAGAATGTCACACTGGTTTAACACCTCTAATGTTAAAGTGGCGTTAGATAAATCCTTGACCTTTTTGAAATTCCTTTTTAATATTTCCTACAAAAAAAAAAAAACTAATTAGCCTTTCAAATGAAATCCTTATTTGACTAGAATTAGACAAAATAAAATAAAATCCTAAATGAAATAAGAAACTATAATATTTCTCAATTAAGCTTAAATTTTACCTAACTTAAACTAATTACTTATTCAATATCCATTAGAATTCAACTCAAAATATATATAGAAATTATACACATCAAATTCCCCCACACTTAAGCTTTTCTTATCCTCAAGCAAAGATCAAATTTAAAATTTAAAGAGCAAACTCAACTACAACCAAAGATTATAGCTTCTAAGACATGCAAATTAATAACATCAAGACTAAAAATTATTTATTGAAGAAGATAATCAGACAAAAAATACATCATATATGAACAATTTACAAATCATAACCCAAACACATAACTTTTTATAATATAATGAACTCAGCTTTAGTTGTGAATGTGTTTTATGCTCCATTTCATAATATCTTTTCTTTGCCTTTGGCTTTAGTGAGTACATTTTACACTCCATCATACCATTTTTATTCTCTCAATTCAAATCCTCCCACTGTTATATATCCCCTGCCATTCCCTTATTACTAAGCATGGATGCCGCCAAGTAGGTCATTTGGATACTCATACTCTAATTAGAGCATTGGAGTAAATTCACAGCATATAAAATTTTGAATTGAAGCATTGCACTTACTTAAGAAAAGAGAGATTTTTTTTTCTTTTTTTAGAATCACAAACCAAAATGCACTCTCTCAAAAAATCATGCTCAAATTCAATCTCCAAGTTCATGCTTAGGTTATAAGAACTAAATTTTTTATACATAATGACCATGTACAACCATCTTAATTAATAAACCATTCAATAATTTGGTAATTGAACTAGAAAGCAAGCTTATACACTATTTTTCTCTAATTGTAATTGAGCATCAATTTTGTAAAAAAAAAATAAAAATTCTAAGGACAAGCCTAACTAAAATTGTAGAAAATTTGAGTTGAAGCTTAATGAAAATTTAAATTATATATTTATTTATTTTTATAAAAGAAAATAACTAGAATATAAACTATCCAAATGCAATATGGTTATGCAATATTAAAAAAATGATAGATAAAAAAAATCATAAAATGAAAATGCAAATGGCACCCTCCCCTACACTAATCATTGTCATTGTCCTCAATGACCAAAATGTATGCAAAAACAAAAAATAAAAGAAACATAATTATGAAAAATAAAAAGAAAGTGATGAGAAAAATACTACCCCGAATGTGATGCTTAAAGATTTAGGAAATAAACCAAGCACCATTTGTGCAAGGAGTATAGAACCGGTGTGGTTAAGGATGTGCAAGGCTTCTTTTTGGGTGGAGGAGTGGGTCTTTTAGTGGTTGAATTTTTTATTCACTATGATTAGGTAGTGAGATCATAACAAAAATTAGATTTATGGAGTGGAAAGTGAAAAGAAAATGAGGGAAAGAAAAAGGGAAGAAAACAAAAGTATGTTGTTAAGAGCTAGGGTTGAAAATGGTGAAAAAATGAGTTTAAAGGATGTGACACTTGGGTGCGGAAGTAGTGTCGAGGTGAGACACCGATGTATTAATATGGTGTGGAAATTGTGTTACATTCGGCCTAAAATCAACTTATGGTACATTTAGATTGGATAATATTACAGTGTTGAGGTGATGCCAAAGTGGTACATCCTTTGGATTCTTTTGAAGATGTCTTGATCCAAACTACCAAAATCAAAAGCTCAAGGTAAGGTGTCACCAGAGTGAACCTCCTCTCTGCCGCCTCCTAGAAATCTTGCCTCTTCTGCATTTGTGGTAAGATTTGAAAACCCTAGTTTTAAATCAATTAATTGAATTACTTAGATCCGGGTTAGGGTTTATAATTAAAAGTTTTAATTTTTGTTGCATATCACGAAACCCAACAGTCAGACCTCACTGAGTAAATTATTATAATATATATACATGCAACCTAATACAGTCATATATATATATATATATATATATATATATATATATATATATATACATGCATTTCACACAAATGCTAAAATCCATTTTTATATAATAATAGATGCATAAACATTTATTTTGGTTGAAGGATTGGAGTAGAATTCTAAATAGTTTGCAACCTCGATCACTGAATCTCATTAGCCCATAGGCTTACTTAATTCCGAAATAATTCTCTTTTCCATTTTTGGATAGTAAACTAGCCTTAAGACACTAAGTTAACTGAACTCCTGCAGTCTCACTATCAATGTGATTGGCCTCGAGACACTAGGTTAACTGAGCTCCCATAATCACACTACTTTCTCACCATAATTCGCAATAATTGAATAATCAAGTCTCACATCAAATAATTTCATAATATTAACCCTAGAATCTAATGCACTGGTACGTGCACAATCCTAGTGTAGCCCATTAGGTAGCATGTTATACTACTATCCTTCAAATAAATCGTATAATTATTAAAATAATAAAATGCCATATTATGCATGGTACCATCTCTGACCCGTATGCGACTAGCAGCAATGGAGTAGTGAGGACACAAGGGATTTAACACCTTGTGTTTAAGATGGGTAGTATCAGTATATAGACTGCAGGTACTTAACAGTAGGGCTATCAAGGTAGTCAGGTGCATAGGACCAGCAGACATAGTAGGCAAAGTAATAGACCTCTGAGGTTCAAACCTGGAGCTACCAGTGGTAGTAGTAGTTAGAGATCAAGGTATGACAGTTTAGGCTCAGGGCCCAATGTATATCCTACTTGTGGCTATGCACATCAGGAACCATGTCATTTGCTAGCTAAAGCATTCTTTAGGTGTAGGTAGATTGGAAATCTTGCTAGAGCTTGTCTTAACATCAGGTATCAGTCTTCTTATGCCCAGGGATCTTCATCTTCAGTTGCTTAACCATTTCAACAAGTGCATCAGACCTACTAGGCACCTATGTACCCTTAGCGGAGGCTGACCCAGTTTATGGGTCAGCAGGGCCAAGGTTCAAGTGGTAGGAATGGGGGTAGACCAAGTGGTAGAGGATTCATATAGCCTTTTAGTTCCCAACAGGCTAGCCATGGGCAGGCCAGGGTGTTCACTCTGACTCCTCGAGATGCCTAGGCATCCAATGCGATAGTAGCAAGTATTCTCTCAGTGTGTTCTTTTGAAGCTAGAGTTTTACTTGATCTTGGCACATCGCACTTCTTTGTTTTGTCTGTCTTTGCTTTGAGGATAGAGTGGCAACCATCCAAATTGTTATTTCCTTTGTCTGTAGTGACTCCACTTAGTGATGAGTTGGAGACAGACATCTTCTTTCCATCTTATCCTATATTGGTGAAGGGTAAAGAGTTACTTGCAAATTTGATGTTGTTGGACATAATTGATTTTGATGTGATCTTAGGGATGGACTGGTTAGCCCAATATTATGCCACTTTAGATTTTTAGGTGAAAGAGGTCAATTTCGGTCTCTAATAATGAAGAGTTTCAATTTTGAGGCGATAAGTGTTCAATGCCTCAGAATCTTATTTCTGCTATCACAACTAGGAAAATGCTTAAAAGGGGATGTAAAGGCTATTTAGCTGTAGTTAGACATACAAAGGTGGATATGGGAATAGTTGAGAAGGTGCCTGTGGTGTGCAAGTTTCATGACGTGTTTCCTAAAGAATTACTAGGATTGCCACCAGATAGAGAGATAGAGTTCTGCATAGATGTTATACCAGGTACTGATCCTATCTTGATGCCACCTTATAGAATGGCACCAGTAGAATTGAAGGAGCTTAAGGAATAGTTGCAAGAATTACTTGATAAGGGTTTTATCAGACCTAGTTCATCTCCTTGGGGTGCTCCTATGCTGTTTGTAAAGAAGAAGGATGGTAGCCTTCGACTGTGTATTGATTACAGACAGTTGAACAAAGTCACCATCAAGAACAAATGTCCTTTTCTAAGGATTGATAACTTATTTGATCAGCTTTAGGGAGCTCAGTGCTTTTCAAAAATTAACTTAAGATCTGGGTATCGTTAGTTGAGGATTAAAAGTGAAGATGTACCCAAGACTGCATTTCGAATGAGATATGACCATTATGAATTTTTGGTGATGTCCTTTAGGTTGCGTAATGCCCCAACAACATTTATGGACTTTATGCCCCAACAACATTTAGGCCATTCTTGGATCAATTTGTGATAGTCTTTATTAATGATATCTTGGTATATTTAAGGAGTGAAGCCGAGCATGTCATGCATTTGAGGATGGTGCTTTAGAATTTGAGAGAGCATCAGCTGCATGCCAAATTCTCTAAATGTGAATTTTTGTTGCATCAAGTGGCATTTCTAAGCGACGTGGTGTCTAAAGACGATATACAAGTGGATTCAAAAAAGATAGAAGCCATTACATAATGGCCAAGGCTGACAACAGTGACAGAAGTTAGGAGTTTTTTAGGTTTAGCTAGCTATTATAGGAGATTTGTGTTACGACCCAAACTGGGGGGTCATAACCGGTGCTAAGGAATGGGAATTCTTTCGAATCTAGAACCCATAGCAAGCCTTAAAAATAAAAACACATGCAATAATAATATAAAAGTACACTAGAATTAAAACTTTAATTAATATAAAAGTAATTCTTTATTTTATAACATAATAAAAATATTTTCATACAATATTCAGGTACAAGGTTTCTAATAATACAATACACTACCAATACAATAACGCTACTGCTGTAGTGATTACTAAAATACAATAAGACAATAATTCAGTATTTACATAAATCAGTTGAAGAAGAAAGAGTCTGACGAATAGCACTACGAGGAAGGTCTGATGTAGTAGATCCTGAAAAAAATATTGAGGGGAGTCAATGTTAGTGATATGCACTAGGTCAATCATGTATGACCATGTTTTGACTTTATCATTTTATTTAATAAAGAGGCATTTTTCATTATCATTTTGTGTTATGATAATTACTTGAATAGTCAATTCTTACTAAGGTCATCAACTATATGACTTGATAGTAAAACCCTTAGATTAAATATGAGTTCTATTCAAATTATCCCTAGTCATAACAATATGTTATGGCTAGTATGATGTTGATTGATGATTATGTTTTACTGATCATGAATATAAGATATTAAGTCAACTCATAGGTACTTATTTAGGAAATAATGTACTGGATTAACCCATCATGAGAATACTACATAGATAATTGTGATAAGTAATTCTCATCATAATAATATTGATTTAGTCTTTTGACCTTGAAATCATCATGGATTTCTACATAACTATTATATATTTTGACACAATCTAACATTGTCTTTAACAGGGTGATTAAATAGATTGTTGTTGGATATGAAATAAGTTATCTGAGGAATGTGAATGATTGAGAAGGAATTTGTCCCTCATTTAATCTAAGTAAGATATCTATGGGCTCCTTGATAAGATAGACTGAGGAAAACGCATGGCCATGCTAAAGTGAATTGATAACAAGTTATCATTCTCAGTCTACTTATAGTCAAGAAATAATATGATTGAATTATATAAGGATGAAAAAAACTATGCCTTATATTCAATCAAGATATCATATGACAAAAGGATTTCAATATTTATTATAAATTAGACTATGTCAAATTATTGACTTCACATGACTTGGGTAGTCATAATGTCTTGCTAGAGGCCACTTATAACTTGTAGGCCTAAATAGAGATTTAAGGCCCACTGCCGACGTCATGTGAACCTACAGGGTCACATACTTAGAACAGGCCCAAAAATAGATATGGGTTTGAGAAGCCCAAATATGCTCTGTGGAAATAAATAAATAGTTTATTTATTTAAGGTAAAGGTTATCTTAAATAAATAGAATATTATTTCTAATTTAATTTTAAATAAAATCATATCAATAAATTGAGAAATTACCAAAAAGTTGTTTTGATAAGTGAAACCCTAATTAGAGGTCTATAAATATGTTATATTCTCTATGGTTTCACTAACTCAATCATTAGCCACCAAAAATTCATCTTTCTTCTCTTAGAAAAACTAAAACACATAGTGTTTTTTGTTCTTGATTTGTGAGAAATCAATAGAAGTCCTAGCACACAAAGTTTTCATTTTAATCAAGGGTTGTTCATGTGGACACTTATGGAGGATGGATTCTTTTGAAGACGTCTTGATCCAAACTACCAAAATCAAAAGCTCGAGGTAAGGTGTCACCGGAGTGAACCTCCTCTCTGCCTCCCAGAAATCTTGCCTCTTCTGCGTTTGTGGTAAGATTTGAAAACCCTAGTTTTAAATTAATTAATCGAATTACTTAGATCCAGGTTAGGGTTTATGATTAAAAGGTTTAATTTTTGATGCATTTTTTAATCATGAAACCCAACAGTCAAACCTCACTGAGTAAATTATTATAATATATATACATTCAACCTAAAGTCATATACAGTCATATATATATATATGCATTTCACATAAATGCTAAAATCCATTTTTATATAATAATAGATGCATAAATGTTTATTTTGGTTGAAGGATCGGAGTAGAATTCTAAATAGTTTGCAACCTTGATCACTGAATCTCACTAGCCCGTAGGCTTACTTAATTCCAAAATATTTCTCTTTTCCGCTTTTGGATAGTAAACTAGCCTCAAGACACTAAGTCAACTGAACTCCTGCAGTCTCACTATCAATGTGATTGCCCCGAGACACTAGGTTAACCGAGCTCCCATAATCACACTACTTTCTCACCATAATTTGCAATAATTGAATAATCAAGTCTCATATCAAATAATTTCATAATATTAACCCTAGAATCTAATGCACTGGTACATGCACAATCCTAGTGTAGCCCATTAGGTAGCACGTTATACTGCTATCCTTCAATTAAATTGTATAATTATTAAAATAATAAAATGCATAATTTAAATATGATGACAACCATTTTAAAAGAAATATAAAAAAAATATACCAAACATATATTGAATATATACCAAAGATATACCAAATATATGTTGAGTATATACCAAATATATACCGAATATATACTGAAATATACCAAACATATATATCACATATATACCAAATATATACCAAACATATACATAATCATTTAGTAAAAATATTTCATATTTAAATACATTATAAAAATATGGATGCTCATAATTATGTATCCTACATGCAATGCATATACAAATTAATAACTCACAGTTGTGCAATCCTCAAAAAGAGATAAACTGGCTTGGTTAGTAGGCCTCGGTCTCAATGTAACTATAGAAGATAAATAAATAATCATAATATTAGAATCAAACTCTTAATTTTATACTATTAGAAATTCTAAAGGACGGCTCACTCTAAGACACGACTCGACCAAAAATCAAAACCTCAGCATCAATCCCATGTCACGTTTTATGAGAATTCTACCAAAATTCGACGTAGTCTCCTCTATGAAATGAATGTTTCTCTACTAAAAGTATAGCCAATATTGCAAGCAAACATACTTCAATATACACAAATGCACAACTTCTCGGGTTGGGCCCACGAATTACACAATTGCACAATCGAGAAGCAAAATACACAAAAATCAATAATTTAATAATAATATATTAAAAATCCTTAAATTCCATAAAAATCAATAAAATATCTCAATTCAAATTATTTAAATAATAAATACCTTAAAGCTAATTATTTTCAAATTAGTTAATAAATCTCAAATAAATTATATAATATTAATAAAAATTCAATTTTCAATTATTGGAAATTAAATAGTAAAATTCACAAATAATTATTTAAATAGTTCAAATATGTAATAAAAATAGTTAAAAATTCATTTAATCATAAAAATAGTACATAAAATTATTATTTGAATATATTTCTGGAAATTATTATTAATTAGTTAAAAATAGTAATTAATTCGTAAAAATTATTTTAATACTATTTATTAGTACAAAATTATTCAAAACATACTAATGAACAATAATTTCAATTAAAACACCAAATTTATGAATTTATATTAATTTTTCCAATAATTAATTTTTTACATAAAATTTCAAAAATTTGTAACTAAAAATCGAAAATCAATCTCACCAAATTTTCTTCACAAACCATCATCCAAATAATTTAAAAAATTTATTAAAAATATAAAAACTTACCAATGAGGGTCACCAGAACAGTGACTCGCCGAAAAACCAAAACACAAAAATTCAAATAATTCATAAAAATGAAACAAAAATATTTTTTAGCAGCTCTAGCTTCACACAACAATATTTGCAAAGGAATTAAGCATGGTTCAACTAAATTCAAGCTCAAAAAAATCAAAAACCAAAATATACCTAAACTAAAACTTGAAGATAACTCAATTACTGGACGTTCTAAGCTTAAACCGAGTTGAGAATGAGCTTGCCCGGACCGAGAGGAGTTGAAATAGCATGGGATCACAAGTTGAAACCATTAAAAACCATCACCAGTGACGCTGCAAGCTGCTGCTATCTTCAGCAAAAAACTGGGGAAGGAAGGGCTTTGTCTACAACAAAAGTGGAGGGAAGAAAGGAGGTGGTGTTGGCAAGGTGATGGTGGCAATGTGGTGGTTGTTGGTGGTATGGGTGGTGGCTCGGTGGTGGCGCATGGTTCTACGTAGGAAGAGGAAGAAGAGGAAGGAAAGGGGAGAGGGAAAGGAATGAGAGGGAGGGAAAAAAAAGGGAAAAAAATTTCTATTATATATATATATATATATATTAATTAGGAAAAGAAAAAATAACAATAATAATATTATTATTATTAATATTAATATTAATAGATAAATAAATAATCATACACAACACTAAAATTAAATTACATAAATTAATCATAATATATAAAAATTTAAAATAATTATTAACACTGCATATATCTAAATAAATTTAATAATTTAAAATATCAATTTATAACAATCTTCCTCCGTTACAAAAATTCATCCTTGAATTTCAAATAAAAGAACAGATAACAAGAATTCATTGAGGAAAAAAGTAAGGGTAGGCCACCCGCATCTCAGCTTCAGTCTCCCACGTGTGCTCCTCCACGTCTTTACTCCTCTATAACACCTTGACAATCAAGATATGCTTTGAACACAATTGAAGAACTTGATAATCCACTATCACGACTGGCTCTTCCTCATACTTCAGGTCTTCATTCACTTCCACACTCTCAGGTTGTAACACGTGTAAAGGTTCAAAATATACTTCCTCAACATCGAGATATGGAATACTATATGCACTTGAGACAGATTCGGATGTAAGGCCAACCGATATGCAACCATGCCCACTCTCTCTAGAATCTCGAATGGCCTAATATATTTTGGTGCTAATTTCTCCTTCTTGCCAAACCTCATTACACTTTTCATCAGAGACACCTTAAGAAAGATATAGTCTCCAACCTTAACTTCATATTTCTGCGCTTCGGATTCGCATAGCTCTATTGTCTGCTAGCTGCAGTTTCTAATCTCATTTTGATCACAACAACCTTCTCAACTGCATCCTGAATAATCTTAGGTCCAACCAATGCTCTCTCTCCAATCTAATCCTAACACAGAGGGGATCTACACTTCCTTTCATACAAAGCTTCATATGGTGCCATTTCAAAACTACTATGTAGTTGTTATTATATGCAAACTCCACTAGTGGTAAATGATCATTCCAGCTACCTCTAAGATCTAATACACACATCCTCAACATATCCTCGAGTGTTTGGATCATCCTCTCAGATTGACCATATGTTTGAGTGTGAAAAGCAGTACTGAAATTAACCTTGGTGCACATTACTTCCTACAACTTTACCAAAATCAAGAGGTAAACACTGAACCTCTATCAGATACAATGGAAACAGGCACTCCATAAAGGCACACAATATGCTTAACATACAGCTTAGCCAACTTAGCTATAGAATAAGTGGCTTTAACTGGCAAGAAGTGAGCTGATTTGGTTAACCTGTCCACAATCACCCAGATGGAATCATATCCATCTTTAGAATGAGGTATACCACAAAATCTATAGCAACTCTCTCCCACTTCCACTTAGGAATAGGAAGAGGCTGAAGCTTTATAGAAGGCTTTTGATGCTCAACTTTCACTTGTTGATAAGTTAAGCACTTAGAAACATAATTAGCTATATCCTTCTTCAATCCATCCCTTAGAAACATAATTAGCTATATCCTTCTTCAATCCATCCCACTAGTACAAATCTCTGATGTTGTGGTACATCTTAGTAACACCTAGATGTACACTGTAAGTTGTAGAATGCTCTTCTTCAAGGATCTCTTCTCTCAAATTATCCATATCAGGAACATATAATCTACCACTGATCCATAAAACACCTTCATCATTAAGTGTAAAATCAATGAACTTCCCTTCACAAACATTCTCCTCAAGCTCTGCTAGAATAGGATATCGGCTTTGAGTTGCCTTAATCCTATCTCTCAACACTGATATAACTTTGAACTGAGCAAGCAATCCATGTAATCTGCTAATCTTCATCATCAAACCTTGATCCACTAACTAGTGCAACTCTTGGATTAAAGGTCTCTTCTCCACATTAATGTAAGCAAGACTACTTAAGGACTTCCTACTCAAAGCATCTGCTACCACATTAGCCTTGCTTGAATGATTAAGAATATCGCAGTCATAATCCTTTAGGAGTTCCAACCATCTTTTTTGCCTCAAGTTCATATCTCTCTGCTAGAAAACGTACTTCAGGCTCTTATAATCTATGAAAATCTCACAAGTCACCCCACACAAATAATGTCTCCAAATCTTAAGAGCAAAGATCACTATAGCCATCTTTAGGTCATGCGTAGGATAATTTTGCTCATGCTTCTTCAACTGCCTCAAAACATAAGCTATCACTTTACCATTTTGCATCAACACATAACCTAGGCTGACTTTAAAGCCATCACAATGCATATTAAATTTGTCTTCCCCATTAGGTAAGGTCAGAACTGGAGCTATGGTCAACTTCTCCTTTAATAATTAAAAAATGTTCTTATAAGCATCTGACCACATAAACTTCACATTCTTCTAAGTTAGGTGAATCATAAGAGCTACAATTCTCAATAAATCTTGAAAAAATCTCCTATAATACCAAGCCAAACCCAAAAAAGTTTGAATCTCTATGACTAATGTTGGTTTAGGCCACTCAGACACTGCATCAATTGTCTAGGGATCAACATGAATACCATTTTTAGACACTACATGTCTAAGGATGAAACACTCTCCAACTAGAAATCACACTTCATGAATTTAGCATAAAGTTGATGTTCTTTTAGCATTTGCAGTATGGTCCTCAAGTGATATACGTGTTCCTCTATGCTCTTCGAATACACCAGTATATCATCAAATTAAACTACCACAAACTAATCCATAAACAATCTGAATACCCTATTCATTAGATCCATAAAAGCAGCTAGTGCATTAGTTAACCTGAAAGACATCACTAGAAACTCATAGTGACCGTATCGAGTGTGGAATGTCATTTTAGGAACATCAGCTTCACTGATCCACAATTGATGATAACTTGACCTCAAGTTAACCTTGGAAAAGAACTATGCCCTAAAGTTTATCAAACAAATCATCTATCCTTGGAAGAGGATGCTTGTTCTTCTCTGTCACCCTATTAAGCTCTTTGTAATCAATGCACAATCTTAGTGTACCATCCTTTTTCTTCATAAATAGGACTGGTGCACCCTAAGGAGAAACACTAGGTCTAATGAAACCATTGTCCAATAAATCTTATAACTAC
Organism: Mallotus nudiflorus; assembly: GCA_947683625.1. Classification (NCBI taxonomy): domain Eukaryota; kingdom Viridiplantae; phylum Streptophyta; class Magnoliopsida; order Malpighiales; family Euphorbiaceae; genus Mallotus; species Mallotus nudiflorus. Next base: position 224,468 of record CANTUR010000451.1, read on the forward strand.
TCCTTTAATTCCTTCAACTCTATAGTAGTCATTCTGTAAGGAGGCATCGAAATAGGAGTTATACTTAAAACCACATCTATATAGAATTCGATCTCTTTGTGAGGTGGCAAACCTGGTAACTCCTTAAGAAAAACATCAAGAAATTCACAAGCTACTAGAATGTCTGTGAGAGACAACTTCTCCATTGAAATATCCTTGACTAGTGCCAAGTATCCCTGACAACCTTTCCTTAACATCTTCCTAGCCATGATAGTGGAAATGAGATTTTGAGGTGCAAAACTCTTATCACCCATAAACTTAAACTCTTCTTCATCTAAAATTTTGAAAATCACCTCTTTACTCCGACAATCCATAACGGCATAATGTTGAGGTAACCAATCCATACTAAGGATCACATCGAACTCCATCACATCCAATAACACCAATTCTATTAGTAATTCTCTGCTTCCCACTAACACCAAACAACTAGAAAGAACCATATCGGTATCTAACAAATAACTTAGAGGAGTGGCAATAGATAAAGGAAAAGACATCCTCGAAGCTTGCCAACATAACTTCAAAGCAAAAATAGGGGATATGAAAGAATGTGTGGCACCTAGATCGATCAAAACTCTAGCATTCAAGTAATAGATTAGAAGTATACCTGCAACAACGACATTGGATGCCTGAGCATCCTGTTAGGTGAGGGTGAAGACTGTGGCCAGCCTCCCTACTGGTTGGTGGAAGCCTGACCAAAACCCTTGGCACCTCCTCTACTACCTCTGCCATGCCCCTATTGGGCAACAAGCTGTGACGTACTTGGATATTAAGCTGGAGGTAACTAATAAGAAGTTGGGGCTGAAATGGTAATGGATTGCTGCTGATAGCCAGAATATGGACATGCTCTGGCCAAATACCTCATCTGTCCGCATCTGAAACAAGCTTCAAGAGTCATGTAGTACGGTCCTTAATGGACTCTCCCACACATCTGATAAGCATTGGCTATTGATCCTATGTTGCCATATCTTGAACTCTACTAGTAGCAGCAAAACCAAATATGATAGGTCTACATAATCCACTACAGCCATGTCTGCTACTCTTGTGGACTCTCTGCTAAGATCTCTAGCTCAACTGATAAGATCCTCTCTACTAACTGCTAAAGCTAATCTGGAAGGTAGTGTACTGAGTGCTTTTCGATCCTCCTGTCTGTACACCTCCCAACTGATAGTAATCAGGCATAACTCCTTACCTGACCAATTTGAGCTCTATCTCCTTGGCCAATTCTATCATCGATTCAAGAGTAAGGCATATAGTAGGCATCCCAGCGAATGCAGAACCTAGTCCAGTGATGTACGTCGTAACTGTGAAGTACTGATCTCTCATCAAGTCCTCTACATATCGACCTAGTCAGAGGAACTCTCTGGTGTAGTCCTTTACTAATTTTTCACCTCTGGAAATACTCATCAGCCAAAGTCTGTAGCTCATCCGTATAGGCTATGGATAGAAACACCTCATAAACCTCTCTCAAAATTATGCCTAAGTAAGTGTCATCATGTGTGGCTAAATGACCTAAATGAACCAATCCAAGGCTAGCCCCTCAATAGACAGCTTGACTATCATGATCCTCTAATACTCAGTGTGAGCAGTCTGAGTTCTCATCTCTATGGCATGCAAAAAATCTAGAGGGTCTGTAGTACCATCAAAAGATATCTTGTCAACTCTGGCATAAAACAATGCTACCTTAGGGTCAGACATACTCTGCTGATAAACATGCTGCATTTGTAGTATGATTGGAGGTATAACAGCTTCCTCATACTCTTGCTCTAAAAAGTCCTTATCCTATAGATCTCTCTGCCTACGGTGACTTGCCGCTCCTCGAGATCTACCTCTGCCTTTGTGCCTGACTGGTGGCTCATGAGGTAAAACCTCATCCTAAAAGGACTCATCATCCTCGGCCTTAATGACTGGTGTAGCAACACGTGTTTTTCTCCTCATTTTGAAAAGATAAAACCAACAAGATTTAGATAAAACAAACAACGACAGACAATAAATAAACAACCTAATGATTATGCGAAATTCTAAAAGCAATGAAGACTTATCAAAGACATGAGCGAACCTAATTTACTGCAGTAGTTTCAAAAAAAAACAACTCTGAAAACCTAAGTCCACAACACTAAAAAAACCTAGGTTTTGATACCAACTTTGTCATGACCCAAACCAGGGAGTCATGACCGGAGTTAGGGAATGAGAATTCTTTCAAATCCAAAACCTATAGCAAGCCTTAAAAATAAAAACACATTCAATAATAATAATAAAGTACACCAAAATTAAAACTTTAATTAATATAAAAGCAATTCTTTATTTTATAACATAATAAAAATATTTTCATACAATATTCAAGTACAAGGTTTCTAATAATACAACACACTACCAATACAATAATGCTACTACTACAATGATTACTAAAATACAAGAAGACAATAGTTCAGTATTTACATAAATTAGTCGAAGAAGAAAGAGTTCGACGAATGGTACTATGAGGAAGGTCTGATGCAGTAGATCCTGAAAAGAATATTGAGGGTAGTTAGACCTCATTGAGTGAATTATTATAATATATATACATGTAACCTAAAGTCATATACAATCAAGCATCAGTATATATACATATATATATATATATATATACATGCATTTCACACAGATGCTAAAATCCATTTTTATATAATAATAGATGCAAAAACATTTATTTTGGTTAAAGGATCGGAGAAGAACCCTAAATAGTTCGCAACCTCGATCATTGAATCTCACTAGCCCACAAGTTTACTTAATTCCAAAGTATTTCTGTTTTCCATTTTTGGACAGTAGACTTGCCTCGAGACACTAAGTCAATCGAGCTCCCACAATCTCATCGTCAATGTGATTGGGCCTGAGACACTAGGTCAACCGAGCTCCCGCAGTCACACTACTCTCTCACCTCAATTCTCAATAATTGAATAATCAAGTCTCACATCAAATAATTTCATAATATTAACCCTCAAATCTAACGCACTAGTATGTACACAGTCCTAGTGTAGCCCACTAGATAGCACATTCTACTACTATCCTTCAAATAAATTGTATAATTATTAAAATAATAAAATGCATAATTTAAACATGATTGCATCCATTTTAAAAGAAATATACCAAAAATATACCGAATATATACCAAACATATATTGAATATTTTCCAAATGTATACTAAAGATATACCAAATATATGCTGAATATATACTAAAAATATATTGAAATATAATAAACATATATATCACATATATACTAAATATACATAAAAAAATATACCAAACAAAACATATACATCATCATTTAGTAAAATAATTCATATTTAAATACATTATAAAAATATGGATGCTCATAATTATATATCCTACATACAATGCATATATAAAATAATAACTCACAGTTGTGCGCTCCTCTAAAAGAGATAGACTAGCCTGGTCCAATAGGCATTGGTCTCAGTGCAACTATAGAAGATAAATAAATAATCATAATATTAGAATTGAACTCCTAATTTTATACTACTAGAAATTCTAAAGGATGACTCACTCTAAGACACGACTCGACCAAAAATCAAAACCTCAGGATCGACCCAATGCCATGTTTTACGAGAATTCTACCAAAATTCAGTAGTCTCCTATGTAAAACGTGTGTCTCTCTACTAAACGTAGAGTTAATCTTGCAAGCAAACACACTTCAATATACACAAATGCACAACTTCTCGGATTGGGCCCCCGAACTACACAATTGCCCAATCGAGAACTAAAATATACAAAAATCAATAATTTAACAATGATATATTAAAAATCTTTAAAGTCCATAAAAATCAATAAAATATCTCAATTCAAGTTATTTAAATAATAAATACCTTAAAGCTAATTATTTTCAAATTAGTTAATAAATCTCAAATAAATTACATAATATTAATAAAAATCCATTTTTCAATTATTCAAAATTAAATAGTAAAATTCACAAATAATTATTTATATTGTTCAAATATGTAATATAAATAGTTAAAAATTCATTTAATCACAAAAAAGTAAATAAAATTATTATTTGAATATATTTCCAGAAATTATTATTAATTAGTTAAAATAGTGATTAATTCGTAAAAATTATTTTAATACTATTTATTATTCCAAAATTATTCAAAACATACTAATTAACAATAATTTCAATTAAAACACCAAATTTACTAATTTATATTAATTTTTCCAAAAATTAATCTTTTACATAAACTTTCAAAAATTTGTAACTAAAAATCAAAAATCAATCTCACCAAATTTTCTTCACAAACTATCATCCAAATAATTTAAAAAATTTATTAAAAATATAAAAACTTTATGGCGATGGTCATCAGAACAGTGACTCGCCGGAAAACCAAAACACCAAAATTCAAATAATTCATAAAAATCAAACAAAAATATTTTTGAGTAGCTCTAGCTTTACACAACAATATTTGTAAAGGAATTAAGCATGGTTTAACCAAATTCAAGCTCAAAAAAATCAAAAACTAAAATAGACCTAAACTAAAACTTGAAGATAACTCAATTACTGGATGTTCTAAGCTTAAACCGAGTTGAGAATGAGCTTGCTCAGACCGAGAGGAGCTGAAAGAGCCTGGGATCGTGAGCTAAAACCCTCAAAAACCATCACTGACGGTGCTACAAGCTACTATCTTCAACGAGAAATTGAGGAAGGAAGGGCTCTATTGACGACGGAAGTGGAGGGAAGAAAGGAGGTGACGCTAGCAATGTGATGGCGGCAGCATGGTGGTTATTGGTGTCGTGGGTGGTGGTGCACGGTTCTGTATAGGAAGAAGAAGAAGAAGAAGAAGAAGAAGAAGAAGAAGAAGAAGAAAAAGAAGAAGAAGAAGAAGAAGAAGAAGAAGAAGAAGAAGAAGAAGAAGAAGAAGAAGAAGAAGAAGAGAAAGAAGAGGAAGGAAAGAGGAGGGGGAGAGGAAAGAGAGGGAGGGAAAAAAAATTCTTTTAGATATATGTGTGTGTGTGTATATATATGTTTAATTAGGAAAAGACAAAATACACATATATTATAATAATAATAATAATAATAATAATAATAATAATAATAATAATAATAATAATAATAATAATAATAATAATAATAATAATAATAATATATTACACTAAAATTAAATTACACAAATTAATCATAATATATAAAAATTTATAATATTTATTAACAATGCATATCTCTAAATAAATTTAATAATTTAAAATATCAGGTTATAACAATTTGTAAAGGATTTCTTTAAGATTGCGGTGCCTTTAACAAGGCTGACTCAAAAAAATGTCAAGTTTGTTTGGACTGACAGATGTGAAGAGCACTTTTAGTTGCTTAAGACCTTGTTGACTGCAGCTCCAGTATTGACTTTACCTTTAGGTTATGAAGGGTATACAGTGTACTGTGATGCTTCCAAAGTAGGACTGGGGTGTGTCCTGATGTAGAATAGGAGAGTGGTTGTTTATGCTTCACGATAGTTAAAGAAGCACGAGCAGAACTATCCTACCCATAAAATGGCAGCTATGGTATTTGCTTTGAAGATATGGAGGCATTATTTATATAGTGTAACTTGTGAGATTTATACTGACCACAAGAGATTAACGTATATCTTTCAATAGAGAGACTTGAATTTGAGACAAAGGAGATGGATGGAACTTTTGAAAGATTATGATTTCTCTATTCTTTACCATTTGGGTAAAGTGAATGTGGTAGCTAACGCACTGAGTAAGAAGTCAGCAGGCAGTCTTGCTCACATTAGTATAGAAAGGAGGCCAATAATTAAAGAGCTGCATAGATTGATTGACTAGGGGTTGCAGTTAAAAGTGACCAAAAAGTGTCTTTTAGCTCAATTTAGAGTATGATCAGTGTACTTGGATAGAGTTAAAACAACTCAAAGAAAAGATCCATAGTTACAGAAGATTATGTTTGAAGTGCAACAATGCTAATCTAGAGACTTCATTATTGACTGTGAGGGCACATTGCGTTTGGGCATAAGGTTATGTGTACCTGATGTGGATGATTTTAGGTAGGAGATTATGGAGGAAGCCCATTTTTTTGCTTATAGCATTCATCCAAGTTCTACCAATATGTATCATGATTTGAAAGATACATATTGGTGGAATGAGATGAAGAGAGACATTATAGAATTTGTGTCCAAGTGTCTCACTTGTTAGTAGGTGAAGTTGGAAGACTAGAGGCCTTCAGGATTATTACAACAATTACCTATCCTATAATGGAAGTGGGATATGATTGCTATGGATTTTGCAGGTGGATTACCTCGTACATCAAGTGGCTATGATGCTATATGAGTGATAATTAATAGACTGACTAAGTCAACTCACTTTTTACGAATTAAAAAGACGTACTCTATTAACAGGTTGGTAAGATTGTATGTTCATTAGATTATTTATCTCCATGGAGTACCTGTTAGCATAGTGTCTAATAGAGGAGCCACTTTTACTTCAATCTTTTGACAAGAATTACATAAGGCTTTGGGCATAAGGTTGGACTTCAATATAACTTTTCATCCACAAATTGATGGTGAGTCTGAAAGGACCATTCAGACTTTGGAGGATATGCGTCGGATGTGTGTGATGGATTTTGGTGGCCATTGGGACATACACTTGCCATTGATTAAATTTGCATATAACAACAGTTATCATACTAGTATTAAAATGGCTCCATATGAAGCACTATATAGAAGAAAGTGCATAGCGCCTTTATGTTGGGAAGTTAGCGAGAGATAGTTGATAGGACCAGAATTAGTGCAAGTGACTTTTAAGAAAGTTCTCATCATTCAACAAAGGATGAAGACAACTTTTAGTAGACAAAAGAGTTATACAGACCCTAAAAAGAAGGATGTATAATTCTCTATTGTAGACTTAGTGTTTCTTAAAGTGTCTCAAATAAAGGGAGTGATGAGGTTTGGCAAGAAGAGTAAGTTAGCTCCAAGATACATCAGACCATTCGAGATTTGATCAAGAGTTGGTGAAGTGGCTTACAAACTGGTGTTACTGATAGAGTTGTCTCGAATTCACCTAGTGTTCCATGTGTCAATGTTAAAGAAGTATATTTCCAATCCTTTGCACGTCCTTCAGCCTTAGACAGTGGAGCTTAACAAAGATTTTACATATGAAGAGTATCCAGTGGCGATAGTGGACCACCAAGTTCGTCAGCTTCACACTAAGGAGATTCCAATGGTGAAGGTGTTATGGAGCAACCATGTGGTGGAGGATTGCACGTGGGAGACTGAGGCAGGAATGCAAGCAACGTACCCTTATCTTTTTTAGTAGTAAACATATCTAACTCTTTTTATTTATTTAAATTCGAGGATTAATTTTTTTTAAAGAGGGAAGATTGTTATAACCCGAAATTTTTATAAAATTATTAAATTAGAACTCTAGAATTTGCAGTGTTAATAATTATTTTATTAATTTATGATATTTGGTTATTTCGTGAAATTTAAATTTGAAATATTTACGTCGAATATTATTTTAATATTATTATTATTATTTCATGATTAATTAGTGTTAATTAATATTTGATCATTATAATTTATATAACTTTATTATATTTAAATTTAATTGTTGAGTATATGTATATGTATATATTTTGTGGGAGAAAATAACTGAGAGTAGATATTTTAATTTTAAATTATTATACTTTTTGACCTTTTATAAAAAAAGATAAAAATATATCAAAAACTTTTTTTTTGTCTCTTTCTTTTTCTTCTTTTTCATTATTTTCTTCTTCTTCCTCTGCTCCTTCTAGCTACTGTCAAACCGTGCCACCACTACCTCGTCGTTGCCACCACCTGGAGGTCCTCCCCTCCATTTCAGTTGAGCTCAGCTTCTCTCTCTGTCCGGTTTCTTCAAATGACCGAAATCTCCCTTTGAGCACCGACAAGGATTCTAGTCATTTCAGGCCGAGCTTGATAGCTTGATCTCTTTCTCTCCTCTTGGGCCTCATTTCCCTCAAGGTAATTCATCCAATCACCACTGATTTCCACTTCAATTTTGAGGAATTTGTTCCAGGTTTCAGTTTTCAATTTTTGGTAATTGAGTTTAAATTCGGTTAGTTTATGTTAAATTAACTTGAGATTATTGAAATTGATGTTATAAGCTTTTCAAATATGTATTTAGATTTAATTTTAGAGATGATTTTTGAAATAGCAATATTACTAGGCTTGGATTACTGTCCCAGCACAGTCCCGAAACCGGAAAATATTTTATATTTTTAATAAATCCTACTAATTATTTTGAGCAAGTTTTGTGAAGAAAGTTTATTGAAATTGTGTACTAAATTTTTATTATAAATTTTTGAATGTTTATGCCAAAATTGAATTTTTTGAAAAATAATTACAAATTAGTAATTTTTATTAATTTAAGTAAATTATTGATAATTATGATGTTTTAGGCAAATTTTGAGTAATAATAGTATTAAAATAACTTTTATAATTTATTTCCTATTTTTAGCTAATTAATATTAATTTTCGGAAATAATAGAATAATACACTTATTTATTGTTTTTAAGCTTAAATAAGTTATTTGTTGATTTTTTGATATATTTAAGTAATATAAATAGTTATTTGCAATTAATATTAATTCAATTGTAAAAGTTGAATTGAATATATTATTCACGGAAATTTAAATATAAGCTAGAATTTTACTATTTATTTGGAAAAAAATATGCTTTATGTTTCGCTATGAAAATAAATGAGTTGTGGTATTTAAATGAGATTTTATGATTTTTGGCGATTTTAAGGAAAATTATATTTTTTTATTATCTCTGTGAATTGTGGTTCTCAGTTGGGTATTTAGTGCAGTTTGGGGGGTCCAACTTGAAACTGGATGATTGTGTGAATATTCGAAGTGTATTTTCGAGCAGGAACGACTCTAGTTTTAGTAGAGAGATGTCCATTTTATAGAGTAGACTAGTGAATTTTTGGTAGATTTCTTGTAAAGTGTGACATCGACATGTATCGAATTTTTTGTTTTAATTGACTTTGTGTATTTGGTTGAGTCAGTTTCGTCAATTCCATAGTCTTTATAATTTCTGAGAATTTTTATGAATTTATTTATTTTATTTTACGAACATATTTGAAATAAATATTATTTATTTTAGAGAATTTCAGGATATGAGCTATAGCACCTGGGCAGCAGAGAACGCGTCGTCCAACACACTCAACTTGTGAGTCAATTTTATGAAATGTGTGTTGCACGTGTTTTATTATATTTTCAAATAATTAAATATAATAAAGAAATGATTATATGATTGATTTATGAATATTTTTATATTATCATATGCATGACCATTTTTTTTATATTTGTGAGTAGAAATTGAAAACATGCTTAAAAGGAAAGTTATTCGTTATGTTTTATTTGATTATTATTTAATCATTTAACTATTCATGATTTAATAATTTATTTATTTTATTTTATTATTATAATTTAAATTGATTTGGAGATAATGGTAGAATGTGCTACCTAGTGGGTGTCACTAGGACCACGTGCACACGGGTAAGATCTTAGTATATGTTTAAATTGTGGAATATGCTCAGTGGAGCGTGTGCTCTCGAGCAAGAGCAAATGGTTAGAGTTCGGTGGAGCTAGTGCTCTCGGGCCAGATAAAAAGGGATGTAACTCGGTTAAGCTTGCTCTCGGGATATCAATATGGAATAAGATAAATGACTGTGGCAGTAACTCGGTTGAGCTTGCTCTCGGGACGGCAGTCACTTGGATTAAAGAGAGCCAAAAGGCTATTAGATTAATGGTTTAGGTGTTCTACCAGACTTTCCGAAAAAAAAAATAATTATTCCATATATTTTCTTACAGGGATTTTATATTAAATTGATTTTATAGTTTTAAACAGATTTTATTTAAATATTTTCATAAAAAAGGTAAATGATTTTAATGATTATAATTATTTTATTTACTCTTATTTTAAAAAGAGATTTTAATAAATGGTTTTATAAATTAGCATGCATTTTATAGAATTAATTCACTCAGTGAGGTCTAATTCCTCTCAACCTATTTTTTTTAGGACCTCCAGTCAGCTTCCTAGTGTTCCCTACTTGCGCCAGGTTCATTATTCACCGGTTGCATTATGTATGTTGGATTGATATATGTATTGTATAATTAAATTATAGACACCGCAATAGTCATTAGTGAAACTTGTATTATTTGTATTCTGAATTGAAATGTTGTCATATTTGAATAATATTATTATATGTATTTAGTATTGTGCATTGATTATTGGTTTATTATTAGTGAATTGTTTTTATTTCTCGAAAAAATTTTAAGACTTACTATGGGTTTCGGATACTTTATGTATTCTCATTCTCTAGTGTTAGTCACATACCTTTCAATTTGTGTCGTGATAGGCTACCTTTGTTTTCTTTGGTTTTCTTCTTTTGAAAAAATAAAAACAAAGAAAAAAGCACACAGAAAGCAAAGAAAAAAGACAAAGAGTTTTGAGATGAAAAAAAGTTACTGTTCTTAAAAAATCAATCAAGCCTGGCAAAAAAAAAATGAAAGTTTGCAGATCCTATTCCAAAAACACAGTGAATCAACATTCTCTAAGGAGCTAATCAAACAACATCAGACCTCTTCCTTTTCTTCTCTTCTTTTTCTTTCTATTTTTTCTTTTATTTTGATTTTGATTTTACTTTTTAACCATTTTATTGCTTTCTATTTTTTGTGTTTTTGATTTCGACAGCGGGATGGCTAGCTAGGGATGGAATTAAAATCAACCCATGGAGATTTATGGAATGTCATGGATTAAAACTCTGTATTAATTTAATGTAGATTTAATTTTATTATTTAATTTTTCTTTTTTGTGTGTTTTTTATTATTTATTTGGTTTATTTGTCTATGTAATTAATTAACTTTAATTTTTGTGTAGGGATTGTAATAGCTCCAATAGTGAGAATAATGATAATATATTTATTTTTTTGCACTTTAAAAATGATTAGTAAACTAGGGTTTATTTAGTAAACCTTAATAAATCAATGGTGGTTGTAGATTAATATTAGGTTGGATGAAATCACATTAGGATTTTCTTTTAGAAAATATAATTTTAATTGCTTGTTTTATATTTTATTTGATTGTTTTATGTGTTTTTTTTTTATGTTTTTGAGTTTGTTGTTTATTTTTATACATTTTGAGTCCTAAACCTACGTTTAGGATTAATATATTGAGAAATTTACCAAAAATGCTCAATTTTTAGACTTATTTACTAAAATACACTTAATTTTCATTTATTACACTTTTACCTTACCTCTTTACTTCCATAGCCTTTATTTTTTCTTTTGCCCCTTATTATTTTCTCATTTTTATCCTTTTTTTTTAATTTTTTTTATTTTTCTTCTCCTCTTCATCTTTTTTATTTTTATTTTATTTTTATTTTTCTTTCATATTATCTTCTCTCTTATTTATTTATTTTCTTTTTTTTTCTTAATCTCCTGTGTTTCCTTCTCTTTTTTAATTAGTGAAAATTCAGGTATATCATTATTATTTTTTATTTTTCTATTTCATTATTTTTCTATTAGTTTTTGTTTTTGTTTTTATATTGTTAAGCTCTTCAATTTTTTCATATTCAATAGCAATTGGATGTTGGCTTTTCTCCTTTTTTTCCCTTTTGTTTTATTTTTATTTTTATTTTTCTCTTTTTCTTCTGTTTTCCTTTCTCTATTTTTCTATGTTTATTTTATTCTTATTTTTTATTTCATTTTTCTTCTCTATTTTTTAATTTTTATTTTCTCTTTACTTTTTCATTTCTTTCTCTTTTTTTTTCTTTTTTTTAATTAATGGAGAATTAGCCATTATTATTATTATTATTATTATTATTATTATTATTATTATTATTATTTTCTTTTTTCATCATTTTTATTTTTAATTTTTTTCTCCTTCTTTTTTTATTTTATTTTCTCTTACTTTTTTTCTTTTTTTATAAATTTTTATTTTAACATTTTTTTCTTATTTTTCCTCTTTTTTATTTTTATTTTTTCTACTTTTTTTCTTTTATTTTTTAATTTTTATTTTCTTTTTATTTCTTAATTCCTGTTTTTCTTTTTCCTTTTCCTTTTTAAAAAAAAAAATTAATTTTTTTCAAGAAGTACAAGAATTGATACCCCACATCTCCAGTCTATTATTAAGTAGTGTGTATTTGATTTTGTTGCTTTTTGGTTTACTTATTATTTTTGATCTTATTCTAAATGTACAGTGAAAGATGGAGGTGCTTTTGGTGTTTCTAGTTCTACTTTAGTAGATGTTGTTAGTTCTGAAAAGAGTGTTAAAAATAAGAAAAGTGAATGTAAAGGCAGTGAATGTGGAGGGGATGTTGAGAATAAATAAACTTATGATTCAAAGTTTTATTAAAGCTATTGGTGGTGGTGATGAGTTAAAGGATTTTGTTAGGATATATTCTATTTTATTAATTTTGTATCTTTTTTGTTTTTTTAGTTTCTGATATGGATCATATACGAATCATATACAGATCATATAAAAAAAAATACTTCATTCTCTATTATAATTATTAACCAAGTTTAGTAGATGTTGTTGGTTTTGAACAGGGTTTTGAAAATAAGAAAAGTGAATGTAAAGGCAGTGAGTAGAGATATATATATATATATATATATATATATATATATATATATATTTATTTATTTATTTATTTATTTATTCTTCTTGGTAATGGTATATTCAATGTGAATATATATCATTTTTTTGTTTTTCATTTTTTATTATTAAGAAAAAAAAAAGGGAGGCCGACATGTATTGCTCTATGAAATGCATCTTCGATGTTAAAGAAAAAATATATACATGTATTATAGTGATTTATAGTGAAATTATTGAAAATAAGATTTTGAGTCTATTCTCCATTATAATAAATAAAAACTACTAGTTGTTTTATTATTGTAAACATAAGTTTGGTTAGAAGTCAATTTTTTTATGATATTGTATTAAAAACGAAAAATATACTATAATGAAAATATTGTATCAGAAACGAAAAATATATGTAATATATTCTAAATTGAAAAAAGATATACGAAAGAATGTGTCTGATGATTTGGGTTTTACTTCCAATGTTGTTGATTCTTCTAATAAAGCTAGTGTTGTTGGTGATGAAGTGTGAAAGGATTATGTTCTAGTATTTTTATGTTTTTTAGGTTATATTCATTTTGTATCCTTTTGGTTTCTTTTTGGTTTATGATACTTATTTTTGCTATTTGTTGTTTTAAGGGAAAAAAAATGTAATTGCTGATGATGATGATATGTTTAATGTTATCGATTCTGCCTTAAAGGCCATTGCTGGATTGAGTGGAGTTGTTGAATGTTTTTTTTTTTTTACATTTTCTGTTATTTTGTTATTTTTTGGTTTTTATATGTTTCGTTTATTTGTAATTTTTTTATTGAATAGGGTGTTGAAAAGGTTGATTATGTTTTTGTTCCTACTCATTATAGTGGTCCTAGTGGACAGATTGTGAAGGTTGATGATGTGGTATATATTGTTATTAGTTTTTGTAATTTATTTTTGTTAGTTTTTGGTTTCTGATTTAATTTTGTATTCGCAGGATGCTGAAGATTATTTTGTCAATCCTCCTCTATAAAAAAGGGAGCACATACCTGCTTATATCTTAAAGTCTCATTTTGTTGTTTTATAGGAAACTAAAAATAAATCAAAAGTATACAAAAAATATACTATAGCTTAAAGCCAAATATTTTCTTTGGAGTTAAGCAAGTTGTAATTATTGTAATAGAAATTTTTTTACAAAATGAATATGCTTTTAAGTTTTTCGGTGTTGTTGAGTCATAGAGAATGTTGCATTTATAATTTGGTATCATTTTATTTTTTTTTTTGTTTCTGATAATTTTTTGTTTTATTAATAGCAATGTAGTTGTATCACATAGTTTCTTTTTGTATGTTTGTTGTATTTATGCAATCTTTATTTTATATTCAAATATTCCATTGTTGAAGTAGAATTATTATTTTGATTTTCCTTTGAATCTATTTTTGTTTTATTTTTTATTTCAAATTCATTTTTTTTTTATCCTTTTGGTTTATGTTTGGTTTCTAATTCATTTTTTCTGTTTTAGTGACATGTTATATATATAACATGCATACATGCCTTTGCAGATTTAGACATTCCATCCCTATTTTTATATATCTTGTTATTTTTCTAATAAACTTTAAAGAAAAGAAACCAAATATATATTATAATAATATAATGTTGAATTAAAAAGTTTTGATCTATATATATACAGAGTTGATTATTTCAATAGACAACTTAATATGCAATTGCAGGGGAAAGATCAAAGGTTGCCATCGATAATTTATTCAGGAGTCTCAATAGTTGAAATGGAATATTATGTGTATAAGCGAAAGCAAAGTGGAGACCGCACCTTTTTCTATCTACAAATTTTTTTTTTTTTTTTATAGCTATAACCATTGATTGTACAGTTTTCCTCGCTCTAATTTTTGAAACATACAAAATTTTTTTTTTTTATAAATTCAAAATATTTTTTTGAGGTTTGAAAAACTAGGATTTTGAATTTGAGTATGCTCTAATTATAATATATAAATAATTGTATGATATTTTATGGTTCTTAATGTCAAAATTTTAATGTTACATATACGTTTATTTTTCAAATAAACACAAAAAGTAAAGAAAATAAATAAACGTAAATAAAGTAAATAAACACACCTGAAAAAAAAAATTATAAAAAGTAAAGAAAAGAAAAAGGGCAGGAAAGTAATAAAAGCAAAGAGAAAGGCTCAATTGTAATAGTAATAATAATATTATTTAAATGTAATAATAATAAAAATAATATTTATTATAATAATATATTTTAATTAAAAAATATTATTAATTAAATTAAAAATAAATAATTTAAATAAACATTTTATTATTTAGATTAAATAGTATATATATATATATATATATATATATATTTATATATATATATATATATATATATTTATATATATATATATATATATATATTTATATAACAAAAAAAAACCTAACATATATGAGAATCGACCCGTGGTCCATGGAAAGAAGCCAATTGCCTAACCTTTGGGCTACTTGTTAATAGGAGCAGTGCAATTCCCTTTTAAACAGCCACTTCAATCGGCATTCGCAACTGCAGTGGCGTCAAGATGATACGAAGGTAATGTTTCAATTTTTAGGGCATATTAGTAATAAATAAAAAGTAGGTGCATTATGATGAATAGGGGTATTTTTTAGGGTATTTATTTTAAAATCCCTAATATATTTAAAATAGACCTTTAAAATTGGACTTACATTTAATTAACTCTAAAATCAATTTAGGTCCATTAGGTTTATTTAGACTTATACCCACTTTCTAGTTTGAATAAAATTAAGTTAGACTTATCTCATAAAACATGTCTTTTAAAAATAAATAGATTTAGACCCATTTTTCACTTAAATTAAAATTAATTAGAACTAAACTCATTAATTTAAACCCAATCCAAATCAATTGTCCATAAAATCAATAGATTTGATCCATTTTTTAGAATTAAAACAAGTAAACTTAGATTTATTAATTAACTTAAAATGTAGGCTCAACTTTATCTTTATTTCACTTATAAATAAAACATGTAGACTTAACTCATTTAAATTAAAATCAATATAGATTAGACTAATGTAGGGACGTTGTGATATATGTGGATGCATTTTTTATGTGCTATTTCATGACTAGTTGCCTTGGGTTAGATGTATGCTAAATTAGGATTTAAATAAAATTGCATGTAAATAGGGAATAATTTAGTAGTTAATAAAGTAATTCTAAATAAACATAAGACTAAGAAAAGTTTGTATTCCATATTCAGAATCTCCTGGTTGTGGTGTTAGCTTTCTTTTAGAGAATCAAATACCACCACTTTCGATTTGTCCCAGTTATTATCCTGGGTGGCGACTCCTCATCTCCACGCTATGTCTTTGTGATATAGTAGTGTGTTCTCTAGAGTCTTGAGCTCAAACAATGTCATGATTGCTAAAATTTTGGGCTCGCACTAAATCCCGTCGTCTACAGTGGCGACTCCACTAGGGATAAAAGATATTGATTCTACTGGTGTTATTTAAAATTATTTTATTCTTGCATTCATTTGCATGTCCTTATTAACTGATGGTGTTGGTTTATAATTCCATGATTCCACTAGCTTCATGGGATTATAGATTGGCTAACAATCACTCTTAGCCTTAACTTAGTTCAAGAGAGATTATCGAGCTCATTTGACCAGAGTCTATAACCCAAGTCCTAAAGGGGGTCTTCTCTTGAGTTTGTAAAGGATGTCGAGCCCCTCTAACCTTAGCTTATAACTCAAGTCTTAAAGGAGGGTATCTTACTAAGGGAACCTTAACTTTTCCACCAGACTCAGCTTATGTAGTGGCCTAATTACTTCCCCTAAGATTACCCAAATTGCTTGTAAATGTTGTCATGAGGTATTTCTATTTATAAAGGTCCAAACCTTTACTTTTGAGGCCCATTTGAGTTAATAAAGATTGGACTAATCTTTTATATCTAGAAATGTTATTTCTATACTTTATTGCTTTAAGAGATATGACATGCACGTTGGTTCTTAATATCCCTTGTTGATATTAAGGCCAAGAACAAAAATCCTAGGAAAAGAGACTCACTATTGAACTTGTGTATAGAAGAAATAAGCTTAGAAGGACGTATGGTATACACATTGACTTGTTACTTGTATATTTGACTTGACTTGCTATCTTCTATTTCTTGCATAGCACTTGCATCATGCATACATGCATTATATGTAGTTCATGCATCATACTAACACTTTTTTTCAACCATCATAGATTCATCCAAGTCTTTATGTATTTGGAAATTGAGTAGTGCCAGATTAGTGAGAACTAATTTGAGTCTGAAATCAATAGCTACAAACATCCTTAGAAGATTGGAAAAGAGTCCTATAAACCACTTGTCACGACCCAAAACAGGGGCCATGACCGGTGCTAGGGAACGGGAATTCTTTCGAATCCGGAACCCGTAGCAAGCCTAAAAATAAAATAAAGCATGCCACAATATCAATAAAAATATAATATGCAGCGGAAAATAAAAATCATAATATCATAATATTATCCATATCAACTGGATTAAATAAAAATCTCATCACATAGATATATATAATCTTTAATACAATCCAGTTTCAACATAATACATCTCTTTAAAATAAAATACATGAAATCCAACATTGTTATTCACAACTACTGCAGTGTCTAGATAAAATAAATAAGACTCAAGTAGACAATTTACATAAAGTAGCCGGGGCGGAAGAAATCCGGCGTATCGACCTGCTACTGAGGTCTGAGGAAGTTGACTCTCCTGAAAAATAGTCAACGGAGGGGAGTCAGACCTCACTGAGTGAATTACTATAATATATATACATACACACTAAGTGATAATGCATACAGTCAACAGTATATATATATCTAATATATATACAGGCAAATACACACAAATGCAGAAAAAATCATTTTTATATATTTTACTGAAAAATCCCAATTTATGAAGGATCACATAGAACCCTAGAATATCGCAACCTCAAAAATAGTGTTAAACAACACTCTGGCCATACAGGCTCACTTATTCCAAATATATCCACTTAATCCATTTGGACAGTAGACTGGCCCCGAGACACTAAGTCAACCGAGCTCCAGCAGTCTGACTGCCAGTGTGATTGGCCCCGAGACACTTGGTCAACCGAGCTCCAGCAATCACACCCCAAACCACATCTCACATATCAATAATCATAATCAAATCAATATCCACAAATAGTTAGTAATATAGCCTAAAGCTATAGGCGTACCGGTACGTACTCGGTCCTAGTGCTGCCCACTAGGTAGCACGTTCTATTGATATCCTTCATTAATAAATAATAAAACATTCATTCACAAATACATGATGCATGAATTTAAATAAATCAACAATATAAACCATATATATACTGGAAATATACCAAACATAAACCAGATATATTTTGAGTATATATATGTCAAATAAATCCAATCAAATCATGAATTAAACTAAAAATATATTTAAAAACATTTTAAATATATTTTATTAACAAAACATGTATATAATTTATTATATACCAAATATATACCAAAAATATACTTGAATATAAATCACATTATTTATGTATATTTAGTCAAAATAAAACATGCATTTTCTAAATCATGCATCCTAAGCATATATATATAATATAGTAACTCACCTAATGCGCTCCACGAGACAGATCCGACGGGCCTGGTCCACTAACCCTCGGTCTCGGCGTAACTAAACAAGAAATAATTAATCGACATCAGAATAACCCTAACAGAAATCCTAGAATTAAATCTAGAGTATTAAAATACGGAAACAGAATTAGGGTTCGACTGGATATCACATTTTACGAGAATTCTACCGGAAATTCGGCAGAACCTCCCCTGTAAAACGGACATCTCTCTACTCAAAAGAGTAGAGCCGACCCTGCAAAGAAAATACACTTCAAAAATAAACACCACAATCAATCACAACCCCTCGGTCGGACTCCAGACTACAATCTGTTGACCGGGGTCCACAAACACAGAATATATTTTCAAATATACCCAAAATATCCTTAAATCATAAAAATACATTTCATACGTAGAAATTACATAATAAATCTTGAAACACTGTAAAAATCGATTAAAACTCATTTTATTAGAAAAACCGTATATTATATATATAATTGAAAATAATTCTCGGAAAATAGTTTTAATTAGTTAAAAATACTAAATATTTTGTAGAAATCATTTTTATACCTTAAATAAATATTAAAACCAATTAAATTACATTTTAGACAATTTAGGGTAAAATTACCAAAATACCCCTATATATATATATATACCTAAATTACTTCAAAAATTCACTAAAAATCATACAATTATCCAAAATTAATTTTCTTAACATATTTATCAATAATATCAATATTTAAACTCAATTAACCAATTAAATTCAAATAAAAACACATTTAACCTAATTTCTCAAAATCACATAAACTTCAATAATTAAAAATAAATACTTAGAAATTCATAAAAATTCCAAATAAATTCCTATAATTCATTTCAACACCTAATTCAACCATAAACTCCAATTTCATAATTTAAATAATTAATTTCCGAAAATTAGAAAATAATATTAAAATATTCAAAAATACCCAAAAATCCAAACAACCTCCAAAAATTCTGTAAAAATTCATACGTGAATATTAAGCTACCAGGAACAACATTTGTGAAGGAAGTTTCCATGAATCATCCAATTCGAAGCTCAAAAAAATCAAAAACCCTAATAGGCCGAAATTTACAAATCGAAACCTAAGCAATTCTAGACCATTTCAGCTCAAACCAAAGCTAGAATCACACTCACCGGAGCTCAAGGAGAAGAAAGAGACCGGCGGTGTCAAAAATGGTGGCCGGAATCGACGTGATCGACGGTGAGTTGATTTTCGGCTTCTCCGGCCAAAATCACTCTCCCGACGCCGGAAACGGCCTCCACAGGCGGCGAAACTGGTCGGGGAAGATGGTGGCACACCGGACGGCACACCCACGGTGAAGGAACGGCGTGACAGACACCCGGACGGTGAAGGAACGGTCGGAGAAGAAGAAGGAGACTCGGGGGCTAAAATGTAATTTTCCAATTCTTGTGTAATTTTGACAAATATATGTATATATATATACTTTATACTATATATTAAAATAATATTAAATTACACACATCAAATATACACCACACACATAAAAATATTAATATTTTAATAATTTATACCAAATAAAATTAATTAAATAACAATTTAAACAATTAAATACTTAATAAAATATTAGGGAATTAATAAACCCTAATTAAATAAATATACACACACAGACTTTATTTAATAATTTAAAAATATGTATGAGTTCATGCAAGTCCGAAAATACATTTAAAATAATTAATAATACATTGTTTACGTGGAAATTTCCCCGAAAATGAAAGTCCCGGGAAAATTTTACGTAAAACACTGTAAATAATATACCGTAATTAAAATAGGTTTTAAATACATATTAACTCGTAAAAATATCATATAAAATACAGAAATCATTAACTCTGCATATCCCGGTACTGTGTAAAAATATTTTAAAAACACGGGATATTACAGTCTTCCCCCCTTACAAGAATTCGTCCCCGAATTCCAGAAAACAAGATCAAGAATCAGGAAGGAAAGAGATACGGGTAAGAAGCTCGCATCTCAGCTTCAGTCTCCCACGTATGCTCTTCAACTCTGTCGCTACGCCACAAAACCTTGACCATCGGAATCTGCTTCGATCGCAACTGTCGAACTTGAAAATCAACGATCGCCACAGGTTCTTCCACAAACGTCAAATCTTCATTCACTTCCACACTGTCAGGTTGCAACACGTGTGAAGGATCTGAGATATACTTCCTCAACATCGAGATATGAAATACTGGATGCACCTGTGACATACTCGGAGGCAAATCCAACCGATATGCAACAGTGCCAACTCTCTCCAGAATTTCAAACGGTCCAATATATCTCGGTGCTAACTTACCCTTCCTGTCAAATCTCATCACACCCTTCATCGGAGATACCTTCAGAAAAATGAAATCTCCAACCTGAAACTCCACATCTCTGCGCCTAGGATCCGCATAACTCTTCTGTCTACTAACTGCGGTCTCTAATCTACGCTTGATCACGATGACTTTCTCTGCAGCATCCTGAACCATCTCTGGTCCAGTCAAAGCTCTCTCACCAATCTCATCCCAACTCAACGGGGATCTACACTTCCTTCCATACAACGCCTCATATGGTGCCATGCCAATACTGCTATGGTAGCTGTTATTATATGCAAACTCAACAAGCGACAAATGATCATCCCAGCTACCTCCCAAATCCAAGACACACATCCTCAACATATCTTTTAGTGTCTGGATCGTCCTCTCAGACTGGCCATCTGTCTGAGGATGAAAAGCAGTACTGAAATCCAACCTAGTGCCCATCGCTTCCTGCAACTTCTGCCAAAAACGAGAAGTAAACACTGAACCTCTATCTGACACAATGGACACAGGTACACCATGAAGGCACACAATATGCTTCACATACAACTTCGCCAATCTAGCAACTGAATATGTGGCTTTCACAGGCAAGAAATGTGCAGACTTCGTCAATCTGTCTACAATCACCCAGATGGAATCGTATCCATCCTTCGAACGAGGTAAACCGACTACAAAATCCATAGCTATCCTTTCCCACTTCCACTCGGGAATAGGAAGAGGCTGAAGCTTCCCAGAAGGCTTCTGATGTTCGGCTTTCACTTGCTGACATGTCAAGCACTTAGCAACATAATCAGCAACATCCTCTTCAATCCATCCCACCAGTATAGATCTCTGATACTGTGGTACATCTTAGTAACACCAGGATGAACGCTGTAAGCTGTAGAATGTGCTTCCTCTAAAATCTCTTCTCTCAAATCATCCACATCAGGAACACACAATCTACCACTGATCCACAACACACCATCATCATCGAGTGTGAAATCAGTGAACTTCCCTGCTCTGACATTCTCTGCAAGCTCTTCTAGAATAGGATCTCGGCTCTTAGCTGCTTTAATCCTATCCCTCAGTACAGATCGTACTTTAAACTGAGCTAACAGTCCACCTGATCTACTGATCTTCATCATCAGACCTTGATCCACCAACAAATGCAATTCCTGGATCAATGGTCTCCTCTCAACACTGATGTGAGCAAGACTACCTGAGGACTTCCTACTCAAGGCATCTGCTACCACATTAGCTTTACCCGGATGGTAAAGAATCTCGCAATCATAATCCTTCAACAGTTCCAACCATCTTCTCTGCCTCATATTCAAATCTCGCTGCTGAAAAATGTACTTAAGGCTCTTGTGATCAGTAAATATCTCACAAGTCACCCCGTACAAATAATGTCTCCAAATCTTCAAAGCAAAGATCACTGCAGCCATCTCTAGATCATGTGTAGGATAATTCTGCTCATGCTTCTTCAACTGCCTCGAACCATAGGCTATCACCCTTCCATTCTGCATCAACACACAACCAAGACCAATTCTAGAGGCATCACAGTAAACTGTGAACTTATCCACACTATTAGGCAAAGCTAATACTGGCGCTGTGGTCAACTTCTCCTTCAACAACTGAAAACTATTCTCACAAGCTTCTGACCACTCGAATCTAACATTCTTCTAAGTCAAGCGAGTCATAGGGGCTGCTATCCTGGAAAAATCCTGCACAAACCGCCTATAATACCCGGCTAAACCCAGAAAACTCCGAATCTCAGTAACTGAAGTAGGTCTAGGCCACTCAGATACTGCCTCAACCTTCTGTGGATCAACCTGAATACCTTCTTTAGACACTACGTGTCCAAGAAAAGAAACACTCTCCATCCAGAAATCACACTTCGAGAATTTAGCATAAAGCTGATGATCTCTCAGTGTCTGTAGTACAATCCTCAAATGATATACGTGCTCTTCCATACTCCTCGAATATACCAGTATATCATCAATGAAGACTACTACAAACTGATCCACATACGGTCTGAATACTCTGTTCATTAGGTCCATAAAAGCTGCTGGTGCATTAGTCAAACCAAAAGACATCACCAGAAACTCATAATGACCATATCTAGTGCGGAAAGCTGTCTTAGGAATATCAGCTTCACTAATCCGCAGCTGATGATAACCCGACCTCAAGTCGACCTTAGAAAAGAACTGTGCACCTTATAACTGATCAAATAAATCATCTATCCTCGGGAGAGGATACTTGTTCTTCACTGTCACCTTATTCAGCTCTCTATAGTCAATGCACAGTCTCAGGGTACCATCCTTCTTCTTCACAAACAAGACTGGTGCACCCCAAGGAGAAACACTAGGTCTGATAAAACCTTTCTCCAACAACTCTTGCAATTGCTCCTTCAACTCTCTCAACTCTGCAGGAGCCATACGATAGGGTGGCATAGATATAGGAGTAATACCTGGAACCACATCTATACAGAACTCAATCTCTCTATGAGGTGGTAAACCTGGCAACTCCTCGGGAAAAACATCAGGAAACTCACAAGCAACAGGAACATCTGTGAGTGACAACTTCTCCACTGACGTATCCCTAACCAATGCCAAAAACCCCTGACAACCTTTCTTCAACAACTTCCTAGCTGAAATAACAGAAATAAGATTCTGAGGTGCTGAACTCCTATTACCAACAAACTTAAAATCTTCTTCACCAGGAATTCTAAAAGTCACCTCCTTATTCCTGCAATCAACCACGGCAAAGTGCTGAGACAACCAATCCATTCCCAAAATAACATCGAACTCCATCACATCCAACAAAATCAAATCAACGGGTAATTCTCTATCTCCCACGAGAACTGGACAACCAGAAAGAACAATATCGGTGTCCAAAGAATCACTCAGAGGAGTGGCAACAGACAAAGGAAAAGCCATCCTCGAAGCTTGCCAACAAGATTTAGAAGCAAAAACAGGAGAAACAAACGAATGCGTGGCACCCGGATCAAACAAAACCAAAGCATCCAGGTAACAAACAGAAAGAATACCTGCCACGACTGCATTAGATGCCTGAGCATCCTACTGAGTCAGATGGAAGACTCTCGCCTGGCCTCGACCTCCCTGCTGACTGGTAGAAGCCTGGCCGACACCTCTGGTACCTCCTCTCGTACCTCTACCACGACTCTGCTGTGGAACAAACTGAGTAGAACTCTGATGCTGGGCTGGTGGCAACTGAAATGGCACGGGTGCTGCACTAGCAATCGACTGCTGTGGGAATCACGGAATCTGCTGCTGCTGATACCCAGAATAAGGACACGATCTGGCAAAATGTCCTGTCTGTCCGCATCTGAAGCATGTCAGTGGTGTCAGATAACACAGTCCCTGATGGACTCTACCACAAGTCTGACAAACACTGGCCGCTGATCCAGAACTACGACCACTGCTACTGCTCGAAGCACCTGACCCAAATCTGAACGATCTACGCTGACCTCCACGGCCATGTCTACTACTCCGATGCACTCGCTGCTGCTGTCTTTGACTCTGCTGAGTCGAACCTCGCTGCTGACTACTCGAACCAACATGAAAACTCGAATATGGAGTAGCCTGCGATCCACTCGACTGAACTCCCAACTGGTAATAATCAGGCATCGCTCCCTGCCTAACTAACCTCAGCTCGATCTCCTTAGCTAGCTCAATCACAGACTCCAGAGTAAGACCTGCTGTGGGCATACCAGCAAAAGCTGAACCCAAACCAGTAACGTATGTAGTAACAGCGAAATACTGATCTCGCATCAGATCCTCAGCATATCTACCCAGACGAAGAAACTCTCGGGTATACTCCTCTACAGATCGATCTCCACGAGAAATACTAGTCAGACGAAGACGATAGCTCAAACGAAGAGGCTCTGGACAAAATCTCCTCATAAACCGCTCTCGAAACTGAGCCCATGTCATCGTCATCATATAGGGCTGGATCATCTGAATGAACCAATCTAGAGCTGGTCCCTCGACAGACAACTCAACGATCATGATCCTCTGGTACTCGGTATGAGCAGTCCGAGTCCTAGTCTCAATCGCATGCAGAAAATCTAAAGGATCAGAAGTACCATCAAAAGCAATCCTGCCAACTCTGGCATAGAACAAAGCTGCCTCAGGGTCAGACATACCCTGCTGATAGGCAGGCTGAACAGGCTGAACAACTGGAGGAACAGGAACATCAAACTCAGGCTCAACAGGCTCCTCGTCCTGTAACTCTCTCTGCCTATGGCGACCTGCCGCTCCTCGAGGTCTACCTCTGCCACGACCTCTACGTCTAACTGGCTGCTCAGGAGGTAAAACCTCATCCTGAAAAGACTCATCATCCTCGGCCTCAACGACCGGTGGAGCGACACGCGCTCGCCTCCTCATTCTGAAAAGACAAACGAAAAGATTCAGACAAAACAGACAACGGAGGAATAACGCTGAAAACTACAGCAAGGAATACTCATCAAGACATACTCGAACCTAACACACTGCAGTAGTCCAACAAAAAAACACAACTTTAAAACTAGGGCCACAACTCACATAACTAAGCCCTGACACAGAACTCCACTCTGAAACGAACTTCGCTCTGATACCAACTTTGTCACGACCCAAAACAGGGGCCATGACCGGCGCTAGGGAATGGGAATTCTTTCGAATCCGGAACCCGTAGCAAGCCTAAAAATAAAATAAAGCATGCCACAATATCAATAAAAATATAATATGCAGCGGAAAATAAAAATCATAATATCATAATATTATCCATATCAACTGGATTAAATAAAAATCTCATCACATAGATATATATAATCTTTAATACAATCCAGTTTCAACATAATACATCTCTTTAAAATAAAATACATGAAATCCAACATTGTTATTCACAACTACTGCAGTGTCTAGATAAAATAAATAAGACTCAAGTAGACAATTTACATAAAGTAGCCGGGGCGGAAGAAATCCGGCGTATCGACCTGCTACTGAGGTCTGAGGAAGTTGACTCTCCTGAAAAATAGTCAACGGAGGGGAGTCAGACCTCACTGAGTGAATTACTATAATATATATACATACACACTAAGTGATAATGCATACAGTCAACAGTATATATATATCTAATATATATACAGGCAAATACACACAAATGCAGAAAAAATAATTTTTATATATTTTACTGAAAAATCCCAATTTATGAAGGATCACATAGAACCCTAGAATATCGCAACCTCAAAAATAGTGTTAAACAACACTCTGGCCATACAGGCTCACTTATTCCAAATATATCCACTTAATCCATTTGGACAGTAGACTGGCCCCGAGACACTAAGTCAACCGAGCTCCAGCAGTCTGACTGCCAGTGTGATTGGCCCCAAGACACTTGGTCAACCGAGCTCCAGCAATCACACCCCAAACCACATCTCACATATCAATAATCATAATCAAATCAATATCCACAAATAGTTAGTAATATAGCCTAAAGCTATAGGCGTACCGGTACGTACTCGGTCCTAGTGCTGCCCACTAGGTAGCACGTTCTATTGATATCCTTCATTAATAAATAATAAAACATTCATTCACAAATACATGATGCATGAATTTAAATAAATCAACAATATAAACCATATATATACTGGAAATATACCAAACATAAACCAGGTATATTTTGAGTATATATATGTCAAATAAATCCAATCAAATCATGAATTAAACTAAAAATATATTTAAAAACATTTTAAATATATTTTATTAACAAAACATGTATATAATTTATTATATACCAAATATATACCAAAAATATACTTGAATATAAATCACATTATTTATGTATATTTAGTCAAAATAAAACATGCATTTTCTAAATCATGCATCCTAAGCATATATATATAATATAGTAACTCACCTAATGCGCTCCACGAGACAGATCCGACGGGCCTGGTCCACTAACCCTCGGTCTCGGCGCAACTAAACAAGAAATAATTAATCGACATCAGAATAACCCTAACAGAAATCCTAGAATTAAATCTAGAGTATTAAAATACGGAAACAGAATTAGGGTTCGACTGGATATCACATTTTACGAGAATTCTACCGGAAATTCGGCAGAACCTCCCCTGTAAAACAGACATCTCTCTACTCAAAAGAGTAGAGCCGACCCTGCAAAGAAAATACACTTCAAAAATAAACACCACAATCAATCACAACCCCTCGGTCGGACTCCAGACTACAATCTGTCGACCGGGGTCCACAAACACAGAATATATTTTCAAATATACCCAAAATATCCTTAAATCATAAAAATACATTTCATACGCAGAAATTACATAATAAATCTTGAAACACTGTAAAAATCGATTAAAACTCATTTTATTAGAAAAACCGTATATTATATATATAATTGAAAATAATTCCCGGAAAATAGTTTTAATTAGTTAAAAATACTAAATATTTTGTAGAAATCATTTTTATACCTTAAATAAATATTAAAACCAATTAAATTACATTTTTAGACAATTTAGGGTAAAATTACCAAAATACCCCTATATATATATATATACCTAAATTACTTCAAAAATTCACTAAAAATCATACAATTATCCAAAATTAATTTTCTCAACATATTTATCAATAATATCAATATTTAAACTCAATTAACCAATTAAATTCAAATAAAAACACATTTAACCTAATTTCTCAAAATCACATAAACTTCAATAATTAAAAATAAATACTTAGAAATTCATAAAAATTCCAAATAAATTCCTATAATTCATTTCAACACCTAATTCAACCATAAACTCCAATTTCATAATTTAAATAATTAATTTCCGAAAATTAGAAAATAATATTAAAATATTCAAAAATACCCAAAAATCCAAACAACCTCCAAAAATTCTGTAAAAATTCATACATGAAGATTAAGCTACCAGGAACAACATTTGTGAAGGAAGTTTCCATGAATCATCCAATTAGAAGCTCAAGAAAATCAAAAACCCTAATAGGCCGAAATTTACAAATCGAAACCTAAGCAATTCTAGACCATTTCAGCTCAAACCAAAGCTAGAATCACACTCACCGGAGCTCAAGGAGAAGAAAGAGACCGGCGGTGTCAAAAATGGTGGCCGGAATCGGCGTGATCGACGGTGAGTTGATTTTCGGCTTCTCTGGCCAAAATCACTCTCCCGACGCCGGAAACGGCCTCCACAGGCGGCGAAACTGGTCGGGGAAGATGGTGGCACACCGGACGGCACACCCACGGTGAAGGAACGGCGTGACAGACGCCCGGACGGTGAAGGAACGGTCGGAGAAGAAGAAGGAGACTCGGGGGCTAAAATGTAATTTTCCAATTCTTGTGTAATTTTGACAAATATATGTATATATATATACTTTATACTATATATTAAATTACACACATCAAATATACACCACACACATAAAAATATTAATATTTTAATAATTTATACCAAATAAAATTAATTAAATAACAATTTAAACAATTAAATACTTAATAAAATATTAGGGAATTAATAAACCCTAATTAAATAAATATA
This sequence comes from Mallotus nudiflorus, assembly GCA_947683625.1. Classification (NCBI taxonomy): domain Eukaryota; kingdom Viridiplantae; phylum Streptophyta; class Magnoliopsida; order Malpighiales; family Euphorbiaceae; genus Mallotus; species Mallotus nudiflorus. The sequence continues at coordinate 252,686 of CANTUR010000451.1, forward strand.
CACACACAGACTTTATTTAATAATTTAAAAATATGTATGAGTTCATGCAAGTCCGAAAATACATTTAAAATAATTAATAATACATTGTTTACGTGGAAATTTCCCCGAAAATGAAAGTCCCGGGAAAATTTTACGTAAAACACTGTAAATAATATACCGTAATTAAAATAGGTTTTAAATACATATTAACTTGTAAAAATATCATATAAAATACAGAAATCATTAACTCTGCATATCCCGGTACTGTGTAAAAATATTTTAAAAACACGGGATATTACACCACTTTAACTATAAGCTACAATAGCTCTAAAAAGTCAAATAGAAGAGATGGAACAATAATAAAAAGAAAACTGGACCTTAGAGGACATTAAGTGAGCTTTGATGGATGATATGAGAGTAATGATGCAAGATGAACTGAGACAAGCCCTAGCTAGGTTAATGCCACCTTCAGTAGCTGCATATGCACCTGCTGCTATTGTGGAAGATCCACCTGCTAATAATAACAATACAAGGGGGCAACCATTAAATGATGTAAGGAATGTGCTTGCTGTGGAAATGAAATATGAGGATGTGGAGAACCTTATGGTGGAGAAAGCCAAGAAAGAATCATTTAAGCTAGTTCTAAAACTTGAGTTAAAGCAAATACAAGCATTGAATCAGAAAATGTCTAAGATGGAAGAGCTGATGAAAGGTCAAGGCATGGAGTATTCCTTTGATTTTGATGACATGATAAACACTAATAGAGAAAAAACTTCTAAATAAATTTAAAATGCCTCAATTATAGAAGTTTAATGGTTCTGGAGATCTGAGGATTCACCTTAGCCAATATACCATAACCATGAGCACTACAAAAGCCCTATCATTTATGGTCACTAAATTGTTTGTGTTATCCTTTAAGGGAATGGCTTTGAACTAGTACGTGGGTTAGAAAAATTTGTCAGGACTTATTAGAGAGAATTATATACTACTTTCTTGAAACAATATGATTATAACACTAAATTAGAAGTGTATATTTGGGATTTAGAATTGACTATGTAGAAACCTAATGAATCTTTTTTAGACTTTTTAATTAGATTTATGAACAAGGCAGGGTTAATGAAAAACAAGCTAGCTGAGAAAGATAAGGTTAGGATGATTGTCTGTAATGTGTCACCTAATTTTGTTGAAGGTTACAAATGATGAATCCTAAAACATTTGTAGACCTTTTATAATGATAGTTTGCAAGCTGAGAAGATGGAGAATGAAAAGAAGAAAAGCTCTAGAACTATTAGGGCAAGAAACTACCTAAGTGGGGGCACACAGTAAGGAAACACTAGTCGAGCTATGGAAGTGCATGTTATTCAACAACCAAAGAGGCTCTCTAATTTTAACCAACCCCTATCAAAAGTTCTAGACTACTTAATACAAAAAGGCTTGCTTAGACCCCTTACCTTTTCCAAACTACTAAATCCAAATGTCCTATGATATGACCCGAACAGTTATTGCAAATTTCACCAAGTTACTGGCCATTCCATAGACACCTGTACCCACCTCAAACATGAAATCCAAAACCTTATAGATTGTGGAAAAATCACTGACCTTGAAAACCCAAGCACTAAAAATAATCCTTTCCCAAACTACCGAAATGTACTTCCCCTAACTATCATGATGATTAACTCAGGAGTTAGTGAGGAAAAAGTGCTAAACTCCTTTGAGAACATAAACGTAAAAACTGATGAAAAATCTTTTAATGCCCCTAGTGATGAAGAAAAGAACATGGAATCTTTAATTCCTAAGAAACCTTAAAGAGGAGTTAAATATTTATTAGGACAACCCTCAGGCTAGTTTGACTACAAAGTGTTTTATACTAAACCACCTTCTTTTAATATAACCTTTGAGTCGATTGTGCCTACAAGATAGGGTGATTAGGTTGATGATGAGAAGCTGCTAAACAAGAAAGAGACATGCATAGTTAAGGTATATAAAGGTAAAGTCATGGAGACAGTTGGCAAGAAGATGCAAGAATAGATGCTATGTTAACCACATGAAAGAGAGCCACCTTGAGACTTAGCATCTTTAGCATTTAGAATAGAAAATAATTCTCTTATTATTTTCTTTGAAAGCTAAAATCAAAGCTATGAGGTCATTACTTTAGTCTCTATGATTCTACTTGTAAGTCTACTATCCCCTTGTACCTTGGGAATTTAGGTGGCTTAATAACTTGCGTTGCAACCTATACCTTGTAACTATCATCAATCATTACATCAACATCAAGACTCATATTTTGCTCAAGAGTTCTTCGAAGAGAAATTTGAGTTGATTTTAGCTTTAATAACTCTCTTCAGTCAGTTCACCTACTCCTCTGCATCCTTAATGAATAAGATTACAATTAATGGGTTGGATTAACAATAGCAATTAACAAATTGAGTTTCTTGCATACATAAAGAAAAAGATTTCTAAAATAGCATTAATGAATTCAAAATGAAATCGGGGGCAAAATGTAGCTCTGAGGGAAAGTCAAGGGCAAAACAATAAATCTGTATTCAATGGCTGAGGGAAAAAGAAGTAAATTACAACCAACAGTCAATAGCTCATCAATACAGCATAGCCTAGTCATTTGTTCGATAAACTATATCAGAAGCTCTAACATCATAAGTACCAACCTCGAGCATCTGATGTTCAAATTTGCAAGCTGCTAATAAAGCACTTCATTCTCACACTCCTAGGTCAACAACATGGTTCTGTTCCAAATAGAAGACCTATTAGGATCATGCATATCATACATAACATGCATACATCTTTTGTGAAATACTTGCTTTGTATAATAAAACTCTTTGGGCCAAGTCAAGGTTATACAAATACTTTGCTACTAACATTCAAAATTAGTATTATAGGAAAGTAGTCAGAGCATTCATATGTAAAGCATATGAAGGAGTAAAATAGGAAGGGCAACACTATTAAGAAACCTTATCTCATGCAACCTTAGGAGGATAGGTAGAAGGCTCAAGTTCTTTAAACTTAACATCCATCTCCATAGCCTCTTCTGAAGCATCATATGAAGTCTCAATAAAAGGAAAACCTACTCCCATGAACCATAAAAGTGAAAGATAGTTAAAACATAAAAAGTAACAAAAGACAAGCATACCTTAGATGGGTCAATGGGAATCTGCTCCAACAAATGCTCTTGAATGTATCTCTGATAGCCATGAGAATGCTCAAACAAAGACAAAGCATTAAATCCTTGAAACACCTCTCTCAATCCCTTATTAGAAGGTGTAGTATACCAGTGATACATTCAAAAACCCTAAAAAGGGAAGGATGCACTCGAAACTTGAAATGAATGCACTCTGACAAATTATTTGATAATGAAATAAAACCTTTAACTCCTGAACCTTTTTTATAGGAGAATTCCATAAGAGGAATGAAGCCCTCTACCATAGAATTAATGGAATGGTAGAAATACAAATGTAGCCTAAAGCCATAACCCCAATGGTGAAGTATCATTACCCTGTGATTAAGGACATCATCATCACACTAAAAAGGGAAGAATGCAAAAGAATAACATTTCTTTTTAACAAAATCTCTTCACTTGCAAATAGACCATACTAACTTATGGTATTTTGTGTAGGGAAAAAGAAAAAGAGAATGAAGAAGGATTACAAATGCTAATAGTTCATCATAGAATCACCTTGCGTGACAAACAACTTGCTAAACACTTATTAAAATATCAAGGGAAGTAACATAACTCTATTTCCTTAGATTTTGCAATATAGTAAAATCTCAATAATAAAATCCATAAATTGAAAGTGTCACGACCCAAAACAGGGGCCATGACCGGCGCTAGGGAACGGGAATTCTTTCGAATCCGGAACCCATAGCAAGCCTAAAAATAAAATCAAACATGCACTAGTAATAACAATATATAATGCAACGGAAATAAAAATCATAAATATAATATTAACATATGCACCAACTGGATTTAAATCAAATCCTCATCATTTCATATATATAAATCTTTTTTTTTAATACAAATCCAGTTCAAATATAATCTAACATCTCTTAAATAATTTAATGACTACTGCAGTGTCTAGATAAAATAAAACTCAAGACTCAGATAAGCAGTTTACACAAAGAAGCTGGGGCGGAAGAAATCCGGCGTACAGGCCTGCTACTGAGGTCTGAAGATGATGACTCTCCTGAAAAATAGTCAACGGAGGGGAGTCAGACCTCATTGAGTGAATTACTATAATATATATACATGCATACTAAACGACAATGCATACAATCAACAGTATATATCTAATATGTATATATACAGGCAATACACACAGATGCAGTAAAATCATTTTATATATTTTTATTAAAATCATCGTTTATGAAGGATCAAATAGAACCCTATGATATCGAAACCTCAAACAGTGTTAGACAACACTCTAGCCACACAGGCTCACTTGATCCAAATATATCCACTTAATCCATTTAGACAGTAGACTAGCCCCGAGACACTAAGTCAACCGAGCTCCAGCAGTCTGACTGCCAGTGTGATTGGCCCCGAGACACTTGGTCAACCGAGCTCCAGCAATCACACCTCCAAACCATATCTCACACATCAAATAATCGTATCCAATCAATTTCCACAAGTGGTTAGTAATATAGCCTAAATGCTATAAGCGTGCCGGTACGTACTCGGTCCTAGTGCTGCCCACTAGGTAGCACGTTCTATCGATATCCTTCATTAATAAATATAAAACATACATTCACAAATAAATGATGTATGAATTTGAAATAAATAGCAACATAAACCATATATATACTGGAAATATACCAAAAGTAAACCAGGTATATTTCGAGTATATATACGTCAAATAAATCCAATATAATTACAAAATAAGCTAGAAATATATTCAAAAACATTTTAAACCTGTTTTATTAATAAAACATGCATATAGTTTAAAATAAACCAAAAATAAACCAAAAATAAACTAAAAATAAACTTAGGTAATAATTGAATTATTCATGCATAGATAATCAAAATAAAACATATTTTTCTAAATCATGCACCCTAAACATATATATATAATATAGTAACTCACACGTAGTGCGCTCCTTGAGATGGATCCGACGGGCCTCGTCCACTAGGCCTCAGTCTCGGTGTAACTAGACAAACAATAAATAATAGACATCAGAATAAACCTAACAGAAAATCCTAGAACTCGATCTAGAATATTAAACACAGAAACAGAATTAGGGATCGACCGGACATCACGTTTTACGAGAATTCTACCTAAAATTCGGTAGAACCTCTCCTGTAAAATGGACATCTCTCTACTCAAAGAGTAGAGCTGACCCTACAAAGAAACACACTTCGAAAAATAGGCTCAACCACTCATCCATAACCCCTCGGTCGGACTCCAAACTACAATCTACCGACCGGGGTCCACAATCACAGAATAATTTCAGAAATACCAAAAATATCCTTATAACATAGAAATTCATTTTATAAATAGAAATTACATAATTAACCTTAAAACACTGTAAAAACCGATAAAAACTCATTTTATTAGAAAAACCGTATATTATATATATAATTGAAAATAATTCACGAAAAATAGTTTTAATTAGTTAAAAATACTAAATAATTTGTAGAAATCATTTTTATACCTTAAATAACTATTAAAACCAATTAAATTACATTTTTAGCCAATTTAGGGTAAAATTACCAAAATACCAATGTATATATAAATATACTATAATTACTTCAAAAATACACCAAAAATAGTATAATTATCCAAAATTAATTTTCTAAACATATTTATCAATAATATCAATAATTAAACCCAATTAACCAATTAATTTCAATTTAAAACACAATTAACCCTAATTTTCCAAAATTACATAAACTTAAATAATTCAAAATAAATACATAGAAATTAATAAAAATTCCAAATAAATTCCTATAATTCATTTCAACACCTATAATTATCATAAAACACAATTTCATAATTTATTTAATTAATTTTCGAAAATTAGAAAATAATATTAAAATATTCAAAAATACCCAAAAATCAAAATAATCCCCAAAAATTCCAAAAAAATTCATACATGTATATTAAGCTACTAGGATCAACATTTTTGAAGGAACTTTTCATGAATAAATCAAATTTAAGTTCAAAAAATTCAAGAACCCTAATATGGCCGAAATTGAAAATTTGAAACCTAAGCAAATCAAGACCAATTCAGCTCAAACCAAAGCTAGAATCACACTCACCGGAGCTCAAGGAGAATAAAGAGACCAGCGGTGTTGAAAATGGTGGCCGGAATTGTCGTGATCGACAGTGGTTCAACTTTCGGCTTCTCCGGCCAAAAATGGCTTCCAGACGCCGGAAACGGCTGCTACAGGTGGCGAGGAAGGCTGGGGAAGGTGGTGGCACACTGGAAGGCACACCAACGGCAAGGGATCGGGACAGCAGCGACCGTATTTGTGTGGGGAAGGTGATCGGGGAAGAAGGAGAAATCGGGGGCAAAAACGTAATTTTCCAAAATGTTTGTTTTTTTAATTTATAATATGTATATATATATATACTTTATACTATATATTAAAATAATATTAAATTGCACACATTAAATATACACCACACATATATAATTTAATATTTTAATAATTTATACTAAATAAAAATAATTAAATAACAATAAAACTAATAAATAATTAATAAAATATTAGGGTAATATTAAACCCTAATTAAATAAATAATTACATGTATACACGGTGTTTAATATTTTAAAATATGTATGAGTTCATGCAAATCCGTAAATATATTTAAAATAATTAATAATAAATTATTTACGTGAAAATTTCCCCGAAAATAAAAGTCTCGGGAAAATTTTACGTAAAGCACTGTAAATAATACACAATAATTAAAATAGGTTTTAAATACATATCAACTCGTAAAAATATCATAATATATATGCAAAAATTATTAACACTGCATATCCCGATGTAGTATTAAAATATTTAAAAACACGGGATATTATAGAAAGTAAATTCATCCACTTCATGAAATCATGTGCGAAAAGCATATCTCATGACCTTTGATTATAATGGCTTTCTTTTATTAGCTTCCTAGAGTTTAGATGTTTAGTTAACAACTTTGTGTTGAGAGTTTATAAACTCTAATCAATCTAATGCTTGTTTTGCACTAAAATGAGGGGAAGAATATGCAAAAATAAAATCTATGGAATTACAGTATAAATTGCTTGAGTTTCAGAGTATCATTTCAGTCTTTTGAATGATAAATGTGCATATAATCTACTCTAATGCTCAGAAATGAGTATGAGTACAAAATCCCTTAACGGTATCCATATTGAGTAATATGAGAAAGGCGAGGAAATACTAAAAGGAGAATCAAAATAAGAGCAAGCATAATTTACTCCAATGCTAAAAAATGAGTAAGAGTATTGTAATATCCCGTGTTTTTAAAATATTTTTACACTGTACCGGGATATGTAGTGTCAATAATTTTTGTATATTATATGATATTTTTACGAGTTAATATGTATTTAAAACCTATTTTTAATACTGTGTTTTATCTACAGTATTTTACGTAAAATTTTCCCGGGACTTGCATTTTCGGGGAAATTTTCAAGTAAATATTTTAATATTAATTATTTTAAATATATTTTCGAACTTGCATGGACTCATACGTATTTTTAAAATACTAAATAAAGCCTACGTGTGTGTATATTTATTTAATTAGGGTTTAGTATTACCCTAATATTTTATTTATTATTTATTAGTTTTATTGTTATTTAATTATTTTTATTTAGTATAAATTATTAAAATATTAAATTTTATGTGTGTGGTGTATATTTGATGTGTGTAATTTAATATTATTTTAATATATAGTATAAAGTATATATATATACATATGTATATTAAAATTTGTCAAATTACAAAAGATTTAGAAAATTACAAAACTGCCCCCGACTACTCCTTCTTCCTCCCGATCCTTCTCCTCGCCGTTCGGACGCCTGTCATGCCGTTTCTTCACCGTGGGTGTGCCGTCCGGTGTTCCACCGCCTTCCCCAACCATTTCCGCCGTCTGAGGTAGCCGTTTCAGGCGTCTGGAAGTCGATTTTGGCCGGAGAAGCCGAAAATCGATCCACCGTCGATCACACCGATTCCGGCCACCGTTTTCGACACCGCCGGTCTCTTTCTTCTCCTTGAGCTCCGGTGAGTGTGATTCTAGCTTTGGTTTGAGCTGAATTGGTCTAGATTTGCTTAGGTTTCGAATTTTTAATTTCGGCCTATTAGGGTTTTTGATTTTTTTGAGCTTTGAATTGATTGATTCATGAAAAATACCTTCACAAATGTTTATCCTAGTAGCTTAATATACATGTATGAATTTTTGTAGAATTTTTGGAGATTTTTTGGATTTTTGGGTATTTTTGAATATTTTAATATTATTTTCTAATTTTCGGAAATTAATTATTTAAATTATGAAATTGGGATTTATGGTTAAATTAGGTGTTAAAATGAATTATAGGAATTTATTTGGAATTTTTAAGAATTTTTAAGTATTTATTTTTAATTATTGAAGTTTATGTGATTTTGGAAAATTAGGGTTAAATGTGTTTTTATTTGAATTTAATTGGTTAATTGGGTTTAATTATTAATATTATTGATAAATATGTTGAGAAAATTAATTTTGGATAATTGTATAATTTTTGGTGAATTTTTGAAGTAATTTAAGTATATTTATATATATAGGAGTATTTTGGTAATTTTACCCTAAATTGTCTAAAAATGTAATTTAATTGGTTTTAATAGTTATTTAAGGTATAAAAATGATTTCTATAAATTATTTAGTATTTTTAACTAATTAAAACTATTTTTCGTAAATGATTTTCAATTATATATATAATATACGATTTTTCAAATAAAATGAGTTTTTGTTGGTTTTTACAGTGTTTTAAGGTTAATTATGTAATTTCTACTTATAAAATGTATTTCTAGGTTGTAAGGATATTTTTGGTATATCTGGAATTATTCTGTGTTTGTGGACCCCGGTCGGTGGACTGTAGTTTGGAGTCCGACCGTGGGATTTTGATTGTGTTGAGCCTATTTCTCGAAGTGTATTTCTTTGCAGGGTCGGCTCTACTCTTTTGAGTAGAGAGATGTCCGTTTTACAGAGGAGGTTCTGCCGGATTTTCGGTAGAATTCTCATAAAACGTGATGTCCAGTCGAACCCTAAATTCCGATTCTGTGTTTAATACTCTAGATTGAATTCTAGGATTTCTGTTAGGGTTATTCTGATGTCGATTACTTATTTCTTGTTTAGTTGCGCCGAGACCGAGGGCTAGTGGACCAGGCCTGTCGGACCCGTCTCGTGGAGCGCACTAAGTGAGTTACTATACTATATATATATGCTTAGGATGCATGATTTAGAAATGCATGATTTAGGTTGATTAAATATGCATGAATAATTTGATTATTTCTTAAGTTTACTTTAAGTATATTTTTGGTATATATTAAATCATATGCATGTTTTGTAAATAAAATATATTCAAAATGTTTTTAAATATATTTCCAACTTAATATATGATTATTGTTATTATGGCATGTTTTATTTTATTTTTAGGCTTGATACGGGTTCCGGATTCGAAAGAATTCCCGTTCCCTAGCGCCGGTCATGGCCCCTGTTTTGGGTCGTGACAAAGTTGGTATCAGAGCGGAGTTCTGTGTCAGGGCTTAGTTATGAGAGTTGTGGCCCTAGTTTTTAAAGTTGTGTTTTCTATTGGTAACTACTGCAGTGTATTAGGCTCGAGTATGTCTTGATAAGTATTCCTTGCTTTAGTTTTCAGCGTTATTCCTCCGTTGTCTGTTTTGTCTGAACCTTTCCGTTTGTCTTTTCAGTATGAGGAGGCGAGCGTGTGTCGCACCACCGGTCGTTGAGGCCGAGGATAATGAGTCTTTTCAGGATGAGGTTTTACCTCCTGAGTCACCAATTAGGCGTAGAGGTCGTGGCAGAGGTAGACCTCGAGGAGCGACAGGTCGCCGTAGGCAGAGAGAGTTACAGGACAAGGAGCCTGTAGAGCCTGAGTTTGATGTTCCTGTTCCTCCAGTTGTTCAGCCTGTTCAGCCTGCCTATCAGCAGGGTATGTCTGACCCTGAGGCAGCTTTGTTCTATGCCCGAGTTGGCAGGATTGCTTTCGATGGTACTTCTGATCCGTTAGATTTTCTGCATGCGATTAAGACTAGGACTCGGACTGCTCATACCGAGTACCAGCGGATCATGATTGTTGAGTTGTCTGTTGAGGGACTAGCTCTAGATTGGTTTATTCAGATGATCCAGCCTTATATGATGACGATGACATGGGCTCAGTTTCGAGAGCGATTCATGAGGAGATTCTGTCCAGAGCCTCTTCGTTTGAGTTATCGTCTTCGTCTGACCAATATTTCTTGTGGAGATCGATCAGTAGAGGAGTATACCCGAGAGTTTCTTCATCTGGGTAGATATGCTGAGGATCTGATGCGAGATCAGTATTTCACGGTTACTACGTATGTTACTGGTTTGGGTTCAGCTTTTGCTGGTATGCCTACATCAGGTCTTACTCTCGAGTCTGTGATTGAGCTAGCTAAGGAGATTGAGCTGAGGTTAGTTAGGCAGGGAGCGATGCCTGATTATTACCAGTTGGGAGTTCAGTCGAGTGGATTACAGGCTACTCCGTATTCGAGTTTTCATGTTGGATCGAGTAGTCAGCAGCGAGGTTCGACTTAGCAGAGTCAGAGACAGCAGCAGCGAGTGCATCGAAGCAGTAGACATGGCCGTGGAGGTCAGCATAGATCATTCAGATTTGGGTCAGGTGCTTCGAGCAGCAGCAGTGGTCGTAGTTCTGGATTAGCTGCCAGCGTTTGCCAGACCTGTGGTAGAGTCCATCAGGGACCGTGTTATCTGACACCACTGACATGCTTCAGATGCGGGCAGACAGGACATTTTGCCAGATCATGTCCTTATTCTGGGTATCAACAGCAGCAGATTCCGCGATTCCCACAGCAGTCGATTGCTAGTGCAGCACCCGTGCCATTTCAGTTACCACCAGCCCAGCATCAGAGTTCTACTCAGTTTGTTCCACAGCAGAGTCGTGGTAGAGGTACTAGAGGAGGTGCCAGAGGTGTTGGCCAGGCTTCTACCAGTCAGCAGGGAGGTCGAGGTCAGGCCAGAGTTTTCCATCTGACTCAGCAGGATGCTCAGGCATCTAATGCAGTCGTGGCAGGTATTGTTTCTGTTTGTTACCTGGATGCATGGGTTTTGTTTGATCCGGTTGCCACGCATTCATTTGTTTCTCCTGTTTTTGCTTCTAAATCTTGTTGGCAAGCTTCGAGGATGGCTTTTCCTTTGTCTGTTGCCACTCCTCTGAGCGATTCCTTGGACACCGATATTGTTCTTTCTGGTTGTCCAGTTCTCGTGGGAGATAGAGAATTATCTGCTGATTTGATTTTATTGGATGTGATGGAGTTTGATGTTATTTTGGGAATGGATTGGTTATCTCAGCACTTTACCGTGGTAGATTGCAGGAATAAGGAGGTGACTTTTAGAATTCCTGGTGAAGAAGATTTTAAGTTTGTTGGTGATAGGAGTTCAGCACCTCAGAATGTTATTTTTGCTATTTCAGCTAGGAAGTTGTTGAAGAAAGGTTGTCAGGGGTTTTTGGCATTGGTTAGGGATACGTTAGTGGAGAAGTTGTCACTCACAGATGTTCCTGTTGCTTGTGAGTTTCCTGATGTTTTTCCCGAGGAGTTGCCAGGTTTACCACCTCATAGAGAGATTGAATTCTGTATTGATGTGGTTCCAGGTACTACTCCTATATCTATGCCACCCTATCGTATGGCTCCTGCAGAGTTGAAAGAGTTGAAGGAACAGTTGCAAGAGTTGTTGGATAAAGGTTTCATTAGACCTAGTGTTTCTCCTTGGGGTGCACCAGTCTTGTTTGTGAAGAAGAAGGATGGTACCCTGAGACTGTGCATTGACTACAGAGAGCTGAATAAGGTGACAGTGAAGAACAAGTATCCTCTCCCGAGGATAGATGATTTGTTTGATCAGCTCCAGGGTGCACAGTTCTTTTCCAAGGTTGACTTGAGGTCGGGTTATCATCAGCTGCGTATTAGTGAAGCTGATATTCCTAAGACAGCATTTCGCACTAAATATGGTCATTATGAGTTTCTGGTGATGTCTTTTGGTTTGACTAATGCACCAGCAGCTTTTATGGATCTGATGAACAGGGTATTCAGACCGTATGTGGATCAGTTTGTAGTAGTCTTCATTGATGATATACTGGTATATTCAAGGAGTATGGAAGAGTATGTATATCATTTGAGGATTGTACTACAGACATTGAGAGATCATCAGCTTTATGCTAAATTCTCGAAGTGTGATTTCTAGATGGAGAGTGTTTCTTTTCTTGGACACGTAGTGTCTAAAGAAGGTATTCAGGTTGATCCACAGAAGATTGAGGCAGTGTCTGAATGGCCTAGACCTACTTCTGTCATAGAGATTCGGAGTTTTCTAGGTTTAGCTGGGTATTATAGGCGATTTGTGCAGGATTTTTCCAGGATAGCAGCCCCTATGACTCGCTTGACTTAGAAGAATGTTAGATTCGAGTGGTCAGAAGCTTGTGAGAATAGTTTTCAGTTGTTGAAGGAGAAGTTGACCACAGCGCCAGTATTAGCTTTACCTAATAGTGTGGATAAGTTCACAGTTTACTATGATGCCTCTGGAATTGGTCTTGGTTGTGTGTTGATGCAGAATGGAAGGGTGATAGCCTATGCTTCGAGGCAGTTGAAGAAGCATGAGCAGAACTATCCTACACATGACCTTGAGATGGCTGCAGTAATCTTTGCTTTGAAGATTTGAAGACATTATTTGTACGGGGTGACTTGTGAGATATTTACTGATCACAAGAGCCTTAAGTACATTTTCCAGCAGAGAGATTTGAATCTGAGGCAGAGAAGATGGTTGGAATTGTTGAAGGATTATGATTGCGAGATTCTTTACCATCCGAGTAAAGCTAATGTTGTAGCAGATGCCTTGAGTAGGAAGTCCTCAGGTAGTCTTGCTCACATCGGTGTTGAGAGGAGACCATTGATCCAAGAGTTGCATCTGATGGTGGATCAAGGTCTGATGATGAAGATTAGTAGATCAGGTGGACTGCTAGCTCAGTTTAAAGTACGATCTGTACTGAGGGATAGGATTAAAGCAGCTCAGAGCCGAGATCCTATTCTGGAAGAGCTTGCAGAGAATGTCAGAGCAGGGAAGTTCACTGATTTCACACTTGATGATGATGGTGTGTTGTGGATCAGTGGTAGACTGTGTGTTCCTGATGTGGATGATTTGAGAGAAGAGATTTTAGAGGAAGCACATTCTACAGCTTACAGCGTACATCCAGGTGTCACTAAGATGTACCACAGTATCAGAGATTTATACTGGTGGGACGGATTGAAGAAAGATGTTGCTGATTATGTTGCTAAGTGTTTGACATGTCAGCAAGTGAAAGCCGAACATCAGAAGCCTTCTGGGAAGCTTCAGCCTCTTCCTATTCCCGAGTGGAAGTGGGAAAGGATAGCTATGGATTTTGTGGTCGGTTTACCTCGTTCGAAGGATGGATACGATTCCATCTGGGTGATTGTAGATAGGTTGACGAAGTCTGCACATTTCTTGCCTGTGAAAGCCACATATTCAGTTGCAAGATTGGCGAAGTTGTACGTGAAGCATATTGTGTGCCTTCATGGAGTACCTGTGTCCATTGTGTCAGATAGAGGTTCGGTGTTTACTTCTCATTTTTGGCAGAAGTTGCAGGAAGCGATGGGCACTAGGTTGGATTTCAATACAGCTTTTCATCCTCAGACAGATGGCCAGTCTGAGAGGACGATCCAGACACTGGAAGATATGTTGAGAATGTGTGTCTTGGATTTGGGAGGTAGCTGGGATGATCGTTTATCGCTTGTTGAGTTTGCATATAATAACAGCTACCATAGCAGTATTGGTATGGCACCGTATGAGGCGTTATATGGAAGGAAGTGTAGATCCCCATTGAGTTGGGATGAGATTGGTGAGAGAGCTTTGACTAGACCAGAGATGGTTCAGGATGCTGCAGAGAAAGTCACCGTGATTAAGCGCAGATTAAAGACCGCAGTAAGCAGACAGAAGAGTTATGCGGATCCTAGGCGCAGAGATGTGGAGTTTCAGGTTGGAGATTTTGTTTTTCTGAAAGTATCTCCGATGAAGGGTGTGATGAGATTTGGCAGGAAGGGTAAGTTAGCACCGAGATACATTGGACCGTTTGAGATTCTGGAGAGAGTTGGCACTGTTGCATATCGGTTGGATTTGCCTCCGAGTATGTCACAGGTGCATCCAGTATTTCATATCTCGATGTTGAGGAAGTATATCTCAGATCCTTCACACGTGTTGCAACCTGACAGTGTGGAAGTGAGTGAAGATTTGACGTTTGTGGAAGAACCTGTGGCGATCGTAGATTATCAAGTTCGACAGTTGCGATCGAAGCAGATTCCGATGGTCAAGGTTCTGTGGCGCAGCGACAGAGTTGAAGAGCATACGTGGGAGACTGAAGCTGAGATGCGAGCTTCTTACCCGTATCTCTTTCCTTCTTGATCTTGTTTTCTGGAATTCGGGGACGAATTCTTGTAAGGGGGGAAGACTGTAATATCCCGTGTTTTTAAAATATTTTTACACTGTACCGGGATATGCAGTGTCAATAATTTTTGTATATTATATGATATTTTTACGAGTTAATATGTATTTAAAACCTATTTTTAATACTGTGTTTTATCTACAATATTTTACGTAAAATTTTCTCGGGACTTACATTTTCGGGGAAATTTTCACGTAAATATTTTAATATTAATTATTTTAAATATATTTTCGAACTTGCATAGACTCATACGTATTTTTAAAATACTAAATAAAGCCTACGTGTGTGTATATTTATTTAATTAGGGTTTAGTATTACCCTAATATTTTATATATTATTTATTAGTTTTATTGTTATTTAATTATTTTTATTTAGTATAAATTATTAAAATATTAAATTTTATGTGTGTGGTGTATATTTGATGTGTGTAATTTAATATTATTTTAATATATAGTATAAAGTATATATATATACATATATACATTAAAATTTGTCAAATTACAAAAGATTTGGAAAATTACAAAACTGCCCCCGACTACTCCTTCTTCCTCCCGATCCTTCTCCTCGCCGTCCGGATGCCTGTCACGTCGTTTCTTCACCGTGGGTGTGCCGTCCAGTGTGCCACTGTCTTCCCCAACCATTTCCGCCGCCTGAGGTAGCCGTTTCCGGCGTCTGGAAGTCGATTTTGGCCGGAGAAGCCGAACATCGATCTATCATCGATCACGTCGATTTCGGCCACCGTTTTCGACACCGCTAGTCTCTTTCTTCTCCTTGAGCTCCGGTGAGTGTGATTCTAGCTTTGGTTTGAGCTGAATTGGTCTAGATTTGCTTAGGTTTCGAATTTTTAATTTCGGCCTATTAGGGTTTTTGATTTTTTTGAGCTTTGAATTGATTGATTCATGAAAACTACCTTCACAAATGTTGATCCTAGTAGCTTAATATACATGTATGAATTTTTGTAGAATTTTTGGAGATTTTTTGGATTTTTGGGTATTTTTGAATATTTTAATATTATTTTCTAATTTTCGGAAATTAATTATTTAAATTATGAAATTGGGATTTATGGTTAAATTAGGTGTTAAAATGAATTATAGGAATTTATTTGGAATTTTTAAGAATTTTTAAGTATTTATTTTTAATTATTGAAGTTTATGTGATTTTGGAAAATTAGGGTTAAATGTGTTTTTATTTGAATTTAATTGGTTAATTGGGTTTAATTATTAATATTATTGATAAATATGTTGAGAAAATTAATTTTGGATAATTGTATAATTTTTGGTGAATTTTTGAAGTAATTTAAGTATATTTATATATATAGGGGTATTTTGGTAATTTTACCCTAAATTGTCTAAAAATGTAATTTAATTGGTTTTAATAGTTATTTAAGGTATACAAATGATTTCTATAAATTATTTAGTATTTTTAACTAATTAAAACTATTTTTCGTAAATGATTTTCAATTATATATATAATATACGGTTTTTCAAATAAAATGAGTTTTTGTTGGTTTTTACAGTGTTTTAAGGTTAATTATGTAATTTCTACTTATAAAATGTATTTCTAGGTTGTAAGGATATTTTTGGTATATCTGGAATTATTCTGTGTTAGTGGACCCCGGTCGGTGGACTGTAGTTTGGAGTCCGACTGTGGGATTTTGATTGTGTTGAGCCTATTTCTCGAAGTGCATTTCTTTACAGGGTTGGCTATACTCTTTTGAGTAGAGAGATGTCCATTTTACAGGGGAGGTTCTGCCGGATTTTCGGTAGAATTCTTGTAAAACGTGATGTCCAGTCGAACCCTAAATTCCGATTCTGTGTTTAATACTCTAGATTGAATTCTAGGATTTCTGTTAGGGTTATTCTGATGTCGATTACTTATTTCTTATTTAGTTGCACCGAGACCGAGGGCTAGTGGACCAGGCCTGTCGGACCCGTCTCGTGGAGCGCACTAGGTGAGTTACTATACTATATATATATGCTTAGGATGCATGATTTAGAAATGCATGATTTAGGTTGATTAAATATGCATGAATAATTTGATTATTTCTTAAGTTTACTTTAAGTATATTTTTGGTATATATTAAATCATATGCATGTTTTGTAAATAAAATATATTTAAAATGTTTTTAAATATATTTCCAACTTAATATATGATTATTGTTATTATGGCATGTTTTATTTTATTTTTAGGCTTGCTACGGGTTCCGGATTCGAAAGAATTCCCGTTCCCTAGCGCCGGTCCTGGCCCTTGTTTTGGGTCGTGACAAGTATTAACATGAACCTTTAGCAGTATCCACGCTGAGTAATATAGGAAGGGCGGGGGAATACTAAAAGAGGACCATATAAAAAGCTGTTATATTTACTCCAATGCTCTGTAAGAGTATGAGTATCCAAAGGACCTTTCCAATGATATCCACACTGAGTAATATTAGAAAGGCAGGGGAATACTCAGATAAGGAAGAAAAATATAAAAATAACTCAAAGACTATTTCAATACTCAGAATTTGATCTTTTTATGCTCAATTTTCATGAGTTTTGTTTAGTAAATTATCTCTAAAATTAGGTGTGGAAGTAAGCTCTTCACTTGGTAAAAAATACGTTCTCATCATAAGATAGTTAATGATACCTCTGACCTTTATGAATTGCAAATAAATGATAGTCATGAAAATAAAAAATAGTGAGATTCGTTGAGTGCACGCTATCTCATGATAAAGTGATGAATTTTCTTATAAAGTTTCAATATATATATATATATATATATATACTTTTTATAACAATCATCATATTAAAACTAACTTCAATAAGTCTTCAGGAACAATAAGTCTAGAAGAAGAAGATAAACCCAATATGTGAAATCAGCACTAGTGTTATCAAGTCAATTAAAGTCAACAACCAACCAAGATAGTTGATCAGAGTCAATCAATAAAAATTCAAAGACAATCAGCTAAAAAATTCCAATCAGTCAACACAATCGATCAATATAAAATCTCTAAATCCTAGTCAACTTGAAATTCCAATGTGATGTTTGCATCTGCATACATTGCACTTCATCTCAGTTATATGCTACATAATAGCTATAACACAATTTTCAAATTCACCTTGTTATATGCTACATAATAGCTATAACATAGTTTTCATATTCACTTTGTTATATGCTTCATAGTAGCTATAACTCAAATTTTAAAACTCATGATTTGCTAAACACTACATAGTAGTTATAGCATATTTTCGTTAAATGTTCCATAGGAAATATAGCAAAACTTTCAATCACAGTTACTAGATATTCCAGAGGAACTATAGTACAATTTGTTAAACACTACACAATAGTTATAGCATATTTTCGCTAAATGTCCCACAGGAAATATAGTGAAAATCATGATCACTAGACATCCCATAGGGAATATAGTGAAAATCATGATCGTTAAACGTCCCACAAGGAATATAGTGTCACCTGTTAAACATCCCATAGGGAACATAGCAAAATACACTAAACATAGTGATATCATCACTGCTATATGTTCCATAGGAATTATAGTGTGTTTTCAAAATACACTGAATGCAGTGTCAATCGCTATTCACTGAACGTAGTGATAGCATCATCGCTATATGTTCCATTGGAACTATAGCCTATTTTTAAAATACATTGAATGCAGTGTCAATCGCTATTCACTGAACACAGTGATAACATTACCATTATATGTTCCATTGAAACTATAGAACGTTTTCAAAATACACTGAATGCAGTGCCAATTACTATTCACTGAACATGGTGATAGCATCACCGCTATATATTCCATGGGAACTATAGTATGTTTTCAAAATGCATTGAACACAGTGCCAACTGCTATTCACTAAACATAGTGATGGCATCACTACTATATGTTCTATAGGAACTATAACATGTTTTAAAATACACTAAACGCAGTGTCAACTGCTATTCACTGAACACAATGATAACATCATTACTATATATTCAATAGGAACTATAATATGTTTTCAAAATACACTAAACATAGTGCCAACCGCTATTCACTAAACATAGTGATATTATCACCACTATATGTTCCACTGGAACTATAAAATGTTTTCAAAATACACTGAACACAATGTTAACCGCTATTCACTGAACACAGTGATAGCATCACCGCTATATGTTCCACAAGAACTATAACTTGTTTTCAAAATGCACTGAACGCAATGTCAATCACTATTCACTGAACACAGTGATAGCATCACCACTATATGTTCCATAAGAACTATAGCCTATTTTCAAAATGCACTGAACATAGTGTCAATTGCTAATCATTTAACATAGTGATAGCATCACAACTAGAAATTCCACAGGAATTCTAGTTTTCCTTAAACCACATGCAACATGACATAGTGCCATGCATGGTCACGGTACACATGTAAGTATCCTAACTCTTTTCTTTGAAATTGTATGCTTATTTACTTTGCCATAATTTGTCAAGCAAATAGCAACAAAGGGGGGCAAAGCACCCAATTTCAGGATAGTCGAGTGTGGATGTGACAAAGAACTCCAGTGATGAACATTTGTTATAAATAGGTTTACAGATATTAATTTTTGGATATCAGGACTTAATTGCAGTTTTTTAAGAACTTAATTGTAATGTTTTTCTAGAGGTCCTAATTGAAAATTTTTTAATTCTTTTAGAGGTTTTTTGAAATTAAATGTTAAAAAATTAAACATTACCAATCAGAATTACAGAACGGGAATTGTAGAATTTCGATCAGAATTATGGAATTCCTATCAGAATTGTACTATTCCGATCGACTTCTTTTTCATTTTTAATGAATTTTTATTTTTGAAAATATTTTTTTCTTTTTTTCTCATTGGTAAAAAAAATAATAATTAGATTTTTTTATCCTGATAATTATTCGTTATCAAGAGATTCAAATTTTTTTTTTTTTAAAAAAATCCTCTCATTTATCATGTGATTTGATAATAATGTAAGGTGGATTTGTTGGGGTTGGATAAATCTATGGATTTGGAATTCAAAAGGGGCTCTCTTTTTCTTTCTTATATATATATATATATATTTTTTCTTTGGTTTTCTTCTTTTGAAAAAATAAAAACAAAGAAAAAAACACACAGAAAGCAAAAGAGAAAAAAGACAGAGAATTTTAAGACAAAAAAAGTTACTGTTATTAAAAAATCAATCAAGCTTGACAAAAAAATAATGAAAGTTTGTAGATCCTATTCCAAAAACACAATAAATCAACATTCTCTGAGGAGCTAATCAAACAACATCAGACTCCATCCTATTCTTCTCTTCTTTTTCTTTCTATTTTTTTTATTTTTTTTATTTTACTTTTATTTTTATTTTACTTTCTAACCATTTTATTGTTTTCTATTTTTTGTGTTTTTTATTTCAATGGTGGGATGGCTAGCCTAGGATGGAATTAAAATCAACCCATGAAAATCCATCGAATGCCATGGATTAGAACTCTGTATTAATTTAATGTAGATTTAGTTTTATTATTTAATTTTTCTATCTCTGTGTTTTTATTATTTATTTAGTTTATTAGGCTGTGTAATTAATTAACTTTAATTTTTGTGTAGGGATTATAATAGTCCTAATAGTGGAAATAATGATAATATATTTACTTTTTTGCACTTTAAAAATGATTAGTAAATTAGGGTTTATTTGGTAAACCTTAATAAAATTAATGGTGGCTGTAGATTAATATTAGGTTGCATGAAATCAAATTAGAGTTTTTTTTAGAAAATATAATTTTAATTGCTTGTTTGATCTTTTATTTGATTGTTTAATTTTTTTTTTTTATGTTTTTGGGCTTGTTGTTTATTTTTGTACATTTCAGGCCCCAACTCCACGTTTAGGATTAATATATTTAAAATAGACCTTTAAAATTGGACCTACATTTAATTAACTCTAAAATCAATTTAGGCCCATTAGGTTAATTTAGACTTAGGTCCACCTTCTAGTTTGAATAAAATTAACTTAGTCTTAACTTAGCCCATAAAGCATTTCTTTTAAAAATAAATAGACTTAAGCTCATTTTTCACTTAAATTAAAATTAATTAGAACTAGACTCATTAATTCAAACTCAATCCAAATCAATTGTCTATAAAATCGATAGATTTAGGCCCACTTTTTAGAATTAAAATAAGTAAACTTAGACTCATTAATTAACTTAAAATGTAGGTCCACCTTTAGCTTTATTTCACTTATAAATAAAACATGTAGACTTAGCTCATTTAAATTAAAATCAATATAAATTAGACTAATGTAGGGACACTGTGATCTATGTGGATGCATTTTTTATGTGCCATTTCATGACTAGTTGCCTTGGGTTAAATGTATGCTAAATTAGGGTTTAAATGAAATTGCGTGTAAATGGGAATAATTTAGTAGTTAATAAAGTAATTCTAAATGAACACAAGACTAAGAGAAGTTAGTATTTCATATTTAGAATCTCCTAGCTGCAGTGCTAGCTTTCTTTTAAAGAATCGAGTACCACCACTTTCAATTTGTTCCAGTTATTACCCTAGGTGGTGACTTCCTATCTCCATGATATGTCTTTGTGATATAGTAATAGTGTGTTCTCTAGAGCCCTGAGCTCAAACAGTATGGCAGTTGCTAAAATCTTGGACGCACACTAAACCTCACCGTCTACACATATACTCAAGATAGTTTGAGCTTTCTTACTTGTTGCTCAGGCTCTAAAGAGGTACTATACATATATGGTTTCTACTGCGATCTATCTTCTAAATAGACTGCCATCCTAGGTTCTGGACTTTCAAACTCCCCTTCAGACTCTTGGTCGGTATGCACACGTACCTTCAATTTTAATGCTTCCACCTCGGGTATTTGGCTCAATAGCCTATATTCACCTCCCTAAAACTTAGTGGACCAAACTTGATCCTTGTGCAGTTCGGTGTGTTTTCTTGGGCTATAGAGGTCATATAAAGGGATATTGGTGTTGTGATCCTACTACTCGACGCCTATACACTACTTTAAATGTCACGTTTTAAGAATCTGACATGTTTTTTATACACTGAGATTCTCATTCTTTCTTCAAGGGGAGAATACAAGTAAAGAAAAGAATTGGATATCAGAAAACTGGCTAAGTTGAGGATTAGCAAGCTCCAAGCATAATGAGGAAAGAAACTCATAATTCAAGCATTATAAGAAACGAAACTCAGAATTCGAGCATGATATGGGGACGAATGGAAACTCAAAATCCAAGCATGATGAAGGAAATAGAAAATCAAAATTTAAGCATGATAAGGGGATGGGTGGAAAGTTAGAACATGATGAAGGAAATAGAAACTCAGTGTCCGAGTATGCTGGTGAAGACTAAACCGAACTTAGAAACTTAGAAACCCCTCCCTCGACTGTCCAAAGTTATCTATCTCTTGAGAATATTCCTGAGGTATAGTCTTTAAACTCTCCTTTAAATTTAAATTCCCTTATTCATAAATTACCTTTTAGACATAACCGGGGAAAGCAACCAAATCGATACTCACCCGACCATAAAATAAGGAAGGAAGATACTCTATTGCTCAATATGTATCCACTCAGAGACTTTCAGATCCTTTAAAAGCTTTTGCACAAAAGCTCTCAGTTGAGTGTGTTCCTCGTAATGTGCAAAAGGCATTAACAGAACCTCGGTGGACTCAAGCCATAAAGGATGAGATGACTGCTCTTTAAAAGAATAACACTTGGAATCTCATTTAGTTGCCAAAGGGAAAAAGAACTATAGGATGGAAATTAGTGTTCTCTATCAAACATAAAGCAAATGGATCGATATAAAGATACAAGGCAAATGGGTATACTCAAACTCATAGAATTGACTACCAGAAGACATTCTCCCCTATTGCAAAGTTGAACATAGTAAGGGTGTTAATATCTCTTTCTGCAAATTAGATTACCCCTTTCATCAATTTAACGTAAAAAATGCATTCTTATATGGAGATCTAAAGGAAGAGGTGTACATAGATATTCTGCCAAGCTTCACTACCTCACAAGCTGGATGTGTATGTAAACTATAAAAGGCACTGTATAGTCTAAAGCAGTCCCTACGAGCATGGTTTGGTCGGTTCAGCTTTGCAATAAAGAAATATGAGTTCAACCAAAGTAACTCAGATCATACACTATTTCTAAAGCATCAGGATGGCAGGATAATAACCTTGATTATATATGTAGATGATATGATCATCACAAGGAATGATAAGGAAGAAATCTCAAATCTCCAAAGACATTTAGCATGCGAGTTTGAAATGAAGAATCTTAGGGGTTTAAAATACCTTTTGGGCATTGAAGTAGCTCAATTGAAACAAGGCATATCCTTTTCCCAAAGGAAATATACACTTCACTTACTAGCAGGGACTAGAATGCTAGATTGTAAACCGACAGACACTTATAATGACAAATTAATGGATCAAATGCCAACAGATAAGACCAATACCAATGACTAGTAGGAAATCTAATCTATCTATCCCATACTAAACCATACATTGCATATGTAGTAAGTTTGGTAAGTCAATTTATGCATAATCTGAGTATAGATCACTTGAGAGCAGTATTCCAAATTTTGAGGTACCTTAAATCATTGCCTAAAAGAGGACTTATGTTCAGAAAGCACAATCACTTAAATATTGATGGATATACATATGCCAACTAGGCAAAAAGCTCAGATAGAAAGTTAACATCAGGATACTTCACCTTTGTTAGTGGTAATCTCGTCACGTGGAGAAGTAAGAAACAGAAAGTGGTTGCCTTGTTAAGTACAAAAGCCGAGTTTAGATGTATATCAAAAGGATTATATGAGCTCCTCTAGTTAAAAAGCTTATTGAGTGAGATTGGCTATTCTCCAAAAGTAGAGATGAACTTACACTATGATAATCATGCAACTATTCAGATTGCTCATAATCCGGTTCAACATGATTGGACTAAACATGTGGAAATGGATAGGCACTTTATCAAAGAGAAACTTGAAGCCAAGATAGTCAAATTTTCTTTTGTAAAATATGAAGACCAGTTAGCAGATATACTGACAAAAGTTGTCTCAAGCCGAGTATTCTGTGATTCACTGAGCAAGTTAGGCATTGATGATATCTATGCATGAACTTGAGGGGGGAATGTTGAATAGTGTGAATAGAATAATTATAAAATTAGGAAGTGAGAATATTGAGGGAGGAAATCAAGGAATTGATTTGTGTAAATTAGGAATGATTGATGTAAATTAGTGATTTTATTACCAAAGATAGATGTGTGTTACACTACAACAAAATTGCTCATTTATTACAATTAAAATTATTACAAATAGTTTAAAATTGTCACAATATATTAATTGTGACAATAAAAAATTGTCACGGAGTTGTCACATAATACCCCATGCAAAAAGTATACTGTAAAATATGTCAATAAAAAATTGTTACTAATAGCATTTTTTTTATGACAATAAATTTAAAGTCACAAAAATTATTATTTGTGGCAACATATATTGTAACAATTTAAATTATAATTGTCACATAAAAATTATATTGTCACAAATACAATACTATTTTTTATGATAATATAAATTTATTGTTACAAAAAATACGAATAGTGACATTATTAATTGTCACATTAATTATACTAACTAATCAATATTATATTAGTTACAATTTCACTATGTCACTTTAATAATTTATTCATTTGTAGATGATATAGTAACAATATTATGCTGTCACTAATTTATTGTACATTATTACAATTGTCATAAATTAATTGACTCAAAAAATTATCAGTGACAATGAAAAGTGACACAAATTTTTAATTCATGACAATAAAAATGTCACAAAAAAATTAATTTGTGACATGAGACAATGACACATACTATTAAATCATTTTTAGCAATGAAACATGTCTTTGATAATTTTGTATTAGTATTAGTGTTCCTAAATTTTTATCATTATAATGGTAGATTATAATCAATTAAATAAATCAATCGATTATAATGGTAGATTAAAATTTGATGAAAAAATAAGTGACTAAAAGTCATTCAAAATAAATCAATTAAAATTTTAATTGATTTATTTGGATTATTTTTATACTTTATTGCCAAAAACTCAATTTTCTCATTGTAATTTTTTCACTTTGGAGTTTTTGTTAATAATTAATAATCAATTTTAAATTGAAAATATATTACTAACAACATAAATTACGTAACGAAAAATCAAATAAAAAATGTAGGATATAAACATTTTTTAAACCTACAGAGAAAATAATTGAATAAATAAGAATTCGATGGCATTTGTTGCCTTAAACCACCTAGTTGGTAACCACATTATCACAATTTCTCCTTATGATTTATTGCATTGGTTGAATCATGATGTAATAGGAGTTGCGTCTTCCTGAGCTATATTGTTGTGATTGCTTGGCTGTTGCCACCTTTTTTCCAGAAAAAAAAAAAATTCCCACAAAGCCTTTGCTAAAAACAAATAAAATAGAAGCCTTTCAACAAATTTGTTGGCCATTACAGCAAGATCATTATCTTTGGGTCTTCATTGGTATTAGGTACCACCAGAGGGTTTAAGTAATTAGCTTTTGTGTGGTTTTGTGGGAGTGTCCAAAAAAAAAAAGGAAAAAGATGAAATAAAGAAAGGATTAGCTCAACAATGAAAATATATAGAGGGAATGATTATGTATAATCTTTCCTCTCATCCTTTTATTTTATTGTTTTAAAATTTTATGTTTGATAAAAGTTTTATAGAAAATAATATATATATAATGTTTATCACTAAAATATTTGAAATTTAAAATAAAAAGAAAACAGGATAATGAAAATGAAAGAAGATAAGATCGTGCAAAAAAATTAAACAATAAAGCTAATGGTTACAATTAAAAATTTTCATGTATTTTAAATATTTTAGCGTGAAATATCTATAAATTTAGTTACAATTTTAAATTAAACAATAACTTTAATTATAATAATAGGCTTCTGTAACTATAAATTTCATACTAACAACTTTAATACCATAATACTTTCTTTCTTAATAACTTATGTGACAACTAAATCTGTCGCTAAAATTACTTTAGTTAAAAAAAAAATTAGTGGCTGAATATTTTCAAAAAATTATCATAAATTTTAAATATATTTTTCTGACAAATTGTATATACTTGTCACCGTTAACTTACCAATTAGTAAGAAAATTTTATTTTTTTTTATAGGAATGAATAGTTTTTTATTTTAAAATTAATTAAGTTTTAGTATCCGAATTTGAATTTAGATATACATATCTATAAAAGGAAAAAATGTGAATGAGAAATGAATTTTTTAAATATTTAATTATTGTTAGAATTAAAATTTTAGTTACAATCTGGAATTAATTTTATGTAGTAAAAAAAATGGACGTAAAAATCTCCATAAAAAACTCAATAAAAATATTATACTAAAAATTTAAAAGTTTAGTTTAATTTTTTTAAAATTTTATAGAAATTATTATTCAGTGATAAATTAATAAATTAAATATTGTGACATATCAAAAAATTGTCACTTACTGAATTTTTTTTTTAATAATAAATTTTGTGACCATAAAAATATTGTCACTAATAAGTGAATTCCCCCCTTTTTTTTATAGAAGCAGGTAATTTTTTTTTTTTTAAACTTTTGTGACATATAATATTAAATTGACATGAATATTAAAATTTATTGGTTATGATTTTTAAATTGACATAAAAAATCTATTACATATATTTTGGAGACAACTGTAAAATGTCACCTATAAAATGAATATATTTGTATCAATATTAATTATTATTTATGTTGTGTGACAAGTATAACTTGTCACAAACATATTTTTAGTTACATTTAAAAATATTGTAACAAAAAAGTTCTACTTTTTATTTCATAATAATAATTAGTGACAGTATTGTGACATATTGTCACAAAATTTTAATATATTTATGACAATATAATATTTTTCTATGTATTATTTAATGATAAATTAATAAAATAAAATTTGTGACATATTACAAAATTATTGTCATTTATAAAATTTTTTGGTGACAATCAATTTTGTGACCATAAAAAATATTGTAACTAATAAATGAATTTGTAGCAGTGTTAATACTATATATATGTTTGTATTGTGAAGGAATGTACTGTGAAGGAAAAAATATGAAGAAAAATTCCCTTAATTCTACTCTCAAATCCTTATTGTTAACAGATGATGACGATAATGATTTTTATTGTGATGCTTGTGAGAGAAGAAAGGATCCCAGACTGTGTTTACTATTGTGCACTGGGTTGCCCAATGATTGTTAAGGTGAAGTGGGTAATTTCTGAGGTAAGCTTATGTGTACACTCTTACTCTAAAGACTAATATCATTACACAATGACAATTTCCTTATTCATGTCCAGGTTTCAGCAACACTAAGGGGAAAGCATGGAAATGTAGAATTGATAGTTGTTGGTAGATATATAACTAGCAAAGACTTAGCAGTAGAAGAGATAGAGCAAAATGAGATAGACGAGAGTGCAGGGGAATTAAAAGATGCACAAAGCAGGGCTGCACTATCCTTGGATGACATATTGATTTCCTCAGATGCTGTTGAGAGGAGGCAACTTGATAATGTTGAAGCAATTATGCGAAGGGAAGTAGAGGCAACTATTCTATCACTTGAAAACAAGGATGACACAAAGACATTTGCATACTATTCAGATGAGGCCTTCAAAAGATTCATGGATTCTGCTGTTTTAGAAATGGAGATTCGAAATTTTATCTTGGAACACGAAGAATTCATTTATTTCCAAGATTACTTGGTTCCTCGCACTGTTATCCCCACTTTCCAAGATTGCTTGGCAAGAATGAGGACATTTGTGATGGCTCCATCTTAAGTTTAAGGGTAAAGTCTTTGATCTTGTACTTTTTATGTGGTGTTATAGAGAACATGTGTGCAACAAGGATTATGGATCTCACCGGTCAAAGACTAGGAGAATGGTTTGCATGTCTGAAATGGGTGAAATATGGTGGCTTCAAATTTCGGTTCATTTCTGGACATATGAAACATGTGGCACGAGCCCACTTTGTGATTCCAACTAGAAAGTTTGTGGGTGAATCCCCTGCTCATCTGCAGCAAGAAATTAAGAAGATATGTCAAGAAATTAAAAAACTGAAAACAGTATTAACACCCCTTGAAAAGAAGCAAGAGATTAACAATAGAGATGTGAAAGATGCAAGAAGCAGCTTATCGAAGCAGTTCTCCGATGTCCCTTTGTCAATAAAGTGGAAGAATGCAGCTGATGGTCTACTTTGACACGTGAACAAACATAGTTGGGATTGGTCACAGGTGTCCATATAATTCAGCTTTTCAGGTATTCAATCTGAACTTGTTTTGGAAGATATATGTATATATATATACATATGTGTGTATGTTTAGTTAGCAAATGATGTATATATGCATTTGTATAATTAGCAAGTGAGGTAGTTAAATGATGTATATATGCATTTGTACAATAGAAGGCTTAATTCCATGAATCTTTGAAGGCTCCTTCCTCTGATCAATTATAACTTGCAATGATGGCCATGCTACTCTCTTTCTTTTTCTCTTTGCATGGTTGCCTCACGTTGCTTTCTATCAACATTGCTTTTCTGCATCTTTGCTTCATTTTGCTCCTAAATTTATCAATAGTTTGATATTTAACCATCCATTTAATCTTGTTTAGCATAATTGTAGTTTTTATAACTTGATGAAATCCAATTTTTGAAAAGGAGTGTATGCAATGGTATTTAATTAATTTTGAAAGTCTTTTGTCACTCTTATAATCCTACAATGATAGAACTCAATTAATTAGAATCAGTGAATTTTGAAGATATTTTAAACCAAAAAAAAAAATATTGAATTGGACAAACACCCAAACGTCGACAGGTGAACTTTTAATGAGTTAAAGTTAAATTAATTATTCTTAAATTAAGTTATTTTTAATAGAAATATAATTACATTAATGATATATTTATATAATTTTTTTTATAAATTGTGAGCTATTTTCTTTTTTTTAAAAAAATAATTTATTCATTTTGTAATGATCTAGAAAATCGGAAAAATGATTGGATGGTCGTCACTATCCAAGGAAAATTTCTTTTGGTTACCTAAAAAAAAGGTTGAAGAATTGACTTACATAGTCATTCCTTCAACCTCCTTTATTTTATTTTATTTTATTATTTGTTTTTTACATTGTCAATCCTTCAACCTACTAAGTATCAACTAAACGTTGTCAGTATGTTGCAAGAACACCATCTGCTTTGCTCTTGAAGTTTTGTATGGAGACCTTTATGATTATTAATAAAGTTTTTTTTTTCTTTTTTCTTTTAAATATATATATATATACACGCGCGTTTAATAGTCATTATTTTTAAGGACACGGTGGTTTGTATGACATAATGAAATTAATTTAAACTTAATTTAACATTAAAAGAAAATAAATTTTTATAACCACAGGACACTTCTGTTCTTTTGGTTTCTGATTTGTTGATCCCTCATCAAAGAAGGTGGAATTAGAGATTAATCAGATCTTTGTTTAACCCTCAGGATGTGGAAGCCATTCTGAAATTTCTGTGGGTGAGGATATTGTTGAGGATACAATAATTTGACATCATGATAGCAAAGAGTGATCACTGTTAGATCAGCCCATAAATTTTTAAGCAACTAGTCCCGAAGAGTGGATAGTAATGTCAACAACAATAGAATGAAAGAATGGAAATTTCTTTGAAATTATAACGCTTTGCTAAAGATAAAATTCTTCGGGTAGAGAGTATTACAGAATGCCTTGCCTATAGGATAATTTATTTAAAAGAGGTATAGTATAGGAGACTCAAACTTATGTAAAATTTATTTGATCAGGTGGAAGATACTCTAAATATATTATTTAATTGCCCTTATGCTAGAGCTACATGGTTTGCATCTCCTTTTCATATATTCCTCGTTTTGAAGGGTTGAATTCAATATGGGAATAGAGAGCACAACTTAGGTTTATTTTTGTTTTAAAAGCATCATAAGATGTAGAATTCAATTTCTACTTACTTTGATTTATAGAATTTTTTTTTTTTTTATTTTGTTATACAGTCCATGCTATGGGTGAAACCACACTGGTAGCATTTCAAACTGATAAGATAGGCTATTAAATAATCTTCCTCTAGTAATACTAATGACTTGATGATCATATATAGCTCACTGTCCGAAAAATAAACCTATTCCTTGTTTGTTGATGGTTTTAAACATAATTTGCTTAGTATAAGTCAATTATGTGACATGGGAAATAAAGTAACTTTTTAACTTAAAAATTATTTTGTTAGTAGTCTTGATGAAAATAAAGTTATTTTTAGTGGTGAAAGAGTAAACAATGTTTATTTCATTAATTTGAATAAAATTGAAAACAAAGACATAAAATGCTTAGTGTCTATCTCCCATGACACATGGACATGGCATAGAAGATTAGGATATGCAAATTTTGAGCTTTTGAATTATCTTTGTAAACATGAACTTGTAATTGGTTTACCTAAGCTTGAATTCACTAAGGATAAACCTTGTGATGCTTGCCAAAAGGGAAAACAATCCAAGTCCTCATTTAATCTAAAAGATGTAGTGTCCACCTCTAGGCTTGAACTTATACATATGGATTTATTTGGACCAACTAGAGTTGCTAGTCTCGGTGGAATGCACTATGCATATGTATTGGTTGATGATTACTCTAGATTTACATGGGTATGTTTCCTTGCTCATAAGAATGATGCATTTAAAGCTTTTGAAAAGTTTGTAAAAAGAGTTCAAAAAGAAAAAGGCTTTTATATTTCTTCTATTAGAAGTGATCATGGAACTGAATTTGAAAATGAATTTTTCAAAAACTATTATAATGAAAATGGTATTTCTCATACATTTTCATCTCCTAGAACTCCTCAATAAAATGGGGTAGTTGAAAAGAAAAATAGAACTCTTGTAGAAATGGCTAGAACAATGCTTCATGAGTATAATTTACCTCTATACTTTTAGGCGGAAGCCGTTTACACATCTTGTTATATTTCAAACTGAGTTTTCAAAAGACCAATTTTAAATAAAACATCTCATAAGCTATGGAACAATAGAAACCCTAAAATCTTACATCTAAGAGTATTTGGATGCAAGTGCTTTATATTGAACACCAAGGACAATCTTAGGAATTTGATTCTAAAGCTGATGAAGGAATTTTCCTAGGCTATTCTGTTTCTATTAAAGCATATAGGGTCTTTAACAAGAGAACTTTAGTAGTTGAAGAGTCAATGCATGTGGTATTTGATGAATTAAACTCACTTGATCCTAGAAAGGATGTTTGTAGTGTTGATGATCTTATAGGTGACAATGAGATTATGAAAAGATGAAGAAAATGCTAGTAAGCCTTTGGAACTTGAAGATCCAAGCAAGGAGGAAAATGATGATACATCTTAACCTACTTTGCAGGATGAACTTCCAAAGAATTGGCAATTCAAGAAGGATCACCCTCAAGACCTCATTATAGGTGACACTACAAAAGGGGTAACTACTAGATCTTAATTAAAGTCTATTGTTAATTTAGCCTTAATTTCTCAAATTGAACCTAAAAATATTGATGATGCTTTGCGTAATGAATTTTAAGTCCTTGCTATGCAATAAGAGTTAAATCAATTTGAGAGAAATAAGGTTTGGACCTTGTTTCCTAAACCTAAACATCATCCTAATATAGGCACCAAATGGGTGTTTAGAAATAAGATGAATGAATAAGGTGTCATAACTAGGAATAAAGCTAGACTAGTAGCTAAAGGTTAAAATCAAAAGGAAGACATTGATTATAATGAAACCTTTGCCCCCGTTACAAGGTTAGAAGCTATTAGGATGCTACTTGCATTTGCATCATTCATGGATTTCAAACTTTATCAAATGGATGTTAAAAGTGAACTTTTAAATGGTTTTATTGAAGAAGAGGTGTATGTTAAACAACCTCAAAGTTTTAAAAGCTTTGATTTTCCAAATCATGTATTCAAACTTTCTAAAGCATTATATGGATTGAAAAAAGCTCCTAGAGCTTGGTATGAAAGATTGAGCAACTTCTTATTAAAGAAAGGTTTCTCTAAAGGAAAAGTTAATACAACTCTTTTCATAAAGAAATCCAAGCATGATTTATTAATTGTTCAAATATATGTTGATGACATTATATTCAGTGCTACTAACCATTGCTTATGTGAGGAATTCTCTAATTTAACGTAAGAAGAATTTGAGATGAGTATGATGGGTGAACTCAAATTCTTTCTTGGACAACAAATTAAGTAATGCAAAAATGGAATTTTCATTAATCAAACCAAGTATGCAAGAGACATTCTCAAGAAATTTGGTATGGATGGAGCTAAGATAAGTAAAACTCCAATGAGCACCACAACCAAACTTAACAAAGATGAGAATGGTAAACCGGTTAATGAAAAGCAATTTAGAGGTATGATTGGATCTTTTCTTTATTTGATTGCTAGTAGACCTGATATTATATTTTCCACTTGCTTATATGCTAGATTTCAATCAAGTCCTACAAAATCTCATTTGAATGCTATCAAAATAATTTTCAAATATCTTTGTGGTATAATGCATTTAGGACTTTGGTATCCTAAGAGTTCATCCTTTGACTTGATTAGTTATTTTGATGCAGACTTTGCTAGTAGTTTACTAGATAGAAAAAGCACTTCCGGAACTTGTCAAGTTTTATGACAATGTTTAGTTTCTTGGTTTAGCAAGAAACAAGTTTCAGTTGCCTTGTCCACTACTAAAACTGAATATATTACAACAAGTCTTTGTTGTTCATAAGTTTTGTGGAAAAAACAATAGTTATTAGACTATAGTGTAAAACTTCATCACATTCCAATCAAATGTGATAATATAAGTGCTATTAACCTTAGCAAAAATCCCATTCAGCATTCTAGAACTAAGCATATAGACATTAGACTTCATTTCTTGCATGATCATATTCAAATTGGTAATATCTCACTTGAATTTATTGATACAAATAATCAACTTATAGATATCTTCACCAAACCTCTCAATAAAGAGAAATTAAATTTCATTAAGCATGAATTGGGCATGATTGATGGTTCTAGTTTATCTTGATTTCATATTTAATTGATGGTTGAACTGTTTTCATGTGAAATCATGTCGTGCTTATTGATTACTTTAATTGATAAATATTTTGACTTTGATCTTAAAATTTTTTTTAGTCATCAACTTATATTTGGTTTATCTTTTTAAATTTCCTTTTGCATTTTATCAAAAGAGGAGAAATAATTTGAGTTTGCATGTGTACATAGTTATTTTTTTTAAACATGTGCACATAGTTTGTTTTAATTTTAAAACTCTTAAAAAAATGTGTTTATGTTAGTGACATATTATATTTTTATTTGATATAAGGGGAGAAAATTTGTTGAAATTTTTTCATGCATATTAACATTATGATTAATTTTGTCGTACATCATATGTTACAAAAGGTCTTATCTTGCTTACTTTATGTATGACACATAGATTTTATAAAGATTTTGAGTATCTTTGTTTTTATTTTCTCTTTATATCTCTCTCTTTTGTTTTTTCTTTTGACAAAGGAGGAGAAATATATTTGAATTTGTTATTTGTTACTATACATGTGTATAATATTCTTCTCCGGAATTGTTTTTATCTTTGATAAGGCATGCATTACTATACATGTGTACAATATTTTATTATTATGTTTATACATGCATAATTCATGTATAATTTCTTCTTAGGAATGGTTTTTATCTTTGATAAGGCATGAATATCTTCTTAGGAATGGTTTTTATCTTGACTAAGGCATGAATATCTTCCTAGGAAGGGGTTTTATCTTTGATAAGGCATGAATATCTTCTTAGGAATTGTTTTGATCTTTAATAAGACATGAATATTTTTACAAAGATTTGGTGTATCTTTGTTTTGTTCCTATAGGAAGTGATGCATTTTAGTAGCACTATATGCATATATTTTTAAAATTATTTCCTCACATTGCCTAATATTTATTTAAATTATCATGTTATCATATTTTATGTTTTTAATACATTTGTCATAAAAATGTCATGTTTTTATCCCTCCTGCTATATTTTACTTTTTTATATTTATTTATTTTTTGTCAAGGGGAATAATCTATAAATTTATATTTCTTATCATGTCCATATTCGTAGAGGGAGAAATAAATAAATATATTTTAATACATTTGGTATCATTATTATCACAAATATTATCACACACTTTACTTTGTAATATTTTTTAATTAAACTCAAAATAAGTTTGTCAAAATTAAAAAGGGAGAGATTGTTGACTTAGCAATAATAAATCTTAATTTTGATCTTAACAAACTTAATTTTGAGCATTTAATTTGTTATTTAAGTGTGTATAAGTTAGGACTTTATTGGAAGTTAAAATGAAGTATGATTACCTTGGGTTGATTAGACCTTTAAGATTCAAAGAGGCTTTTGACATCCTTAAAACTTTATAATGAGAAAGTTATCTTCTTCAAATTTGAAGTAGACATATTGAGATTTCTTAATTGGGCTTATTTGTGAAAATCTGAGTTCATTTTTGAATGCAAATTTTGAGTCGAAATCCACGTATACATCTGCCATCTCAGATTGCACATCTCTTAGTATTTTAGACATATCTTGAGTTAAAAAGTTCTAATTAAGGTGATTCAAAATGATATATAAAGATAAGTAAAATATATACAACTTTCATGAAGAAAGTATGGGTAAATTCAAATTTATTTAGGATCAAACCATGGCTTCAACTTGTGTATAGCTGTCTGATAGTATTCTTCATTTCAGATTGCATAGCTCTTAGTATTTTGGATATATACTTAGCTACAGAAGTTCAATTTAGGTGATTTAAAATGATATAGAAATATAATTCAAATATATAAAACTTTCATGAAGAAAGTATGTACAATTCAAACTTCTTCAATATAAAATCACGGGTCCAACTTGGGTATAGTTGTTTGACAGTATTCTACATTTCAAATTGCACAACTCTTAGTATTTTGGACATATCCTAAGATATAGATATCCAATTTAGTTGATTCAAAATAATATAGAAATTTAATTCAAATATCTATAGCTTCTATGAAGAAACTTTGGGAAAATTCAAACGTCTTGAGTAGCTAATCATGGTTTCAATCCATGAATAGTTATCTAATAGCATCACTTTCAATGATTCAAAATATAGACGTTGGACACATCATTTGCACCTCCAACAGCTATATTTTTAAGTATAAATACCTCTAGAGCTGAATGGAAGTTAAGAAACTTGTTTATCATTCATTCTTTCTTAAGCATTCATTGAGCTCTCAAATTCTCTTAAGCAATTCTTTATTTGTATAACTCTTATGAGAGTTGGGTGTGTGTTAGAAATAGAATTTCTATTCAGCTTAAATCTTGGGTTAGATTAGAAGGGAAGTGAGATTTATTTCTAAAGGAATTGGTTTTAGTGTTGTCCATTGAAACACTTGGGTTTTGGTTTTTTGAGTGAGCCTTAAAAACTCATGTTGTAAGGTTATAAGAGTAAGCCATAGAACTCTTGTGTAATCTCAATCTTGTGAATAATATTATGGGTGATTGAAAATCCTAACTTGGGAATAAGTTAAGTGGAGATGTAGGATTATTGTTGAATCCGAACTCCTTAAATATTTATGTTCTTCATTTTTCCTTCTCAACTTCCATTCAATTCTTGTAAAGAATTCTTTTAATTTCTCATTTTATTTGATAGTCCTATTCACCCCCCCCCCCTCTAGAACTCTTTTCAAAACTGAATCTAGCAGCCATGAACTCAAATAGCTACTTGATGGTGTAGCAGCAATTGAAAGATCTGAATCTGCATCATCATACTCAGCTACATTTGAATTTGAGACAACATTTCCCTTTCCAGGTTTTCCTTTGTCCTTTAGTTAGGGACAATCTTACTTCCATTGCCTTTTTTCTCAATAACAGACACATTGATCTTTACTCAGTTTGGACTTTGACTTTAATCTCCCTCTTTCTTCCTTTATTCTGGCTCTGTGAATGGCCTCTGACAACAAGAGCTTCTACTTCAACACTTGTATTTTATTGCTTTTCTTTCTTTCATAATTCATAACTATACAAGGCTGCAGTTACTTCACTTAAAGATATAGCAACCTTCCCATGAAATAGAGTAGTTTCAAGATGCTCAAACTCATTAGGAAGCAATCCTACTAACATCAAAGCTAGATCTTCATCATTAAAAGTCACATTCATATTCATCAAATTAGTTACTAGTTGATTAAAGCTAGTAATATGATCATTCATCATGGTACCTGGAAAATAATTAAAGCAGAATAATCTTTTTTTCATATAGAATATGTTCTGACTGCTTTTCTTCAAGAACTTCTCCTCCAGTGCCTTGCATAATGTACTTGCAAAAGTTTCTTCAGAAAATGCATACTTTTGCTCTCTATAAAGACATGATCAAATTGTACCACATGTCAACCTATTGATCACCTTCCATTCTTTCTCCTCAGCATCATCTTCCTTCAATAGCAATATCTAGACCCTGCAGAAAAAAGGCATCTAGAACCTCACTTTGCCATATGTCGAAATGACCAGTTCCATTGAAATCTCCATCGCAAATCTAGCATTTGTCACAGCATTTCTTATCAAAATTGAAGATGAAGAAGCTGTTGACACAAATGTGGATACTTTTGTGTCATTTGTCATTTTTGCTATAAAATTCTATTTAATAGCTATTGATGCAAAATGCCAAGCCCAAGAAAATTTTTCTGATGTGGAAGATCAGCCTAAGTTGTAACCATATAGCATACTAAAATAAACCAAGAGCTCTTATACCAATTGTTGTTGAATTTGGGTTAATTTCCACCATTAATAACAACAATCACCTTGAGAACTATTGCACAGGTGATTAGAGTGTAAACGATTGTACTAAAAATCACCCCAAGGTATATTCCCAAGAAAGAGTGGAGGTGTCACAATGGTCCCACTTAAAAATCACTCTCCTTAGATAAAATTTTTACCAAGACAAGTAATTTTAATAGCATAATAATTAACAACAACTATATCTGACAATAGCTATTAAATAGACATAAAAGAGAATAACAAAATTTAATGAGGTTTGGCCAATTATGCCTATAGTATCAAACACTACCAAAATAATATTTCATTAAATGAGGAAATATTACAAAAGAGAGAGAAAGAATACAATTGCCTAAATATATAGGAGGGACAATTTGGGATGATCTTACTTAAGGGGGGAGGAGTCCTTTTTATAGGTAAAAGACTCCTCCATATTCTTGCAAAATCTCGATATGGGATTTTGCCAAAAAACAACAATGGGTTATTCTACTTCTAGTAGTGAATTCCACTACTGCAATTATTATGAAGAACTAGTTGTTGGAAGTGAAGCGGCACCCATAATATTTGCACACTCAAAAGAAGAGAAGAGATAGATTTTTTTATATATTTTTTTTTTATTTTCTAAAAATTTCTTGAATACAATTTAAGATTCATAGGGTATTTTTACTATAATTACATGTTAAAAATATAAGTAGCTTAACATAGTTAAATAAATTTATTCTGTAAACTTTAAATAACAATAATTATTTTAAAGTTGACATATACTAAATATAGATATACTAATTTCAAGTTTAATAACTAACACTGCCCTGTAAACTTGAACTCTTCACAACTCCAAACTTTAGTCTCAACTGCTAAAAATTATCATATTTGAGTGGCTTTGTAAAAATATTAGCAATTTGATGATTCGTCCTTACATACTCTAATTCAATTTCCTTTTTAGCGAAGTAATCTCAAATGAAATGCTACCTAGTATCAATGTGTTTGCTTCGATCATGAAATACCATATTTTTTGCTAAAGCCTAAGCAAACTCATTATCAATTATGACTACAGTAGCTTTTTTTGCTCCAAATTTAGTTCTTTCAGTAGTCTACATAACCAAATCGCATGACATGTACAAGATATAGCCGTAATATATTCTAATTCACAAGAAGAAAGTGTGACAATTGGCTATTTCTTTGAACACTAGGAAATTGAATTATTTCCCATTAAGAACACAAAACTAGTAGTGCTCTTTCTATTATTAATATCTCCAAAAAAATCATTATCACAATAACCCACTAACTTCAAATCTTAAGAGGATGAATAAAAAATTCCATAATCAAGTGTACCTCTGAGGTAACGCAAAATCCTTTTGGCTACTTTCATATGAGACATTGTCAGTTTCTTTATGAAATGACTCACAAGTCCTACTGTAAATAGGATGTCTGGTCTCATACATGTCAAGTAGCTCAAACTTCCCATAAGACTTTTGAACATAGTGGGATTCACATTCTTTGGATCTTCTTCCACTTTAGAAAGCTTTGTTCTGACTTCCATAGGGGTGCTAACAGGCGTGCAATCTAACATGTTGAATTTCTTCAATATTATTTTTACATAGCCTTCTTGTGAGATAAATATTTCATCTTTCATTTATTTGACTTCCATTCCTAGATAATAGGATATAAGCCCCATATCACTCATCTCAAATTCTCATTCCATTGCCTTTTTGAAATCATTGAACATTCACAGCCTGGTACCTATGAAAACAGGATCATCTACATAGATACAAATAAACAATAAATCCTTGTCTTGCTCTCTCACATAAAGAGCATACTCATATGTGCATCTGTGGAAGCCATTTTTCTGCAATTATTTGTTGAGTTGACTATTCCAAGCTCTGGGTTCTTGGTTAAGCCCATATAGTGCCTTGATGAGCTTTAGCACTTTGTCTTCTTGACCTTGAGTGACATACCCCTTGGGTTGTTCGATATATACCTCCTCCTCAAGGTAACCATTTCAAAATACTGATTTGACATTTAACTAATAAATCTACCAATAATTCTTAGCAGTAAGTAAAATCAGCAGTCTAATAGTCTCCATTCATGCAATAGAAGCAAACACCTATCCTTAGTTGATGCCTTGTCTCTATATATACCCTTTCCCTACAAGTCTGGCCTTGTATCCCTCCACCTCACCTTTGGCATTGTTCTTGATTTTTTACACCCATTTGACTCCAATAAGCTGATGACCACTTGGAAGAGCAACAAGATTCCAAGTACCATTCTTTTGGATTGATCAGATCTCCTCATTCATGGCCTAAATCCACTTCTCATCTTTGCTAGCTTCTTCAAAACTCAAAGGCTCAACATCAATAAGAAAATATAATAAGTTTGTATCATTAAATCTCTCAGCTTCATTGTAGATGTCTACAAGACTCCTATATTTTCTTAGCCCTTCACTTGAGCATGATAAAGGTGAAGTTATTGATGACAATGCTTGGGATGATGGAGCTTATGAAGTTGGTGGTGTGGTTTCAACTTCTTGAACAACTGGTTTATCATCTGCAAAATAAGGTAGAAAATCATATGATCCTTCCTTCTGCAACTCCAGTCCTATGATTTTCCTTTATCGAACTTAACAACTTTACTAGTAACAAGCTTTCCATTATCTAGGTTGAAAAACCTGTAACCTTTGGAATTCTTATTATAACTGATGAAGACAAACTTCTTACTTTTATCATTCAGTTTGGATTTTTCATGCTTTAGAACATGCACATAAGCAACAAACCCAAAAACTCATAAATGGGACACACTGGGCTTTTGTCTACTCCAGGCTTCTTGAGGAGTTACATCCTTCAAGCTTTTGGTTAGACTCCAGTTTGAAACATACACTGCACAAGAAACTGCTTCAGCCCAAAATTCTTCTAGCATATTCTTACTTTTCAGCTTAATCTTGCCATATTCAAGATCGTCCAGATCTTCCTTTCTATGACTCCATTTTGTTGGGGTGATCTAGAAACTATCAGGAACTGCCAAATACCATACAACTCATAAAGACTTTTAAATTCATTAAAAGCAAACTCTTTACCTCTATCAGTTCTCAATGATTTAATCTCATACCCGCTCTCTTTCTTAATAACTGCTTTGAATCTTGTAAAACAATCAAAATCTATAGATTTATTCTTTAAGAAATTAGCCTAATTCTTTCTAGTATAATCATCAATGAATACCAAGAAGTAAGAGCTTATACCAAGTGACAAAGGATTGATAGGACCACAAACATCTGCATAAATGAGCTGTAAAGGCTTGGTAGCTCTCGAGATAGAATGCTTTGAGAAGCTTTTTTTGGAATTTTTTCCAAGTAAACAAGCTTCACACAACTATTCTGGATGATCAATAGCTAAAATACCGTTCACCATTTTCTTTCTTCCTAAATCCTTAAGACTTTTAAAATTCAAATGCCCAAATCTTATATGCCAAATCCACGATGCATCTTCCACATAACTCTTTAGACACACAACTTTACCTACTTTCATGTCTAGTATGAACATCTCGTTCTTTTTCATTATTACCTTATTAATAAGGTTAGCATTACAATCTTTAAGCCAAAGAGTGCACCCTTCCATATTAATTTTACAACCATTCTCCAGAAGCTGGCCAATACTCAAAATATTTCTTTTTAATTTAGGAATGTAGTAGACATCTTGGAGCAGTTTGTGACCATTATTTATGGTTTCAAGTAAGATTGTGCCTTTGCCATGAATCTCCAGTTTCATGTCATCTCCAAGTCTTACATTGCCATGAATTATGGTATTAAATTCTACAAACTTGCTTTTGTCTCCTATCATGTGATTACTAGCTCCATTGTCAAAGTACCATGCACTCTTATGAGTCATGGTTTCTTCTTTATGAGAAAGAAATAAAGCTTCAACTTCTTCATCTTCTTATTTCTTTGCAAGCTCGGTTTCCTCATCTGCCTCTTCATTCTAACATTCCTAAGAATAATGGCCATGTCTACCACATGAATAACACTCTACTTATGCTTTGTTTTTTCTTTCGTTGTAACCTTTATAATTACCTCTTCCTCTGCCTCTTTGATTTTTATTTTTATTGAAAGAGTTTTATTCTCCTCTCCTTTAACCTTTTCCACATCCATGTCAACATCCTCGATCGCAACCTCTCCCACATGGTTGACCAAGACCACCTCTTGTGGAAGAGTCACCTTTAGATTTGATTCATGCATTTGCTAGCAAGGCTTAATCAACTTGTGCTTACTTGCCATGGTTCATTCTCTCTTTGTGGGCTCGCAATGATCCACACAATTCATCAAGCATCATGGCCTCCAAGTCTTTAGACTCCTCAATAGTAACTACTACATGATTGAATTTAGGATTTAGAGAGCATAAAATCTTCTCAACCACATGAACATCTTGTATGGTGTCTATGAGTCTCCTTATTTGATTCAGCACTGCTAACACTTTTATGGTATAATATGTTATCATTTCACTCTCTTCATTAAAAGTGATTGAAACTCAACCCTTAGAATTTAAAGTCAAACTTTCTTCACTTTATTAACTCCCATCACAGAGTTCCGAAGAGTCTCCCAATGTAATGACCCGATATTTTAAATAATATAAAATTATTTTGGGATATGCAGTGTTAATAAAATTTTAAATTTTATTTATACATTATCATGAGTTATGTATATTATTCATTTATTTTATTCTAAATATTTCATTTATGTGAAATAATTAATTTGTGAGTTTTATTATTTAAAGTATTCAAACTCATTTTCATTTTATTACTATTATTTTTAATAGTATTAGTGTTATTATTTTATTGGTATTGTTATTATTTTTTTTATTGTTATTATTATTTTGTTAATATTATCATTATTGTTATTTTATTGATATTATTATTAATAGTATTATTCTGTGCATGTATTATTGCATGTGCATGTGTGTGTATTTTGCATATGTATATGTATGTATGTATGTATATGTGTGTGTGTGTGTGTGTTTGTGTGTGTGTGTGTGTGTGTGTGTGTGTGTGTGTGTGTTGGGGGGGGGGGGGGGGGGTTGGGGTTAGTGTATATATAAATATAAAACTCAAAAAAATAAAAATATGTATGACAACACATTAAAACAGGTCAAACATTTCTTCCTTTTCCCTCTTTATTATTTTCTTTCCTCCCCTGTATTTTCTTCTTCTTTTACCTGTTTCACCCGCAACCTTCACTGTGCCACCCACCCTTATTGAACCACCACCTGCCATCACTGATGACCACCATCACCTCCACTCACCTCCAGCCATCGTCCGTCACCAGCAGAGCCATTAGAGCCGCCTGGACAGCAACAAACTGAAGCATGCCGAGAGTGAGCCACCATTGTTGCCGGTCGAGCTTCTGACCATGAGTGCTCACCGTTCCAGTCTTGTTTGAACCTCTTAGCACTAGTGAGTCTAGTTCCAAGCTCTGTTTGAGTTTAAATTCAATTATTTTTGAGTTATGTCCAATTTTAAATTTATGTGTTATTAGGGTTTCAATTTTTTATTTAATTTTTGGGTTTGATTCATGAAATTTTTCTTTGAGATTGTTATTGTTTATAACTTAAGCTTCTCAAAAATATTTTTTGTGTATTTTTTTGAATTAATTTGAATAATGGGTATTTTTTAATATTTTAATATTAAAAAAATGGATTTTTGATAATTATGTTATTTAATTATTTTGAATGGAAATTTGATTGAGTTAGTGTTAGTAATTTAAGTTAATAATTTTAGTATTGATAAAATAATTTTTAGTGATTTTATAGAATTTTTTGGAATATTTTTAGTATTATGTGAATTTTGGATATATAGGTTAATTCTGTATTTTTATTGAAATTATACTTAAATAATATGTTTTAACTGATTTTAGAATTTTATAGGATATTAAAATAATTTTTACAAATTATATACTATTTTTAACTAATTAATACTAATTTTTGAAAATTATATTCAAATAATAAATTATTTACTATTTTTGTGATTAAATGGGTTTTTAACTATTTTTAATATATATTTAAACTATTTGAGTAATTAAATGTGAATATTATTATTTTACGTTGAATATTTGAAAATTTGAATTTTTATTAATATTATATAATTATTTGATATTTTTATTTTATTAATGAGAAAATAAATATATTTAGTGTTTTGATGTTTAAATAAATCATATTGTGATTTATTATTGATTTTATGGATTTTAATGATTTTAGTATACTATTATTTAATATTTATTTTTATCGTGAATTGTGAACCTCAGTTGGGAATTGTGTAGTTTGGGGTCCCAACCCGAGATGTTGTACAATCTATGTTATAGAATTATGTTTTTTCTTGCAGGATCGACTCTACTGTCAGTAGAGAGATGTCCATTTTACAGAAAAGGTTCTGCTGATTTTTTAGTAGAATTCTCGTAAAACATGCATTGGGTTGAACCTGAGTTTTTGTGTTTGATTGAGTTTTGAATTGTTAGATCGAATCTTTCTTTAGAATTCTTAAAAGCATAAGTTAGAAATTATTCTGATTTGTTATTAATGTTTATTTTCTAGTTGCGTCGAGACCAAGACCTATCAGACCAGGCCCGTTGAGTCAGTCTCGAGGAGCGCAAACTTATGAGTTATTATTTTATAAATACATTGCATATAGATACATGATTATGAGTTTTAATTTTTTTAATATGAGTTTAAACATGAATTATTTCATTAAATGATTCAGTACATTTTTGGTATACTTTTAGTATATTTTGGTATATTTGCTATATATTTGACATATATGCTTAGTAAGTTTTTAGTATATCTTTTGTATATTGTGATATATATATGTTAGTATGTTTTGGTATATATTCAGCATATTTTGACATATACTCAGAATATTTATTTAGTGTATTAGTGGTATATTCTTTTTAAATGAATGCCATTATGTGTTTAAATGATGCATTTTATTATTTCCAATATATATACGGTTTTATATGAAGGATATCGATAGAACGTGCTACCTAGTGGGCTGCACTAGGATTATGTACATACCA
Organism: Mallotus nudiflorus; assembly: GCA_947683625.1. NCBI lineage: Eukaryota > Viridiplantae > Streptophyta > Magnoliopsida > Malpighiales > Euphorbiaceae > Mallotus > Mallotus nudiflorus. Next base: position 296,322 of record CANTUR010000451.1, read on the forward strand.
GTACAATAGACTTTAGGGTTGAGTTTATAAAATCATTTGAGGTGAAATTTGATTGATTGATTATTAAGAATTCAGTAAGTGAGTAGTGTGGTTGCTAGAGCTCGGTTAACCTAGTGTCTCAGGGCTAATCACACTGACAATGAGACTGCGAGACTTCAGTTGACTTAGTGTCTCGGGGCCAGTCTACTTTCAAAAATGAAATAAGAGAATTACTTTGGAATTAAGTAAGCCTATGTGGCTAGTGTGATATTTTTATTGAGGTTGTGAATATTTTAGGGTTCTATTTGATCCTTTACTCAAATAAACATTTTTCTACATTTATTATACATAAAAGTGGATTTCAGCATCTATGTGAAATGCCTGTATATATTTATATATATATTGATGCTTGATTGCATATGACATTAGGAGGTACGTGTATATATATTATAATAATTCACTTAGTGAGGTCTGACTCCCCTCAATATTTTTTTCAGGAGATTCCTCATCGTCAGACCTCAATAGTAGACCTCTATGCCGAACTTCTTCAACCCCAGCTAGATTATGTAATTTATTTATCTAAACTTTTATTATATTCTAGAAAATTGCAGTACTAGTGTATTGTATCATTAGAATGTTATTTTAGTAAGAGACCTATCTTTAAATATTGTATGGATATTTTTTATTTTATGAAAAGACATCTGAATATTTATCTTATATCGATCTAAATTTTAATTCTGGCATATTTTTATCTATTTATTATATGCATTTTTATTTTTTTAAGGCTTGCTACAGGTTCCAGATTCGAAAGAATCCCAATTCCCTAGCGCCAGTCATGACTCCTAGTTTGGGTCATGACAAAGTTAATATTAGAGCCTAGGTTTAGTGTTGTGGACCTAGGTTTTTAGAGTCATGTTTTCTTTGAAACTATTGCAGTAAATTAGGTTTGATTATGTCGTCAAAAGTCTTTATTGCTTTTTAAAATTTTATATAACCGTTAGGGTGTTTGTTTATTATCTATTTACTATCTGTGATTGTCTAAATTATATGTTTTACTTTTATTCTTTTCTGTTTGTGGTGAGTGTGAGTCATTCCATCAATCGATGAGACTGATGTCGGAGAGTCTTCTAAGGATGAGGTTTTACCCTATTTGCTGCCAACTTAGTATAGGGGTAGAGGTGAATCTAGAAGGCTAGATAGTCACTATAGCAGCGGGAACAACAAAATGAGGAGCTTATGGCTCAAGGCTTTTAATGATGCTGCCTATACACCAAAATTTTTACAAGGTGCAATGCCGATACCTTTAGTCATACAACAGATGCAACCTTTATTTCAGTAGAGAGCTCAGAATATGTTAGTTATGTGTATGTTCCATGTTTTGAATCTTATTGATTTCCATGTCTTTTCAAGTGAGGTGAATGCGAACTACTTCTACCACAGAGACAGTATATATTGCTAAGCAGTCCTTTGAAGTTAAAGTTGTGATTCTAGTTTCAGCCCCTACTACACCTATCTAGTATAAGGGTAGGTCAGAGGCAGCTATAACTCAAAGGCCAAGCAGTTATTATAAGAGATACAAGCAACCTTTGAACTTGAACTTGCAGCAATTGTAGCTAGCATAGCCAAGGTTAATAAGGGCTTTATAGCACTTAACCAAGCATGACAATTGTTTTGAGCATGCTTTGATGAAGGAATCAGAAGATGTTTAATACGGACACAACATTTTTGTACTCTTTGATGGTGAAGTTATCAGTTTTAACTGCAGTGTAAGATTTGTGCATGCAGTCAAATTAGTTTTATATGACTACTATAACATAATTGGAGTTTAGAGAGTGATTTATAAGATACTTCCATCCATCTTCAAGGAGGGATAGTTGCACGTGGCAGTATTGCACAGAGTAAGAGAAGAGCTATTAGTTGAGAAGAATACCTTTGAACTCTTTAATTTGTCGTGCCATGTTGTAGTTGTGATACTATATAAGAGGAGTATGGTAGAACTATATGTTGCATGATTATGTTTAGTATATTAGCATCTGAGCTGATAACTAAAATTTAAAGAGTTATTCGCGAATTCATTCCTTCTAGGTGTAATTGACTTGACATGATATTGAGAATGGATTTTATTATTATCCTCAATATGGATTAGTTGTTTTAGCACTATGCCATTATGGATTGTTGGAGTAAAGAGGTGATTTTTAGAATTCCTTATGAAGAAGAATTTAAGTTTGTGGGTGATAAGAGTTCTACACCTCAAAATCTCATCTCCGCTATCACGGCTAGGAAGATGCTGAGGAAGGGTTGTCAAGGATATTTGGCTTTAGTCATTGATACTTATATGGAGAAGTTATCACTCACAGATGTTCCTATTTCCTGTGAATTTCCTGATGTTTTTCTTGAGGAGTTGCTAGGGTTACCACCCTACAAAGAGATTGAGTTCTATATAGATGTGGTTCCTGGCACCACTCCTATTTTGATGCCAACTTACAGAATGGCTGCTGCAGAGTTGAAGGAGCAATTGCAGGATTTGTTAAATAAGGATTTTATTAGACCTAGTGTTTCTCCTTGGGGTGCACCAATCCTGTTTATGAAGAAGAAGGATGGTACCATGAAACTGTGCATTAATTACAGAGAGTTGAATAAGGTGATAATGAAGAATAAGTATCCTTTCCCGAGGATAGATGATCTGTTTGATCAGCTTCAGGGTGCACAATTCTTTTCTAAGATTGAATTAAGGTTGGGTTATCATTAGTTATGGATTATTGAGGTTGATGTTCCTAAAACGGCATTCTACACTCAGTATGGCCATAATGATTTTGTGGTGATGTCATTTAGGTTGACTAATGCTCCAGCTGCTTTTATGGACCTAATGAACAGGGTATTTAGACCATTTATGGATCAGTTTATAGTAGTCTTCGTTAATGATATACTGGTGTATTTGAAGAGTATGGAGGAGCACGTATATCACTTAAAGACTGTACTGCAAACACTAAGAGAACATCATTTTTATGCTAAATTCTTGAAGTTTGATTTCTGGTTTGAGAGTGTTGCATTCCTTAGACACGTAGCATCTAAAGATGGTATCCAGGTTGATCCATAGAAGATAGAGGCAATGTCTAAGTGGACCAGATTAACGATAGTCATAAAGATTCATAGTTTTCTAGGTTTAGCTGGCTATTATAGGAGATTTATGTAGGATTTTTCTAGAATTACAACTCCTATGACTCGCTTAACTCAAAAGAATGTAAAGTTTGTATAGTCAGATGCTTATGAGAACAATTTCTAATTACTGAAGGAGAAGTTAACCATAACTCCAGTTTTGGCTTTGCCTAATAGAGTAGATAAATTCACTATGTATTGTGATGCCTCCAGAGTCAGCCTAGGTTATGTGTTGATGTAGAATGGTAGGGTTATAGCATATGCTTCGAGGCAGTTAACGAAGCATGAATAAAATTATCCTACTCATGACTTAGAGATAGCTACAGTGATCTTTGCTCTTAAGATTTTAAGACATTATCTATATAGGGTGACTTGTGAGATTTTTATATATTACAAGAACATGAAGTACATTTTTCAGTAAAGAGATCTGAATCTAAGGTAGGGGAGATGGTTAGAACTCCTGAAGGATTATGATTGTGAAATTCTTTATCATCCAGGCAAGGCTAATGTGGTAATAGATGCCTTGAGTAGGAAGTCCTTAGGTAGTCTTGCTCACATTAGTGTGGAGAGGAGACCATTGATCCAAGAGTTGCACCAGTTAGTGGATCAAGGTCTGATGATGAAGATTAGCATATCAGGAGGACTATTAGCTCAATTCAGAGTTTGATCAGTGCTGAGAAATATGATTAAGGCAGCTCAAGGCTGAGATCTTATTCTAGTTGAGCTTGCAGAGAATGTTCGTACAGGAAAGTTCACTGATTTCACTCTTAATGATGATAGTGTTTTGTGGATTAGTGGTAGGTTATGCGTTCCTGATGTATATAATTTAAGAGAAGAAATCTTTAAGGAAGCGCATTCTATAGCCTACAACATACATCCAAGTGTCACTAAGATGTACCATAACATCAGAGACTTATACTGGTGGGATGGACTGAAGAAGGATGTAGCTGATTATGCTTCTAGGTGTTTGACGTGTCAACAAGTGAAAGCTGAACATCAGAAGCCTTTTGGGAAGCTTCAGCCTCTTCCTATTCCTTAGTGGAAATGGGAGAGAGTTGATATGGATCTTTTGGTTGGGTTACCTCGTTCGAAGGATGGATACAATTCCATCTAGGTGACTATAGGTAGGTTAACCAATTCTGCTCATTTTTTGCCTGTGAAAGCCATTTATTTTGTAGCTAAATTAGCAAAGTTGTATGTTCAACATATTGTATGCCTTCACGGAGTACCTATGTCTATTATATCTGATAAAGGTTAAGTGTTTACCTCTCAGTTTTGGTAGAAGTTGCAAGAAGCAATGGGCACTAGGCTTGATTTCAGTACTACTTTTCACCCTTAGATAGATGGTCAGTCTGAGAGGACAATCCAGACATTTGAAGATATGTTGAGGATGTGTGTATTGGATCTTGGAGGTAGCTGGGATGATCATTTTTTGCTTTATGGAGTTTGCATATAATAATAGCTACCATAGTAGTATTGGGATGACACTGTATGAGGCTTTGTATGGAAGGAAGTGTATATCCCATCTATATTGGGATGAGATTGAAGAGAGAGCGTTGACTAGACTTGAGATGCTTTAGGATGCTGTTGAGAAAGTTGTTGTGATTAAAAGGAGGTTAGAGATTGTAGCTTGTAGACAGAAGAGCTATGCGGATCCAAAGCGTAAGGATGTGGAGTTTGGGGTTGAAGACTATGTGTTTCTGAAGGTATCTCTAATGAAGGGTGTGATGAGATTTGGTAAGAAGGGGAAGTTAGCATCGAGATATATTGGACCATTCGAGATTTTGGAGAAAGTGGGCATGGTTGCATATCGGTTGGCTTTGCCTCCGAATTTGTCTCAAGTATATCCAGTGTTCTATATCTTAATGTTGAGTAAGTATATTGCGGACACTTCGCACGTGTTACAGCCTGATAATGTGGAAGTAAATGAAGACCTAACGTATGAGGAGGAACCATTCATGATAGTAGACTATCAAGTTCGACAGTTGCACTCGAAGCAAATTCCGATGGTCACGGTGTTGTGATGATGCAACAACATGGAGGACCACACTTAGGAGACAAAAGTCGAGATGCGGGTTGCTTATCCTTTCCTCTTTCCTCAATAAATTCTTATATTTGTTCTTTTATTTGAATTCGATAACGAATTCTTATAAGGAGGAAAGATTGTAATGACCCGAAATTTTAAATAATATAAAATTATTTTGGGATATGCAGTGTTAATAAAATTTTAAATTTTATTTATATATTATCATGAGTTGTGTACATTATTCATTTATTTTATTCTAAATATTTTATTTACATGAAATAATTAATTTGTGAGTTTTATTAATTAAAGTATTCAAACTCACTTTCATTTATTGCTATTATTTTTAATAGTATTAGTGTTATTATTTTATTGTTATTATTGTTATTATTATTATTCTTATTATTATCATTACTGTTATTTTATTGATATTATTATTAATAGTATTATTTTATGCATTTATTATTATTATTATTATTATTATTATTATTATTATTATTATTATTATTATTATTATTATTATTATTATTATTATTATTATTATTATTATTATTATTATTATTATTATTATTATTATTATTATTATTATTACTAGTGCATGTGCATGTGTGTGTATTTTTCATGTGTATATATATGTATATATATGTGTGGGTGGGTGTGTAGACGGCGGGGTTTAGCGCACGTCCAAGATTTTAGCAACCGTGACACTGTTTAGGCTCAGGGCCTTAGAGAACACAACAAACCACTATCACAAAGACATGGCATGGAGATGAGGAGTCGCCACCCAGGATAATAACTGGGGCAATTTGATTGGTGGTACTCGATTCTCTAAAAGAAAATTAGCACCACAACTAGGAGATTCTAGATACGAAATACTAACTTCTCTTAGTCTCGTGTTCATTTAGAATAATTTTATAGATAATCATTTCATCTTCTAATTACATGCAATTTTATTAAACCCTAATTAACATCCATCTACCCAAAAAGGCAACAAGTCAATAAAATTACAAGTAAAAAAAGCACTCAAGATCGCGTTGTCCCTAAGTCTAAACTATGTTAATTTTATTAAAGAAAGTTAGCTAAATCTACATTTTATTTACAAGTGAAATAGAATAAAAGTTGGCCTACATTTTATTAATTGATAAGCCTAAATCTATTTTTTAGTCTTTCTAAGATATGGGCTTAAGTCTATTCAATTTTAAAGAAAAATTAAATTAGTGCGCCTAAGTCTAATATGGTTTTATTTTGAGTGGAATGTGAGCCTAGGTCTATTTATTTTAAAAGAAATGAAATTAAGTGGGCAGAGCTAAGTCTAAACAATTTTAATTAACTAAGTGGACCTAAAATCTAATTAACCTAATAGGCCTAAGTTGATTTTAATTATTTAAAAACCTAAATCATTTTTTAAGCCTATTTATTAAGTGGGTTAGACCTAAACGTGGGCTTGAGGCCCAAAAAAACATAAAAACATAGAAAACAAACCCAAAATAAATAAAACGCAAAAAATAGATCAACCAAATATTACAGTGATTTTCTAAAAAAAAGCCCTAAATTAATTACATACTAACCCTAATTTAAGCTACTGCCACTATTGATTTTATTTGATTTTTTTTTACCCAATTGAACCTAATTACTAATCAATTTTAAAATACAGAAATTTAAGTCTTTCATTATTCCCACTACTGGGGCTATTACAAACTACGTACAAAATTAAAATTAAATAATTATACACCCAAAAATTAAAATAAACTACACAGGATACCAAAATACAGAACAAAAATTAAAATCCTAAGAACTTTTATTAAAACAGTACAGGTTCATCCATGGCATTCCATGGATCTTCTATTCAATTAAACACAGGCAGTATCCTCCTCCTCAATCCACATACGGACATCAAAATAAAAAAGCAGCCAAATTAGTAGTGAAATTAAATAATAAAACAATTAACGAAATGGATAAAAAATCACAGAAGAGAAGAAAGAAAAAAATGAATGTTGTGCATATGCCCTTTTTCGGCCCCTCAGATTAGGATTTTCACCGTTGAAGTCGACTCAGTATTGATTTGATTATGGACTAAGACTAAAAATGGTTGTATTGTCTTCCACAAATGAACTGCAAAAATTAGGGTTTTTTAAAGAATAGAAGAAATCAAAGCTTTTTTCCGTTTGTAAAAAATCCTCTCGCCAAAAAAAAACCTCTAGCCCAAAAAATCCCCCTCCAGCACGCATGCAGACTCTGCTTTTAAATGCAAAGTCTACGTGCACTGAACTTCATCCAAAGGAGGAACAAACCTATCCGATCTAATCTGATAGCGTTTGTTTTTATTTCAAAAAAAAAATCTTTTGTGTTTCTTTTTTAAAAAAACCTTATCAGGTAAAAATTTGAATTTTTCAACCAATCAAAACATTGAAAAAATCAATAAAAATAAGGAAAAATACGCAAAAAAATCAAAAAATGGAATTATTGCGTATCGATACTATGCAATGTCGACCGGCATTGTACAATGTCGATCGGCATTACACCAATGACGATCCTAAAAATTATTTTTTTAACTTTTAATTACCAAAAGACCCCTGAAAAAATGACTTATTTGCAATTAAATCCTAAAAAAATGTTACAATTTAGTCCCTAAAGTCCATAAAATCAACAACTAAGTTCAATTTTTGAATAAATTTCATCATAGGGGCTTACGTTGCAATTGTGCACAATTGCATCCTGAAATTAGGTGCTTACAATTGCCCCCCTTTGTCGCTGTTTGCTTGACAAAAGCAATAGAAGCACACAATTTGAAAAGAAAGAAATTAGGACACTCGATTGTATCCTAAGTGATGGATTGATGCTCAAATTTTTGAGCAAGGTGTAGTGTTTGATAAGTCACACTATATTTCCTGTAGAACGTCTAGTGGACTTTGTGCAAATGAGTTTTGTTATATTCCCTATAGGACGTTTAGCAATGATAAGTTGAAAACTTGCTATAGTTCTTGTGGAACGTCTAGCAATGATGAATTTTGTTATATTCCTTGTGGGACATCTAACGATGCACACTATATTCCCTATGGGATGTCTAGTGTAGATGAATTGAAATTTGCTATAGTTCCTATAGAACGTCTAGTAATAATGAATTTCATTATATTCCCTGTGGGACGTCTAGTGTAGTTGAATTGAAATTTCATTATATTCCCTGTGGGACGTCTAACGATGCACACTATATTCCCTGTGGGACGTCTAGTGTAATTGAATTGAAATTTCGTTATATTCCCTGTGGGACGTCTAACGATGCACACTATATTCCCTATGGGACGTCTAGTGTAGTTGAATTGAAATTTCGTTATATTCCCTGTGGGACGTCTAACGATGCACACTATATTCCCTGTGGGACGTCTAGTGCAGTTGAATTGAAATTTCGTTATATTCCCTGTGGGACGTCTAACGATGCACACTATATTCCCTATGGGACGTCTAGTGTAGTTGAATTGAAATTTTGTCATATTCCCTATGGGACGTCTAACGATACACACTATATTCCCTATGGGACGTCTAGTGTAATTGAATTGAAATTTCGTTATATTCCCTGTGGGACATCTAACGATGCACACTATATTTCCTGTGGGACATCTAGTGTAATTGAATTGAAATTTCATTATATTCCCTATGGGACGTCTAACAATGCACACTATATTCCCTGTGGGACATCTAGTGTAATTAAATTGAAATTTCATTATATTCCATATCTAACGTCTAACAATGCACACTATATTCCCTGTGGGACGTCTAGTGTAATTAAATTGAATTTTGTTATATTCCCTGTGGGACGTCTAACGATGAGGAATTTGAAAGTTTATGTCATAGCTGCTATGCAATACATAACATAATGAAGGTTATGACTACTGTGCAGCATATAACATAATGACTACTTTTCTTGCTTATGTTTATTTCTACAAAAATATTACCTGTACAATCAATAATTAGAGTTAGTTGCAAAGTCAAAATTGACATTGACATGTATATTAATCAGAAATTAATATGAAAATGCATGATAAATTGAAATTAAATATGAAATTTGACTCTCGGGTTGTCAAAATGGAGGATAGGATGTCTGGAATTTCGATAGGAATTCTAGATTTCCAATCAACCGCATTATTGCCGATCGGCATGGTAGATTGTCGATCGACAATCTAGAATGCTGATCAGAATTTTTTTAAGGCAATTAATTAATTAATTAACTAATCAAATCCTTCAATTTAAGTTATTTGATTAATTAATTAATTATTATTTTCTTTTTGAAATCGAAGTAGCACCCGATGAAGTTCACGGGCTATTTCAATCTAGCTTGAGAATTGTTTCATGGACTGCCAGAGCAGGTGACACATCTAATTTAGGCTTCTGGATTTAGGCATTTCATCACTACACTTCCAACTGTTCGAGGCTAATCTGACCGTTACTCCTTATTTGCTTTGATCGAGCAATGGATGGATACTACCCATACTTTTCATACTCATGTGGGTGAGCTGACCATTTTGCCTATGAGCTTCTCTGCTATTACCGGGATTGCCTTTAGGGGATCCCCAGTTCCATTTGACATCAGCTATTATAGTCTTCCAAAGCATGCACGAAGTCACTACGTGTGCGACTTGATCGGGTTCGCCCCAACATGGAAGAATCGGAAGAATGTTCTTCTTTCATCATTAGTTGAGGGATTTAGATGCCTTCCTACTTCGACTCCTCATCAGATTATTCATAAGGCAAGGTGTTTCCTCTTGATATTATTAGGCACGACCCTCTTTCATGAGACCAGTCATGAGGTCAGTATTGCTCTGTTGGGTCCTCTTCGTGACTTGGATAGAGTTGTCACATTAGATTGGGGATCTACTGCACTTGCTTATATTGATTACAGACTAGGCATTGTTTGTAGAGGTGTTGTCACAATGTGTGGCTTTTGGCATGTCTTGCATGTATGTTCTCCCTCATTTGATCTCTATAGTTTTTCTCTTCTTTACTTTTTCTGATGTGTTCTTTTTTCAATCTAAAGCATAAAGATCGGGCTAATTTGAGGCTTTAACGCTATTAGTTCTGATAGCACCTTTCCTCTGATGATGAGATGGGGTTCTTCTCGCCTTGCTAGCAACAGGAACACTTTGCAGACATACAGTGATCAGTTGAACACTGTCGAGTGGCACCTAGTAAGGAAAAATAAAATCATTAGTATGCTACAGTTTAATAGAAATTTGATTTAATTTACATAAATTACAGATAAATTCTTATTGGTTGGAGGGTGCTGAAGACATCCAGCGATATGATTTCATGGTGACTGCAGCCCGCTTAGAGCCTATGAGGATCTTACTCTCTGGTTATGGTTGTCTGATGTGGTATCTAGGGGAGCGAGTGTATCGCTAGTTTGCTGGCCCTTCTCGACATCGCATTCCATCTAATGTCCCCTCCTCTATGCTCTGCAGCTCACATCTTATAGGTTCAGAGCTAAGGGATGCACTACAGGGATATGCTGCCTTAGATTTCCTTGAGCGTTCTCGACATTATCAGTAGTTTATCCATGAGAGCCTCCTGGAGCATGTTCCTATTGATGATGATGAGGTAATTTCACATTATTTCAGCTTCTGTTTCTAGAACCTATGACTCACTCCTCTTTACAATTTGAGGAGGTTCACTCTCCTGTTAATGCCGATTAGGAGACTGAGATTGCTCTAGAGATTGAGAGCCCTGAGCTCAGACCTACCCCTGGTCATCCTACTCAGCACGTTGGGTCTAGTCACAATAGGGCCTTCATCGGTGCTACACTTGGCGATGTCTCTCTTTTAGACAAGTCTATGTTCTACTGGGCTCCTGCTATTCAGGCTTCAATTGAGCAGTAGATGAAGTTTGGTGATGCTCAACTTCCTAGCTTTTATCCACCAGATGTTTCTCATTTGAGTCTGTTTGCTTTATTTCGTGTATGGATATGTACACTTGACATTGATATTAATAAAATTTTACAAAACAGATTCCCCGGACATAGGCAGAGTACCTATATGGACTTGCCTCGTCTCAGAGATTATTTATGATGCAGGTTACAGATAGTTGGCGGGTAAGCGCCCTCACTGAGACAATGCATATGATATGGTGTTTTCTGTGTATGCAGAGCTATTCTAGTGGTCTAGAGCGGGAGAATGAGATGCTTCATTGGCAGCTTGCAGCCTTGGGCTTTGATCTGTATAGTGTTGGGACTTCATCTGCTAGATCTCCAGACACTCATCATCATGATGACTCTACCAAAGGATGGAGCCCGTGGCCTGATACCAAAGCACGAGATGAATTATTTAAATTTTTTGTATTCCTGACTTTTTATATGTCTGTATCTGACTACTCTCTATTGTACTGATGTATTAACCAACTCTACAAGTTAGATGCACTTCTTTCTGGATTTACAATTCCTGTAGACTTGTTGAAGTTAGTTTCAACCATGATGAATGTATAAAAGTACATTATGATGTTGAAAATTTAGCATGTACTTAACAAATCTCACTATTTTTTATTTTCATGACTATCACTTATTTGCCATTCACAAAGGTTAGAGGTATTGTTAACCATCATATGTTGAGAGTATAGCATTTACCAAGTGAAGAGCTTACTTCCACGCCTAATTTTAAAGAGAATTTGCTAAACAAAACTTGTGGAAATTAAGCATAAAAATATTGAATTCGATGTATCAAAACAGTTTTTGAATTATTTTTGTGCTTCTCTTCCTTATCCAAGTATTCCCCCGCCTTTCTCATATTACTCAGCGTGGATACCATTGAAAAGGTCCTTTGGATACTCATACTCTTATAGAGCATTAGAGTAAATAGAGCAATTTTTTTTACATGGGTCCTCTTTTAGTATTCCCCCGCCTTTCTTGTATTACTCAGTGTGGATACCGCCAGAGGTTCACGTTGATACTCTTGCTCATTTTTGGGCATTGGAGTACATTATGCTTGCTCTTATTTTGATTCTCCTCTTAGTGTTCCCCTGCCTTTCTCGTATTACTCAACATGGATACTATTGAGGGATTTGTACTTGTACTCATTTCTGAGCATTGGAGTAGATTATATGCAAATTTATTATTCAAAAGATTAAAATGACACTTTGAAATTCAACCAATTTATACTGCAAGACTATAGATTTTTTCTTTGCACATTTTCCCTTTTTTAGGTGTAAAGTAAGCATTAGATTGATTAGAGTTTTAGAAACTCTCTGCATACAACTATCAACAAGACATCTGAATTCTGCAAGGCTAATAAAAGAAAGCCATTAAAATCAAAGGTCATGAGATAAGTTTTTGCACATGATATCATGAAGTGGATGAATTTGCTCTCAATTTTATAAATTTTCTTTGTACTTCACTACAGAATAAAAAAGATATAGAGTTATACTACTTCCCTTTGGTATTTGTCAAGCTATTTATCACATAGAGTGAGATTTTGATGAGTGATTAGCATTTGCTATCCTAGTCATTCTTATTGATGTATTGATTCCTTTCCTCTTCTTTGTTCTCTTTTATTTTCCCTACAAAAAATACCATAAGTTAGTATGGTTTATTTGTAAGTGAAGAAATATTCTTAAAATGCAATGTTATTCTTTTGCATTCTTCCCTTTTTGATTGTGGTGATAATGTCTCTAGTTGCAGGGTCACGATATTATGCTATCGAAGTTGTGGCTTTATTCTGTTAATGCTATGGTAGAGGGCCTCATTCCTTTTCCCAATGTTTCCTGCAAAAGAAAAGATTTGGGAGTTAGAGGTTTTTTATTTCATAATCAAAGAATTTTTCAGAGTGCATTCATCTCAAGTTTTGAGTGCATTCTTCCCTTTTTAGGGCCGAGCGCATGTATCACTGACATGTTGGACCTTCTCGTTACCATATTCCACACCCTACAATGGTCTAACTGTTGTGGAGGGCTATTCCAAATTATGCTCCTGATGAGACTATGGAGATGGATACTGATTTTGAGGAGCTTGAAAGCCTTATCCAGCCTCTTAGGGTCACTAGGATGATGCTTCTTGGTAATGTCATTCCTTTTATTTTCATTCCTTTAAATGCTTTACCTATGAATACTTTGACCACTTTCCTACACTTTTACAATTCTAATCTTGAATGTTAGTAGCAAAGTGTTTGGAAAATCTTGCCTAGGCTCAAAGACAAGTATTTCCCAACAAATGTATGCAAGTGTATACATGTTATGCATGATCCTAACAGGTCTTATGTTTAGGGCAAAGCTATGTTCGCAACTTGGAGTGTCAGAACGAGGAGCCTCATCAACAGCTTGTAGGTTTGAGAACTTGATGCTTCATTATTGGTGCTTCTGATGTTTGAGCTTCTGATATAGTCTATCAAACAAATAACCAGGCTAGTGAGTGGGGTCTATGGCTTTACATTGGAGCTCATGATTGACCGATGCACTATTGAACTTTCCTTTTTGTCACTGCTTTTGTTGTATCATAACTGTTATATCTATATACTTATAGTATACTCCTTTCTGCCCTGAGATCATTTCCACTAACTTTGAAGTTCTACTGTTGTATTTACCATTTTTCCCCTAACTTGTCCCGGAGTTACATTTTGCCCCTAGCTTCATTTTGAATTCATCCTAGCAATCACTTTCTTCATGTGCACAAGAGACCCAGTTTGGTCATTTATTATTGTTAGCCCTTTTTCTTACTAACCCTATTAGCTGCAATCTCATGTATTGAAGATGCATAGGAGTGGGCGAACTGATTGAAGCGAATTGTGGATGATGAAATCAATTGGGCTTGCACTTTAAAGAATTCTGGAGCAGAATATGAGGCTTGATGCTGATACAATAATTGATAGTTACAATGTATGGATTGAAAAGCAAGTTACTAAGCCACCTGAATTCTCAAGGTATAAGGGGACGCTAGGCTTACAAGAAAAATTACAAAAGAGGTGGCAAAAAGAAAATGTAACTAAAATAGTGATCTCATAGCTCTACTTTAGCTTTTATCATGTATTGTTTTTCCATTCAGATATTTATGCGGTATGATAAAAACCAATATGTGATGTTTGAACAAAAATTTAAAATTCAATTTTAATCATTCATTAGGGCAAAAATGAGAACATTCATTACATCACATGATATAACTCCTATTTTCAATCAATCATGAATTTTCCTCTCTAATTTTTACCTTACTGTTCTCTTTTTTTTCTTCTTCTTTCTCTTTTTTGTTCTTTCCTTTTTTTTCTTCTCACATTTCCTATCATCAGAAGTTACATCATGTGATATATAAATGTTCTTTAAATTTGCATTTGTGCCCATACTGAATGAATCTAATTGAATTGAATTTATGTCAAACAAGCAGATGTAATCAATACCATAATGTACAATACCATTAGGATGTACATTACATAAGTAAGCATGGTCAGAATTTATATTATTGACCATAGAAAAAACAACTTCTTCGTCCACATAAAGATCGTACATTATTACATCAGTTTCTTCATAAAAAAACATCAATGAAACTATCACTAATGACAGTAGCTAAGTCCTAGGGTGGTTCCTTCTTAGTAGCTCCTCAACAACATCATCACCCATCCTTTCAGTTACTTGCTTCATGACTTACTCTTTGTTGTTAGCAACTAGGCTTTCCACAATCTGCTCCTTGAAGATCTTAAACCCAGGGATATCTTTTCCAGCCATATTAACAGATTCTTTGGTGCCCAGATAATACTTGCCTTCCCCTGGCTTAATGAAATTCTTACTTAGTGGTCCAATCCTTCCCAAGGGCTTGTTTCTTTTTGCTTTCTCCTTGTTCTTTACTCTTCTACAAGTCAATCCTACCTCAGTATATCCCAAACCCTTCGTATGGTCCTAGGTTTTAATGTTCGGGGGTTTAAGGCTTCCTTGTTCATTCTTCTCGAGCCCCTGTCCAAACCAGTAATTCATGTTCTCTATCATTTTTGCTACTCTCGGATCCATTTCAGTCCTATCAAATATCCCAGTAATTTGGAAACTAGGGGGTGCACACACTTGTTTCTGTTTATCCAATATGGATGCCACAGCAACATTGGTCCCAACTTATGTGGTCACAACTTCTCCTTCATAAGGGAATTTTATCTTTTGATGCACAGTTGAGGGTACCCCTCCCAAGGCATAGAACCATGGCCTTCCCAATAGTAGGGCATAGGTAACAGGGATGTCCAATATGATGAACTCAATGGTTGATTCCACAGGTCCTGTTTTAACCAGAGATTGGAATGTCCCCTCTACATTCCTAGTGTTGTCATCATAAGCTCTGATTATAAGGTTTGAAGCCATCAAGTCATCTAATTTCAGACCCAGATTAGTTAGGATCTTTAGTGGGCATACATTTATAGTTGAACCATCATCCACCATCATGAAGTTGGTTCTCTTCCCTTTTACTTCAGTTGGGATAAAAAATGCCTTGTTATGATTTCTTCCTTCCAAAAGCAAGTCATCATCTGAGAATGTTATCAGTCCATGTTTCTTTTCTGTCATCTTTGCTACCATAACCTCTGGAGTAGCAGCAGTTTTAATGCTCATGTTTAACAAAGCTTTAACCAGAGCCCTTCTGTGGCTACCTAAATGCATTAGTAATTCCCAGACGCTCACACTTGCTTTAGCCTTCTTGAGTTGTTCTAGAATCAGATCCTCTTTTTGTCCTTCCTTTATTTCTGTGTCTTTTATTTCTTCCCTTTCTATAACCCTTTCATTTTGCTTTTCTGCTGTCCGATAATTCCTCCCACTTCTGGTAACATGATTTAAATTTGGAGTATCACTCCATACATCGACTCCAGTGGATTTTTCTTCATCAGAATCATACCAGATGTCCACGGCCCCAATGATCCATTCTCTTCTCCCATTTTTCCAAACTTCCACTGTGCATATTTCTTTTCCGTTCAACTCCTTCAGCTTGTCCATATGTTGGCTTAACAGCTCTTCAACCCCTTCTTAGGACAGTTCTGGGGTTAAGAATTCATCTTCCTCAAACTCATCACCCCATCCTGTCAGCACAATCGATTCAATGGGGATGTCAGCAGAAGCATGTATAGAATATAATACTCTGTAATCGAACTTGCTTGAAGGTTGTCCCAACAGATCTTCAACTCCTCTTAGCGACTACTCGGGAATTTCAGGCTCTTCTTTTACTGGCTTATCATCAAATTCATCTCCCCAACCTGAGGGCTCAATTGATTCACTAGGGATATCAACAGAGGGTGGTTTCGAGTAAAATACCCTGTAATCAAACTTGCTTGAGGGCTGGCCCAGTAAATCTTCCACTCCTCTCTGTGACTATCTGAAAGGTTCTCTATTGGGTATAAGGTTGAGGTCCTCGAAGGAGCTTAGCACTTCTTCTTCACTAACCCTTGAGTTGATCATCATGGTGGCTAGTGGTGGAACATTTTGGTAATCTAGGAAAGGGGTATTTCTGGTGTTTGGGTTAGAATTGGATTTCTCAGGGTCGGTGATTTTTCTATAGTCTATCAGGTTTTGGATCTCATGTTTTAGGTGGATATAGGTATCTGTGGAATGGCTAGCTACTTGATGAAACTTGCAGTAACTGTTTGGATCATAGCCAAGGAGATTTGGATTCATGGGTTTAGGAAAAGTTAAAGGGCAGAGCAAGCCTTTTTGGATTAGCCTCTTTAGGACTTTGGAGAGTGGTTGGTTGAAGTTGGAGAACCTTCGGGGTTGCTGAATGGCACGTACCTCTACAGCTTGGCTAGTACTTCCTTATTGTATGCCCCCAGTTGGGTAGTTTCAATTTCCTGTGCCTCTAACAGTTTTCTTTTTCTCACTCTCAATTTCTTCAGCTTGTAACCCATCATCATACAAATCCATAAAGGTTTTAGGATTTATCATCTATAACCTCTCGACCAAATTAGGTGACACATTATGAACTATCATTCTAACTTGATCCTTCTCAGCAAGCTTGTTTTTCATCATCCCTACTTTATTCATGAAATGAGTTAAGAAATTAGAAAAGGATTCATTTGGTTTTTGCTTAGTCAACTCCAAATCCCTAATTAACACTTCCAATCGAGTATTATAATCATATTATTTTATGAACGTAGTACATAGTTCTTTCCAGTCAACTCTAATAGACTTCTCTAATCCATGGTACCAGTTCACAGCCATTCCTTCCAGGGACAGCACAAACAGCCTAGCAACTACTGACAATGGTGCTTTAGTAGTGCTCATGGTTATGGTGTATTGACTCAAATGAATCCTTGGATCTCCTCTCCCATCAAACTTCTATAGTTGAGGCATTTTGAATTTTTCAGGCAGTTTATCTCCCTCTATTTGCAGGATGTCATCAAAGTCAAAAGAATACCCCATTCCTTGTCCTCTAATCAGCTCTTCCATCTTGGACATTTTCTGAGTCAATGCTTGCATCTGCTTAGACTCAAGGTCTTGAACCAATTCAAGTGACTCTCTCTTTGCCTTTTCTACCATGTAGTTTTCAATATCTTCCATTCTCACATCAGTAGCAGGCACATTTCTAGGAGTAGGTTGCCCCCCAGCATTGTTAGCAGTAGGTAGAGGAGCAACAGGTGGAGCTCCTACAATAGGTGGTTGTTCAACAGTAGCAGCTAATGGTTGTTCAATAACAGCAGTAGGTGGTTGTCCAACAGGTTGCACTAGTCCAACCAAAGCCTGTCTCAGTTCATCTTGCATCACAACTCTCATGTCATCCATCAAAGCCCCCTTAATGTCCTTTAAGGTCCACATCTCTGGTTGTTATTCCATTTCCGTCTGTTCAGTCTGAGCTGATTCAGCTTCTAGGAATAGTGGGTTAATTGGACTCCCCTCTAGTCTCTCCAGTCTATGAAGAATGCATTGAGCTATAGACTCTGGACTTAAATCAACTCTGGTCAATCTACCACCTCTTCGTCCCCAGACACAAGAAGACCCGGATGAATCTATGATGGTTG
Organism: Mallotus nudiflorus; assembly: GCA_947683625.1. Lineage (NCBI taxonomy): Eukaryota > Viridiplantae > Streptophyta > Magnoliopsida > Malpighiales > Euphorbiaceae > Mallotus > Mallotus nudiflorus. Next base: position 314,421 of record CANTUR010000451.1, read on the forward strand.
CAAAACAAGGTGTTAGTATGATGCATGGACTGCATGTATGCATGATGCACGTGCTATACAACAAGTAGCAGGCAAGCACTTAGCAAGTAGCAAGTATCAAAAAGCAATCAACAAGCAACATGCATGAATAAGCCTTCTAACCTTATTCCTCCCACACACGTATTCAATGGCAAGTTTCTTTTCCTAGGATTTTTAGTCTTGGCCTTCATATCAATAGGGGATATTAAGATCCAACGTGCATGCTAGATCTCTCTTAAAAGATAAAGCATAGAAGCAGCATTTCTAAATATAAAGGTCTAGCCTAATCCTTATTAGCCTAGATGAGCTTCAAAGGTATAAGTCTGGGCTTTTATAAATATAAATACCTCATGGCAATTCAAACAAACAATCACTTTAGGTAAAAATCCTAAGGGAAGTAACTAGGTCATTATATGTGGTTAGGGTTCGATGAAAAGTTAAGGTTCCCTTAGTAAGATGTTCTCTATTATGGACTTTAAGTTACAGGCCAAGGTTAGAGAGGCCCAGCATCCTTTACCAACTCGAGAGAAGATTACCCCCCTTAGGGACTTGGGTTACAGACTCTGGTCAGATGAGCCCGGTAATCTCTCTTGAACCGAGTTAAGGCTATGAGTGATGGTTAGCCAATCTATAACCCCATGAAGCTAGTGGAATCATGGAATTATAAACCAATGCCATCGGTTTAGTAGGGACATGCAGAATGAATGCAAGAATGAAATAATAATCAATAAAACAATTCAAAAGAACACGAGTAGAATCAGTATCTCTTATCCCCAGTGGAGTCACCACTGTAGACGGTGGGGTTTAGCGCACGTCCAAGATTTTAACAACCATGACACTATTTAGGCTCAGGGCCTTAGAGAACACATTAACCACTGTCACAAAGACATGGCGTGGAGATGAGGAGTCGCCACCTAGGGTAATAACTGGGACAATTTGATTGGTGGTACTCGATTCTCTAAAAGAAAATTAGCACCACAACTAGGAGATTCTGGATACGGAATACTAACTTCTCTTAGTCTTGTGTTCATTTAGAATAATTTTATAAATAATTATTTCATTTTTTAATTACATGCAATTTTATTAAACCCTAATTAACATCCATCTACCCAAAAAGGCAATAAGTCAATAAAATTACAAGTAAAAAATGCACTCAAAATCGTGTTGTCCCTAAGTCTAAACTATGTTAATTTTATTAAAGAAATTTAGCTAAATCTATATTTTATTTACAAGGGAAATAGAATAAAAGTGGGCCTACATTTTATTAATTAATGAGCCTAAATCTATTTTTTATTCTTTCTAAGATATGGGCTTAAGTCTATTCAATTTTAAAGAAAAATTAAATTAGTGGGCCTAAGTCTAATCTGGTTTTATTTTAAATGGAATGTGGGCCTAGGTCTATTTATTTTTAAAAAAATAAAATTCAGTGGGCTGAGCTAAGTCTAAACAATTTTAATTAACTAAGCGGGCCTAAAATCTAATTAACCTAATGGGGCCTAAGCTAATTTTAATTATTTAAAAACCTAAATCATTTTTTAAGCCTATTTATTAAGTGGGTTAGACCTAAACATGGGCTTTAGGCCCAAAAAACATAAAAAAAACAAGCCCAAAAATAAATAAAACACAAAAAATAGATCAACCAAACATTATAGTGATTTTCTAAAAAAAAACCCTAAATTAATTACATGCAAACCCTAATTTAAGCTACTGCCACCATTGATTTTAATTGATTTTTTTACCCAATTGAACCTAATTGCTAATCAATTTTAAAATACAAAAATTTAAGTCTTTCACTATTCCCACTACTGGGGCTATTACAAACTACATGCAAAATTAAAATTAAATAATTATACACCCAAAAACTAAAATAAACTACACAGGATACCAAAATGCAGAACAAAAATTAAAATCCTAAGAACTATTATTAAAATAGTACAGGTTCATCCATGGCATTCCATCGATCTTCTGTTCAATTAAACACAGGTAGTATCCTCCTCCTCAATCCACATACGGACAAAAAATAAAAAAAAGTAATCAAATTAGTAGTGAAATTAAATAATAAAACAATTAACGAAATGGATAAAAAATCACAGAAGAGAAGAAAAAAAATGAATGTTGTGCATATGCCCTTTTTCGGCCCCTCAGATTAAGATTTTCACCGTTGAAGTCGACTCAGTATTGATTTGATTTTGGACTAAGACTAAAAATGGATGTATCGTCTTCCTCAAATGAACTGCAAAAATTAGGGTTTTTAAAGAACAGAAGAAATCAAAGCTTTTTTTCATCTATAAAAAATCCTCTCGCCAAAAAAAAACCTCTAGCCCAAAAAACCTCCCTCCAACACACATGCAGACTCTGCTTTTAAATGCAAAGTCTGTGCATACTAAACTTCCTCCAAAGGAGGAACAGACCTATCTGATCAAATCAGATAGCGTTTGTTTGATTTCAAAAAAAATATCTTCTGCGTTTCTTTTTTAAAAAAACTTTATCAAATAAAAGTTTGAATTTTTCAACCAATCAAAACACTCAAAAAATCGATAAAATTAAGGAAAAATACGCGAAAAAATCAAAAAATGGAATTATTGCGCATTGGTACTGTGCAATGCCGACCGACATTACACAATGCCGGTCAACATTGGCATTACACCAATGACGATCCTAAAAATTATTTTTTTAACTTTTAATTACCAAAAGACCCCCTAAAAATGACTTATTTGCAATCAAATCTTAAAAAAATGTTACAATTTAGTCCCTAAAGTCTAGAAAATCAACAACCAAGTTCAATTTTTGAATAAATTTCATCATAGGGGCTTACATCGCAATTGTGCACAATTGCATCCCGAAATTGGGTGCTTACAGGGTGGGTGGGTGGGTGGGTTAATGTATATATATATATATATATAACCAAAAAAAAATAAAAATATGTATGATAGCACATTAAAATGGATCAAACATTTCTTCCTTTTCCCTCTTTATTATTTTCTTTCCTCCTCTGTATTTTCTTCTTCTTTTACCTGTTTCACCCACAACCTTCACTATGTCACCCACCCTTGCTAAACCACCACCTGCCATCACCGATGACCACCATCACCTCCAGTCACCTCTAGTCATCGTCTGCCACTAGCAAAGTGACTGAAGCCACCTGGACAGCAACAAACTGAAGCATGCCAAGAGTGAGCCACTATTGTTGCCGATAGAGCTTCTGACCATGAGAGCTTACCATTCTGGTCTTGTTTGAACCTCCTAGCACCGGTGAGTCTAGTTGCAAGCTTTGTTTAAGCTTAAATTCAGTTATTTTTGAGTTATGTCCAATTTTTAGTTTATGTGTTATTAGGGTTTCAATTTTTATTTAATTTTGGGTTTGATTCATGAAAGTTTGTTTTGAGATTATTGTTGTTTGTAACTTAAGCTTCTCAAAAATATTTTTTGTATATTTTTTTGAATTAATTTGAATAATGGGTATTTTTTTTAATATTTTAATATTAAAAAAATAGATTTTTGATAATTATGTTATTTAACTATTTTGAATGGAAATTTGATTAAGTTAGTATTAGTAATTTAAGTTAGTAATTTTAGTATTGATAAAATAATTTTTAGTGATTTTTTATAATTTTTGGGAATATTTTTAGTATTATGTGATTTTTGGATATATAGGTTAATTGTGTATTTTTATTGAAATTATAGTAAAATAATATGTTTTAAATGATTTTAGAATTTTATAGGGTATTAAAATAATTTTTACAAATTATTTACTATTTTTAACTAATTAATACTAATTTTTGAAAATTATATTCAAATAATAAATTATTTATGTAATATCCCGAGTTTTTAAATATTTTAATACTGCATCAGGATATGCAGTGTTAATAATTTTTGTATATAATTATGATATTTTTACGAGTTGATATGTATTTAAAACTTATTTTAATTATTATATATTATTTTTAGTGTTTTACGTAAAATTTTCCCAAGAATACTATTTTCGGGAAAATTTTCACGTAAATTATTTATTATTAATTATATTAAATAGATTCCCATACTTGCATGAACTCATATATATTTTTAAAGTACTAAATAATGTATATATGTGTACTTATTTATTTAATTAGGGTTTGATTAATTACCCTAATATTTTAGTATTTATTAATTAGTTTTAATATTATTTAATTATTTTTAAGTGTATTAAATTTTAAAATATTAAATTATATGTGTGTGGTGTATATTTAATGTGTGTGATTTTATATTATTTTAATATATAGTGTAAAGTATATATATATACATATACATTTAATATTAAAACAAAAAATAAAGTTTGAGTTATTTACGAAATTGCCACCCATCCTTCTCCTCCTTCCCCAATCACTCCCATCACCGATCCGACCACTGTCATGCCGTTTTCTCACTGTTGGTGTGCCTCCCGGCATGCCACCTCCTTCCTCCAGCCATTCCGCCATCTGCAGAGCCCCTTTCCGGCGTCGGGAAGCTCATTTTGGCCGGAGAAGCCGAATTCTTTCTCACCGTCGTTCACGACGTTTCCGATCGCCATTTTCGACACCGCCGGTCTCTTTCTTCTCCTTGAGCTCTGTTGAGTGTGATTCCAAGCTTTGTTTCACTTAAAATGGTCTTGATTTGCTTAGGTTTCAATTTTGGTAATTCGGCCATTTTAGGGTTCTTGATTTTTTTTGAACTTTGAATTGATTGATTCATGAAAAGTTCCTTAACAAATATTGTTCCCCTTAGCTTAATCTAGATGTGTGAATTTGTTTAGAATTTTTGAAGATTATTTTGATTTTTTGGTATTTTTGAATATTTTATTATTATTTTCTAATTTTTGAAAATTAATTAATTAAATTATGAAATTGTGTTTTATGATAAATATAGGTGTTGAAATGAATTATAGAAATTTATTTGGAATTTTTATGTATTTATTTTGAATTTAATTAGGTTTATGTAATTTTGGAAAATTAGGTTAATTGTATTTTTAATTGAAATTAATTAGTTAATTGAGTTTATTTATTGATATTATTGATATATATATTATTTCTGAAAATTGCTTGAATAAAATTTAAGATTCATAGGGTATTTATACTATAATTACATGCTAAAAATATAAGTAGCTTAACATAGTTAAACAAATTTTTTCCGTAAACTTTAAACATTATTAGTTATAAATAATAACAATTATTTTAAACTTGACATATACTAAATATAGATATACTAATTTCAAGTTTAATAACTAACACTGGTTTCTAGTCCAACCTATTAATGTATTGTGTGCGACGAGTTCATTTTTCATGAATCATGTGCTGAATTTTATAGCACCCGGGAAACCATTGTGAAAAAAGGTCGAAAGTTCTACCTAGAACAAAATCCAAACCCACAGAAGTACAAGTTTTCACAAACGAACAAGTGCAAACGCTGTGAAACCTATTCCTTAGGCTGCAACCATTGTCTGCTTCAAACTCATATCAAATGTGGGGTTCTACCGATAATTTTGAGATATAAAGAACATGAACACCCGCATAGTTTTTTTTTTTTTTTTTTTTTTTTGGTGAGAAAAGTGGGGCAGGAGCCCAGAAAAAACTACAGAGCAACAACTCTATCATAACCTACTCCAATGTGATCATGTTTTAACCACTCTATCAAACCATTAGGAGGTTGAAGCAGCTTCAGAGGCCAAAAAACCAGCTGCATGATTTGATTCTCTATAAACATGGCAAATTTGCACACTCCAATCCTGATTAAGCAGAGGCTTGATCATTCTGGTAAAGGCGAAAAAAGCGTTGATACAAGTTGAATCCTGAGCAAGGAGTTGGGTGACATACTTGCTATCAGTCTCGAGTTCAATCTTCCTCAGACCCATGTCCCAAGCTAAGGAGAGGCCTTCATCACTGTAACTGAACCTTTACCAATGTTCTTGAGAAACCCACTGAGCCACGTTCCATGAGAATCCCTCAAGATGCCACCTGCAGAGGCAGTCTTCAAAATGCCACTAACAGCCTCATCTGTGTTCAGTTTTGTCCATCCCAGGCAAGGGGGCTTCCAACTGAGCATCTTGTTCACTTTCATTGAACCTGAAGCTGTGTAGGTTATCATTCTATTGAAGCTTTCAGAAATTTCTTCCACGCGATTCCATATGTCAGCAATTTTGTTGACAGGTCCTATGTCTTGCTGAAACACCCGCTTAGATTTGTAATCATGCCATTTTGGTGCAAATATCAATATCAATGCACTGCTTGCAGCAAATATTGGACGTATATGGGCTGCAAATGTTATGGCTGCAACATCGATCTTGATGTCTATTGTGCAATAAAAGAGGTAATTAAAGTATATAATTACTAGATTTACAATTCAGTACTGTGCTAATTTTCACTATGTACTTAAATGTAAATAAACTAATTAATGAAAAATGGTAGTGATGTTACCGCAGAGCTCCACGTATTTTTACAAGAAGATTGTTATAGGGTATTGGGGTGGCGATAAAGGCTATAGAAGGGATGGTGAATGGGATGATGGAGCACATTGTGGAGTTAAGGGATTGTTGATAGTTTATGAAGAATCTATTGACTTCATCTAAATCAATTATGTTGATGAAGGAAAACCAATTTTGTCAAATGAGCATGGAGATCCTCGGGGACTGTATCGACTTCTCATTCTTACAATAGTTTATTTTTATTATTTAGAGTATAAATTGAACCTCCACATTTTGTCCTATTTTCATATTCAATTTTTTTTAGTTTTTTTGCTCATTTGAAACTTTTTCTTTTAAAATTAGACTACTTTTTTAATACAATTAAATTTTATAAATTTTTTGAGTACAATTAAGTCCAATAAATTAAAAAATTAGTTTTAATAGTTAACTAATAAAATTTATTTAAACTAACAAATAAAATTAACAAATATTTTTTAAAAAAATATATGTACAAACTAACTATAAAGTTTTTAAAATTTTTAAATTTACACAATAATTTTTTAAAATTTTTATTTTTTTGAAATTTAAAAAAAGTTATGAACATAAAAATTTTAAAAATTCTACAATCAAGTGATATGTATTTCAAAGAAAATCATCAAATCTATTGATTAATCTAAATAATTTTTGTTAGTTAACCATTAAAATTAAATGGTGAATAATATTTTCAATTAAAACCGTTAAAATTAAATTTTGGTCAATTATCAATTTATTATTCATATTAACAAATAAAATTGGTCTTTTTTTAATGTATTTCTTTTAATTATAAACTTAATTATACTAAAAAAAATTCATAGGAATTAATTTTACTAAGAAAAAGTATAATTTGGTATGATTTTAAAAGGAAAAATTCCAAGATTCAAAAAATAAAAAGGTCCAATTGAAATTAAAACAAAACGTGAAGTCGAATTTGTATCTTTGCCCTAAAAAAATAAATTTGTATTAATCTAGCTAGAAGTACTAACTAATCCCATAACTTTGTATTTTCAGGTTGAGGTGAATCTTGATTACCCAAATGAACATCTTACCGAAATCTGTGGAACATATGGTGATTATTTGGCTCATTCACTTACACTTAAGAGCAATAAAAAAAGATACGGACCATTAGAGGGGACATATTTTTCTTCTTTTGATGGCACTGATGGAAGATATTAGAAGATTGTTGGGTTCTATTATTTGCATTCAATTGGTTTTTATTTAGAGCCAATCGATAAATACGGGAAGAGACATGGAATTAGGGTTGGCCATGTGTCAAAACCAGTCAATTTCTATTCAACTAAACATGAAATCGAACTAAAACTAGCCTCTTCATCGGTTCAAGGACAGTTCCAGTTCGGTCCGTTTCAACTTGGGCGGTCCAAGGCTCGGTTAATTTGGCGGTTCAGGCTGTTCAACAATTAATTTTCTTTCTTTTTTTTTTTTTTATATATGCAAAAGGTTAAAAAAAAAAAAAAAAAAAAAACCCCTTGAACTTTTATGAAATGAGCACTAGCACTTTAAACCTAGTATCAACTCATTGAAGTCCGTAAATTTTTTAAAATGGTTCAAATAGCTCTTTTTTAACATTTGTTTAACAGACATTAAATTTTAATTTTTGAAACTATCAAGTACAAAAAGACCCTTAATCTTTTATTTTGATACAATTAAACACTAAATAATTTAAAATTCAAAAGATTTATTTATTTATTAAGTAATATTTATTTGAAAAATTTATTTTAGAGTGTAAAATTATTTTTAAAAAATTAAATATTTTTAAGATTAATTTATTCTTAACAATTATTTATTTTAAAACATATATTACTTGTTTTCTTAAAAATTAATTTAAATCATAATAATTATCGGTCAAATTTATTTAAGTGTAAAAATCATCATGAGAAAAAAGTATTGATCTAAGTTATTCTCAAATATATATTTTTATTCTTAAAACTAATTTTAGAGAGTAAGAATTTTAATTCTTATAAAAATAATTATAAGAAATTCAGGCCATAGCAAGAAAAGATCATCATGATTCAATATTTTAAGGACGGAAAGCATACCATTTCACAATAATTTTTATAAGAATAAAAATAGTTGCACTCTGAAATTATTTTTTAAGAATAAAAATATATAATTTGGAATAATTTACATCAATAATTTTTTAATCATAATTTTTACACTTTTAAATAAATTTTGCTGATAATTTTTATGCTTTAAAATTATTTTAAAGAAAAGGTAATATATGCTTTAAAATAAATAATTTTTAAGAATTATTTAATTTTTATAAAATAGTTAATTTTTTAAAATAATTTTACACTCAAAAATAAATTTTTTTAAAAAAATGTTATTAAATAAATATTTCAAATTAAAAAACATTTTGGGTTTAATTAGACCAAAGTAAAAGATTAAGAGTTTTTTTATACTTTTTATAGTCTCAAAAGTTAAAATACAACGTCTGTTAAGTTACATTAAAAAGGATTATTTGGACTACTTTTAAAATTTATGGGCTTTGATGAGTCTAAATTTGAGGTGCTAGGTACTCCTTTCACAAAAGTTTAAGGATTTTTTTTTTTAACCTTTTGCCTTTTAAAAATTTTTCACTTTGAAACTAAAACCAAAGAAGGAATTAATCAATTCTGACTTTAATCGGGTTGGTTCTGAGCCCAAATTGGCATGTGGCCACCCCTACTCAAATTTACTAAAAATACCCCACATATATATTTCTATTTAATTAAGATTTTTATTTCTTTATACCGGTTACTCAGAAAGGAAGGACGACCGAAGACATTCATGAAAAGGTTCCTGAAACAAGAGACTCCTAAAAAAGAAGGAACATTCTCCTAATTAGCTTAAGACTTTTATTCAAAGAGAAATATTACTCCTTTTAGGTTTGAGTTCACTATCATTCTAAATAGAACACCATATATCTCATTCTCATTCATTCCATTCTCTTATAATTTCATTGTTCTTCTCCTCTCTCTAAATTCTCTCTCTATATTCTGACTTAGGCATCAGAGGGTTTGTGAGGATCCTCCCCACCTCTCACGTTGCCCTTTATTGACTACTTACAGGGTTCTAGCTCAAGAGTTTCGAAAAGTAAGTTATCAAGTGGTGTCGTCTATGAAAATTCTTAGGTAAAAGCCATTCGTGCATCTGCCAAATTAAGACATCGACATCATGACTTCCAGCCCGTCGTCAATCTCGACTCCTAACACCCACATCAATCTCTCTGCCCCCATTCCTCCAATCAATCTACCAATACCTCTACCAATGGCAGTACCTCCAGCCCCTTTCCAGTATATCGGACCTTCATCTGGTGGCACACACATTCCTCTTGGAAACACCCAAAGGTGGCAAGTTCTTGGCACCGACTTCCTATATTATGCTCCTTTACAACACCATCATAGACCTATACCTTCCATACCCTTTCCAAATCTAACAAATACACCTTCCATAACTACACCTAACCTAAACACTCAACCTCCCCCCAATAAACAAGGAAGCAATGATATAAAACATTCAAGCTTAGATAGGTCTGATGCAACAACAATTGAATACCTTAATTCAGAGCGGCAATCCTGGATCAGCTCATACCAAAAATAACACCCCATCTCCGGAATTACCTGGGGGAAGCAAAGGGAAGTGTAAAGTTCTAGAAAGGGAATCCAACTTGATGATTCCGGCTCTTGATAACTTAAAATTAACCTAGAAGGTTGAAGAAGTTATACACAAAGCCCACACAAGGCCAAAGAAAGAAGATGAATGCGTGATGGAGGGAAGAATGCCCTTTATAAGAAGGATCTATACAGAGATCCCAACTAAATTCAGAATGCCACAACTGGATTAATATGATAGAACTGGAGATCCCATCAACCACATATCCTTATTTAGAATAAGAATGTTACTCCAGAACGTGAATGATGGAACCATGTGTAGGGTTTTCCCAAGCACACTCACAAAGAGTGCTTAAAAATGGTTTCACCAGCTTCTAAAGAACTCTATCACCTCTTTCGAAGACCTAGCAGAGAAATTTCATACTAGGTTCGTCACCAACATTCCCCCAGCTAAAAACATTGATGACCTCCGAATGTGCTGATAAGAGATTGATGAATCACTATGAAGCTATTTGGACCAGTTCAACAAGGTGGCAATGCAAATTGAGAATCTTATAGACAACGTGGCTATCGAAGCCCTAAAGAATGGCACCAAACTCGAAAAACTTAAAGACAAGATAATGACAAAAGAACCTCACACATTTAGGGAGGTGATGGCCATGGCAGTCAAAATGATAAAAATGGACGAAGACAGAAAAATGCGAAGGGATAAAGAGAGAGCACCAGCTAAAGAAGAAAGATCAAGACCCAAGAGGGCAAGCTTTCCATGAACAAACTCCAGAAACCCAGCGAAAAGGTTTGAAAAGGAAGTTGAAAGATATACGCCTTTAAATACCTTTAGATCCAAAATCCTCATGTGGATCAGACAAAATGGCATGGGAATTACCTCGGCTAGAAGAATATGCCCAAGCCAGAGAGCCACACAAGATAAAGGGCACTATTACCAATATCACCGAGATTACGGACACAACACCGAGGCCTACAAAGAATTGAAGAATGCCATAGAAAGACTGGTACAAAACGATAGACTCAGAAACTTCATCGACACATCCAGAAGAGCCAGGAATTCAGATGCACAAAGGTGAGATAGGCTTGAACCAAGGAAGGCCCAAAATGAGCCAGCTGGCATCATCAACATGATTATTGAAGGAGATAACATCGGGAAAAGGCTTAAGAGGGGCCATAGAGATGAAAGACCTACCCTCAACAAGATACAAACCATCGTGTTTGATTCAAAGGATGGGGACCATGTGCAGCACCCCCACAATGATGTTGTAGACGGTGGGGTTTAGCGCGCGTCCAAGATTTTAGCAACCGCGTCACTGTTTGAGCTCAGGGCTCTAGAGATCACACTAACCACTATCATAAAGACATGGCATGGAGATGAGGAGTCGCCACCCAGGGTAATAACTGGGACAAATCGAAAAAGGTGGTACTATATTCCCTAAAAGAAAGCTAGCACCACAACCAGGAGATTTTGGATATGGAATACCAACTTCTTTCAGTCTTGTGTTCATTTAGAATTACCTTATGAATTATTATCTTATTCTCTATTTACATGTAATTTCATATAAACCCAAAATAATAAACTCCAAGGCAAACTAGTCATGAAATATACAAGTAAGTAATGCATTCAATAAATCACATAATCCTTAAGTTAGTCTAATCTACATGGATTTTAAATAAATGAGTTAAACCTACATGTTTTAAATTATAAGTGAACCTAAAGACCTAATTCCTTTTTATTTTAATTAAATGAACCTAAGTCTACTAATTTTAATAAAAATGGGCCTAATTTTACATGTTATGAAGGTATTTAAATTAGTGGGCTTAATTCTATATGTTTTAATTAAATAGTGATCTTAAATCTACAAATTATGGAAGAAGGCTTAAATTAAGTGAGCTAAGTCTAAATTAATTAAATTGAGTTACGTGGGCCTATGTCTAATTAACTGGATATTTCTAACGTAAAATCTAATTAATTATGGACCTAAAAGTATATATTTTAATTAATTACCTAATTAATTATTAAATGATATGGGCTAAAAGAATTACCTAAACTTAAATAAATAGATTAATGGCTAAAGTGGGCTTAAGGCCCCAAAACACACAAAAATAATAAATAAACCCAAAAATAAATAAAAACATAAAAAAAAATTAACGAAGATCAAACAAGTAATTAAATTTATTCCTTACTAAAACCCTAATTTTTATTAACATGCAACCTAAATTAATCTACTTCCTCCATTGATTTTAAATAATTACCAAATTAAAATCTAATTATTACTAACCAGTTTAATCAAAATAAACATGCAACCACACATATAATTTTATTACTATTCCCACTATTGGGGCTATTACATTAATTCATAAAAAATTAATAAAATAAAAATAAAATAATAAATAAAAATAAAGATAATAAAAATAAAATAAAACCCTAGAAACTAAGTCTCTATGAGGCTTTATCCATAGTCTTCTACGGACTTCTCATGAAATTCATTCCTCCCACATGATCATCATGCGTTTTCCTCCATAATCACTAAAAAAAATAACATAATGATTAATGAATAAATTATGATAATAACTTGAAAAAATAATAATGTAAAATAATCAAATAAATAAACAAATAAAGAATAGAAGAAGATGATATGTTTATGGATGATTTAGGGTGCTCCTCAGATTGATAGTTCACCGTTCTTGATAAATCTTCGAATCTTTTTCTTCAAAAATTCTTCACAAGTCTTGAATTAATTGATGAATCAAAAGGAATTTTTGTAAAATATTCAAGAGAAAAATCACGTCTTCCTTCCTCTCTTTTTTCTTCCTCTTCTTTCTCTTTTCTTTTCTTTTCTACGCCCCTTTTTCCTTTTTTTTTCTCCCCTTCTATTGCTTCTCTTTTTTTCTTTTTATAGTAGAACCAGGAAGCCTAACCCTAATCCTAATGTGATTTTAATTCCTAAAGTGTATTTAAGAATTTTAAACTGGGTAGGATTTAGTTAATTAGAAAGTTTAAACCAATTAAAACACTGAATTGGAAATAATTAAAAATAGAAAAAAAATGGAAGAATTCAATTCTGACCGGGATTGTGTAATTCCGATCGTAATTATACAATCCCAATCGGAATTATTGTAATTTCGACCGGAATTACGTAATTCCGATTGGAATTATATAATTCCAATCGGAATTACATAATTCCGATCAGAATTATGGAATTTCGACACACCTTTTTTTTTAACATTTAATTATAAAAAGGTCCCCGAAAAAATTTAAATTTTGCAATTAGGTCCTAAAAAGAACTTTGTGATTTAGTCCCTAAAAACATTAAATCCTTCCTTTAAAAGCCCTTAAAATTTTTTTAAAGATCAAGTATCGAAGACATTTTCATCACTAGAGTCCTTTGTTGCATCAATAACATATCATCCTAAAATTGGGTGTCTACAGTTGCCCCCCTTTGTCGCTGTTTGCTTGACAAATTGCGGTAAAGCAAAATAGCACCCAATTTCTAATTTGAATACCTTCTCCTTGAAGTCTCTGCTTATGAATTTGCTATACTCAAACGTACAACATTTCAAATGACATATCATACTCGGTCGTATGATATTGATTAAACTCAGTCGTATAACCTTGGGTGAATAAAACACATTGTACTCAGTCGTACAATGTTTGGCTACACTCGGACGTATAGCATTAGAAAAAATTACATCATACTCGATTGTATGATGTCGATTATACTCGGTCGTATAATCGATTGAGAGTACATTGCACTCGATCGTATAATGTTTGACTACACTCGGACGTATAGCATTATAAAAAATTACATCATACTCGATTGTATGATGTCGATTATACTCAGTCATATAATCGATTGAGAGTACATTGCACTCAGTCGTACAATGCTAACTACACTCGGTTGTATAGTCTGTTTTGATAAGAAACATCATACTCAATCATATGATGTTGATTATACTCGGTTGTATAATCGATTGAGGATACAATGCTGACTACACTCGATCATGTAGTCTGTTTTGATAAGAAACATCATACTCGGTCATATAATGTTGATTATACTCGGTCGTGTAATTGATTGAGGATATATTGCACTCGATTGTACAATGCTGACTACACTCGGTTGTATAGTTTGCTTTAACAAGAAACATTATACTCGATCGTATGATGCTAATTATGCGATTATGCTGCAATTTATAATTGCTCAGTATTAGCTACAACCCTTCCATTGCTCACTTTCGATGCTACAGTCCATAACTGCTCATGCGATTAGCTACAACCCTTTCATTACTCATTGATGATGCTACAGTCCAAAAATGCTCGTGATTAGTTGCAACCCTTTTGTTGCTCACTGATGATGTTGTAATCCATAATTGCTTGCGATTAGCTGCAACCCTTTCGTTGCTCACTGACGATGTTGCAATCCATAATTGCTCGCGATTAGTTACAACCCTTTCATTGCTCACTGATGATGTTGTAATCCATAATTGCTCACAAATTGACTGTAATCCTCTCATTGCTCTCCTTTGATGATGCTATAGTCTAAAACTGCTTGCGATTAGCAGCAACCCTTTTATTGCTCATTGACAATACTGCAATCCATAATTGCTCATAATTAGCTGTAATCCTTTCATTGCTCGCCTTTGATGATGCTACATTCCATAATCGTTCGCTGATTTTTATCTTTAGTTGTTTGAGTCGAATGCTTTGAATTCTTTATGCTGACTAATTAGCACTTTTGTTGACTGACTTTGAATTTTGCTCTGTTGATTGACTTTATAAGTTAAGTATACCCCCTTCTGGATTTGAAATTCCTACAGAATCATTGAAGTTAGTTTTAACAAGATGAATGTACAAAAGTACATTATTATTTTGAAAATTTATAACAAAATTCATCACTTTGCACAAGATAACATGTACTTAACTAATCTCCTTAATTTTGATCCTTATGACTATCATTTATTTACCATTCGCAAAGGGCAGAGGCATCGTTAACCATTTTATGTTAAGAGTATTTTTTTACTAAGTGAAGAGCTTACTTCCACACCTAATCTTAGGGAGAATTTGCTAAACAAAGCTCATGAAAAATGAACATAAAAAGATCAAATTCTGAGTATCAAAATAGCCTTTGAATTATTTTTATGCTTTCCTTCCTTATCCGAGTATTCCCCTGCCTTTCTTATACTACTCAACGTGGATACCATTGGAAAGGTCCTTTGGATACTCATACTCATATAGAGCATTAAAGTAAATAGAGCAATTTTTGGCATGGTCCTCTTTTAGTATTCCCCTGCCTTTCATGTATTACTCAGCATGGATACCGCCAGAGGTTTTATGTTGATACTCTTACTCATTTCTAAGCATTAGAGTAAATTATGCTTGCTCTTTTTTTATTCTCCTCTTGGTATTCCCCACCTTTCTTGTATTACTTAGTGTGGATACTATCAAGGGATTTTGTACTCATACTCATTTTTTAGCATTAGAGTAGATTATATGCACATTTATCATTCACAAGGCTAAAATGATACCCTAAAATTCAATCAATTTATACCACAAGTCCATAAATTTTGCCTTTACATGTTCTTCCCCTCGTTTGGGTGCAAAGCAAGCATTAAATTGATTAGATTTTAGAAATTCTCAGCATAGAATTATTAACAAGACATCTGAATTCTGTGAGGCTATTAAAAGAAAGCCACTAAAATCAAAGGTCATAAGATAAATTTTTGCACACGATCTCATGAAGTGGATGAATTTCCTTTTAATTTATGAATTTTCTTATTGAGGATTTATTTTATTGCAGAATCAAAAGAGATAGAGTTGTACTACTTCCCTTTGGTATTTGTTAGGGGTTTTATCACACAGGGTGAGGTTTTGACGAGTGATTAGCATCTTCTATCTTACCCAACTTATTGATGTATCAGTTCCTTTTTCCTTCTTCGTTCTCTTTTATTATCCCCGCACAAAATACCATAAGTTAGTATGGCCTTTTTGCTAGTAAAAAAAATTATCAGAATGCAATGTTATTCTTTTGCATTCTTCCCTTTCATTGTGGTGATGATGTCTCCAATCACAGGGTCGTGATGCTCCACCATCGAAGTTATGGCTTTATCCCATTAATGTTATAGTAGAGGGCTTCATTTCTCTTCCTAACATTTCCTATAAAAGAAAAGATTTAGGAGTTAGAAGTTTTTATTTCATAATCAAAGAAGTTTTCAAAGTGCATTTGTCTTAAGTTTTGAGTGCATTCTTCCCTTTTTAAGGCCGATGAATGTATTGCTAACATATGATATGCATGATCCTAATGGGTCTCCTATTTGGAATAGAGCCATGTTGTTGATTTTGGAGTGTAAGAATGAGGTGTCCTATCAATAGCCTATCAGTTTAAGCATTGAATGATTCGCTACTAGTACTTCTGATGTTGAAGCTTCCGATACGATTCATCAGACTAAATATTAGGCTAACAAGTAGGGTCCATGGCTTCACAATAGAGTTTGTGATTGACCGATGCATTGTTGAACTTTTATTTTTGTTACTATTTTTGCTATATAATGATTAAGGTATTAGCTCTTACACTTCAGTATCCATCTTCTCTCTTTGAATGCAAACACAATTTTCTCCCTGAGTTGTATTTTTCCCCCAGTTCCATTCTGGATTCATTTATGCTATTCTAGCAGTCTTTTTTTCATTCTTATATGTAAGAGACCCCGTTCATTCACTGCTGTTGTTTATCCTTTGACTTATTAACACTATTAGTTGCAATCTCATGCATTGAAGATGTAGAGGAATGGGCAAACTGACCGAAGTGAGTTCTTAATGATGAAATCAACTGGATTTGCACTTTGAAGAACTCTTGAGTAGAATATGAAGCTTGATATTGATGCATTGATTGATGATAGTTATAGGACAAAACTTGTAATGCAAGTTATTGAGCCATTTGAATTCTCAAGGTATAAGGGGACCCTAGGCTTATAAGGAAAATTATAAAGGAAACATAACTAAAATAGTGATCTCATAGCTCTGTAATGTCTTTCCATTCAGATACTTATGTAATATGATAAAGACGACTATACAATATTTGATAAAAATCTCCAATTCAATTTTACTCATTCATTTAGGGCAAAAATGAGAACATTCATTACATTACATGACACAACTCCTATAATTAATCCTGAATTTTTCTCTCTATTTTTCACTTTACTATTCTTTTTCTTTCTCTCTCTCTCTCTTTTTTTCTTCTTTGTTATCATTCTTCTTATTTTTCCTCAGATTTTGCTCTCTTTAGAAGTTATGTCATGTGATATAAGACTATTCTTTAAGTTTACATTTGTGCCCATACTGAGTGAATCTAATTGAATTAAGTTTTTGTCAAACATGCATATGCAATCAATATCACAATGTGTAGTACCATCAGGATGCATATTACATAAGTGAGCATAATTAGAATTTATATCATCGATTACTAATATAAAACAAGTTCTAAAGAAACTAAAATTTTATTCAAAGAAGATAATAAGAAAATTTTTTCCTATTCTAGATGCTAAGGATGTTGAGTCTCATAGTGGTTGTCTTTCAAGTGGCTGACATAACAGCTATTATTGCATTTTCTTGCAAACTGTCTCCATGACTTCATCTTTTTGTACCTCCACTGTGCATGTTTCTTCCTTATCTTACAGTTTCTCATCATCAAACTCATTACCCCATCTTATAGGCACAATCAACTCGAAGGGTATGTCAAAATAAGGTGGTTTAGTGTAAAACACCTTATAATCGAACTTGCTTGAGGGTTGACCTAACAAATCTTCAACTCTTTCCACATCTTTGGAGGCATTAAGAGATTTCTCATTGATTTTAAGGTCTAAGCCCTCAAAGGAGTTTAGCACTTCTTTCTCACTTACTCCTGAGTTTATCATCATAGTTGGTGGAGATGGCATGTTTCGGTAGTTTGGGAAAGGATTGCTTCTGGTGCTTGGGTTTTCAGGATCTGTGATTTTTCCAGAGTCTATGAGATTTTGGATTTCATGTTTAAGGCGAATGCAGTTATCTATGGAGTGTTGCAGGTTTTAGTGGAATTTATAGTGTTTATTCAGGTTATAGCCTGGGATATTTGGATTTGGTGGGTTTGGAGTAGGTAAAGGTTGAAGTAAGCCCTTTTCCATTAGGCACTCTAAGACTTTTGACAAAGGTTGGTTAAAATTTGAGAATCTCCTAGGTTGTTGGATGGCATGAACTCCTATGACTCGGCTGGTATTTCCTTGCTGCATGCCCCTAGTTGGGTAATTTCTCACTCCAGTGTTCCTAGTGGCCTTCTTTTTCTCATTTTCGATCTCTTCAACCTGTAACCCATCATCATAAAGGTCCACGAAAGTCTTGGGATTCATCAATTATAACCTCTCCATTAGTTTAGGTGACACATTTCGGACTATCATTCTAACTTGGCCTTTCTCTGCCAATTTGTTCTTCATCATTCCCGCCTTATTCATGAACCTAGTCAGAAAATCTAAAAATGATTCATTGGACTTTTGCTTGGTTAGTTCCAAATCTCTTATGGACACCTCAAGCCTAGTATTATAGTCATATTGCTTTAGAAAAGCAATGCATAACTCCCTCCAATCTACTCGGACACACTTCTCTAACCCATGATACCAATTAACAGTCATTCCTTCTAAGGACAGCACAAACAGCTTAGTAACCATGGCCAAAGGAGCCTTAGTGGTACTCATAGTAGCTGTGTATAAACTAAAATGAATCCTCGGGTTCCCAGTACCATCAAATTTCTACAGCTGTGGCATTTTGAATTTGTCAGGTAGCATGTCTTCCTCAAATTGCATCACATCATCAAAGTCAAAAGGGTATCCTAGGCCTTGTCCCCTCATCAACTCCTCCATCTTAGAAATCTTCTAAGTTAATGCCTTCATCTATCTGGATTCTAGCTCTTGAACTTGCTCAAGTGATTCCTTTTTCACTTTTTCAACCATGTAACTTTTAACATCCTCGAGTTTCATTTCTCCAACATTGTCATTGTTAATAGGTAGTGGACCCATGGTAAGTGGGTTGGCCGTGGCGGGTGTTGCAGCAGCAGCAGGTGGTGGCATTAGTCCCGCTAGAGCTTATCTTAACTCGTCTTACATCATTGCTCTTATATCATCCATCAGTGCTCCTTTGACATCTTCTAGCGTCTAGTTTCCTCCCTCTTATTATTCCATTCTTTTAGTTCATTCAGGTTGCGTAGCTTCTAAATAGAGCGGATTAATGGGGCTCTTTTCCAGTCTGCTAAGGATCTCTTTCGCGATCGATTGGGGGCTTGAATCAGTTCTCACCAGTCTGCCATCTTTTCAACTCCAAACACAGGAAGACCTGAACGAATCTATGATGGCTGCAAGACAAATTATTAGTATGATGCATAAGATGCATGTATGCATGTATGCATGATGCACATGTTATACAACAAGTAGCAAGTAACAAGTTAGGTATACATACATCCTTCCAACCTTATTCTTCCCACTCATGTATTAAATGGCGAGTCTCTTTTCCTAGGATTTTTGGTCTTGGTCTTAATATCAACAGGGGATATCAGGGACTGACGCGCATGCCAAATCTCTCAAAGCAATAGAAGCACGGAAACAACATTTCTAAGTGTAAAAGATTAGCGCAATCTTTATTAACCTAAACGGGTTTCAAAAGTATGGGCTTAGGCCTTTACAGATAGAAATACCTCATGGCAACATTCACAAGCAATTTGGGTATATCCTAGGGGAAATAACTAAGCCATTATATGTGGTTAAGGTCTGTTAAAAAGGTTAAGGTTTCCTTAGCAAGATGCTCTCCATTATGGACTTTGAGTTACAGGCCAAGGTCAGAGGGGCCTAGCATCCTTTACAAACTCGAGAGAAGACTACCCCCCTTAAGGACTTAGGTTATAGGCTCTGGTCAAATGAGCCCGGTAATCTCTTTTGGACTGAGTTAAGGCTAAGAGTGATGGTTAGCCGATTTACAACCCTATGAAGCTAGTGGAATCATGGAATCATAAACCAACGCCATCGGTTAATAGGGACATGCAGAATGAATGCAAGAATAAAATAATAATTAATAAAATAATTCTAAAGAACACAAGTAGAATCAGTATCTCTTATCCCCAATGGAGTCACCACTATAGACAGTGGGATTTAGCAAGCGTCCAAGATTTTAGCAACCGCGTCACTGTTTGAGCTCAGGGCTCTAAAGAACACACTAATCACTGTCACAAAGACATGGCATGGAGATGAGGAGTCGCCACCTAGGGTAATAACTGGGACAAATCGAAAAGGTGGTACTTGATTCCCTAAAAGAAAGCTAGCACCACAACCAGGAGATTCTGGATACGGAATACCAACTTCTTTCAGTCTTGTGTTCATTTAGAATTACCTTATGAATTATTATCTTATTCTCTATTTATATGCAATTTCATATAAACCCAAAACAATAAACTCCAAGGCAAACTAGTCATGAAATATACAAGTAAGTAATGCATTCAATAAATCACATAATCCTTAAGTTAGTCTAATCTACATGGATTTTAAATAAATGAGTTAAACCTACATGTTTTAAATTATAAGTGAACCTAAAGACCTAATTCCTTTTGATTTTAATTAAATGAACCTAAATCTACTAATTTTAATAAAAAATGGGTCTAATTTTACATGTTATAAAGGTATTTAAATTAGTGGGCTTAATTCTACATGTTTTAATTAAATAGTGATCTTAAATCTACAAATTATGAAAGAAGACTTAAATTAAGTGAGCTAAGTCTAAATTAATTAAATTGAGTTACGTGAGCCTATGTCTAATTAACTAAATGGGCCTAGGGATATTTCTAACCTAAAATCTAATTAATTATGGACCTAAAGGTATATATTTTAATTAATTACCTAATTAATTATTAAATGATATAGGCTAAAAGAATTACCTAAACTTAAATAAATATATTAATGGCTAAAGTGGGCTTAAGGCCCCAAAACACACAAAAATAATAAATAAACCCAAAAACAAATAAAAACATAAAAAAAAAATTAACTAAGATCAAACAAGTAATTAAATTTATTTCTTACTAAAACCCTAATTTTTATTAATATGCAACCTAAATTAATCTACTTCCTCCATTGATTTTAAATAATTAACAAATTAAAATATAATTATTACTAACCAGTTTAATCAAAATAAACATGTAACCACACATATAATTTTATTAATATTCCTACTATTGGGGCTATTACATTAATTCATAAAATAATTAATAAAATAAAAATAAAACAATAAGTAAAAATAAAGATAATAAAAATAAAATAAAACCTTAGAGAAGGCTTTATCCATAGTCTTCTACGGACTTCTCATGAAATTCATTCCTCCCACATAATCATCATGTGTTTTCCTCCATAATCACCACAAAAAAGATAAAATAATGATTAACGAATAAATTATGATAATAACTTGAAAAAATAATAATGTAAAATAATCAAATAAAGAATAAAAGAAGATGATATGCTTATGGATGATTTAGAGTGCTCCTCAAAATGATAGTTCACCGTTATTGACAAATCTTCAAATCTTTTTCTTTAAAAATTCTTCACGAGTCTTGAATTAATTAATGAATCAAAAGGAATTTTTGTAAAATATTCTAGAGAAAAATCATGTCTTCCTTCCTCTTTTTTTTCTTCCTCTTCTTTCTCTTTTCTTTTCTTTTCTAAGCCCCTTTTTCCTTTTTTTTCTCCCTCCCTACTGCTTCTCTTCCTTTCCTTTTGTAGTAGAACCAAAAAGTCTAACCTTAATCCTAATGTGATTCTAATTCCTAAAGTGTATTTAGAAATTTTAAACCGGGTAGGATTGAGTTAATTAGGAAGTTTAAACCAATTAAAACACTGAATTGAAAATAATTAAAAATAGAAAAAATAGAAGAATTCAATTCCGATCGGAATTATACAATCCCGATCGAAATTGTTGTTTAGAATTACCTAATTCCAATCGGAATTATGGAATTCCGACACACCTTTTTTTTTACATTTAATTACAAAAAGGCCCCCAAAAAAATTTAAATTTTACAATTAATCCTAATGTGATTCTAATTCCTAAAGTGTATTTAGGAATTTTAAACCGGGTAGGATTGAGTTAAATAGGAAGTTTAAACCAATTAAAATACTGAATTAGAAATAATGTAAAATAGAAAAAACGGAAGAATTCAATTCCGACCGGGATTGTGTAATTCCGATTGGAATTAAACAATCACGATCGAAATTACATAATTTCGATTGGAATTATGGAATTCTGATACACCTTTTTTTTAACATTTAATTATAAAAAGGCCCCGAAAAAAACTTAAATTTTACAATTAGGTCCTAAAAAGAACTTTGCAATTTAGTCCCTGAAAATATTAAATCCTTCCTTTAAAAGCCCTTAGAATTTTTTTAAAGATCAAGTATCGAAGACATTTTCATCACTGGAGTCCTTTGTTGTATCCATAACATATCATCCTGAAATTGGGTGTCTACAGACGTCCTAGTGGTAAGCGCATACATTAACAATTATCTAGTGAAGAGATTACTAGTCGATGATAAAAGTGCCACTAACGCATTATTTTGGAATGCTTACAAAGCAATGGGAGGCTCTGTCACTAACCTGAAGGCTATCCAGAATCCCATTACAAGCCTCTGTACAAGAACTATACAACCAATGGGAATTATGGAGCTAAGTCTAGAATTTAGAAATTAGGACATTGAAGAAACTAAAGCCATTAAAGCTCAATTCAATATAGTGGATCTCCCACTAGCATAGTATCATAGGATGGTTAGTGCTTTACAAAACCGAAGTAGTCACAAGTATCTGACACTTGACCATAAAATTCCAATCGAAGGTGAAACTCTAACAATTCACAGAGATCAGCACATGGCCAGGTAGTGCTACCAGATGGAAATCAAACCTTAGACAAAAGCATTCCCCCTAGAAACTTGGGAGTTAGAGAAGTAGGGAGCCAGCCCTGAACCAGTCGATGACATTCGGACATTATAGATTATTGATGGAAAAATGATAAAGATTGGCAATGAGCTTGACAGTGAAACTATACAAGGAATAAGTGAAGTCCTCACTAAGCACTCAGGAGGTTTTGCCTCTCAGGCATCCGAGATTACTGGGGTGGATCCTCAGACTGCCTCGCACAGCTTGAACATTATACCAAGGGGGAAGCCAGTGATCCAAAAGAAGAGAATTTTTGCATATGAGAGGTAGAGGATAATCGTCGAAAAGATAAGGAAGTTGCTAGAAGCTGGATTCATCAGAGAAGTTACCCAATCGGAATGGGTAGCTAATGTGGTGTTAGTAAAGAAATCAAACAGCAAATAGAGAATGTGTGTGGATTATACTGACCTCAACCGAGCATGCCCCAAGGATAGCTACCCACTACCTATAATTGACCAATTAATAGACTCCACTACCGGCCATGGTCTATATAGTTTTGTAGATGTAACACAAAGACATCACCAAATACCAATGAAGAAGGAAGACCAAGAGAAAACATCTTTCATCACCCACAAAGGTCTTCACTGCTATAAAGTAATGCCCTTCAAATTAAAGAATGCTAGAGCAACCTATCAGAGGATGATGAACCATGTACTCTGGAACCAGATCGGGGGAAATATGGAAGTATACAT
Organism: Mallotus nudiflorus; assembly: GCA_947683625.1. Lineage (NCBI taxonomy): Eukaryota > Viridiplantae > Streptophyta > Magnoliopsida > Malpighiales > Euphorbiaceae > Mallotus > Mallotus nudiflorus. The sequence goes on from CANTUR010000451.1 coordinate 338,178, forward strand.
GGACAACATTATTATCAAAAGTAAGTATACAGAGCAACACTCCATGGGTCTTGATCAGATCCTCTAATTGCTAAGCTAATCCAGGATTAAGTTACATCCAAAAAAGTGCATCTTCGAAGTTAAGGCAGGAAAGTTTTTGGGATTCATGATATCCCACAGACGTATTAAAGTTAACTCAAAAAATATGGAGGTCATTCTCAACATGAAAGCTTTGAAGACTATCCACGAGTTACAAAAACTAAATAGCAGGATCACAACTTTGGGGCGTTTCATTTTTTGCTCGGCCAAGCGGTGCCTACCACTATTTTGAGCTTTAAAAAATTTTAAGAAATTTTTTTAGACTAAAGACTACCAGAAAATCTTTGAAGATATTAAAAAATTCATATCCTCACCACCTCTACTCGGCAGGTCGGTCCTAGAGAAAACACTATACTTATACCTCTCTGTAGGCCAAGAATGCATAGCTTCAGTACTAGTAAAGGAGGAAGAGAGCTAGCAAAGTCCAGTATACTAGGTCAATAAAGTACTTCGACGATCTGAGATTCGGTACCCAACACTAGATAAACTGGCCTTTGTCATCATCCCACATCCTGAAAGCTCAAGCACTAGTTACAGGCTCATCCCATTATAGTAAGGTCCAGCTTCCCCTTGAGAAAGATTTTACAAAGACCTAAGACATCGGGAGATTGGTTTAATGGTCGATATTACTCGGAGAATTTGACATTGACTAGGAGTCCCGGCAACAGGTGAAGGCTCAAGCATTAGCAGACTTTGTATAAGAAATGACGCCGAAAGATCTCGCCACCTCCAAAGCACCAGAATGGAGGCTCTATGTCGATAGGGCATCCTCCACTTAAGGATCCAGTACCGAGATTATCCTTAAAGGACCACATAAGTTCATATCAGATATATAGTTCGAACAGAGTATAATGTAACCAACGATGTTGCGGATTATGAGGCACTCATCATAGGCCTAAAGTTGGCTACAAAAGTTAAAGTTGAGCATCTCACGATACACTCAGACTCTCAATTGGTAGTAAACCAGGTCAAAGGGACATTCCAAATTAAATATCCATGTATCGCCAAATACGTTGGAAAAGTCATGCAACTCCTGAAGAAGATTGAGCAAGATGAGGGACAATGGGAAATAGTCTAAATACCCTGAAATGAAAACTTTGAGGCTGACCTTTTAGCCAAATCAGCAGTTGAAGATAATCAGGTGTTCAGAGAAATGGAGCTTACCGAAGCACTGACAAAACCTAACACTAAGGATTCAGATATTATGGAGGTATAGGAAGTCCCATAATGGATGAAACTGATCGTTCAATATCTGGAAAATGGGATACTCCCAAAAGATAAATTGAAAGCTCAGAAAATGAAGATAAAGGCAGCCCACTACTCTATCCATCACGGAGAACTCAATAGAAGATCCCTCTCACACACATGGTCTAAATGTGTATCCCTAGAGTAAGGGAATTATATACTCAAGGAAATCCATGAAGCAATTTGTGGAGAACACAAATCACATTACACATTAACCAGAAAAGTACTATTGCAAGGATACTACTGGCCCACCATGTCCTAAGATGCTCAGAAGCTAACTCAGAAATGTCATAAATGCCAATAGTGTAATAACCCTAAATTTTAAATTATTTTAATATAAATTGAGATTTACAGTGTTAATAAAATATAAAAGTCATATTTATTTATTTTATTATTTGTGATTAATAATTATTATTTTATGATAAAATATATTCTTTACGTAAATATTTATTTTTAGAAACTTATTATTTTAAACATTTAATTGATATTATTGATTGTTATTTTTTTCTAATAGTATTATTTTAATAATATTAATTTTAGTGCATTATTATTTCTATTATTGTTTTTATTAATTTACATTATTTGTATTATTATTAAACCATTTCATTAGTATTATTAATATTATTATTATCTATTGTTAATTTTATATTATTTATATATTAATATATGTGTGTATACATATATATATATGAATATATTATGTGTGGTGGAGGTTAATTAAAGGTAAAGTATTATTATAATATAAAGTTTTAATATAATATAATAATAATAATAATAATAATAATAATAATAATATATATATATATATATATATACAAAAAATGAAGAAGAACAGAAAACTTACAGAAGCTACTCATCACCTATCATCGGTGTGCCTCCTTTGCCTCTAGCCGACCACCTTCCTCTTCCAACCTCACCGCCGTCTTTTTCTTTCTCTCTGGTCACCGGTTTCTGCAGAAATAGTAGCAACGCCACAAGAAGCTTCTCGTCGGCGTTCTTCCTTTTTCGGCCACCAAACCGAGCCATTTCGATGCCATTTGACTCCTGGAGCTTTAAGGAGGCTAAATCCAAGCTCCTTTCAAGCTCAATCCTCCTAGTTTGTGAGTTTTGTTAGATTTTTGGTTTTTGAGCTTTTAGGGTTTTCTATTTTTTTAGGTTTATTTTTGGTTGATTTTAAGTAAACTCCCTTAACAAACTTTAATCCTAGTAGATCAAGCTTCATGAATTTTTTTAAAAAAAATTTTGGAATTTATTTGAATTTTGGTGAATTTTTAATTATTTAATTATTATTTATTGAATTTTCGCAAATTAATTATTAAATTATAAATTTGGTTGATTTAGTGTTATTATATATTGTTATTAATTTTAGTGTTGAGAAAATAATTTTTGAGAATATTATGTAATTTTTAATAATATTTTTCTATTATGTGAATATTGGAATTTAAGGTTAAATGTATATTTTGTTGAAAATAATATTTAATTATGTGTTTTAGTTGATATTAGAATAATTTATGTTGATAAAATAATTTTAATGATTTTATATAATTTTTTAGGAAATTATTTAGTATTATGTGTATTTTGAATTTTTGGGTTAATTGTGTAATTTTATAAAAATTATAGTTAAATATTATGTTTTAAAATGGTTTTATAATTATTTAAGGTAATAAAATGATTTTATAAATTATTTACAATTTTTTAACTAATTAATACTAATTTTCAAATAATATATTATTTACTAAATTGGTAATTAAATGGGTTTTTAATTATTTTTAATACATATTTAGGCTATTTAAGCTATTTTAATATATAAAAGTGAATTTTTACTATTTTATATTGAATTTTTGAGAAACTTGATTTTTAATAATATTATATTGTTATTTTGAAATTTGTATTTAATTATTATGAAAATAATAATATTTAGTGTTTTAATGTTTAAATATGCTATATTTTGATATTTTGAGGATATTTGTGGAATTTATTGATTTTTAATATATTTATTATAATATTTGATTTTTTGTGGAATTGTGAACTTCGGTTAGGAAATTGTGTAGTTTAGGGTCCCAACCGAAGGCGTTGTGTATTTTGTGATTAGAAGTGTGTTTTCTTGCAAGATCGGCTCTACTTTTTAGTAGAGATATGTCTGTTTTATAGAGGAAGGTCTATCGAATTTTTGGTAGAATTTTCATAAAACGTGACATCGCGTCGATCCTGAGTTTTTTATTTTGTCTGAGTTCCGTATTCCTAGATCAAGTCTCTTTAGAAGTATAAGTTAGATTTATTCTGATTTTGTTATTATTATTTTATTTTCTAGTTGCGTCGAGACCGAGGCCTAGTGGACCGAGCCTATTGAACCAGTCTCGAGAAACGCAAACTTGTGAGTTGTTATTTTATATATACATCGCATTTAGGATGCATGTTTTAGAATATACATGTTTTGATTTGTATTTATTCATAAATTGTTTCATTAAAATGTTTAGTGTATGTTAGGTATATTTTTAGTATATTTTTGATATATTTCAAAATAAATGCATGTTTTATTTTTGATATATACTTAGAATGTTTTTAGTATATTATTGGTTTTATTTAGCATATTTTATGATTGATATTGAATTTATTTAACATATATATACATTAAATATACTTAGTTTATTTTAGGTATATATATGGTTTATTTTATTATTATGAATGTTATTATGCATTATTTATTTTCTCGTATGAATGTTTTATTTAAATGAAGGATATCAATAGAATGTGGTACTTAGTGGGCAGCACTAGGACCGTGTACGTACCGGTGCGATAGATTTAGGGTTGAGTGAGAATCACTTATGGTGAAATATGATTTGATTGATTGATTGATTTAATATTTGATGTGATTGATTAGTGTGATTACTGGAGCTCTGTTGACCTAGTGTCTTGGGGTCAATCACACTGATAGTGAGACTGCTGGAGCTCGGTTGACTTAGTGTCTCAGGATTAGTCTACTATCTATATGGAATAAGTGAATTAATTTGGAATTAAGTGAGCCTGTATGGCTAGAGAGTTATTGTTGATTGAGGTTGCAATTAAATAAGGTTCTATTTTTTCACGACCCAAAACAGGGGCCACGACCGGCACTAGGGAATGGGAATTCTTTCGAATCCGGAACCTGTAGCAAGCCTAAAATAAAATAAAACATGCAATAATAATATTAACAGTATTTAATGCAGCGGAAGTAAAATCATAAATATCAAAATAATAATCCACCACCAGGGAATTTAAATCAAATTCTCATCTCATATATAAATAAACTCTTTAATACAAGTTCCAGTTCAAATTCTTAAAATACATAAATCATACAAATATAATACATAAAACCCACAATTTATTTATAACTACTGCAGTGTCTAGATTATAAAAATAAAACTCAAGACTCAGATAAGCAGTTTACATAAAGAAGCCGAGGCAGAAGAAATCCGACGTACAGGCCTGCTACTGTGGTCTGAAGATGATGACTCTCCTGAAAAATAGTCAACGAAGGGGGAGTCAGACCTCGCTGAGTGAATTACTATAATATATATACATGTATACTACATGAAAATGCATACAATCAACAGTATATATCTAATATGTATATATACAGGCAAATACACACAGATGCAATAAAATCATTTTCATCTATTTTGTCTGAAAACCACTGGTTATGAAGGATCAAATAGAATCCTAGAAAATCGCAACCTCAAAATAGTGTTAGAAAACATTCTAGCCATATAGGCTCACTTATTCCAAAATATTCACTTATTCCATTTAAACAGTAGACTGGCCCCGAGACACTAAGTCAACCGAGCTCCAGCAGTTTGACTGCCAGTATGATTGGCCCCGAGACACTTGGTCAACCGAGCTCCAGCAATCACACTCCCAAATCATATCTCACACATCAAATAATCAAATCCAATCAATATCCTCAAACAGCTTAGTAATATAGCCTAAATGCTATAAGCGTACCGGTACGTACTCGGTCCTAGTGCTACCCACTAGGTAGCACGTTCTATTGATATCCTTCATTTTAAATATAAAGCATACATTCATAAAAATAAATGATGCATGAATTTAAATAAAATAGCAACATAAACCATATATATACTAGAAATATACCAAAAATAAACCAGGTATATTTCGAGTATATATACGTCAAATAAATCCAATTAAATTACAAAATAAACTAGAAACATACTTAAAAACATTTTAAGCACAATTCATTAATAAAACATGCATATAATTCAAAATATACAGAAAATAAACCAAAATAAATTAAAAATAAACTTAAGTGATAAGTAAACCATTTATGCATATTTAATCAAAATAAAACATACATTTCTAAATCATGCACCCTAAAGCATATATATATAGAATAGTAACTCACACTTAGTGCGCTCCTCGAGATGGGTTCGACGGGCCTGGTCCACTAGGCCTCGGTCTCGGCATAACTAAACAAACAATAAATAACAGACATCAAAATAAACCTAACAAAAACCCTAGAAACTCGATCTAGAATATTAGACACAAAATCAGAATTAGAGTTCGATCGGACATCACGTTTTATGAGAATTCTACCGAAAATTTGACAGAACCTCCCCTGTAAAATGGACATCTCTCTACTCAAAGAATAGAGCCAACCCTGCAAAGAAACACACTTCGAAAAACAGGCATAAAAACACATCCACAACCCCTTGGTCGGACTCCAAACTATAGTCTACCGACCGGGGTCCACAATCACAGAATAATATAAAAATACCAAAAATACCCTTATATCACAGAAATACATTTTATATGTAGAAATTACTTAATTAACCCTAAAACACAGTAAAAACCAATAAAAACTCATTTTATTAGAAAAATCATATATTATATATATAATTGAAAATAATTCACGAAAAATAGTTTTAATTAGTTAAAAATACTAAATAATTTGTAGAAATCATTTTTATACCTTCAATAACTATTAAAACCAATTAAATTACATTTTTAGTCAATTTAGGGTAAAATTACCAAAATACCCCTATATATATAAATATACTAAAATTACTCCAAAAATTCACCAAAAATAGTATAATTATCCAAAATTAATTTTATCAACATATTTATCAATAATATCAATAATTAAACTCAATTCACTAATTAATTTCAATTAAAAGAACAATTAACCTAATTTTCCAAAATTACATAAACCTAAATAATTCAAAATAAATACATAGAAATTCATAAAAATTCCAAATAAATTTATATAATTCATTTCAACACCTATAATTATCATAAAACACAATTTCATAATTTAATTAATTAATTTTCGAAAATTAGAAAATAATATTAAAATATTCAAAAATACCCAAAAATCAAAATAATCTCCAAAAATTCTACAAAAATTCACACATGAAGATTAAGCTACTAGGATCAACATTTGTTAAGGGACTTTTCATGAATCAATCATTTGAAGCTCAAAAAAATCGAAAACCCTAAGATGGCCGAATTGAAAAATTGACAAAAACCTTACCAAATCAAGTTTTGAGCTTAAAAAAAGCTTGGAATCATCTTCTATGGCTTCAGGGGATTCCAAAAACACCGGAATGAAGGAATTTGGTGGTCAGAATCGCGAGGTGTGAAGAAAAATGGAACTTTCGGTTTTTCGACAATAACAAAGGCAAACGGCACCGGAGAAAAGAAGGAAAGGTGGCGGAGCTACTGGCTGGGAAGGACGGAGCTGCTGGCAGCACACCGACGGCATGAGAATGGAAGTAGTAGCGATCGGAGGAAGAAGGAGACGATCGGGAAGAGGAAGGAAGAGGGAGGGGCAGAAATGATAAGTTGTCAAAAAATTTGATTTTTGACATATTATATGTATATATATATACTTTACACTATATATTAAAATAATATAAAATCACACACATTAATTATACACCACACACATATAATTTAATATTTTAAAATTTAATACACTTAAAAATAATTAAAAACTATTAAAACTAATTAATAATTAATAAAATATTAGGGTAATTAATTAAACCCTAATTAAATAAATAAATACACATATATACATTATTTAGTACTTTAAAAATATATATGAGTTCATGCAAGTCCGTATATCTATTTAAAATAATTAATAGTAAATTATTTACGTGAAAATTTCCCCGAAAATGCAAGTCCTGAGAAAATTTTATGGAAAGCACTTAAAATAATATACAATAATTAAAATAAGTTTTAAATACATATTAACTCATAAAATCTCATAATTATATATAAAATTATTAACACTGCATATCCCGATGCAGTATTAAAATATTTAAAAACTCGGGATATTACATATTTGATCCTTCAACAAAGCAATTGTTTTTCAGCATTCTTATATATAAGTGTTTTCAGCATCTATGCGAATTGCTTGTATATATATTTATTATATATGGATGTTTGATTGCATATGACATTAGGAGATGCATGTATATATAATATAACAATTCACTCAGTAAGGTTTGACTCCCCTCAATTGTATATTTTTTAGGAGACTCTTCTTCCTCAGACCTCAATAGTAGGCCCATCTGTAGGACTTGTTTAGCCCCGACGATTTTGTGTAAATTACTTACTTCATTTTTATTGTACTCTAAAAAACTGCAGTAGTTGTCGTATTTTATAGTTGTTGTATGTTGGTTGTAATTTCAGAGGCCTTTCTCTGAATATTGTATAATATATTTTATTTTATGATATATCAAAAGTTATTATTATATTGGTTTAAGATTTTGTTTATGGTGCATATTTTATTTATTTATTAAATGCTTTTATTTTTTTAAGGCTTGCTATGGGTTCCGGATTCGAAAGAATTCATCTTCCCTAGTGCCGGTCATGACTCCCAATTTGGGTCGTGACAAGTAGTTTGCCCGTCTCAACCACAAATCCTCTAACAGTTAACATCCGATTGGCAGACCTTGGCCCTTCGCTATATAGAGAATGGACATCCTGGGTCCCTTTCTGGCCTCCATATCACAGAAAAAATTCTTAATTGTGGCCATAAACCATTTCACTAAGTAAATAGAAGTGGAAGCTGTACCGACCATCACATATGCCCAAATTCAACACTTCTTTTGGAGAGAAATCATCTGAAGGTTTAGAATATTGTATACCTTGATCACAGACAATAAAAAATAGTTTGATAATGAGAAGTTCAAAAGGTTCTGCTTTGACCTCGGAATAAAGCATCGTTTCACCTCAGTAGCTCACCCGCAAACAAATGGGTAAACGAAGATTACCATCAGGATTATCATGCAAGGATTAAAGAAGAGTCTCGACGAAAAGAAGGGAAATTTGGTCAAAGAACTTAACAATGTTATTTGGGCTTACAGGACTACACCCAGATCATCCATGGAAGAAATACCATTCGGACTAACCTACGGTATGGACGCAGTGATACCAGTAGAAATCATATCACCAAGTTACAGGGTTAGCAAAGAATTAGATGAAGACATCAATAGCATTAACACCTAGATATGCCTAGATTTACTGGAAGAAAAAAGAGAATGAGCATCCATTATAGTAGAGGTGCACATGCGGAAGATAGTTCAGTATCATCTTTAACGTATCCAACCAAGACAGTACAAGATAGGAGATTGGGTGCTTAGAAGGGAAGAGATTGGCAAAGGAAACTCTAGTACCAGCAAACTTGGACCTAACTAGGAAGGCCCCTATCAGATCACAGAGCGAACATCTAAAGGGGTATATAAAATTAGAGATAGATAGGGGAAGGAATTACAATGATATTGGAACTCGGATTGTCTTCAAAAATATTATCAATAAATGTACTCAAAATACTATTAAATAAAGTATCTTCATTCATTGATGATAAAAATTATATTATAAAGTCTAAAAAAAAATTTCTCTAGTTTAACAATTGAGCATCGGACGGCTCAGACTCAAACACAAGGGGGAGCAGTACTAATGGCACTGACGGACATAGGAGGCTCAGAAGATAATTCCCCAATTGATTTTGTAGCTTTTTTCTCATGAAGGGAGGAGGCCTTGTTTCGAGCATCCTCTTTGGAAGCAATTCTAGCCAAGTCAACCAGTGTTATCTTGTCCAGGTTAGTCAGGTCCATATCTGAATTCTGGGAAAATAGGACTTTCTGACACTCAGACTTGTAAGCCTTGATAAATCCTTCGACCATGATCTGGTAGGATCTCTTATCATCTTCTCGAGATCTCTCGGCCTTGCCCAGCTTCCTCTCTAGGTTGGCAATCTGAGAGTCTTACTCCTTGACTTTCCTAGTTAGTTGAGCTTGACTGTGCTCTAGCTCAACCACTTTCTTATGGCTTGCCTCCTCCTCAAACTTCACGTCTAAATATTTAGTTTGGTAGAGTTCCAACACCGCTTTCACTTTATCCAACTTCTTCTCGAAGTCGATCGCTATAGTCCCCACCTTCATCTCCTTTAAGCTATATTAGCTCTTCAGGAAGAAGTATTCATCCTTCGCTAATAGCAAAGCCTGAGTCATCTGAGAAAGAGAACTAATGTTATTTTCTTGAAACCCAAAAACATAAAAGATCAAACAACATTGAACATTTACCTTTAGCGAATTTTCGATCATAGAGCTATACAGCTCCTCACGGCCTTCCTCTATCCAATGCTGCATGTCAGTTGGTAGCCTCAAGGACTCTGCATATTGATCTCTAACCTGAGCATTCGAGACATTTGGAGGTTTCATTTTATTTAAGATCCAACACCTCATATCTAAACACCTAAAGAGCTTCGAATGTTGGACAAAGATTTCCTCGTCAAGTTCCTCAGCATCCGAATCTTTATCTATGATTCATCTTTTCTGCCTCCCTTACTTCTCAGTCTAAGAGGACCCAGCTATAGACTTCCCATTCAAACTGATAACGACTTCATTTAGGAATGTTGGCGCTACAAGCTCGGGCGATGGGGAGGATATCTGAGCGTCTCCTTGCTCCTCTAGCTCATCAACTACAAGTTAAATCCCATCCGCAAAGAAAAAAAAGTTAGCCATTTACAAAATAAAAAAAATATGGAAGTTAGAACAATACCTCCCTGAAGCTCATCGATGGATTATACACAATCTAAGCAGACTCTCCAAAGATATCTTCTTGATACATCTTCAGCTGACCGAGCATTGGCCAGGCCATTAAGATAAAGTCTCAGGACCATCTCTGTATCATGGTCAAACAACTTCAGAGGGCACTTCACCTTATGGAACTCATCGAACCACATTTTCTGGACATCCACGAAGTCTGAGTGGTGCTCGATAATGAAAAATTTATGCCTTCACTTCTTGTGAAGGTCCGGAAGCTTCACAAAAAAGCTATGGTTTGGGATGGCTGATAATGAGAACATCAGTTCTTATTTTTATTCAGACTATACATGTATTGTAGGATGTCTAAGTTTGGCTCCTTACCCTCCTCATGCATTAACTCTATAAACTCGATTAAGATCTTATAACTATTTGGATAAAGCTTACCGAGTGCTATGTTATACCTATTCAAGAACGTTTTCATAAAGGGATCTAAAGGGAACTTCAAACCCCCCTCTAGTTGGTCAAAATGCACAACTAACCTATCAAAATTTAGCATTGGAGTATGGGCTCTAAATTTCCTATCTACAGTGTGTAGGGTGAAATTGCCAAGAATACTAAAATGCCTCTGATACCACCTTAACAACTCCTCGTCTATTCTAGAGATGAATAAATCATAGCTAACTTATTCCCTCGGTGCCATGGATTTATCTAACAAGCAAAAAAGAAATGTATGAAGGAAGAAAAGGTTCACCTGGTTACAAAATGCAAGGGTTGCTGCAGGAAAAGCTTGATGACAGAACGTATAAGGAAGAAAAAGCAAACAGGATAGCAAGAAGCAAAATACAACAAATTGAAAAAACAGAGGCACTTATAGGACAATAGAAGGCTCTAGAATAAGCCATTACTACCCTCATAAATACTTTGGTTTCTCCCACTATCACTACCCGAACCCGAGGGCACGTGACCGACAATAGGGAATGGGTAGGCATAAGGCCCCTGAAACCTGTAATAAGCCTTAAAGAAAAGAAAAATAAAACCTTCAAATTTAAAACTTTATTTCATGAAAGAACACATTATCAAACTAATATTTCTAAAAAAAAACATAATCGTGCGCAACATAAAATATTCTTCATCATCAAATATCATAAATCAATCTTAAAACATTATACATAAGCGTGGTTCATTAAAATGCAATACATAAGTATACTTAAGTTTTACAAACTCATAGTATAAACACTACTGCAGTATTCTAGAGTTACTACTACAATACAGCTCATAATGACCTACATAATATAGCTGGTGATGAAGAAATCCAACGTAGAGCCGGTCTAAGGTCAAACTCCCAAGCTCCTGAAAAAAATAGATTAAGGGAAATCAGACTTCACTAAGTAAGTTAATAAAAAGAGCTGTATGGTTTGAAAACCTTTTTGAAAACCATATACATATAGTGAAAATAATTTATATCATATATATATAGCTTTTCAAAAAAAATCTCAGTAGAACCCTAAACCTAAATTTTTAAATGGCCAACTGGGCCCACTTAATCCACATAGACTGTCGGTCCCCGAGAGCAAAGGCATCAACTAAGGCACCAAGCTGTAGTCATTCACTTAATCCAAATACATGGCATTGGCGATCCCCAAGAGCTAAGGCATCCACCTAGGCACCCATCCCAATCCATTATTAACTTTCCAATCATTGGCGATCCCCAAGAGTAAAGGCTTCCACTAAGGCACTCGTCCCAGTTTATATCCACAAGTCATACATACATTGGATCCATCTCTCAATCTCTACCATATGCACACGGTCTTGGTGAAACCCACCAGGTAGCCCGTTCTACCAAATTTCTCAAAACTAATTTTAAATAAATAAAATGCACTTAATTCTTAAATTGCAGCATTTAAATTAAATAAATCATATAATAAATACTAAAAACAAGAGCGCACGCATCTTTAAATAAAACAAACGCACATATCAATTTATCAACTTACAGGACGAGCGAGAAGGCTAACGATCGTGCGTCTGCCTCGATCCAAAAGCTCCCGCTCTGGTACTCTCTAGAAAAAATAACAGACCTATTTTAAAAACACATCTATGGAATTAAAATCGAAAATTGATAGAAATAGCAAAATTCTAGACTGACTTGAGGAAGACTGGATAAGACTCGATAGATAGGGAAAAACCCTAATTAACGCTAAAAATTACGGAAGATGTCACGTTTTACGAGAAAATCTATCAAAATTTCGGCATAGTCTTCTTTGTAAAACAGACATCTCTCTACCATAGGTAGAACCATTCCTGCACAGAAAACGCACTTCTAAAAATTCACAAACAATCTACACTCGGGTCGGTTCTCCAACACAGTATTAGCCTGACCGAGTTCACAACTCAACGAAACATCACAACTTAATTCTAACTAATAAAATTCATGAAAATATTACTTTCATAAATAAACATTAAAATCATACTTAAAATATAACATAGCACTTAATTAAATTTAATTAGACATAAATATATAAAAACTCATAATTTCCAATAATATACATTATTTTTAAAATATGCATATATATGTCATGACCCAAATCGAGGGCCATGACCGGCGCTAGGGAACATGAATTCTTTCGAATCCGGAACCCGTAGCATGCCTTAAAAGAAAAGCATGCAATAAAATAAAATAAATAAAATATTTATTCAGTGAAAATTAAATCTCAAATAATAAAATAAATTCCTTAACTTCCTTTAATAAAATAATATCTCATCTCATATCATAAATAAAATTTCTTAATACAAATATTCAGAGAAACACTTTGAATTAAAAACTCATACATGCGTAAAATCAAATACAACTCTCGACAAAATCAAATACAACTACTACTGTAGCGTCTAGAGTACAAAATAAAACTCAAGTAAGTGATTTACATAATAGGGCTGGGGTGGAACCAATCCGGCGGATAGGCCTGCTGCTGAGGTCTGAAGAAGAGGACTCTCCTGAAAAAAATATCAACGGAAGGGAGTCAGACCTCACTAAGTGACTTATTATAATATATATACATGTATAACTAAATGACAAATGCAGACACTCAAAAGTATATAATAAATATGTATACATGCAAGTACACACAAATGCAAAGAAAATCATTTTATATTTAATACTGAAAATCATCTTATTTATGAAGGATCAAATAGAACCCTACGTTTTCGCAACCTCAAATATCAATAGAACTCGCTTTAGCCATACAGGCCCACTTAATTCCAAATAATTCACTTAGTCCAACTGGACAGTAGACTAGCCCCGAGACACTAAGTCAATCGAGCTCCAGCAGTCTAACTGTCAGTGTGATTAGCCCCGAGACACTTGGTCAACCGAGGTCCAACAATCACACCATCAATCACATCAATCTCAATCATATCATTCTTAATCCAATCATAATTTCCACAATAAATTAATAATTCAACCTATCATCTATCGCACTGGTAAGTACACAGTCCTAGTGCTGCCTACTAAGAAGCACGTTCTATCGATATCCTTCAATAAAATAAAACATACATTCGAGTAACAAAACAATGTATAATGACATTCAAAAGGATCAAATAAACCATATATATACCGAAAATATACCTAAAATAAACTAAGTATATTTCAGGTATATATACGTAAAATAAATTCAATTAAATCATGTAATATACTCAAAATCAACCAATAAGATACTTAAACATAATTTGAAAGTAAATCACAAAAAAAAACATACATTTATTTTAAAATATACCAAAAGTATACTAAAAATATACCTAAAATATACTTAAACATTCAATAACATAATTATGCAAAAATCTTACATTTAAAACATATAACTCTAAAACATGCAACCTAAGCAATGTATATATATCATAATAATTCACAGGGATGCGCTCCTCGAGACTGGTCCGATGGGCCTGGTCTGCTAGGCCTTGATCTCGGCACAACTAAACAATAAAACGATCACGACATTAGAATATATCTAACTTAAGCTTCTAGAAACTTGATCTAGTATTACTAAACACAAACAGATACGGAATCAAAATTAGACCTGATGTCACGTTTTACGAGAATTCTACCAAAAATTTAGCAGAACCTCCTCTGTAAAACGGACATCTCTCTACTTAAAAAGTAAAGTCGGTCCTACAAGAAAAGTACAGTTCGAATACAAAAATTCTTACAACCCTTGGTTGGGATCCCGAACTTCAATAATTTCCCAACCGAGGTCCACAATTCAACACAAGTCAAATAACATAATAAAATATATAAAAATTCAATAAATACCAAAAATGCCCTTCAAACATCAAAATATAACAATTTAAGTATTAAGACACCAAAAGTAATTAATTTACCAATAATTACTTAAAAAATCTAATCAATAATATAATATTATTAAAAATTAATATTTCTCAATAATTCCACAAATATTAATAAAAATTCATTTTATAAATCCAAATTACTTAATTAGTCTAAAAACATATTAAAGATTACTAAAAATTCATTTATTTACAAAATAGTATATTATGTATAATTTGAAAATAATTTTCAAAAAATAGTATTAATTAGTTAAAATTAGTAAATAATTTGTAAAAATCATTTTTATACCTCAAATAATATTAAAACTTATTAAATTTAATATTTAACTAAAATTACTACCAATTTATCAAATTACCCCTAATATATAAAAATATACATAAAATATTAAAAATATTCAATAAATTCAATAAAAATTATATAATTACACAAAAATTATTTTCTCAACATATTATTCATTAAAATCAATAAATACACTTAATTAACCAATTATTACTAACAAAAAATATATTTAATCTATATTTCCAAAACTAACATAAACTAAAAATAATTATAAAAATTACACAAAATACACAAAAATTAGAAATTAAATTCTAAAATTAATATTAACCACATATAACACCAAAAATCACAAATTTCATAATTAATTTAATTAATTTACAAAAATAATAAAATAATAAAAAATTCACAAAAATCAAAATAATTTCCAAAAATCATACAAAAATTCTAGGATGTAGATTAAGCTAAGAGGAACAATATTTGTTAAGGCATCAAGCATGAATCATAGAGAATTAAGCCTAGAAAAATCAAAAAACTCTAGGTGACCGAAATTTAAAATTGCTTACCACCAAAATCTAGACCAAAACGGATGAAATGAAGCTTAGAAACACACTCACCGGTGCTCAGGGAAGAGGATGAGACCGGCGGTGTAGACGGAGGTGGCCGAAAACGGAACAAACGGCGGAGGGTTTGATTTCGGGCTTCCCGGCTACTGCTGCTTCAAACGGCGCTGGAGAAGAGAGGGGAAGGCGGCAGAGCTAGCTGGCAGGTGATGGAAGACAGGGGGCGCTCTGAACGGAGAAGAAATGGACGGTGAGGGAGAGGGGAGGGGTGATCGAGGAGAGAGAGTAAGGGAGAGGGTGTTTTGATATTTTCTATATGCATGTATTGTATATTATATGTATATATATTATTATATACTATAGTTTATAACTTTATAATAATAAAATAATGTGTGTGTATATCTAAACCACACATTTAAATATACACATGCACAAATATAAATATATACACACATTTATATACATTATACACAATAAAATAACAATATACACACATTTAATTAATATTAAACCCTAATTAATTATATATGTGCATATATATACATATATATATATATATATATATATATATATATATATATATATATATATATATATTAACTCCTGAAATACATTTGCACAATGTAATTTATTAAAATATTATGCACCAAATTAAATATTATTAAAATAATATTTCCCAAAATAAAGAACTTAAAGTAATACATGTATGTAGAAAATGTTAATTAAACGTAAAAATAATAATAATGATAATAATTTACAAGATAATAAAATAATCAAATATTATTTTAAAATTATTAACACTGCATATCCTATTTTAAAATAAATAATTTAAAAACTCGGGTTATTACAATATAATCCATAATTAATATAACTATCAACAAATACCTTAATTAAAACTATTATACCAAATATGTTAAATATAACCATATATATATTTTTGTTACCAAAATAATATATTATACATATATATATATATATATATAATATTTGGAAACAATATTCAAAATTAACATTACTTAATTAAAAATACCAATTAATTTATAAAAAAATCCTCTAAACCTCTTAAATATTAATAAAACCAACTAAAATATATATTTAACTATAATTAACAAAAAATTACATATTTATCCATATAATAGAAAAATACACATAATATATCCATATTACTCAAAAAATTTATAAAAATTATATAAATACATAAAAATTATTTTCTCAACATAAAATTTCTTAATATCAATAAAAACATATAATTAACTAATAATTTCTTCCAAAAATATAAATTTGACCTAATTATCCACATTTGACATAAACTTAAAATAATTATAAAAAAATATAAAAATCACAAAAGCTATAAATTAAGTTCTAAAATTAATAACATGTAATGATAATACCAATTATCACAATTTCATAATTTTTAATAATTAATTTTCGAAAGTTAATAAAATATTAATAAAATATTCAAAATCCACAAAATTCACAATCAACACAATAATTTTCTATAATCTTAAATAAAATCAATATACTAAAAATAAATAACAATAATTACTCCAATTTACTAATTAAACTCAAATAAAATAAATAAAAATAAAATTCTGTAAAATCAAAAAAATCAAAATAATATACCAAAATTAGATTTAAACAACTAACTAGCATAATTAACCAATTGACTTGGGATAATTAAAGTTTAACACCTAAATCAATCTAAACAACCTAAAAACGACCTAAAAATAACTCAGAACAACAACCTGCCTACCTCTATTTCCGTCACCGGAAATGGTTGCAGCGGCGAGGCAAGGTGTCGACCGTCGCCTGAGGAGGCAATGCAGGCAGAGGGAGCAATGGACGGTGTCGATCTGGTTCGGACAGGGACGGAGAAGCTTGAACTGAGAGAGAGACAGACAGACGTCGGAGGGAAGAAGAGAGAAGGGAGGTTGCTGGTGGCATGCTACGATGGAGATGGAGGCTGAGATGGTTGATGCACGCTGGAGAATAAAGGAATGCGACGGAGATGGTGACAGGGAAGAAGGGACAGCACAGTGGGGAGGAGAGGAAAATGACGTTTTTTGGGTATATATATATATATACACACACACACACACACTCCTATATATATACATGCTTATACTACGATAATAAACATATATTTAATATAAACCCTAATAATATATATATTACATATAATAGCCTTGAAAATAACAAGGGTAATATAGAATAAATTATACTTATAAAATAGTTAAATAATATTTAATATTATAGAAAATATAATTTCTTAAAATAATAATAACATAACCCTAATGTAAGCTTACTATCTTTTAAATTACGTATTTGCATAAAATGTCAATATATAAATCACAAATAATAGAATAGTTTAAATATAAATTTTTGAATTTATTAACATTGCATATCTCATATTAAAATAAATTAATTTTAAAAAAAATAGGGTCATAACACCCACATCATTAAAGGCAGTCTGGGAAACAGAAAAAACTCATTAATCGAGCAGTCATCATTATGGCAGTAGAAACGTCTCATCTTTTGACACACGAAAAAATGCGACAGTTACGCAATTCAAATTTCAAAAAAGGCATCAAAATGACATAGCAGTTATCAACCCCGTACACACCACTGCTAGTTGTCCCTCCACACCGAGCATCTAAAGCTCCAGTATCAATGACCAATAACTGAAAACTGGCACCCTTAGGCCACTTTTATAGTACTGAGGTTTAGCACTCGGGCCACGCTTTCAATGCACCAAGACTATATGGCATTTGGGTTGCGCTTCTAAAACACCAAGATTAAGTCCAGTGATTGAAGCTGACACCCTCAGGTCACTTCTATATTACTGAGGTTCCGAGCATTGTAAACCTCGCGTCCTTGCATCAAGCATCTAAGCCTTGAGTATCTAAGTACAGTGACTGAAGTTGGGACCCCCAGGTCGCTTCTACAGTACTGGGGTTTGGCATTCGAGCAGTGTTTTTAATGCACCGAGCATCAAAACTCCAGTGACGACTAGTTTCGTCATGTCATCTCTGTACTGACGGGTTAATCCATTACATCTTCTTTATTACAGGTCTTGTGCAATCAAGTCCAGCTGGCACGTCAATTATGTCCTCAAGCGATGATTTCAAGACTCGGTATCGAGCTTTATCTTTTCTTATGACTGGAGCTGGCCACCTCAGTTCACCCTTTTATACTAAATGTAATAATTCAAGCAGTCTTTTCCTCCGAAAATAATGACATTTCCATCACCATACAGACTCGAATATATTAGACATAAATATCCTAATAGACTTATGGGGGGACTCTTGATAACACACATATATATTCCTATTTAATTAAGGTCTTTATTTCCCTATACAGGTTACTCAAAAAGGAAGGATGACCAAAGACATTCAAGAAAAGGTTCTTGAAACAAGAGACTCCTAAAAAAAGAACAAACATTCTCCTAACTGGCTTAGGACTCTTATTAAAAAAGGAATCCTACTCCTTTCAGTTTGAGTATCACTATCACTATAAATAGAACTCCATATTGCTCATTCTCATTCATTCTATTCTCTCATAATTTCATTGTTCTTCTCCTCTCTTCAGATTCTCTCTCTATATTCTGACTTAGGTATCGGAGGGTTTATAAGGATCCTCTCCACTTCTCACATTGCCCTTTATTGACCAATTGCAGGGTTTCAGCTCAAGAATTCCGGAAAGCAAGTTATCAGCTACGAACTTGAATTGAGATAAATTTGCTTATTTGTTGAGTTTTTCTATGTCTTAGTCTTTGTTTAAGAATGAAATAAAAAAAGAATGTACAAGTGAATAAAATTGTCTTGAAAAAAAATTGTTATAGTAGTTTTTTAATTGAGCATATAATCGGAAAATCAATCAACATTTAGAATAGATGATATCATTTTTTTTTTCTGTTAAAATCTGAACATGTTAAGATATGTGCCTTGCTACATAGCCCTTTCATTTTAATCAAAATGTTTGTTCTCATATTTCAATATATTTATATTTGGATAATAATTTGTTGATCTGTATGTAATTTTTTTTTTTATTTGAGAAAGAAAAAATTTCTTGATCATGCATAATTTATTATCATATTATAGTATAAAAAAGGTAAAACCCATATTGAAATCTTAAATTTATCGATTTTTTAATTTTAGATTCTAAAATTTTATTTTGTATATATAAACTCTCGAACTTCATGAATCTAAATTTTTAAACTCTTTTGTCAAATTTTTAACACAAACTATTTCTTTTTAGACTCTAAAGTTTTATATTTCTAACATTTATACTATTTTTTCCTTTTTAACACGTAGATTACTTTTAAAATTTTTTCATTGGTAAAAAATAATTTTACTTATTTTAATTTCTAATATTTTAAATTATTATTATTATTATTATTATTATTATTATTATTATTATTATTATTATATATATATACAATTTTAAATTTGAAAAATAAACAAACAAGTTAATACTATTATGTTAATTTTTTTAAAAATATATTAATACTACTTTTTTTCTCAATATTTTAAATTATTGAGAACAAATTTTTATAATATAAATTTTTTTCATTTATCCAAAAAGTATGATAAAAAAATAAAGGTTAAAATAATAGTTATAAAAAGTTTGAGTTTGTTGAAAAATCTATCACCATTTTTTGTGATGTATAGACATTCATTAATATCCACTATTTATAAAAGTTATATTATAAAAAATTATTCACAATAATTTAATTAAAATTTTTTAAAAAAATAAAAAATGTATTAAAAATATAAAATTTAAATTTTGAAGAATTATAAAATATTTTTTTATCATAATATATTTTAATTATGGTGTTTGTTTTCATCATTATATTTTATTTTGAAAAACAGTAGTTTATTATAATTTTGTTTATTTTAACATTAACTTATTTATTTATTTTTAAAATTTAAAATTATTAAAAAATGTATATAAATTTATGTTTTTAGTTTAAAATATTAAAAATTAAAATAAATAAATTTATATTTTGCCAGTGAATTTTTTTTTAAAGTGATATAAGTGTTAAAAGATAAAAAAATGATATGAATGTTAGACATAAAAAACTTCAGAGACCAAAAAGAAATAATTTTTGTTAAAAAATTGATAAAAAAATTTAAAACTTCAAACTCGAGAAATTTAAAAGTCTAAATATACAAAATAAAATTTTAAGTGTCTAAAACTGAAAAGTTGATAAATTTAGAAATTTCAATATAGATTCTATCTATTAAAAAAAAAAGAAAAAATTAAAAATTAGCATATGTAATTTTTCTTATTTGAATGTCTAATTTATTTTTTTACAATCAAATATTTAAATTTTAAAAAATAGCGATAAATCAGTACTGTGCTGATTGTGTACTTATTAGGATCAAAAGAACTCCATCTTCTTAACAGTCAGCTGCCACATCATCAACCGCTTATACAAATGATTAAATTTACTAAATTGCCCTTAGGTTAAAAGAAACTCACCGTCGTCCAAGCAGGGATGCCCACAACAGCACCGCCACCACCGCCCCTAGCCGCGGCCTTAAAAAATGCTTCAGTTCTCTTCAACAAAATCCTCAACTCCCTTTTTCTATTCCCTCAGTTCCCCACAATGGCTCCCCAATTCTCTCCGCTTCATCTCCCTTTCACTTCCCCTCTCTTTCTTTCCTTCATCTCCCTTTCACTTCCCCTCTCTTTCTTTCCTTCCTCTCCCCATCACCGCCTCTCTCTCCGCATTCGCTCGATCGACGCAGCCCAACCTATCCTGCAAACAAAATTACCTAACTATCTTGCAAATAAAGTTACTTGAGAAAATGCTTGTGTATTTTCTTTTATAATAACAATCTTCAATCTGATTATAATTATGTATTGATAGAAGAAGAGCAATGAAGCAATCAAACGATCCATTTGAAGCAGCTTATGAAGAAGAGGAGGTAGAAGACGAAACACCGCCAGATTTCCCAGCGGCAGTTGATGAATTAGATTTCTCTCGAGTTGCATCAGAGATGAAAACACGAGGAGCGTTTTTTGCGGCTTCAACGTGTAGCATAGTGAGAACACCATCGTTCGTTGTCGTTCTCAAATTAGTGATAGCAAATCTATAATTTTACTTTCTGAAATGAAGCCGACAGAAAGATCTTGGAAGAGAATTATTTGTTTTTGATTGCTCAAGAGGAAGAAGATTAAAAAAAAAAAAAAGCAACAATGGAATCAGGAAGACAAGTTGATTCTGATAGGCACACACAATACTAATTCTCATATTTCACTTTCTTTTAACAATCTTTTTTTCTGCTCAAAACATGGCCCAACAAAAAATCTAGCCATTTTCTTCAAGTGCCCTGTTGACTTCGTTTCAACATTTGATTACATACAACCACTAAAAAGAAGAAAAAATGATTTCTTTTTCTTTTTTTATTGTTCTTTAAAAAAAAATTGGAAAATCGCTGCTCGCAAGAAACTACCCTTCGCTACTATCTGAAAACAAGGCTTCAGATCACTACCCTGCACGAACAAACATCAAAAGCACAGGAGCAGAAATTAATCACTGGTGTTGTTGGTGCTATCAATTCTACTGATCCATCCACTCCTGCTAATGCTGCTGCTGCTGGTACTACAACCATTCTGTTGGGTTCTCGAAACAAAGCCAATAATAATAATAATAATAAAGAAGATTATGATGAAGAAGAGGAGGATAATATGGATGTTGAGCTCTTCAAGTTTCCTTCTAACTCCGACCCTGATAAAATGGCTAAGATGCAGTTAGTATTCCACTTCCTTATCATTATATTCCATTCACATTCATTTATCTAATCCTAATCCTTATAATTTTTATTCAAATGTAGGTTTCTTGTTAATGGTTTTTCAGGTAAAGCTGTGTTTGAATAATTTGTTTAGTACTTGAAATCTCCTTTAGGAATAACAAATATGATTGCGAGTAGATATTAGGCAGGGTAGTTGTAGTTGCACTCTGTTTTGATTTGTCTGCAGAGTAGATATAGCCGTGCTCTTATTTGCTTTGTTTGCAGGATAGGTGTAGATGTGCTCGTCTTTGCTTTGTTGTTGTTTTGCTTTGCTATACATTAGATATAACTGAAGAATTTTTGAAGGCTGGGGGGTGGGGGGCGGGGGCGGTGGCGGTGGCGGCGATGCTGTTGTTTGCGTCCATACTTGGACGAGAGTGAGTTTCTTTTAATCTAAGGACAATTTGATAAATTTGAATAATTTGTATAAGTGGCTGATGATCTGGCAGCTTACTATAAAGAAGATGGACCCATTTCATCCTAGTAAACACACAAGCAACACAAAATCGGTTGGAAGCACTAACTTCTCATTTATTTTTAAAATTTAGACAATTGATTATAAAAAAATAAAAATTTTTACATAAATATACTAAAAATTAAAAAAATTTCAAAAAAACTGTTGATTACAAAAATTTTTAAAAATATTTTTACAAAATTAATTCTTTCAAATATAACTAATTCTCTTTACTACCTTTATTTTTTGAGTTGTTTTTTTTCTAACATTTTTTTCTTTTTATTGATTTTTTTAACTCTTTTTTTTACTGTATACTTTTTTTTTAATATTTTATTTATTTTTTTCAACAATTTTTTTATTTTATAATGTTTTCATTTATTTTTTTACTTAATACTTTTTTTACTATCTTCATTTATTTTTTCTCAATATTTTTTTCTCAACATTCTTTTCAATTTTTATAGTACTATATTTATCTTTTTTTTTTGTCAATATTTTTTTTCTAATGTTTTCATTTTTTTTTCAACTTTTTTTTTCTCAATATTTTTTTCATTTTTAAGATATTTTCTTCATTTTATTCTCAACTTTTTTTTTCTATTCTCTTAAAATCTTTTTTTTAAATGAATAATTATGAATTAAATATCTTCAATTGTTGTTAAATCAAACAATAAATATCTTCAACTACTACTGTAACAACAATAAATAAACAAAATTTCTATTTTTATATTTCTAAAGAATAAAGATTTTATTTTATTTTTTACTTTAACTTGGTTATTCAAATATCTAACAACTTTTTTTTCAAAAAAAAATATTTGATACTTATTAATCATCAATATGTAATAAGTTTACAATCCTTATAATATATTTGTAATATTGTCATGACCCAAACTAGGAGTCATGACCGGCGCTAGGGAACGGGAATTCTTTCGAATCCGGAACCCGTAGCAAGCCTTAGAAAATAAAATCATACAATAATTATATAAAAGTACGACCAAATTAAAATTTTTCTGAATCAATATATAAAATAAATACTCCAAATCCTTTTATAAATGAATACATATTCGTACAATGTTCAAATACAAATTCACAGAGTATTTAATATCCAAACAAAATAATACACTTCCAATATAGTGACACTACTACTGCAGTTTCTAGAATACAATTCAAAGTTTAGAATATACATTTGTATAAAACAGCCGGGACTGAAGAACACCGGCGAGGAACTCTATAACTAAGGTCTGACGATATGGAATCTCCTGAAAAAAAATAATTGAGGGGGGTCAGACCTCACTGAGTGAATTATTATACTATATATACATGCAAACTAAACCATAACAATCAGGCATTCTTATATATATATATGTATATACACACATTTCACACGAATGCCAAACTTTGCTTTTATAAATATACTAAATGTAGAAAACGTTTGTTATAATTCATGAAGGATCCATAGAACCCTAAATAATAACAACCTCAAACAATCCCATCATCACTCTAGCCATACAGGCTCACTTGATTCCAAATAGAACGCTTATTCCAATCTGGACAGCAGACTGGCCCCGAGACACTAAGTCGACCGAGCTCCAGCAGTCTGGCTGTCAGTGTGATTGGCCCCGAGACACTTGGTCAACCGAGCTCCAGCAATCACACTATCCATTACCTCACATCTCAATCAACCCAATAGATCATTCAATTCACTTATGGACAGTAGACTGGCCCCGAGACACTAAGTCAACCGAGCTCCAACAGTCTGACTGTCAGTGTGATTGGCCCCGAGACACTTGGTCAACCGAGCTCCAGCAATCACACTATCTAACATACCATTAATCTTAGTCAAATCAATTAAATCAATTATAATCACCCAATTTTAACTCTCACTCAATCCTTATCTATCGTACCGGTACGTACACGGTCCTAGTGCTGCCCACTAGGAAGCACGTTCTATTAATATCCTTCACTTCGAATAAATCATTCATTCGAAAAATAATTAATGTAGAACAATATTCATAATAGTAAAACCAACCATATATATATATACCAAAAATATACCTAAAATATACCCAGTATATTTCAGGTATATATATATATATAGTCAAATAAAATATGAAATAAACCTAAGATAAATCATTAATATAGTTAAAAACAATTTAAATGAGTAACAATAATATAACATGCATTATCTTAAAAATATATTTAAATATGCAAAAGATATACTCTAAGTACTCAAATCATTTAATAAACCATTTATGTATAAATATTCATTTAAATACGTGTTTGTGTTTAACATATATTCACAAATATACTAAAAATAAACCTAATTATCTAGCATGCATATATCAGAAATAAACCCTAAATATACCACTAATGTGTTAGGTTTAATTTAATAATAAAACATTTATTTATTCGGGAATAAATAAAAAATATACCAAAAATAAACTTAAAAATAATTTAAGTGTAGGTTTATAATTTAACATGCAATTATTTAAGAATAAACCTAAAATCTACTGAAACTATACCTAAAGTATACTAATTATTTAATAAAATAATTATGTCTAAGTGTACATTTTAAAACATGGGTATCTTACTCAAATGTATTAAACCTAAACCTAATTATTTAATGTGCATATATCAAACTAACATGCATAATTATTTAATATGCATATATATAAAAGAATGCAACCCTAGATATATCAAAAATATTATAATTTAAATCATTTTTTTTAAAAAACATACAATGAAAATGAAAAATCTAAATAATGCACCCTATATGCAGTGCATATATATACAGTATAATAACTCACATGTTAGCGCTCCACGAGACAAACTCGGCGGGCCTGATCCGTTAGGCCTCGGTCTCGGCGCAGCTAGACAAACAAAGGACAACATGAAATCAGAATAAATTTAACAAAAATTCTAAAGACTCGATCTAGAATTTTAGACACAGCTTTAGAATAGGAATTTGACCGGATATCACGTTTTACGAGAATTCTACCGAAAATCCGACAGAACCTCCCCTGTAAAACGGACATCTCTCTACTCAAAGAGTAGAGCCGGTCCTGCAAAGAAATACACTTCGGAATAAACACAGGATTACAATCAAAATCCCTCGGTCGGACTCCAAACTACAATTCACCGACCGAGGTTCACAATTCACAGAATATTTATAAAATACCGAAAATGCCCTCATATAATAAAAATACATTTTATAAATCCAAATTACGTAATTAACCCTAAAACATACTAAAAATCATAAATAAACCCATTTATTTAGAAAAATAGTATATTATATATAATTTAAAAATAATTTACGAAAAATAGTTTTAATTAGTTAAAAATACTAAAAATTTGCAGAAAATCATTTTTATACCCTAAATAACTATTAAAACCAATTTAATTACATTTTTAACCAATTTAGTGTAAAATTACCAAAATACCCCTATATATATATATTCACTATAAATGTTCAAAATTCACCAAAAATTATATAATTACTCAAAAATTAATTTCTCAACATATAATTCAATAATATCAATAATATACTCAATTTACCAATTTATTTCAATTTAACACATAATTAACC
This sequence comes from Mallotus nudiflorus, assembly GCA_947683625.1. Lineage (NCBI taxonomy): Eukaryota > Viridiplantae > Streptophyta > Magnoliopsida > Malpighiales > Euphorbiaceae > Mallotus > Mallotus nudiflorus. The sequence goes on from CANTUR010000451.1 coordinate 364,557, forward strand.
CTATTTTTCAAAATTACATAAACTTAATAAATTCCAAATAAATACATAAAAATTCACAAAAATTACAAATAAATTTCTATAATTCATTTCAACTCCTATAATCACCATAAAACACAATTTCATAATTTAATTAATTAATTTTCGAAAATTAGAAAATAATAATAAAATAATCAAAAATTCACAAAAATTAAAAATAAATTCCAAAAATTCTAAAAAAATTACAGCATGTAGATTAAGCTTCCAGGAACAAAGTTTGTGAAAGGAGTTTTCAAGATTCATCAAGATCAAGCTTAAAAAAATTCAAAAACCCTAAAGTTCCATAAACTAAAAATCAACAAAACTCAAAAAAAATGAAGTTTAAACTTAAACTAAGCTTAGATTCATGCTCACCAGAGCCTAGAGAGTCATTAGAGACCGGAAGCTTGAGAAACGGTGGCCGGAAGTGATGGAGGCACAGTGACAGTATAAAAGTCGGACAATGCAAGGAAGGAAGGAGATAAAGTCTCCTGTGTTTGTTTCTTCCTTTGCTCACATTACTCTCTTTTTTTTTTCTCTGTGCAGTGTGTTTGTTAGTGAATGCATGAGTATGTGTGGGTCTTGCATGCATGCATGTGTGCATATATATATATTATATTAATAAAACTTTATATTATAATAATAATACTTTATGTAAACAAATCTCCACCACATAAAAATATACTCACATAAACTAACCATGCAAAATAATGTAGTTTAATAATAATAATAATAATAATAATGATAAAAAAAATAAACAATATTATGAAATAATAAAATAATAAAATAATACTCAAATTTAAGTCAATCAATAAAATAACATTAGTGCTTAAATAATATTATTAAAATAATTCTTTTCAAGTAGTAAATATAATGTGAATTAATTCTAAAATAATAAGTTTTGAAATAAATATTATGTCGAAAATTATAATTTAATATAAAATAATAATATTAACCCACAAAATAATCAAATAATCAATATATAACTTTGAATTTATCAATACTCCATATCTCATTTTAAATAAAACAATTTAAAAACTATGGTTATTACTAATATCAGCAAAAAAAATTTGAAAAAATCACAAAAATAAATAAAAATCAACAAATCAAAACAACAGCAAAATTTAAAACGATAATTGAAACAAAAAAACAACAAAAATCAACAAACTTTTATGTTGTTGATTTTTGTTATTTGTCAGTTGTTGATTATTGTTTATTTTTGTTATTGTTTATTTTTTACTATTTTAAATTATTTTATTCATTATCAATGATAAAATTAAGGCCATAAATAAAATTTTACTTTTCTTAGTATTAATGATAAAAATAATAATTTTAAAATATATATATTCATATTTTTTATTATTTTTTATTATTTTTAACAAAAAATCAACAAATAAAAACAATTGAAACAATTGAAATCTAACTGAAAACAACAAAAATCAACAAAAGTAAAAAACAAATTGCAATTGTTGATTTTTGTTTATTTGTGTTGATTTTTGTTGTTGTAAAAACAAAAATCAACAACTGTAATTTTTTTACTTTTGTTGATTTTTGTTGTTTTTTTCAATTTTTTCATCATTAATAATAAAATTAAGACCATAAATATAATTTTTACTTTTATTAGTATTAATAATAAAAAATAATAATTTTTTTGATATATTTCATAATTTTTTTGTTATTTTTTATTGAAAAAATAGTTATTGAATAATATGGGTAATTTTTACTTTAATTAGTTTAATTTATAAAATTATAAATAGTTACAAAAAATAATTATTGAAGACTATGGGTAATTTTTTGTTTAATTAGCTTAATTTTTATAGTCTAAATAATAGTAATTTTCAAAATTTAAAAAAATTGTTATTTAGAATATAAATAAATTACTTTAAAATATACAAAATTAAATAAAATACATACAATCAACTTAAATTAAATATACCTTTAAAAATAATAAATAGATAAAAAAATTATAAAAATAAAAAAAGAAAAAAGAAAAGGAAATCATTGAAGTTGTTAGCCAACTTTTAAAAATGATCCAAAATCAAGATAAAAATGAAAATAGCAAAGTTAAAATTGAAAAAAAGAATAAGCACTAGTTACAAATGATATTAAAGACGTTAACTAAGTTATGAGGTGAAATTTTTTAAAAAAATTAAAATTAGACACGTAAATAAAAAAAATAAAAATTCGAATACTAAATTTACAATTTTTCCATAAAAAAAGAAAGTATGTTCTTAAAAGTTTAATATGAAAAAGTAATAACCATAAGCAATTAAGCCATTACCTAGCCTTTGTCTAAAAAAAAAAACATGATTACGGGAAAAACTACTATTGATGTTTGACTTGTTTTATATCGATGGCTAATTTATTTTTTTAATATTCTCACAATCTGACTCGTATAAGGTCAATTAGAATATTTTATTGATATTCTACTTTTATTTATTTTTTAAATTAAGTATAATAACTTGAACTATATATTTAGAATATTAAAGTTTCTTAATTAGACATGTCAGAAGTTTTGTAATTTATTTTTTGTTTTATTTTAGTTGCAATTTGAATTTAGGCCAAACTGAGCTCAATAAACTGTGAACTAACGATTAATTAGGTCGAAGCTGAATTTGGCTATTTATGCCCTTTAGTACTGGCTAATGATCAAAGTATTGCTTTTGTTCTGACACTTGATTACTGCCCCTTTTTAATCATTAATTGGTTGCTCAGATTTCAAATGTAAATTTTTTATGGAGTTATTCAACAAATGTAAGTGGTTGCTGTTCGGAAAATGTACCCCTTATAATTCAATAAATATTTTTATCACATTAAATCACAACGTAAATAAAAATATTTAAAAAATAAAAGAAAGAAATATATAATAATTTAATGTATAAAACTCTTAAATTGAGAAAAATTATGGATGTTGTCAATAGATAATTAAGTAAAAAATTTTTACTATATGAAAAATTATTATAATCACATTATAAAATATTTAATTCTTACCTACACTACAAAATATTTAACTATCACCTATACTCAAAAGCTCAAGTATAGCTAAAAAAATTTCTAAAAATTCTCTATTAGTATAGTTAATAGTTTTCAATAATACATCAAATACATTGAGTGATTGACACACTTAACAAAAAATGAGAAAGAGTCTTTTTATAACCAAATCTCTCCTCCCTTTCTTTCATTTTTTTCCAATGTGAGATTCTCACATCCATCCTTTTATTTATTTATTTTTTTAATAACATTTTAATAATCTCACCATGATTAAAAAAATTAAAAGAACAATAGTTACCTAAATAACATTATAAGCTATGACAGTCACAATTCTAAAAACATGAATTGTTATACTCCACTATAAGAGTTTACTATTTGAAATTCACCAACTCTAAGAATTTTACCTCGGTCAGTTCATATTGAAAAACTACTAATAAGTTATGGTGCAACTTCCAATGTTGACTTTTCTAGGAAGTTCATTAGTCATTAACATCAATTCCACCACACACCTGACATCAACTGTTAACCAATGTCCGTGTGCAAACTTATGGACCCACTAGCAGTAACACGTCCTCTTCCATGACAAACCTTGGAGATCAATAACTGTAATACCCTAAAATTTATTTTAATAAAAGTGATTTCCGAATTTGTATTACTATTTAAATGACATTGTTTATTTTTGTTATTATTATGATTATTATTTTATTAAACTATTATATTTGATGGATATTTTATGTGTGTGTATTAAATTATTAGTGTGTATATATACAAATATATATAACATATATGTATATGTACTATGTGCAATGTGTGTGTGTGTGGTTGAGAGACTTTGTCAACCATTATTATTATTATTATTATTATTATTATTATTATTATTATTATTATTATTATTATTATTATTATTTTCTCTGAATATAAGTGGTAAGGGTCATTTTCAGCTCATTTCTTCCCCTTCTTCTTCTTGCTGTACCGCATGCTTCCTTTCCTTTCCCAATTTCTGTCCATCTTTCCCCTGCTACTCTCTTCTTCACGCCAGCAGTCATCCCTTTCTCCCATCAGCTTGCTTCTTCTTCCTTTAATGTCATCTCTTCAGGCGCATCATGAAGAAGGCAGCAGCAACAGCAGCCATGTGAAGTAACAGCTGCGTGAAGCATCAGTAGGAACGACTACAACAGTAGCCTCCATCCCTTCTGCCGTGATAACCAACACAACCACCGCCACAACCTGCTGTCACCTGGAAATTCAGCAGCTTAGGCTTGCAGTGGCAGCCCCTCCCATGTCCTGAGTTGAGTTTGAAGTAAATTAGTGAGTTAGTAATTAGTTAGCTTTAGGTTAGTTTTAGTTAGATTTAGTTGTTTGTTAGTTGATTTTGGTTAGTTTTAGGTTGATTTGTGATTTTTGTTAATTATGAGTTATTTATTTAATTTTTGCAGAATTTATTTTAATTATTTGGGTAATTCTTGGTTGATCTATATATATTATATATTAGTTGATCTAAGTTATTGGAGTTAATTTTGGTTAAGAGTATATAAAAATTAATTTAGATTAATTAAATTTATTTTTATGGAATTTTAGTATATTATTTAGGTATTTTAAGGTTTATGTATATTTTGTTAATATGGTTAATTAATTATTTTGGTTGAATATTTGAGTTAATTAGTGTTAGTATATTATGTTAGTAATTTTAGTAGTGGTAAAATAATTTTTGATAATTTATCTAATTTATTTTAGAAATTATTATATTATGTAAATTTTGATATAATAGGTAAATGGTGTGTTTTTGTTGATATTATAATTAAATACTATGTTTAGTTAATTTTGAGATAAATGTGGTACTAAAATAATTTTTATAATTATTTATTATTTGTAGTTAGTTATTACTAACTATTTTTCGAAAATTTATTCAAAATTAAATTATTAATTGTTTTGTGTGGTTTGAATGAGCTTTTAATTATATTATAGTATATTTAATCTAGATGGGCAATTATAGTTTGAATTTGTCTATTTTATGTTGAATATTTGGAAATTTGGATTGTTATTAATATTATATTATTATTTGAAATTGTATTAAATTATGGTGGAAAATAATTTTATGTAGTGTTTTAAAAATTAAATAAATTATATTATGATTTATTATTAATTTTTATTATTTTTGGTAATTTAATAAATTAATATTTAGTATTTGCTTATTTGTATTTTGGTGAAACTCGGTTGGAAATTGTATAGTTTGGGGTCTCAACCCGAGGTGTTGTGCCATTGTGAATTTGGAAGTGTGTTTATTTACAGGATTGACTCTACTTCGGTAGAGGGATGTCCGTTTTACAGAGAAAACTCTGTCGAATTTTCGGTAAATTATTCGTAAAACATGACACCAATCAATGCTAAAATTTTTATTCTGAGTTCGAATCGAGTCTTCCTTAGAAACTCTAGAAGTTAGATTTCTATTTTCTGATTGTCATTTCCTTTTTCTATCTTTTAGCTGCCCCTCCAGTCGCAGTCTACCAGTCGAGGTCGGACACGACGTGCTAGGGGAGCACCTTTATCTTGTAAGTTAATATTTGATTTGAGTGTCAGATTTTTAATTTAAATTATATTAAATTCTTATGAATTTAATTTTATGAGATTCTAGTCAACATTATTCATATGATCTTGCATAATTTAATTTATAGTTGATATATTTTATTTTATTTATTTAGCTATTTTATTTATTGTAATTTTCATTGTTTTATTTATTTTCTTTTATTTTTAAATAAATCAAGGTAGAACGGGCTACTTGATGAGTTTCATTAGGACCGCTGTGCGCATCGGTAAAATATGTGATTATTTAATTATATTACTGGGGCTGAAGGTCTAGTGATGCTTTGTTTCCGACACCGCCAGTAGTATAATATTTGCTTATTTAATAAATACTAAGGCCGAAAGTCTGGTGATGCTTTGCTCTCAGACACTGCCAGTATAAATTTTAGTTTATATTTATTTAAATCACTGGGGCCAATGGTCTTGTGATGCTTTGCTCTCGGACACCGCCAGTGAATTGGATTAAGAGATATGACTGCGGTTGTATATCCTGGTGATGTCTTACTCTCGGGATCCGGCAGTTTTGGATATATAAGTGATGCATATGACTGTTAAAAATTTATAAATCGGATTCTACTAAATTTTTATACCGAAACGATTTAAAAAGACATTTAAATATTTATTTCTTCTCTTTTAAAAATGGATTTATTATATGTATACCAAGTGGTTGAAATAAAAATTATATTATATTTCCATAAAATTTATTTTAATAAGGTTTTCAAATCGCATTCATTTCTTTATTAACTTACTCAGTGAGGTCTGACTCTCCTCAATTAATTTTTTTTCCAGGAGTTTAGGAGTTTACTGTTAGGCCTACTTCTTTTCGCCGTGTAGTTTCGTCACCGGCTATTCTACGTAGGTCTATTTAGTTTTGTTGTATTTACTTTCGTGTACCGTAGTAGAGAAAATTGTATAACTGCATATTTTATTTGGAATTTCATGTATTTATAATTTATATATTGAGATACTATTTATATAACCGATGTTTATTTATTTTATTCTATGCACTGATATTATGGTTTAAATTATATTGAGAAAATATCAGTTTGATAATATGCATTGTGATTTTATTATTTATTGTAAGATTTCAAAGTTAATTATTCCGCGATTTTCTTTTAAGGCTTACTATGGGTTTCGGTAGCTTTATGTTTTTTCATTCCCTAGTGCCGATCATGTACCCCTGGGTTCGGGTCGTGACAATAACATGCCAAAAGGATAATTCAGTCTCTTATGGAGAAAAGAGACCCACTGCTAGAGATAATATCAGCATCTCCGTTTACTAATTTTGGAGCAATTTGTCGAACCCCGCTCTACTGACAATTTTTCTTTAAGTGCTAAGATTGCCCACACTTTCAAATTATTGTGTAAGCCATATTGATTATCATTGATTTCATCTCGCTACAAGTCAATATCAACACACTCATCAAATTTCTCCACCTCAAACTCAAGCTCATTTTTGTTTAACAATGCACAATACCTTTGTATGCTTGAACAGTATTTCCAGCTATAGGACCTCATACGCATGTGAATAATGAGTAAGTGTCTACAAAATGCACTAAGAAAGTTCCCAGGAGAGATTGGGGGGACACAAACGGCACCACTTAAGTCTCAACTTCCTTAAGCGATTATAACATTTGTGACAAAACTTTCTTAGTTGCACTTACTTACACAATACCACACTTAATAAGCACAATACAAAAGACCTCCAGTTGAATCACAATAATTTCTAAAAAAATCCTTTCTGATGTGGAAGATTGGACAAAGCCGCAACCACAGAGCATACTAAGAATTTTAAAGAAATTTCTATGCCGCCTTTAAGCTCATCTCTTATCGAACCATCGGCTCTGATACCAATTATTGGGGAAAATGGACATTTTACAATCTAACAAGTACCTCTACCATTTTAGATCACAACATAAACAAAAATACTTGAAAAATAAAAGAGAGAAACACACAATAATTTAACATAAAAAACTTCTAAATGGAAAAAATTACGGGTGTTGTCAATAGACAATCAAGAGAAAAATTGTCACTATGTGGAAAATTATTATAATTATACTATAAAATATTTAACTCTCACTCATACTCAAAAGTTTAAGTATATCTTCTTATAAATTTTCTACTAATATAGTTAATAACTTTTAGTGGTACACCAAATATAAATAATAATTGATACACTTAATAAAAGAGAGGGAGAAGTCATTTTATAATTAAATTTCTCCCTCATTCCTTCACTTTTTTCAATGTAGGATTCCCACATCTATCATTTTATTTATTTATTTATTTTTTTAATCACATTTCAATAGTTGCAACATCCAAGTACTGTATGGCAGCTCTTAATTTTATATATTAATTTTGTTAATTTTAATTATATTGCAGCATTTTAAAGCTTGGACATTGTTGGGTTGAAGTTTTAAATAAACTAAATTATGGGTCTAAAGTGCTTTCTGAATCTATTCGGATAGACATGAAGGATTTGAAAGGGCTAATTTAATGATTATATATATATATATATATGCTCAAATAAAGAATATATGCGATTATATGAAGATATGCACCTTGCTACATAGTATAAAAATTTATTTATCTCTAAGTAATTTTTATTTTAATCAAATGTATATTCTCATATTTCAATAATTTATTCATCTTTTTTTATATAAAAAATAATAATTAATAATTAGTAATATGAGGCTGGAAGCACCATCACCACCACATCACTATGACTTACCACCTAATATATTAATAACAATCTCATAAGTGTTGTTTTTTTAATAGTGTTTCAATATTAAATTGCTATTGTGAGAGCTGCGGTTAGGGCTTTTTGCGAATTTATGGAAAAAAAAAAACTATATTATCATTTTATGGTATTTTTTTTGAATTATTATTTTGCGGTAGATTATGTAAAACAAAAAAAAAAGTTTATTTTTGGAGTTAAAATGGCAAAACAGAAAGAGTGAAGAGGAAATGAGTTGTTGATTAAAGAAAATTAATAAAGCTACAATTGTAAGAAGTGCTTGTAACTTCCAAGTACTGAATGACAACTCTTTATACTGCAGTTTCTTCAACTACATAAAAGTTTATACCAATTTTAGGATGAATGATATAGACTGAGTTTCTTCAAGTTAATGAGTTGCAGAGGTGGAAATTCAGCTTCTTTTTTAAGGAAATGGATTGGTTTATAAAAATGATTTTGTTTTCTAAGATAAACAAGATTTAGTGCAACGGTGCAGTAGGAGATTGGAGAAAAATTAGGAAGTCAGTTGCAAATGGGAAGGAAAATAGAGACAAGTAACGATCAATTTGTCCTTTGCAATAAATTCGAGAACTGGAGAAAGAGTTCAAAGAGAACAATTTTAACATCAAAACAAAAACAACTTTAATCCTTCAATATTGTTTTTCACTTTTCAATACTCATATATGCTTTCTTGTTTTTTTTTTGTTTTCAAAATTTTTTAACGTCAAGGTTATTAATTTTTTTTTTATTTTCTTTCCTTAAATTGGCTTCTATTTATATCCATGAGAATCTGATCAAATTGTGGAAAATGAGTTTAAGAACCCATGTTTGATTAAGAAATCAGAAAGCACAGTATTTGAGGTCAAGGAGTCTCTAGTATGCCAAGGACATTTTTTCCAAAATTAATTCCAAACACTACTTGATTACATGATAATTCCAAGACCATTTTATCTATAAGCTCAAGTGGCAATAATTTAAGCATTTTAAATAGTTCATCAAAATATTTACACATCATAATTTAAAAAAGAAAAAAAACAAAAAATTGATAATACAATGATCGGATACTTAATATTGATTTTATAGTATAAGAGATTACTGAGAAAACAAAAACACATACCAAATCCTTTGTCAGGCACTGTAGCTTTTAAAAGACCAACTAATTGATTTGGTGAAGAATAGAGACAAGTGAATTGGAGTTGGATGAAGAGAAGTAGCGTATTGAGTCTCTTTATATAAACAATTAATAATTAATTAAACACTACCCAAGAGGAGGTCAAGAATATGATAGTCATCAATGTGTTGATTGTAGTTCACATCTATACACCAAATATAAAATCACTGCATAAATAATAATATTACAATTTGTACCTTTTGAGTTCACATAATCTACCAAATCTACGATACACGCAAATTAAATACAAGAAAAATAAGGAGGTTGAAGAACATTTTTTATAGTTTTTTAGCAGTTTTGCACTAAAATACTTGCTTACCTACCTTTTTTGCTTTTGACATATATAGTCAATACTTCAACCTCCTTTTTTTTTTTTTCCTCATTATATATAGAAAAAGATGCATGTCGCAGGCCGTGATATATACAATGCGTCATGCCATGTGTAAATTGTTCATTCTACCTCTCTATAAACATCAAACGCTAAGAAATTCTTTGTCTATAGATAGGCAGAATGAGCATTTTACATGGACCGTAATTTCTATTATCATCCTTTTCTGTATATACATATGAGTATAATGATCATTACTTTTTATAGGTATATTGAGATTAATTTGTACTTGATTTGATTTTTAAAAGAAAATGGTTGTTTCTATCATGTAGCTGATAACATGCTTTTTAGCCAACTTTTTCTATCTTGAACTGCAAAATGGGTGTATATATGCTATTTGTTTCAAGTGCTCAAAAAATGAACTTAAATTTGAATGTGCAAAACAAATTTCACTTTTCAGTCATGAAAACCATTGTTCTAGTTTCTGTTCACTCACGTCCACATATGTATGCATGTTTTCCATAACACCACACGTGTATATATATATATAATGATTTGCCTCGATTAGGTTGAGAGATTTGTGATTTTTGAATATTTTAAGAATATTAAATATGTATTTATTATAAATTTAATTGTTAAAATACAATATGATTTAAAATAGATAAAAAATTTAAAATTATTTTTAAGTAATGATTCAATGGTGTAGTCTATAATTATTTTATTTTTTATAAAGTAATTTTTACTGTATTATATCATTGAATGATTTAATACATTTTCATTTAATGGTAACAAAAATAAAGTAAAAATAAAATAAATAAAAAAATAAAATCACTTTAAAATTCCCTGTGTTTTAACCTTTTGCCTCCTTTTATATTTCAAAAAATTCAATAATAATAATAGCAAAATCTATTATGAAACTCTTGAACTTTTATATTTTATTTTATTGAGTCCTAATTTTTATTACATTTTATTAAATCTTTTTATTTTTATTTTTATTTTTATTTTATTAAACCCTTATACAATTAATATGGCATACATTAATGACTTAATAATAATAATAATAATAATAATAATAATAATAATAATAATAACTAACTGATGTGGTTTTTATTAGCACCGATAAATATCAATATAGTGTTTATTTAATATAAGTTTTTATTACAGTACAAACGTTTGTACGTATACCAAATAAAATTATGACCGTTAGATTATTTTTTATTTAATTACAACTATTGATTATTTTTATATACTCATAATCTATATCAATGACTATCTAATGATTATAATTTCATTTATATACATACAAATATTTATACTGAAGAATGACCCTTTAATATTACACAATTTTCTTTTGCAAAATTATTAAAAATTATCTGTTGCCACCACATTCTTTCGTATTGCTGCCTCCACCACCAGCATCACGACCATACCTAAAATCTTCAATTCTAAACTTCTTGTTTTTTTTTTTTTTTTTTTTCTCACCCAAAACAAAAGATGAGAACAACAACAATAACAACATATGATATGTTATTTACTAGCAAGTTCACCCATATCCACCGATAATCCATTACTGAATTTGATGTTCCAAGTCTTAAAAAAAATAAGTTGAGAAAAGAGAGAAAAACATGTACATTTTCACTAAGAAAAAAAAAAGAAGACAATGTCGAAGAAGGGAAATGGAAGAGGTGAAAAAATAGATAGGAGAGACAAAAAAAAAAAAACTAAGTAAAGCAAGTGAAAAGCTTTGTTCAGAAAAACAAAATGGAGAGTCCAATAAGAAAAAGGAAAAAAAAAAAAAGTGAAAACAAAGGAAAAAGGTGGCCGGAAAACTAAAGAGTGAATTATTAAATTTATGGGACCATATTTGTTCTTTTATATTTACCCTTAAATTCAGGGACTAAAATTGCACTTTGGACACGATTTTTCTCTCAAATTTAGAACCTACTCTCTTTTAACCGTGCATCCAATTCAGACGCAAAGCCTTTGTTAGAGAAGTCCTCAATAAAAGGGTTTCATCAAATGCAATAAAAATTTAGAGACTTAATAAAATAAAATATAAAAATTTAAGTGCTTTATATGGTTTTGCAATAATAATAATATAAGCAGTACTAAATGGATAAAATTTAACCAAATTTTTTTTACTAAAAAAAAGTCAATGGTGGTGAAAAGAGTACTGTAACCCTTATATTGAAAAGAGAGAAAAAAGCATTTCCCAATGATCCATGTCAATGAAAGAGCATGTTTTATTGCAATGAGAATTAGAAAAAAAAAATCTAGCAAAATTGATCTAGGGTTATATACCTTTCCCTAACAACACCCCCAAAATAAACACACCACCATATGCACGATTGACGGTGCTGTTCCTGTACAATCTGGATAAATGAATATGAAGAGGATCCTAATGAAATTCATTTCTAGATTTTCCATATGAATATAGTGGTGAAAATTGCGTGTGTCCACTTTCTATTGATCATAGTAACTATAATCATGAACAAACTGGACGAACTCATCTTAGCCATTCTAGCTCATCGTAGCCGTTAAGTGAAGTGTGCCTTCATGATTTTATTAACATGGATGTTGAAAGTGTCAATAGGAACTTACTTGTGCTTTTTACTCAGTTTTATGGAAGGTTTGTTATTAGTTTTCTTCTTCTGGATGCTTGTATCTATTTATGCATAACTTGTATTGAGCTATATATCGAGTGCCTTAACAGTCCAAGATAGAAGTTTGAAGCAAAGCAATGAGAAAGGGCAGGGTTCTTCCTTGAGCTTTTCTTTGTTGGCTTAGAGATCTTAAAAGGTCATGACTGCTTGAGGGATTGGAAATATGCTATAGTGTCTAGTTTTATAGTTTTTAAGTTGTATATAATTTTTTACATTAGTTATTCTAGATAATCATGGATGTCTATCTTGGAAACCTTATGTTCATTTGCATTTTTCCTTCTTGCAACAAGGATTTTATTGAACACATCAGTTAAGGTCCCTAGGTAAACATTTACATTTGTTTCAACTCTTTTCTTATGCTTAGCTATTTTTCTCTTCTCTAATACATGTCAGATAGTCATGTAAGTAGTATTGCTTAGCAAAAGTTTGAAATGTGATTTGTGATTTCTATTCCCACATTCCAGGAGTAGAAATCTATAGCCCGCAATCCATATTTCAAGTTGCTTCAAGATTTTACTTATTGCTATAATGGTATAGTTTCTCAATATTGCTTAGCAAAAGTTTGAATTGTGATATGTGACTTCTATAGTTTCATCTCTCTGTAACCTTTGCAGCTTTATTTTCTATTTCATCCATGAAATTTGGCTAAGTCTATCTATGGATATGTATTCTACAGGTTTGGGAAATTCCCTCTTCAGTGATTTTCATCATTGATTTATTTATTCCGTCTTCCAATATAGTGGCATTAAAAGGTCAGATACCATTATATTTGTTGGTTTTTTTTGGCAAAATTGCCAGTCCCACATTGTTTGCTATAAAGAAATGAGGGAGCTCTTTGGTTATAAAAACTCCTCTACCCCTTTGGTTTAATCATCTCAAAATTGCCTCATCTCCTATATTTAGGTAATTGTATTATCTCTCTCTCTTGTAAATATTTTCTTAAGTTAGTAAAATATTGTTTTGGTAGTATCCGATGATGGAGGAATAACTGGCAGAACCTCATTAAATTTTGGTGTTCTCTTTTATTTCGTATTTAACAGCTACTATCTTGTATAATTTTTGCATGAATTATTGTGCTATTAAATTACTTATCTTGGTTAAATTCTATTTAGAAGTATGGTATTTAAGTGGATCATTGTGACCCACCACAACAATTCCTGAAAATCTACCTTATGGTGAATTTTTAGTACAATCATTTTTACTCTAGTCACATGTATAATAGTTTTCAAAGTGAATTTGTTATTATTGGTGGAAATTAACTTGAATTCTATAACAATTAGTATCAGAGTTCTAAGTTTATTTTAGTATGCTTTATGGTTGTAGTTTAGACTGATATTCTATATTAGAAAAAAAATTTTTGGGCTAATTGGCTTTCCACATTGACAGCTATGAAATAGAATTGTAGCAAAAATGGCAGACAGTACAAAATTATCCACATCGACGTTGATAGCTTTATCATTTTCAATTTTGCAAGAAATACTGTGACAAATGCTAGATTTATAGTGGAAATTTTTTATGGCACTGGAAATTTGAGCATGTGGCAAAGTAAGGTTCTAGACGCTATCTTTTAACAAGTCTAGACATTGTCATTGAAGAACAGAAACCAGATGGTATTGAGGAGAAAGAATGGAAGATAATCAATAGATTTAGCATATGGTACCATTCAATCGTATCTTTCTAGAGAGCAGAAGTATTCATTTTCTAAAGAAACTTCTGTAAGTAAATTATGAAAGGCACTAAAGGAGAAATTTTTGAAGAAAAGTAGTTAGAACAAACTCTGTATGAAAAAGAGATTGTTTCGCTTCAATTCTAGGTACCACTATGAATGATCACATTACTAACTTTAATCGGCTAGTACTGATCTAATGAATATGGACGTGACTTTTAAAGATGAAGAATTGGCTCTAATGTTGGTGGGATCGCTTCCTAATGAGTTTGAACATCTTAAAACTACTCTATTTTATAGGAAGATTATTGTGTCTCTTAGTGAAGTAACTACTACCTTATAGTTAAGAATTAAGAGAGAAAGAAAAGCATGAAAACATAAGTGTAGAAGCAAAAGCTCTAGTTGTTAAAGGTCGTTCACATAGTCAAAATAAAGGAAAGAGAGGGAGATTAAAGCCAAAGTCCAAACTGGGCAAAGATCAATATGCCTTTTATTGAGAAAAAAGGCTTTGAAAGAAAGATTGTCCCAAGCTAAAGGGCAAAAGCAAACCTGGAAAGGGAAATACTATTCAAATTCAAATGTTGCTGAGTGTGATGATGCAGATTCAAACCTTTCAATTATTACTACACCATCAACTAATCGTTCTAGTTCATAGTTACTAGATTCAACTTATAGTCAACATATAACCCCTAATCGAGAATGGTTCTTTAATTTTAAAGAACTAAAAGGTGGAGTTATCTATATAGCAAATAATGTCCCTGTTGTCACATATAGGATTAGTTCAATTGACTTGAAAAATCAAGATGGATTAACTAGAACCTTAACAGGTGTTCATTACATGCCGAATTAATGAGGAACCTTATCTATGTGGGAACTTTAGAGTCAAAAGGTTTTAAAGTAAGGACAAAAGATGGGATAATGAGAATCATTTTTAGTGCCCTTATGACAATAAAGGGAATTTAGAAAAGAAATAATGTGTATTACTTTCTGGGAAGTACAATTGTTGGGATAGCAGTAGTGGCAGCTTCTACTGATGATTAGGAGTTAGAAGTAACTAGGTTATAACATATGCACTTGGGGCATGCTGGAGAAAAATCTTTGAAAGATTATTGAAAGGAGCAAGGGCTTGCAAATTGGACTTTTGTGAGCATTGCATTAAAGGGAAGAAGACAAGGGCCAAATTTGGAACAGTAATCCATGACACTGAGGGTATTTTAGATTATGTTCATTTAGATAAGTGGGAGCCTTTAAAAATAGCTTTATTAGGAGGAAAACACTATTATGTCACCTTTGTTGATGATTTTTCCCAAAGAGTGTTGGGTGTACACAATGGATATGAAGGATGAGGTGTTAGGAATTTTTCTTGAATGGAAAAAGATGATGGAGACTTAAACATGCAGAAAAGTTAAACGTCTCCATATAGACAATGTTGGAGAGTAAAAAAATGAACCAGTTTTGAAAGTCTATGAAGATGAAGGTATTGTCAAACACTTTACCATCAGATATAGCACCACAATAAAATGGGGTGGTAGAACTTATGAATCGGACATTGCTGGAGAAGGTTTAGTGTACATTGTCCAATGCTGGGTTAGGCAAAGAATTTTAGGCTGGGATTGTAGTATATGCTTGTTACCTTTATCAACCGTTTACCATCGATCGCTATTGGTGGTAAAACACTATTGCAGAAATGGTTTGAAAAACCTACTGTAGATTATAATTCTTTACATGTGTTTGGTTCCACTGCATATTATTATGTTAAGGAGTCAAAGTTGGACCCAAGAGTAAAAAAGGCTATCTTTATGGGAATCACTTATGGTGTGAAAGGCTATTGTCTTTGGTGTCCAAAAATAAATAAAGTAATCTTCAGTAAGGATATTACCCTTAATGAATCTACCATGCTGAAAAATGTGACCTCTAAAAAGATAGAGTAGAAAGATGGTACTGCCCAAACAGGTGGAGTTTGTTAGCAAAAGAATTGTCTCAACCAATAAAGAAATGATGATGACTCTTTTATATTAGAAGAAGAGTCAAATGAAGAAGAGGTTCAGACCTAAGAACCTCCACAGCAACATGAATCAATTGCACTCAGTAAAGGAAAGAAGGACCATTAGACCACCTACTCACTATGCTAATATGGCCACTTTTGCATTAATAATTGCAATTGATAATGTTCCTACCACTTTTAATGAAGTAGTCTAAAGTTCAAAACATGATAAGTAGAGGATTATCATGGATGAAGAAAAGCAGTCCCTTAAAAAAATTAGACATGAAACTAGCTAGTCTTTTAAAGGAAAAGAAGGCAATTAGGTGCAAATGGGTATATGCAAAGAATAGTTAAATTTTCTAACAAGGATAGTGTTCACTACAAAGCAAGATTGGTGGCTAAAGGCTATGCTTAATCGAAGGGAGTTTATTATAATAAAGTATTTTCTCCAATTGTAAAGCATTCCTCCATTAAAAATTTATTGGCTTTAGCAGAGCATTTAGATTTAGAAGTATTTCAAATGGATGTAAAAATTGCATTTTTACATAGAGACTTGGATGAGAAAATCTATATGACCCAGCCAGATGGATTCAAAGTTGCTAAAAAAGAGAAGATGGTATGCAAATTGAAAAAATTGCTAGATGGATTAAAGCAATCTCTGAGGCAATGGTACAAGCGATTTGACAAGTTTATGATAGGGCAAAAGTACACAAGAAAAAAATATAATCATTGTGTATATTTACGCAAGCTATAAGATAAATCATATATATATCTTCTTCTTTATGTTGATGATATGTTGATAGCTTTCAGGAATCAGACAAAAATTAATAACAAAGACTTAATTAAATAAGGAGTTTTAGATGAAGGATCTCGGTGAAGCAAAAAAGATTCTCGGCATGGAGATAACTAGATATGAAGAAAATTGGGGAGGTTTGTTTATCTCAGAAAGAATATTTAAGAAGGTACTAAAACATTTTGGCATGAATGAGAAGTCAAAACCAATTAGTACACTACTTGCTCCTCATTTCAAGCTTAGTGCATTAATGTCATCAAAGAATGATGCAGAATAAGAATACATGTCAAAAGTACCGTATGCAAATATTGTTGGTAGTTTAATATATGCAATGGTGTATACGAGACCCAATATTTCACAAGCAGTTGGGGGTTGTGAGCAGGTACATGCATGATCCTAGAAAAAAGAATTGACAAGCTATGAATGGATTTTATGGTATGTTCTAAACACCGTATATGTCTGTAATGAGCCGATATTTTAAAATTATTAAAAATTATTTTGAGATATACAATGTTAATAATATTTTAAATTTTTATATATTATATTTATTTGTGTGTTATTTAATTTTAGCATGTATATGATTATTTATTCATTTATTAATATTATTATCGTTATTGTTGTAAATAGTATTTATTTATTTTATGTTAAATATTTTATTATGTAGAGAAACTTATTTGGAAATTATTATTATTTAAAAATATCAATGTTGTTGTTGTTGTTGTTATTATTACTATTACTATTATTATTGTTATTATTATTATTATTGTTATTATCATTATTATTGTTGTCATTATTATTATTGGCATTCTTTTATATTGTATTAGTGTGATGTTATATATATGTATGTATGTGTGTGTGTGTGTGTATATATATATTAACTAACTTAATATATATCAAGATAAAAACTATTTTTCAGTTTCTTTTCTTCTCTCTTTCTTTTCTTTCCTCTTTTCTTCTTCTTCTCTGTAATATCCCGTGTTTTTAAATATTTTAACACTACATCGGGATATGCAGTGTTAATAATTTTTATATATACATTACGATATTTTTTACGAGTTGATATTTATTTAAAACCTATTTTAATTATTGTGTCTTATTTACAGTGTTTTACGTAAAATTTTCCCGAGACTTTTATTTTCGGGAAAATTTTCACGTAAATAATTTATTATTAATTATATTAAATATATTTTCGGACTTGCATGAACTCATACGTATTTTTAAATTACTAAATAAAGTCTATGTGTGTATATATTTATTTAATTAGGGTTTAATATATTACCCTAATATTTAATTAATTAATTAATTATTTTTAATTAATGTTAAATTTTAAAATATTAAATATTAAGTGTGTGGTGTATATTTAATGTGTGTAATTTAATATATAAAGTATAGTATAAATATTATTTTATTATATAGTATAAAGTATATATATATATATATATATATATATATATATATATATATATATATATATATATAATATACCAAAAAAACACAATTTTTGGAAAATTACCCGTTTGTGCCCCTGACTACTCCTTCTTCCCCGATCTTCATCCTCACCATCAACCACCGCCTACAACTGCCGATTTCTCACCGTTGGTATTCCATCCGGTGTGCCACCGACCTTCCCCAACCTCTTTTGCCGCCTGTAGCAGCTGATTCCGATGCCTGGAAGCCATTTTTTACCGGAGAAGCTGAAAGTCGAGCTAACGTCATTCACGACGATTTCGGCCACCGTTTTTGACACCGCCAGTCTATTTCTTCTCCTTGAGCTCCGGTGAGTGTGATTATAGCTTTGGTTTGAGCTGAAATGGTCTTGATTTGCTTAGGTTTTGAATTTTCGAATTCGGCCATATTAGGGTTTTCGATTTTTTCGAGCTTTGAATTGATTGATTCATGAAAATTACCTTCACAAATGTTGTTCCCCTTAGCTTAATCTACATGTATGAATTTTTTTGGAATTTTTGGAGATTATTTGGATTTTTGGGTATTTTTGAATATTTTAATATTATTTTCTAATTTTCGGAAATTAATTATTTAAATTATGAAATTGTGTTTTATGGTTAAATTAGGTGTTGAAATGAATTATAGGAATTTATTTGGAATTTTTATGAATTTCTATGTATTTATTTTGAATTATTGAAGTTTATGTAATTTTGGGAAATTAGGGTTAATTATGTTTTTAATTGAATTTAATTGGTTAATTGAGTTTAATTATTGATATTATTGATAAATATGTTGAGAAAATTAATTTTGGATAATTATACTATTTTTGGTGAATTTTTGAAGTAAATTTAGTATATTTATATATATATAGGGGTATTTTGGTAATTTTACACAAAATTGGCTAAAAATGTAATTTAATTGGTTTTAATAATTATTTAAGGTATAAAAATGATTTCTACAAATTATTTGATATTTTTAACTAATTAAAACTATTTTTCGTGAATTATTTTCAATTATATATATAATATACGATTTTTCTAATAAAATGAGTTTTTATCGGTTTTTAATGTGTTTAAAAGGTTAATTATGTAATTTTACCTATAAAATGTATTTATGTGATATAAGGGTATTTTTGGTATTTCCTGAATTATTTTGTGTTTGTGGATCCCGATCAGTAGACTGTAGTTTGGAGTCCGACCGAGGGGTTGTGATTTGTTGTTGTGCCTATTTTTTGAAGTGTGTTTCTTTGCAGGGTCAGCTCTATTCTTTGAGTAGAGAGATGTCCGTTTTACAGTGGAGGTTCTGCCGAATTTTCGGTAGAATTCTCGTAAAACGTGATGTCCAGTCGAACCCTAATTCTATTTCTGTGTTAAATATTCTAGATCGAATTCTAGGATTTCTGTTAGGGTTATTCTGATTCTTTTGTCGTTATTGTTTGTTTAGTTGAGCCGATATCGAGGGCTAGTGGACCAGGCCCGTCGGATCCATCTCGAGGAGCGCACTAATTTATGAGTTACTATACTATATATATATACTTTAGGATGCATGATTTTAGATATATATGTTTTATTTTGATTAAATATACATAAATGATTTAATGGTTACTTAAGTTTTTTTTTAGTTTATTTTGGTTTATTTCCTGTATATTTTGAATTATATACATGTTTTGTTAATAAATTATATTTAAAATGTTTTTAAATATATTTCTAGCTTAATTTATAATTTGATTGGATTCATTTGACGTATATATACTCAAAATATACCTGGTTTACTTTTGGTATATTTTCGGTATATATATGGTTTATATGGGTTGTTTTATTTAAATTCATGCATCATTTATTTGTGAATGAATGTTTTATATTTATTAATGAAAGAGATCAATAGAACGTGCTACCTAGTGGGCTGCACTAGGACCGAGTACGTATCGGTACGCCTATAGCATTTAGGCTATATTACTAACCATTTGTGGATATTGATTAAATATGATTATTTGATGTGAGATATGATTTAGGAGTGTGATTGCTGGAGCTCGGTTGACCAAGTGTCTCGGGGCCAATCACACTGGCAGTCAGACTACTGGAGCTCCATTGACTTAGTGTCTCGGGGCCAGTCTACTGTCCAAATGGAATAAGTGAATATTTTGGAATAAGTGAGCCTGTATGGCTAGAGTGTTGTCTAACACTATTTCTGAGGTTGCGATATTATAGGGTTCTATTTGATCTTTCATAAACGATGATTTTCAGTGAAATATATATAAAATGATTTTATTGCATCTGTGTGTATTTGCCTGTATATATACATATTAGATATATATTGTTGATTGTATGCATTGTCATTTAGTATCCATGTATATATATTATAGTAATTCACTCAGTGAGGTCTGACTCCCCTCCGTTGACTAATTTTTCAGGAGAGTCAACATCTTCAGACCTCAGTAGTAGGTCTGTACGTCGGATTTCTTCCGCCCCGGCTTCTTTGTGTAAACTGCTTCTCTGAGTCTTGGGTTTATTTTATCTAGACACTGCAGTAGTCATTAAATATTTAAAGAGATGTTGTATTATATATTTGAACTAGATTTGTATTAAAAGATTTATAAATATATGATATGATGAGGATTTGATTTAAATCCAGTTGGTGGAAATGTTATTGTGATATTTATGATTTTTATTTCCGCTGCCTTATGTATTGTTGTTATTATTATTGCATGTTTTATTTTATTTTTAGGCTTGCTACGGGTTCCGGATTCGAAAGAATTCTCGTTCCCTAGCGCCGGTCATGGCCCCTGTTTTGGGTCATGACATTCTCTCTCTCTTTCTATATATATATATATATATATATATATATATATATATATATATATATATATATATATATATATATATATATATATAACTTAATATATGTCAGGATAAAAATTATTTTTCGGTTTTTTTTCTTCTCTCTTTCTTTTCTTTCCTTTTTTCTTCCCTCTTTCCCCTGCATTTCCTGGTTTCTGCAAAACCACCAGCCCGACTACCGGCCCCCACTTGCCACCACCACCCATGACCATCACCTCCCCTCCTTCCCTTCTTTCTCCCGCCATTGTCAGAGTGCCTCCCATTGTCGAAAATGAGGGGAAACAGCAGCAGCCTTGCAACACGTTGCCGGTGGTGAGAGCTCATAATCCCAGGCTCTTTTGAATTCTTTTGGTCCGAGCAAGTTAGTTCTAACCTCAGTTCAAGCTTATATCGTCAATATTGTGAGTTTTCTTCAATTTTAGTTTAGGTCAACTTTGTGTTTTTCATTTTTTTGGGCTTGAATTTCTATGAATTAGGCTTAGTGTCTCTAGAAATGTTGTTGTGTATAGCTTAAGCTTCCCAAATATCTATTTGTTAGATTTTTTTAGAATTATTTTGATTTTTGGGTTTTGAAGTTTCCGACGAGTGACTGTTTCATTGACCCTTGCCAAAAAATCTTTTTATTTTAATAAATTTTTTGAATTATTTGGAATATAGTTTGTAAAAGAAGTTTATGAAAATTTTGATCCGATTATTTACTACGAATTTTTGAAAGTTTATGCCAAAAATTAATTTTTGGATAAATTAATATAAATTAGTGAATTTGGTGATTTAATTGAAATTATTGTTAATTAGTATGTTTTGAATAATTTTGGAATAATAAATAGTATTAAAATAATTTTTATGAATTATTTACTATTTTTAACTAATTAATAATAATTTTCAAAAATATATTCAAATAATAAATTTATTTACTATTTTTGTGATTAAATGAATTTCTAACTATTTTTATTACATATTTGAACTATTTAAATAATTAATTGTGAATTTTATTATTTAATTTCGAATAATAGAAAAATGGATTTCTATTAATATTATATAATTTATTGAGATTTTATTAACTAATTTGGAAAAATAATTAGCTTTAATGTTTTTGTCATTTAAATAAATTGTATTGTGATTTATTATTGATGTTTATGGATTTGAATGATTTTTATTATATTATTATTATTAAATATTGATTTTTGAGAATTGTAATCCTCGGTTGGGAAATTGTGTAGTTTAGGATATCAACCTGAGATATTGTGCATTTGTGGTTTTAGAAGTGTGTTGCTTGCAAGATTGACTCTAATTTCAGTAGAGAGATGTCTATTTTAAAAAGAAGACTCTGTCGAATTTTTGGTAGAATTCTCATAAAATGTAACATCAGGTCGATCATGAGTTTTGATTCTTGGATCAAGTCATTCTTTAGAATTCCTAGAAGTGTAGAGTTAGAGATTTATTCTGATATTTTTATTATTATATTTTTCTATAGTTGACTGAAATCGAGGCCTATTGGACTAGGCCCGTCGAGTCTATTTAGAGGAGCACAAAACTGTGAGTTATTATTTTATATATACATTGCATGTAGAATTTATAAGTTTGAGCATCCGTATTTTCATAATATATTTAATCATGAATTATTTAACAAATGATTATGTATATTTTGGTATACTTTTAGTATATTTTTGGTATACTTTGATATATATGTGACATATATATGTTGATATATTTTTGGTATATACTCAGTATATTTTAATAGACACTCAACATACATATTTCATATATTTTTGGTATATAACTGGTATATATTCCATATATGATTGGTATATGTTTGGTATATAAATGGTATATTTCTTTTAAAATGGAAGCCATTTTGTTCTAATTATGCATTTTATTATTTCTAACATTTATACGATTTATTTGAAGGATACCAATAGAACGTGCTACCTAGTGGGCTGCATTAGGACTGTAGACGTACCAGTGCGTTAGATTTTAGAGTTGAGATTATGATATTATTTGATGTGAGGCTTGATTATTCGATTGTTGAGAATTATGGTGAGAGAGTAGTGTGATTGTCGGAGCTCGGTTGACCTAGTGTCTCAGAGCCAATCACACTGATAGTGAGACTGCGGGAGCTTGGTTGACTTAGTGTCTTAGAGCCAGTCTACTGTCCAAAAATGGAAAAGAGAATTATTTTTGAAATTAAATAAGCCTGTTGGCTAGTGACATTTATTGATCGAGGTTACGGGTAATTTAGGGTTCTATTTAATCCTTCACTCAAATAAATTTTTTCTGCATTTATTATTATATAATGTGGATTTTAGCATCTGTGTGAAATGCATGTATATGTATATTATTATACTGATGCTTGACTATATAAGACTTTAGATTGCATGTATATGTATTATAATAATTTACTTAGTGAGGTATAACTCCCCTTAATATTTTTTTACAGGGTCTTCTTCTTCTTTAAACCTCCCTAGAAGTACTATACGTTGGTCTTCTTCAGCTCTAGCTAGATTATGTAAATTTTATATCTTAACTCTTATTGTATTCTAGAAACTTTAGTAGTAGTGTTATTGTGATAGAAGTGCATTGTTTTAGTTTAAGATTTTGTACCTGAATCTTGTATAAAATATTTTTATTATGTATGATATAAAAATTTATTCTTATATTGAATAAAGTTTTAATTCTAGCATATTTTTATATTATTATTGCATATGTTTTTATTTTTAAGGCTTGCTACAGGTTCCAGATTCAAAAGAATTCTCATTCCCTAGCACTGGTTATGACTCCCCGGTTTGGGTCATGATAAAGTTAGTATCAGAGCATAGGTTATTAGTGTTATGGACCTAAGTTATCAGAGTCTTATTTTCTTTAAAACTACTGCAGTATATTAGATTTGATTATGTCTTCGATAAGTTTTCCTTGATTTAGTATTCAACGTAATCGTTAAGTTATCTATTTATTGTCTATTTTGTCTAAATTTCATTGGTTTTTGTCTTTTTAGAATGAGGAAGTGAGCGCGTATTGCTCCACCAGTCATTGAGGCCGAGGATGATGAGTCCTTTCAGGATGAGGTTTTACCTCTTAAGCCACCAGCTAGGTGCAGAGGTAGAGGTAGACCTTGAGGAGCGGTAGGTCACCATAGGCAGAGAGATCTACAGGATGAGGAACCTATAGAGCAAGAGTTTGAGGAAGCTGTTATACCTCCAATTGCACTGCAGATGCAGCCTGTCTATTAGCATGGTACATCTGACCCTGAGGCAGCGTTATTTTATGCTAGGGTCGATAGGATATCATTTAACGGGACTACATACCCTCTAAATATTTTGCACTACCATTGAGACGAGGACTCAAACTGCTCATACTAAGTATCGGTGGATTATGATCATTGAGTTATCTGTAGAGGGACTACCTTTGGATTGGTTCGTTCAGGTCATTCAACAGCACATGACTACACTCACCTGTGCTCAGTTCTGAGAGAGGTTTATAAGGCATTTTTGTCCAGAGCTTATACGGATTGAGCTATAGACTTCGACTGACCAGCAATCACCGAGAGGTGACAGATCAATAGAGGACTACACTAGAGAGTTCCTCAGACTAGGTCGGTATGCAGAGGACTTGATGCAAGATCAATACTTCATCGTTATAACGTACAACACTAGAATGGGTTCTGTATTTGCTAGGATGCCTACTATAGCCCCTTACTCTTAAGTCGATGATAGAGTTGGCCAATGAGATAGAGCTCAGACTATTCATGCAGGGAGTCATTCCTGATTATTATCAGCTAGGAGGTGTCTAGTCAGGAGGATTTTAGAGCACACCATTCCAAACATTTCAGATTGGCTCTAACAATCGTCAGAGAGGATCTCATTAGCAGAGCTAGAGATCTTAGTAGAGAGTCTACAAGAGTGTAGACATGGTTATGGTGGGACCGCGTAGACCTATTAAATTTGGTTCTGGTACTTCTAATGGTAGCCAATGGTCAAAGTTCAGGATACAGCAGTATAGGATCAGCAGTCAGCGCATGTCAAATGTATGGGAGAGTCCATTAGGGACCGTGTTATGACTCATGGAGCTTATTTTCGATGCGAGAGATGATACATTTTACTAAAGCGTGTCCATATTCTGGCTATCAGCAACAGTTTCCACAGCAATCGATTGCTAGTTCAGCTCCAACTACCTTATCAGTTGCCTTTAGCTCAGTATTTAAGTACGATGTAGATTGTTACCTAGCAAGGGCATGGCATAGGCAGTAGAAGGGGTGTCAGGGGTTTTTGGTCATGCTTCCACTAGTCAGTAGGAAGGTTGAGGTCAGGCCAGAGTTTTCACCCTCACCCAGCAAGATGCTCAGGCATCCAAAGTCATTGTTGTAGGTATACTTCCAGTCTATTACTTGGATGCTAGAGTTTCTAATTGATCTAGATGCCACATATTCTTTTGTGTCCCCTCTTTTTCTTTAAAGTTGTGTTGGTAAGCTTTGAGGATGGCTTTTCCTTTATCTGTCACCACTCCCTTTAAATAATTCGTTAGACACTGACGTGGTTCTTTTTAGATGTCTAGTGTTAGTAACGAGGCAAAGAATTGCTAGTGGAATTGGTGTTATTGGATGTGAAGGAGTTTGATGTGGTCCTTAGTATGGATTGGTTATCTCAGTATTATGCCGTTGTGGATTATCGGAGTAAAAAGGTGATTTTCAGAATTTTGGATGAAAAAAAAGTTTAAGTTTATGGGTGATAAGCAGTTCTCACCTCAAAATCTCACTTTTCACTATCACCAGCTAGGAAGATGCTGAGGAAAGGCTATTAGGGATACTTGGCACTTATTAGGAATACTTCAATGGAGAAGTTATCTCTCGTAGATGTTTTAATTGCTTATGAGTTTCCTGATGTTTTTGTTGAGGAGTTACCAGGTTTATCACCTCATAGAGAGATCAAATTATTTATAGATTTAGTCCCAGGCACAACTCTTATTTCGATGTCGCCCTACAAAATGGCTCTTATAAAGCTAAAGGAATGAAGGAGCAGTTGTAGGATTTGCTAGATAAGGGTTTCATTAGACCCAGTATTTCTCATTGGGGTGCACCGGTCCTATTTATGAAGAAGAAGGATGGTATAACTAAGACTGATACATTAATTACAAAAAGCTGAATAAAGTGACAATGAAGAATAAGTATCCTCTTTCGAGGATAAATAATCTGTTTGATCAACTTCCGGGTGCATAGTTCTTTTCCAAGATTAACTTGAGTTCGGGTTATCATTAGATACGGATCAGTGAAGCCGATATTCCTAAAATGGCACTCTGCCACTCGATATGGCCATTATGAGTTTCTAGTGATGACATTCAAGTTGCTAATGCACCAGCTGCTTTTATAAATTTGATGAAATATGTATTCAAAACCATTTTTGGTGGTCTGCATTGATGATATATTGGTGTATCTACGAAGAGTATGGGAAGAGCATGTTATATCACTTGAGGATAGTATTGTAAGCATTGAGAGAACATCAACTTTATGCTAAATTCTCAAAGTGTGATTTATGGTTGGAGAGTGTTCCAATTCCTTGGAAATATAGTGTTTAAAGATGGTATTCAGGTTGATCCATAAAAGGTTGAGGCAGTGTCTGAGTGGCCCAGACCGACATCAGTCACAGAGATTCAAAGTTTTCTCGGTTTGGCTGGGTATTATAGGAGATTTTTGCAGGATTTCTCAAGAATTGCAACTCTTATGACTCACTTAACTCAGAAGAATGTGAAGTTTGTATGGTCAAATGCTTGTGAGAATAATTTTTAGTTACTAAAGGAGAAGTTGACCACAAGCTTTAGTTCTGGCTTTGCCTAATAGAGAAGATAAGTTCACTATGTATTGTGATGCCTCTAGAGTCAGCCTAGGTTGTGTGTTGATGCAGAATGGTAAGGTGATAGCTTATACTTTGAGGTAGTTAAAGAAGCATGAACAGAATTATCTTACTCACGTCCTAGAGATAGCAATAGTGATCTTTGCTCTCAAGATTTAGAGACATTATTTATACAGGGTAACTTATTTGATTTTTATAGATCATAAAAGTCTAAAGTAAATTTTCCAGCAAAGAGATATGAACTTGAGGCAAAGGTGATGGTTGGAATTATTGAAGGATTATGACTGTGATATTCTTTATCATCCAAGCAAGGCTAATGTGGTAGTAGATGGCTTAAGTAGGAAGTCCTCAGGTAATCTTGCTCACATTAGTGTGGAGAGGAGACCTTTGATCCAAGAGTTACATGAGTTAGTAGATTAAGGTCTAATGATGAAGATTAGCATATCAGGTGGATTGCTAGCTCAGTTCAATGTCTCATAAGTATTGAGAGATAGGATTAAGGCAGCTCAGGGCTAAGATCCTATTCTAGCAGAGCTTGAGGAGAATGTTCGTGCAAGGAAGTTAACTAATTTTACACTTGATAATGAAAGTATTTTACGAATCAGTGGTAGATTATGCGAGCCTAATGTGGATAATTTAAGAGAGAAGATCCTTAAAGAAGCGCATTTTACAGCTTATAGTGTATATCCAGGTGTCATAAAGATGTACCACAACATTCGAGATCTATACTAGTGGGATGGATTGAGGAAGGATGTAGTTGATTATGTTTATAAGTGCTTGACTTATCAGTAGGTGAAAGCTGAGCATTAGAAGCCCTCTGGAAAGGTTCAGCCTCTTCCTATTCCTGAGTAGAAATGGGAGAGAATTGCTATGGATTTTGTGGTAGGGTTACCTTGTTCGAAGGATGGATATGATTCCATCTAGGTTATTGTGGACAAGTTAACCAAATCAGCTCACTTCTTATTAGTTAAAGCCACTTATTCTGTAGCTAATTTTTCTAAGCTGTATGTTAAGCACATTGTGTGCCTTTATGGAGTTCCTATGTCTATTGAATCTGATAGAGGTTCTGTGTTTACCTCACAATTTTGGTAGAAGTTGCAAGAAGCAATGGGCACTAGGCTTGATTTCAATACTGCTTTTCACCCTTAGATAGATGATCAATCTGAGAGTATAATCCAAACACTTGAGGATATGTTGAGGATGCATGTATTGGATCTTAGAGGTAGTTGGGATGATCATTTGCCATTAGTAGAGTTTGCATATAATAACAGCTACCACAACAATATAAAATGGCACCATATAAAGCTTTGTATAAAAGGAAGTATAGATCTTCTTTATCTTAGGATAAGATTATAGAGAGAGAATTGATTAGACCTGAGATGGTTCATAATACAACTGAGAAGGTTGCTGTAATCAGAAGGAGATTTAGAGACCGTAGCTAGCAGATAAAAGAGCTATGCGAATCCAAGGTGCAGAGATGTGGAGTTTTAGGTGGAAGACTATGTGTTTCTAAAGGTGTCTCCAATGAAGAGTGTGATGAGGTTTAGTAAAAAGGAAAAATTAGCATCGAGATATATTTGATGGTTTAAGATTCTTGAGAGAGTGGGCATGGTTGCATGTTAGTTGGCTTTGCCTCCAAATCTGTCTCAAGTGCATCCAGTGTTCTATATCTCAATGTTGACGAAATATATTTTAAACCCTTCGCATGTGTTACAGCCTGAGAGTGTGGAAGTGAACGAATACCTGATGTACAAGAAGGAGCCAACTGTGATAGTGGACTATCAAGTTCGTCAATTGTGTTCGAAGCAGATTTCGATGGTCAAGGTGTTGTGGCGGAGCAATAACGTGGAGGAACATACGTGGGAGACTAAGGCTCAGATGCGGATGGCCTACCTTACCTCTTTCCTCAATGAATTTCTGTTTTCTGTACTTTTATTTGAAATTCAAGGACGAATTTTTATAAGAGGGGAAGATTATAATGAGCTAATATTTTAAATTATTAAAAATTATTTTGAGATATGCAGTGTTAATAATATTTTAAGTTTTTATATATTATAATTATTTGTGTGTTATTTAATTTTAGTATGTATATGATTATTTATTCATTTATTAATATTATTATCGTTATTGTTATGAATAGTATTTATTTATTTTATGTTAAATATTTTATTATGTAGAGAAATGTATTTGGAAGTTATTATTATTTAAAAATACTATTATTATTATTATTATTATTATTATTATTATTATTATTATTATTATTATAATATTTTTTATTGTTATTATCATTATTATTATTATCATTATTATTGTTGTCTTATTATTATTTGTATTATTTTATATTGTGTTAGTGTGATGTTCTATATATGTATATATATATTAAGTTTGTTAATATATACATATATATATATAATAAAAAAAGGGCAGCATAAAAATTTTTTTTTGGTTTCTTTTCTTCTCTCTTTCTTTTCTTTCTTCTTTTCTTTTCTATTTTCTTTTTCTTTTTCCCCAGCACTTCCCAGTTTCTACAAAACCACCTGCCACCACCACCCATAACCATCACCATGACCTTCCCTCCTTCCCTTCTTTCTCCTGCCATTGTCAGAGCGCCTCCCATCGTCGGAAACAAGGGAAAACAACAGCAAACCTACAACACTGTAATAACCCGAGTTTTTAAATTATTTTATTTTAAAATAGGATATACTGTATTAATAATTTTAAAATAATATTTTATTATTTTATTATCTTGTGAATTATTATCATTATTATTTTTATGTTTAATTGAAATTTTTCTATGTAAATGTATGTATCTAAGTTCGTTATTTTGGGAAATATTATTTTATTAATATTTAATTTGGTGCATAATATTTTAATATTATTATTTTAATAAATTACATTGTGTGAATGTATTTCATGAGTTAATATATATATATATATATATATATATATGCACATATATAATTAATTAGGGTTTAATATTAATTAAATGTGTGTATATTATTAAAATTTGTGTGTAATATATAAATATATGTGTGTGTATATATATATATGTGTGTGTATATTTAAGTGCGTGGTGTGTGAATATTGTATAATATAATAATATACATTATAATATATAGTTTATTAATGTTTATTATATAGTATTATGAATAAATATATATACATTAAACAAAAACCCCTCCCCCCCACTGTCTCTCTCCCCGATCACCCTCTTCCTCACCCTCACCATCTGTTTCTTCCGACCGTCGACCATCACTGCACCTCCCCCACTAGCTCACGTCGTCGCCGCCTTCTTCTCCTTTCTCCGGCGCCGGTGTCGCCCCCAGTAGCTCATTTTGGCCGAGAGCTTCTCCTTCTCCGTTCTCCTCCGCCCGGCCACCAAATTGGACATTTCTAGTGGCGTTGAACTCATGGAGCTCTGAGGAGGAAGATTCTGAGCTCCTTTTGGCTAGAAAAC
The DNA here is from genome assembly GCA_947683625.1 of Mallotus nudiflorus. NCBI lineage: Eukaryota > Viridiplantae > Streptophyta > Magnoliopsida > Malpighiales > Euphorbiaceae > Mallotus > Mallotus nudiflorus. The sequence goes on from CANTUR010000451.1 coordinate 395,062, forward strand.
GCATGGTTGTGAGGTTTTAAGCTAGTTTTTATTTCGGCCATTCTTGATTTTCTAATTTTTTTCGATTATTTTTGCTTCATTCATGAGAAATTCCTTTACAAAAATTGTTCCCCTTAGCTTAATCTAAATTCTTGAATTTTGTGTAATTTTTGGGAATTATTTTGATTTTTGTGAATTTTTTATTATTTTATTATTATTTTATTATTTTCATAAATTAATTATATAAATTATGAAATTGTGATTTTTGGTGTTATTGGTGGTTAATATTAATTTTAGAATTAATTTTATAATTTTTATGAATTTTTTGTAATTTTTATAATTATTTTTGTTTTATGTTAGTTTTAGAAATATAGGTTAAATATATATTTTGTCAGTAATTATTGGTTAATTAAGTATATTTGTTGATTTTAATGAATAATATGTGGAGAAAATAATTTTTTTGTGTTTATATAAATTTTTTTGAATATTTGAATATTTTTAGTATTTTATGTATATTTTTATATATTTGGAGTAATTTGGTAAATTGGTGATAATTTTAGTTAAATATTAAGTTTAATTGGCTTTAATAATTATTTGAGGTATAAAAATGATTTTTACAAATTATTTACTAATTTTAACTAATTAATACTAATTTTTGAAAATTATTTTCAAATTATATATAATATACTATTTTTGTAAATAAATAGATTTTTAGTAATTTTTAATATGTTTTTGGACTAATTAAGTAATTTGGATTTATAAAAATAATTTTTTATAAATATTTGTGGAATTATTGAGAAAATGGATTTTTAATAATATTATATTATTAATTAGGGTTTTTAAGTAATTATTGGTAAAATAATTACTTTTAATGTTTTAATACTTAAATTGCTATATTTTGATATTTGAAGGGCATTTGTGGTATTTATTGAATTTTTATATATTTTATTGTAGTATTTGATTTTTGGTGAACTACGGACCTCAATTGGGGAATTTCAGTAATTCAGGATTCTAACCGAGGGTTGTGAGATTTTTATATTCGAAATATTTTTTTCTTACAGGACCAGCTCTACTTTTTAAGTAGAGAGATGTCCATTTTATAGAGGAGGTTCTGTCGAATTTTCGTAAAATGTGATATCGGGTCTAATTTCGATTCCGTATCTGTATATGTTTAGAAATTCTAGATCAAGTCTCTAGAAGCTTAAGTTAGATATATTCTAATATCTTGATCATTTTATTATTTAATTGTGTCGAGACCGAGGCCTAGCAGACCAGGCCCGTCGGACCAATCTCGAGGAGCGCATCCCTATGAGTTATTATGATATATATACATTGCTTTAGGTTGCATGTTTTAGAATTATATGTTTTAAATGTAAAGTTTTTGCATAATTGATTTGTTAAATGCTTAGGTATATTTTTAGTATACTTTTGGTATATTTTAAAATAAATGCATATTTTCTTTGTGATTTATTTTCAAATTATGTTTAAGTATCTTATTGATTGATTTTGAGTATATTATATGATTTAATTAAATTTATTTTATGTATATATACCTGAAATATACTTAGTTTATTTTAGGTATATTTCTGGTATATATATGGCTTATTTGATCATTTTGAATGCCATTGCATATATTATTTATTATTGAATGTATGATTTATTTTTAAATGAAGGATATCGATAGAACATGCTTCCTAGTGGGCAGCATTAGGATCGAGTACGTACCGGTGCGATAGATTTAGGGTTGAATAAGAATCATTGGTGGTATTATGATTTGATTGAAAATAATATGATTGATTTGAGATGTGATGTGATTGATGGTGTGATTGCTGGAGCTTGATTGATTAAGTGTCTCGGGGCCAATCACACTGACAGTCAGACTGCTGGAGCTTAATTGACTTAATGTCTTGGGGCCAGTCTATTATCTAGTTGGATAAAGTGAATTTACTTGGAACTAAGTGAGCCTGTATAGCTAGAGCATTTCCTATTGATATTTGAGATTGCGATAACTTAGGGTTCTATTTGATCCTTCATAAACTGATATTTTTCAGTATCATATATAAAGTGGTTTTCAGCATCTGTGTGTATATGCTTGTATATATACTTATTAAATACTTATGATTGTCTGTATTTGACATTTAGCTATGCGTGTATATATATTATAATATTCACTCAGTGAGGTCTAACTCCCCTCAGTTGATGTTTTTACAGGAGAGTCACTCCCCTCAGTTGATGTTTTTAAAGGAGAGTCCTCATCTTCAGACCTCAGCAGTAGACCTATCCACCGGATTTCTTCCGCTCCAGCCCTATTATGTAAATTACTTACTTAGTTATTATTTATTGTATTCTAGAAAACTGCAGTAGTTATATTTTGTACCAGCAATGAGTTTATTTATTTTGATGTATGAGATTTTAATTCAGATCTTTAATCTGAATAGTGTATTAAATTATTTCATAATATGAGAAAGAGTTTATTATATTTATGTTAAATTGAAATTTTAATTACGGTATAATTATTTTAATTTATTTATTGTATGTTTTTATTTTTTTTAAGGCTTGCTATGGGTTCCGGATTCGAAAGAATTCTCGTTCTATAACGCCGGTCATGGCCCCCAATTTGGGTCGTGACAAACACGTTGCCGATGGCGATTCTAGCGGTGAGAGCTCGTGATCCTAGGCTCTTTTGAATCCTCTTAGTCTGGGCAAGCTAGTTCTAAGCTCGGTTCAAGCTTAGATCGTCAATATTGTGAGTTTTCTTTAGTTTAGGTCAACTTTGTGTTTTTTTATTTTTTTGAGCTTGAATTTATGTGGTTTAGGCTTAGTGTCTCTAGAAATATTGTTGTGTGTAGCTTAAGCTTTCCAAATATATTTTTGTTGGATTTTTTGGAATTATTTTGAATTTTCCGATGAGTCACTGCTTCGGTGACCCTCACTGAAAAATCTTTTTATTTTTAATAAATTTTTTGAATTATTTGGAATATAGTTTGTAAAGGAAGTTTATGAAAATTTTGATCCAATTATTTACTACGAATTTTTGAAAGTTTATGTGTAAAATTAATTTTTGGATAAATTAATATAAATTAGTGAATTTGGTGTTTTAGTTGAAATTATTGTTAATTAGTATGTTTTGAATAATTTTGGAATAATAAATAGTATTAAAATAATTTTTATGAATTATTTACTATTTTTTTAATAATAATTTTTGAAAATATATTCAAATAATAAATTTATTTACTATTTTTGTGATTAAATGAATTTCTAACTATTTTCATTGCATATTTGAACTATTTAAATAATTAATTGTGAATCATACTATTTAATTTCAAATAATCGAAAAATGGATTTCTATTAATATTATATAATTTATTGAGATTTTATTAACTAATTTGGAAAAATAATTAGCTTTAATGTTTTTTTATTTAAATAAATTGTATTATGATTTATTTTTGTAGTTTATGGATTTTAATGATTTTCATTATATTATTACTATTAAATATTGATTTTTGAGAATTGTGATCCTCGGTTGGGAAATTGTATAGTTCGGGATCTCAATCTGAGGTGTTGTGCATTTGTGGTTTTACAATTGTGTTGCTTGCAGGATCGGTTCTACTTTCAGTAAAAAGATGTCCATTTTATAGAGGAGACTCTATCGAATTTTTAGTAGAATTCTTGTAAAACATGACATCAGATCGATCATGAGTTTTAATTCTTAGATTGAGTCTTTCTTTAGATGTCCTAGAAGTGTATTGAGTCTTTCTTTAGAAGTCCCAGAAGTGTAAAGTTAGGGATTTACTCTGATATTGTTATTATTATATTTTTTATAAATGCATCGAAACCGAGGTCTATCAAACTTGGCCCGTCAGTCTATTTAGAGGAGTGCAAAACTGTAAGTTATTATTTTATATATATTACATGTAGAATTTATAAATTTGAGCATCTATATTTTCATAATGTATTTAATCATGAATTATTTAACAAATGATTATGTATATTTTTGGTATACTTTTAGTATATTTTTTGTATATTTTGATATATATATATGACATATATATGTTGATATATTTTTGGTATATACTCAGTATATTTTGATATATACTCAACATATATATTTCATATATTTTTGGTATATAACTGGTATATATTCTGTATATACTTGATATATGTTTGGTATATAAATGGTATATTTCTTTTAAAATGGATGCTATTTTATTTTAATTATGCATTTTATTATTTCCAATATTTATACGATTTATTTGAAAGATATCAATAGAACGTGCTACCTAATGGGCTGTATTAAGATTGTGTACACGTACCAGTGCGTTAGATTTTAGAGTTGAGATTATGAAATTATTTGATGTGAGACTTGATTATTCAATTATTAAGAATTGTAGTGAGAGAGTAGTGTGATTGCCGGAGCTCGATTAACCTAGTGTCTCAAAGCCAATCACACTGATAGTGAGACTGTGGGAGCTCGGTTGACCTAGTGTCTTGGGGTCAATCACACTAACAGTGAGACTGTGGGAGCTCAGTCAACTTAGTGTCTCGGGGCCATCTACTATCCAAAAAATAGGAAGGAGAATTATTTTTGGAATTAACTAAGTCTATTGGCTAGTGAGATTTATTGATCGAGGTTACGGATAATTTAGGGTTCTATTTAATCCTTCATTCAAATAAACTTTTTCTGCATTTATTATTATATAACATGGATTTTAGCATCTATGTGAAATGTATGTATATGTATATTATTATAATGATGTTTGATTGTATATGACTTTAGATTGCATGTATATATATATTATAATAATTCACTCAGTGAGATCTGACTCTCCTCAATATTTTTTTATAGGATCTTCTTCTTCTTCAGACCTCCCTAGTAGTACTATACACCGGTCTTCGTCAGCTTCGGCTAGATTATGTAAATTTTATATTTGAACTCTTGTTGTATTCTAAAAATTGTAGTAGTAGTGTTATTATGATAGAAGTGCATTATTTTAGTTTGAGATTTTATACTCGAATCTTATATGAAATATTTTTATTATGTATGATATAAAAATTTATTTTTATGTTGAATAAAGTTTTAATTCTGATGTATCTTTATATTATTATTGCATGTGTTTTTATTTTTAAGGCTTGCTACAAGTTTTGGATTCGAAAGAATTCCTGTTCTCTAGTGCTGATAATGAATCCCCGGTTTAGGTCGTGATAATGTCGGTTTGGTATTTTACTAGGATAGGCAAGATGGTTAGTGTGTAGTTGGGTATTATGATTTTGACTATGCTAGTGATTTGGATAAGCATCGATTAATTACTAGTTATGTGTTTACTCTTACAAAGGCACCAGTCAGTTAAAAGCCTACCTTACGGTCAATAGTTGCTTTATTTACTATAAAGGCAGAGTATATGGCAATTACAAATGCTGTGAAGGAGGCAATTTGGCTTCAAGGGTTACTTGGTGAATTGGGAATGGAGTATAAGCACATCAAAGTGCATTGTGACAATCAAAGTGTTATTCATTCAACAAAGAACCAAGTTTATCATGCAAGGACAAAGCACATTAATATTTGATAACACTTTGTATGGGAGATTCTGGAAGAAGGTGGAGTTATAATCCAAAAGATACAGCCACTGAGAATCCTGCTAATATGATGTCAAAAGTGATAATTATAGTCAAGTTTAACATCGTTTAGACTTGGTCAATATTGTTAAAAATTAAAAGATGGAATTTGTAAACACTACTAAAGCTTGAATTTATGAGAGAACTGTATGGAATTTTGTTGGTTTTCTTGGTAAAGTTACTAATCCCACATTGTTTTATTGTAAGGAAATGAGAGAGCTCTTTGGTTATAAAAGACTCCTCTACCCCTTTGGTTTAATCATCCTAAAATTGCCTCCTCTCTTATATTTGGGCAATTGTATTCTTTTGTCTCTCTTGTAAATATTTTCTTAAGTTTGTGAAATATTATTTTAGTAGTATCTGAGGATGTAGGCATAATTGGCCGAACCTCATTAAATTTTGATGTTCTCTTTTATGTTGATTTAATACTTATTATCAAGTATAGTTGTCATAAATTATTATATTATTAAATTACTTATCTTGATTAAATTTTATCTAGGAGTGTGGTATTTAAGTGGATCATTGTGACCCACCACAATTCCTACGAATCTACCTTGGGTTGAATTTTTAGTACAATTATTTTTACTTTAGTTACTTGTGCAATAGTTCTCAAGGTGAATTTTTTATTATTGGTGGAAATTAACCCAAATTCTACAACAATATTCACTTTGATTCTAAATACCATTTTTCTATCCTATTTTTATGAGGTCCATAATTTTTTTTTGAACCCTACTGACCATGTTTCTTTAATTGGACTTGTAATGTTAAAAAAAAAATAATGTTGGCTGGTGGTTACTAAATTTAGCTCTTAGTTGGTCACCAGACTTATATATTTTCATTTTCTTTAGTTCATTGCTGATTTTCCCTTTGTAATTAATTGATTTTGTTGTAACTATTTGCATTAGACTTTGCAATAGTGTTTCGCTAAATTTCTTACTATAACTACTTCATCTTGAACTTTTGGTTAATTTTGATGCGAAGAAAAGTCTACTGTAAGCACCCAATTTCGGGATGCAATTGTGCACAATTACGACGTAAGCCCCTATGATGAAATTCATTCAAAAATTGAAGTCGGTTGTCAATTTTCTGGACTTTAAGGACTAAATTGCAATGTTTTTTAGGGTTTGATTGCAAATAAGTCAATTTTTCAGGGGTCTTTTAGTAATTAAAAGACATTACACAATGCCGATCAGCATTGTGCAATGCCAATTGACATTGCATAATGCCAATCGGCATTGCACAATTCTGACTCCTAAAAGTTAATTTTTTCGCGTATTTTTATGATTTTTCAACATTTTGATTGATTGAAAATTCAATTTTATCTTTATTATTATCTGACGAAAATTTCAACACGTTCAAAATGCTTTAAAAATCAAAATTCTTATCAGTTTTTTTAAGAGATGAGTCTGTTCCTCCTTTGGAGGAAGCCAGTACGCACAGACTCTACTTTAAAAAGCGGAGTCTGGATGCGTGCGAGGGGACGAATTTTTCGAGAGGAACTTTTTTTTCCAAAGGATTGTTTTGAGAGGCACATAGAGACACAGTGAGAAAAAAAATAGAGACTGCGAGTGCAAAAAACCCTAATTTTAGATACTAAATTTTTCGAAAGCAATCAAATCTTAGTCCAAAATCAACAATACTTTAATTTCAATGGTGATAATCCAATCTGAGGGGCTCAAAAAGGGCATTTGCACAGCATCTAAATCTTTAGTGTTATTTTCTATTTCATTCTTTACTCTTTTCTATTATTTTCAATTTATAATTTTTCTTTTATTTTTTGTTATTGTTTTGATTATTTGATTTCCCTACTAATCTGATTACTTTTTTTTATTTTGATATGTGCATGTAGATTAAGGAGGATATTGCTTATATTTAAATTAAGCAAAAGGTCCATGGAAGAATCTGTGTTGTTTTCCACTAGGATGTAGGATTTTTTTTATTATTTTTCCATTTTTGGTATTCTGTGTAGTTATTTTAATGTCCGGGTGTATAATCATTTAATTTAATTTTTGTACGTAGTTTGTAATAGCCCCAGTAGTGAGAATAGTAAAAAATTTAATTTTCTGTACTTTAAAATTGATTAATAATTAGGTTCAATTGGGTAAAAAATCAATTAAAATTAATGGTGGTAGTAGCTTAAATTAGGGTTTGCATGTAATTAATTTAGGGTTTTTTAGAAAATCACTGTAATGTTTATTTGATCTTTTTTTTTTTATGTTTTATTTGTTTTGGGCTTGTTTTTTATGTTTTTATCCTTTTGGGCCTCAAGCCCACGTTTAGGTCTAACCCACTTAATAAATAGGCTTAAAAAATGATGATTTAGATTTTTAAATAATTAAAATCAATTTAGGCCCATTAGGTTAATTAGATTTTAGGCACACTTAGTTAATTAAAACTTGTCTAAACTTAGCTCAGCCCACTTAATTGCGTTTCTTTTAAAATAAATAGACCTAGGCCCACATTTCACTTAAAATAAAGCCAAGTTAGACTTAAGCCCATTAATTTAATTTTCCTTTAAAATTGAATAGACTTAGGCCTATTCCTTAGATAAATTAAAATAAACAGAACTAGACACACTGATCAATAAAAATGTAGGCCCACCTATAGTCCATTTCTCATTTGTAAATAATATGTAGACTTAGTTAACTTTTTAATAAAATTAGCATAGTTTAGACTTAGGGACAACACGATCTTGAGTGCATTTTTTACTTGTAATTTTATTGAATTGTTGCCTTTTGGGTTAGATGGATGTTAACTAGGGTTTAATAAAATTGCATATAATTAGAGGATGAAATAATCATTTATAAAATTATTCTAAATGAACATGAGACTAAGAGAAGTTATTATTCCGTATCCAGAATCTCCTAGTTGTGGTGCTAGCTTTCTTTTAGAGAGTCGAGTACCACCTTTTCGATTTGTCCCAGTTATTACCCTGGGTAGCGACTCCTCATCTCCACGCCATGTCTTTGTGACAGTGGTTAGTGCGTTATTTAAGGCCTTAAGCTTAAATAATGTCGTAGTTGCTAAAATCTTGGACTCACACTAAACCCCAACGTCTACATCTATAATATATTAAATTAATGGAATACAAAAGGGTGACATGTTGCTAGTTTACCTTTATTACTTGTTTTGGTAAAATCAGAAATGGCAGGTAGAATGTTTTATGTTATACAGTAAATACTGGCAGAAGGCGAAAGACCTAATGGATTTACTGAACTAGATTCAATTAGCAGTCCATATAGTTGCTACATTAGCTTTCTATGAGGGTCTTATAAAATACCCTAATAGTAGGAGCTAGAATACTATTGCAGAGTTCATTGTACTATTACTAGTAAATTGAAGTTTAATTACTAGTGAAATTAAGCAACATTACCTTTATGTAATGCATCCTAGATAATTTGTATTTGTCAGTGAATGGTTAATCACATTATAAGTGATTTTATGAACTTACATGGATTTTAATTGACCCTCTATACCTTTCTTACTATATGAAGCAATAATCACTTATTCAAATCTAAGTAGATATGTTGCAACTTGCTTTTGTGCATATATAGGGAAGTGGCTTGCCATTCAAGTGCTCATGCTGGGATCAACAAAAAACTCAAACAAGTATAATCATTGTATTGAAACATGTATGATTTCATAGAAGTTAAATACAATTTTGATTTTCTTTTCCTACTCAATATATTATAAAAGTTCACAACATTTCTTGATATTTCTTCATCGAGAGCTTAATTTTCGTTTATGGATTGCTAGTGCCCTACAATAGCTTGGCTCTTATTAGTGAATTCACTTCTTGTTCATAAATTATTGTGCAACAAATTTTAGTAGCTTTTTTTAACATTTTGTCCCTCTTATACTACACTCATTTCCTGAAATCTTGAGATGCTTCCATAGATCTTCATATATGGAGTTGTATGAAGTTTCAAGCTGGCTGTTCTTATCTAATATGATTTAAAATAATAAAGAAAAAGCTAAAAAAATGAAATTATAAAAAATTATTAATAATTTCATTTCAATTAAAACAAAATTGAAATACATTATCTTCTACATCGAAAATGAGCCTGAGCACAAGCAATTCTTATGGCAACTACCATATCTTATCATTCACAGTAGATTACAATATGTGATATGAACTTTTAAATATGATTCTTTCTATATTTTCATTATAATTTCAATTGATTAGTGGAAAAGAGAATAGAACATATTTGGAGGAGCTACTACTTTAAACCCTTTTTCTGATTGCCTAATAGAATTTCATATCTACCACTCAAGTCATTGTGACAAACACTAGCACACTTGCACCATTTCATCATAATGTAAATTCATCTATTGAGTATACTATCACTCAGTGAAGTATCAGTAATTCCCTACCAACAGCTATGAATAAAATCAACCCAATAAATACATTAACAACATAAACTGAGAGGGGACTTAGTCCTTTTTGGCTCAGCAGAGATGTTTCCATATGAATGAAAGAGCCTATTTTATTGCTACCTTTCATTTCATTTGTTCTGAGCTTTAAACTTGCTCCTGCGCTGATCATTTTGTGATATTTTCAATCTTTTCAATGATGCTTTTCTTTAGGGTGTTGTGAAATTCAGATTAATTTCCACCAGTAATAACAAAAATCACCTTGATAATTATTACATAAGTGACTAAAGTATAAACAATTGTACTAAAAATCACCCCAAGGTAATTCCCAGGAAAGAGTGGTGAGGTCACAATCTTAAAAACCATACTCCTTATATAGAATTTTACCAAGACAAGTAATTTTAATAGCATAATAATTAATAACAACTATACCAAATAATAGCTATTAAATAGACATAAAATAGAACACCAAAATTTAATAAGGTTCGGCCAATTTTGCCTATGTCATTGGACACTACTAAAATAATATTTCACTAATTTGAGGAAATATTATAAAAGAGAGAGAAAGAATACAATTACCTAAATATATAGGAAAGAAAATTTTGGGATAAATATATCAAAAGGGGGGAGGAGTCCTTTTATAGCCTAAGGACTCCTCTATTTTATTTTTCTTCCCAATGTTGGATAGTTATTTTGGCAAAAATAGCAACAAATCTCCACCTTAGCAAAATCTCATACAATTCTCTCACAAATCCAACTTTCAGTAGTGTCCGCAAATTTCATCTTTAAATTTGTAAAAATGTTAATCAAGTCTAAACAATGTTTAAACTCAACCGTAGTTACCACTTTTGTCATCACATCAGCAGGGTTCTCAGTAGTCCAAATCTTCTGGATTGTGACTCTACCTTCTTCCAGAATCTCCCGTACAAAGTGATATCAAACATCAATATGCTTCATCCTTGCATGATAAACCTGGTTCTTTGTTAAATGAATAGCACTTTGACTATTATAATATACTTTAATGTGATTCTACTCCATTCCCAGTTCACCAAGCAACCATTGAAGCTAAATTGCCTCCTTTACAGCCTTTGTAACTGCCATATACTCTGCCTCTATAGTAGATAAAGCAACTGTTGACTGTAAGGTGGACTTTCAACTGACTGGTGCCTTTACAAAAGTAAACACATAACCAGTAGTTGATCGACGCTTGTCCAAATCACCAGTACAGTCAGAATCATAATACCTAACTACACACTGACCATCTTGTCTATCATGTTGAAATACCAAACCAATATCTACAATGTTCAAAATATACCATAGAATTCATTTTACAGCTTGTCAATGCTCCTTTACAGGATCATGTATATACCTGCTCACAACCCCAACTGCCTATGAAATATCAGGCCTTATACATATCATTGCATACATCAAGCTACTAACAGCACTTGCATATGGTACATTTTACATATATTCCCATTCTGCATCATTCTTCGGTGACATGGATGCACTAAGCTTGAAATGAGGAGCAAGTGGTGTACTAACTGATTTTGACTTCTCATTCATGCCAAAACATTTTAGTACTTTTCTCAGATATTCTTTCTGAGGCAAATAAAGCATCCCTAATTTCCTATCTCTAGATGTTTTAATACTGAGAATCTTTTTTGCTTTACCAAGATCCTTCATCTCAAACTCTTTATTCAATTGAGTCTTTAATTTTTCAATCTCTGTCTGACTCATGGAAGCTATCAGCATATCATCAACATAAAGAAGAAGATATATATAGGATCCATCTTGTAGCTTTTGCAAATACACATAATGATCATATTTGCTTCTCATGTACTTTTGTCTAATTACGAACTTATCAAATCGCTTGTACCACTGCCTCAGGGATTGCTTCAATCCATACAACGATTTTTTGAATTTGTAAACCATTTTTCTTTATGAGCAACTTTGAATCCATCTGGCTGAATCATGTAGATTTCCTTATCTAAGTCTCTATATAAAAATATAGTTTTTACATCCATTTGAACTAGTTCCAAATCCAACTGTGCTACCAAAGCTAATAAAATTCTGATGAAGGAATGTTTTAAAACTAGAGAAAATACTTCATTATAATTAATTCCCTCCATCTGTGTGTAGCCTTTAGCCACCAATCTTATTTTATAGCGAACATTATCCTTGTTAGGAAATCCATCTTTCTTTGCATATACCCATTTGCACCCAATTGCCCTCTTTCCTTTCGGAAGACTAGCTAGTTTCCATGTCTGATTCTTTTAAAAGGATGCATTTCTTCATTCATGGCAGTCCTCCACTTTTCATGTTTTGAACTTTAGACTGCTTTATTATAAGTGGCAGGAACATCATTAATGGCAATTGGTGATGCAGAAGAGACCATATCAGCATAGCGAGTAGGTTATCTAACAGTCCTCTTTCCCTTCCTTAATGCAATTGATTCATGTTGTTGTGGAGGTTCTTATGTCTGAATCTCTTCTTCATTTTACTCTTCTTCTACCATAGGAGAGTCATTATCAGTTTCTACATTGGCTGAGACAATTCTATTGCCATCAAACTCCACTTGTTTAGGAGTACCATCTGTCTGCTCCATTTTTTCTAAAGTTACCTTTCTCAATAAGGTAGATTCATCAAAGGTAACATCCTTGCTGAAGATTACTTCCTTTGTTTCTAGACACCAAAGACGATAGCTTTTCATACCAGAAGTGATCTTCATAAAGATTGCCTTCTTTACTCTTGGATCCAGCTTTAACTCCTTAACATGGTAATATGTAGTGGAACCAAACACATGTAAGGAATCATAATTTATAGCAGGTTTTCCAAACCATTTTTCTAATGGCATTTTACCACCAATAATAGTCAATGGTAGGCAGTTGATAAGGTGACAAACATAGACTGCAGCCTCAGCCCAAAATTCTTTACCCAACCCAGCATTAGACAATATACACCGAACCTTCTCTAGCAATGTATGATTCATTCTCTCTACCACCCCATTTTATTGTGGTGTATATCTGATGGTGAAGTGCTTAATGATACCTTCATCTTTACAGACTTTTAAAAATGGATCATTTTTTAACTCTCTACCATTATTTGTATGGAGATGTTTGATTTTTCTGTCTGTTTGAGTCTCCACCATCTTTTTCCATTTAAGGAAAATTTCTATCACCTTATCCTTCGTCTTCATCGTATACACTTATACTCTTTGGGAAAAATCATCAACAAAGGAAATGTAATAGTATTTTCTCCCAATAAAGCATTCTTAGAAGTCCCCCACACATCTGAATGAATATAATCTAGAATACCCTCAGTATCATGGATGGCTGTTCCAAATTTCACCCTTGTCTTCTTCCCTTTGATGCAATGCTCATAAAAATCCAATTTCCAAGCCCGAGCTCCTTTCAATAATCCTTAATCTATTAGCAATTTCAAAGATTTTTCTCCAGCATGCCCCAAGCACATATGACATAACTTGGTTGCTTCTGACTCCTAATCATTAGTAGAAACTGTCATTGTTACTGTCCCAATAATTGTACTACCCATAAAGTAATACACATTATTTCTTTTTTGAATCCCCTTCATTATTAGAAGTGCACTAGAGATGATTCTCATTATTCCATCTTTCACCCTTACTTCGAAACCTTTTAACTCTAAGGTTCCCACATAAATGAAATTCCTCATTAAATCCAGCACATAATGAACACTTGTTAAGATTCTGATTGATCCATCCTTATTACTAAAGAAAATTGAACTAATCCCATGTGTGTTAAGAGGAGCATTATTTGCTGTGTAGATAACTCCACCTTTTAGTTTTTTAAAGTCAAAGAACCATTCTCGATTAGAAGTCATATGGTGACTAAAAGTTGAATCTAGCAACCATGAACTCGAACAGCTGGTTGATGGTGTAGTAACAATTGAAAGATCTGAATCTGCATTATCATACTTAGCTACATTTGAATTTGAGACAACATTTCCCTTTCTAGGTTTGCCTTTATCCTTTAGGTTGGGACAATCTTGCTTTCAGTGCCCTTTTTCTTGACAAAAGGCATATTAATCTTTGCTCAGTTTGGATTTTGACTTTGATCTCTCTCTCCTTCCTTTATTCTAGCTCTGCGAACAGCCTTTGATAACAAGAGCTTCTGCTTCAACACTTGTATTTTTTTGCTTTTCTTTTTTTCGCAATTCATAACTATACAACACTGCAGTTACTTCACTTAGAGACAATAACCTTCCCATAAAGTATAGTAGTTTTAAGATACTTAAACTCATTAAGAAGTGATCCCACCAACATTAGAGCTAGATCTTCATCATTAAAAGTTACATTCATATTCATCAAATCAGTTACCGACTGATTAAAGCTAATAATGTGATCATTCATCGTGGTACTTGAAACATAGTTGAAGCGAAACAATCTCTTTTTCATGTAGAGTTTGTTTTGACTGCTTTTCTTTAAGAATTTCTCCTCCAATGCCTTCCATAATTTACTTACAAAAGTTTCTTTAGAAAATGCATACTTCTGCTCTCTAGAAAGACATGATCCAATTGTACCACATGCAAATCTATTGATCAATTTCCATTCTTTCTCCTCAACATCATCTTATTTCTCTCCTTCAATAGCAATCTCTAAACCTTGCTGAAAGAGGGCATCTAGAACCTCACTTTGCCACATGCCGAAATGACCAGTACCATCAAAAATCTCCACCGCAAATCTAGTATTTGTCACTGCATTTCTTGCCAAAATTAAAGATGAAGAAGCAGTTGACACTGATGTAGATACTTTTGTGTCGTCTGCCATTTTTGCTACAAATTCTATTTAATAGCTGTCGATGCGGAATGCCAACTAGCCCAAGGAAATTTTTTCTTATATGGAATATCAGGCTAAGCCTCAACCACAGAGTATACTAAAAATAACTAAGAGCTCTGATATTATTTGTTGTGAAATTCGGGTTAATTTTTAGCAATAATAACAAAAATCACCTTGACAATTATTGCATAGGTGACTAGAGTGTAAATGATTGTACTAAAAATCATCCTAAAGTAATTCTCAGGAAAGAGTGGTGGAGTCACTATGGTCTCACTTAAAAACTACACTCCTTAAACAGAATTTTACCAAGACAAGTAATTTTAATAGCACAATAATAAACAACAACTATACCTGACAATAGCTATTAAATAAAAATAAAAAAGAATACCAAAATTTAACGATATTCAGCCAATTTTACCTACTTTCTCAGACACTACTAAAATAATATTTCACTAATTTGAGAAAATATTATAAAAGAGAAAGAAAAAATACAATTGTCTAAATATATAAAAGAAGCAATTTTAGAATAAATATATCAAAAGGAGAGAATAGTTCTTTTATAGTCTAAAAACTCCTTTATTTTATTTTTCTTCTTGATGTTGGATAGCTATTTTGTCAAAAAAAAAAAAAAAAAAAAAAAAAAAGCAACATAGGGGCGTCCTGTGGCTGATTGACTAAAGTATACTTTCTAGCTTCTTCGGCCTGTAGTTAGAAATTAAATGTATTTTCATTTCACTGCTGGAAACAAGTGAATTTACTGATCTATCCATGTAACTTATTATTTCTTACCTTTTGTTTACATGCGCCTGAATATTTTCCCTGAATCTAACTTTTTCTTGGAGCCATTTCCTTTGCCACTCGAATAAGTGCTTTTGACCTACCTTGTATGATTTCTTCATCTCTAAATGTAGTTGAGTTCGCCGATGAGGCCTTCATTGCCACGACCCTGTCACCATGAACATGAACCTTTTCTGTTGTACTATGCTCATACGTTGAAGGAGGCAAAGTTTCAGTAAATGCTTGAAGTGTTTTTGTTGGTCAGTATCCTTTTGAGGTGGCATGAATGATATCCAAGTTTGCAATTCCAAACTGCGAAGGCTGTTATAAAGACATGAATAAAAGAAACTTTAATAATCAAATATCCTCACAATCACTAGTAGTATGACAAGTGAAAACAACTTCAGTGATGGTATGCAGCTAAGTATTTCAGCCTATGTAAGATAAGTGAGGAATTTGACATGTAACAAGTAGACACCATATGGTCAAGCTTTTTAATGATAATCTTGAACAATTTGCAACTTGTACCCAAAGAAAAAGGAGAAATAAGCATATCAGCTCTTCAGCTACAGTTACAACATTCTAATACATCCCAACGTCACAAAACAAACTACTGGAATAGCAAGGCCAATTGAATGAATCGAAAACTAAGCCAAATAAGCAATCACGAAACAGACGATGTTCAGATGATTGATCTCATAAATAACAACTTAATTTTTTTATACATTTTGCTCGACTCTATTTTTCTATGTTAGCAAAAACTAGTTGGAACTATACATATATATATATATATATATATATATATATATATATATATATATATATATATAAACTATACAATGTGCTTCAGAAAGCAGAGCATCAAATAAAAAATATCCTTGAACAATTCAACCAAGTAAATCACAAGATAATGACATCAATATCATAAAATTCAAGATACAAATCAATAAAACAACCCAACAAAAAAAATATGGAAACACAGAAAAAAAAAAAGGGTCACATACCCCTTGAATTCTCTTGCCGGTAACAGGACATTTAGAATGTCCACTAGCTCTCTTTTTGGTTGACTGATACACGAATTTCCCACCTTCATTTCAACAACAACAACAGCAACGGTACTTAGTCCTAATTACTTCACCACTATATATATATATATAAAGAAGAGTTACTAGGGGTCTTGATAACATGACGCTGGTAGGATCTAGTAGCGTAACTGTGCCTTTCAGGGTATGTGAGTCGCTGCACCATGGTTCTTTAGCTGCTTCTTCCTCTGGTTTTAGCGAGAGCTGCAAAGAGAAGGCGAGACCAAATACATATGAATTTGTTGATTGAATTTTTACAAATGCAAATATAGGTAAAAAGTTTTTTTCAAATTTTTGTACAATTTCAAAGCACTGACATATATGGGTTTTGGTGATTGTGGAGGTGTAAAGTGTGTTATTTTCATGAAGGACAATATTGGTATTCCACCTTCTTTTATTTTTCACTTCGAAGCCTTATAATCCCACATAAATTTACTAAAATATCCTTTTTAGCCAAAAAATTTGAATAGATTTTATCCAAGAAGATTTATCCTATTATTATTAAGCGTAGTACATCCATAGCCTAATGTTCTTGTTACTTTTATCAAAATTTGACACCTCAATTTATAGTTTTATCATTTCAACATTTAAACTTGTCTAAAATGTAATTTTGAAACTCTCTATCAGTACACATGCATTAAATAGCAAAGCAACATGTGTCATGTGTCTTTAGGATTTAATTGATAAAAAATGATAAGTAAAGGTATCAAATTAACAAAAAGTCGCAAGTACAGGGGTGATAGATATAATATGTTATTAAATTAGTGCATTTTATGTTAGTTTAAATGAAATGATAAAACTATAAGTTGAGATATTAAATTGACAAATTGTACCAAATACATAAGTCGCAGATGTATTATGCCTTATTATTATTATTATCATCATCATCATCATCATCATGAGTCCTCCTACAATACAACCAGTTGCAATTGTATCAATACAAATGGAATCAAATCCGTTGGATTACTATTAATTTAATTGTAGCATTGATACAATTTACAAGTATTGATCCAAAAAAAAATTGTAAAAATAAATTTAGCAGTTCTAATTTTATATGTATAGATATAAATGTTTATGCTATAATCATAATCATCATCGTATTGTATTGACATAATACGTATGCGGCCCTTATACTCAGCACAATTTGTCAGTTTAACATCTCAAGTTACAATGTTATCATTTCAACACCTAAACTAGGTGCACTTATCTAATGACATAATAGATCTACCATCCCTTTATATTGCAACTTTTTGTTAATTGGACACTTCAACTTATAATTTTTGCTCTATGAAACTCTAAAGATGCAGCACAATGCCGATTTGTTATTTTTATGCTACTTATTTCAAAATTGAATTTTAGATAAGTTCATGTGGTGAAATGCTAAACCTGTAAGTTGAGGTGTTAAACTAATAAACTTAAAATTAAAATGCAATATATATATATACACACGAACAGGGGGAGGAGGGAGACAGGTAAAATTAAAAAAAAGTCTTCACTTATTACCATATAAAAATTAGATAATTTCATCATTTACTGTTATGACCTGAAATTTTTATATAAATTATTAAATTAAATTATGAGATATGCAGTGTTAATAAATATTTTTATTAATGATTATTTTAATATTTTAATTTTATTATTTTTCTAATTATTTATTTTAGTAAATCATAGCATTTGGTTATTTATAAGATTAAATTTTATTTCAAATAGATCTAGCATCCCTTTATACTGCAACTTTTTGTTAATTGGACACTTTCACTTACAATTTTTGGTCCGTCAAATTCTAAAGATGTAGCACAATGCCAATTTGCTATTTTCATGCCACCTATTTCAAAACTGAATTTTAGATAAGTTCATGTGTTGAAATGCTAAACCTGTAAGTTGAGGTGTCGAATTGATCAACTTAAAATTAAAATGCAATATATATATATATATATATATATATATATATACACACACAAAGAGAGGGGGGTGACGGGAAAAATTACAAAAAAATATTCACTTATTATTATATAAAAATTAGATAATTTTGTCATTTACTGTTATGATCCAAAATTTTCATATAAATTATTAAATTAAATTATGAGATATACAGTGTTAATAAATATTTTTATTTTATTATTATTCTAATTATTTATTTTAGTAAATCGTAGCATTTGGTTACTTATGAGATTAAAATTATTTCGAAAGTTATTATTTATTTTATTATAAATTGGTAATTGTTGTTAAATTAAAGATTTAAGTTAAATTTTATTGTTATTTATTATTTAATATTATTAATATTAATTTAGAGATTAATTAGTGTTAATTAAGAATTAATTAATTAATTAATTATTATTATTTGTGGTGTTAAATAAATACATGTGAATATAGATAATAAGTTAATAAATAAATACATATATATATATATATATATATATATATATATATATATATATATATATATATATATATATATATATATATATATATATATATATATATATATATATATATATATATATATATATAAAAAGGGACAAAACATTTTTTTTCAGATCTTCTTCCTCCTCTTTCTTTTTTTTCTTTCTTTTCTTTTTCTTTCTCTTCTTCTTCTTCTTCTTCTTCTTCTTCTTCTTCTTTCCGGTCTGCCAGCCACCACACAAACCACCGCTTCAGCACTGGACAACCACCAGTAGCAACAGACAGCAGCAGCAACAATGCATACTGCATTGTGTGAACAGTGCAGTCCGATCGCAGGAGAGGAAACGAATCGAGTTTGGGCTCGTTTCGAAGCTCACACTACGAGCTTTGATAATACGTGGTTCATTTCAAGTGAATCTACCAGTAAGGACTCCGAAAACTCAATTTTAGATTTATGTCAATATGTTTAATTTGATAATTCTTATTGAATTTAATTTTATTTGAAGATGTGATAGTTGGATAAATTTATTTTTGAGCTAAGATCTACCTAAATATTATTTTTATTTATTTTTCTGAAATTTTTAATAATAAAATACATATTTTTCAAGTTCGATTATTGTTCACAATCCCTGGTCCAAAAATTTTCTTATTTTTATTAAATTTTATATATTATTTAGTGAAAGTTTTGTGAAGGAAGTTTACAAAAAAGTCTTCACTTATTACTATATAAAAATTAGATAATTTCGTCATTTATTGTTATGACCCGAAATTTTCATATAAATTATTAAATTAAATTATGAAATATGCAGTATTAATAAATATTTTTATTAATGATTATTTTATTATTATTATTCTAATTATTTATTTTAGTAAATCGTAGCATTTGGTTACTTATGAGATTAAATTTTATTTCAAAATTTATTATTTATTTTATTATAAATTAGTAATTATTGTTAAATTAAAGATTTAAGTTAAATTTTATTGTTATTTATTATTTAATATTATTAATATTAATTTGGGGATTAATTAGTGTTAATTAAGAATTAATTAATTAATTGATTATTATAATTATTTGTGGTGTTAAATAAATACATGTGTATATATATAATAAGTTAATAAATATATATATGTGTGTGTGTGTGTGTGTGTGTGTGCATATGTGTGTATGTGTGTGTATAAACATATATATATATATATATATATATATATATATATAAACATTTAAAAACATATATATATATCTTAAAAAAAAAAGGACAAAGCATTTTTTTGGGTCTTCTTCTTCCTCTTTCCTTTTTTCTTTCTTTGCTTCTTCTTCTTCTTCTTCTTCTTTCTGGTCTACCAGCCACTGCACGAACCACCACCTCAGCACCGAACAGCCACCAGCAGCAGCAAATAGCAACAATAACAATGCAGACTGCATTGTGTGAACAATATAGTCTGTTTGCTGGCGAGGAAATTGATCGAGCTTGGGCTCGTTTCAAAGCTCACACTACAAAGCTTTGATAATACGTGGTTCGTTTCAAGTGAGTCGACGGGTAAGTACTTCGAAAACTCAATTTTATATTTATGTCAATATGTTTAATTTGATTTTTCTTATTAAATTTAATTTTATTTGGAGATGTGGTAGTTAGATAAGAGCTAAGATCTACCTAAATATTATTTTTATTTATTTTTCTGAAATTTTTAATAATAAAATACATATTTTTCAAGTTCGGTTATTATTCACAGTCCCTAGTCCATAAATTTTCTTATTTTTATTAAATTTTATATATTATTTAGTGCAAGTTTTGTGAAGGAAGTTTCTTTAAATTACGTACCAAATTTTTATTATGAATTTTTAAATGTTTATGTAAAAAATAGAATTTTGGAGAAATTAATATAAATAAGTAATTTTTATGTTTTAATTGATATTATTGATAATTAATAGGCTTTGGATAGTTTTTGAGTGATAGTTGGTATTAAAATAATTTTTATAAATTAATTACTGTTTTTAGCTAATTAATATTAATTTCTGGAATTATATCTAAATAATAATTTTAATTATTAATTTTGAAATTAAATGATTTTTAATTGTTTAAATTGGATAATTTAATAATTTAATTGATTATCAGTAATTAAATGCTATTTAATTTGGAATATTTAAAAGAATGAGTTTAATTAATATTATTTACTTATATTTGAAATTTTATTATTTAATTTGGAAAATAAATATTTTTTATGCTTTTATTATATAAATAAGTTGATTTTGATATTTAAATGAGATTTTTATAATTTTGGTTTAAATATTTGGTACGTATTTTTTAAATGAGATTTTTTATAATTTTGGATCAATTAATGGTATTTATTATTAGTTTATTTATTGTGATATTTGATTGAATTTTGATAGTTTATGTCTACATATGTATTTTTGGAAGTTAGTAAATTATTTGATTTTAATTGAAATTATTGTTAGTTATTTTGTTTTAAACTATTTATGGGTTAATAAAAGTATGAAAAGTAATTTTTAATAGTATTTCCTATTTATTAATTAATTTGTGATAATTTTGGAATATTATGTGAATAATAAGTTTATTTATTTTTTTGAGCTTAAATGGGTATTTTATTATATTCTAATGTTAAATAGTGATTTTAATAATTATTTGCAATCTATGCTAATTTAATTATAAAATAGGAATTTTATTCTATTTATGAATATTATTAGCAAATATTATTTAAAAGCTAGAATTTTATTATTTAGTTGGAAAATAAAGGTTTTTAATATTTTTATGAGACATTTTGGTGATTTGAGAAGTTATTATATTTTTATATAGATTTTTATGATTTTTGGTTGAATTATTTGAAATTATAATATATATATATATATATATATATATATATATATATATATATATATATATATATATATATATATATATATATATTTATGGATCGTTGAGGCTATGAGTAGTTTGGCGGCCCAACCCGAGCAATTGAACTTATGTGTTATAAAAGTGTATTTTCTGTGCAGGATCGGCTCTACTTGTGTAGGGAGATGTCTGTTTTATAGAAGAGATTTTGTTGAATTTTTGGTAGATTTCTCGTAAAATGTAACAATCGGTCTGAGTCTAGTTTTAAAATTTTACTCAAGTTGTGTCTCGATCGAATCATTATTAGAATTCTAGAATTTATTAAATTAGGAATTTATTTCTAATAAGTATTATTATTATTATTATTATTATTATTATTATTATTTAGTTGTACCGCAAGCTAGACTGATTGGACCGGGCCAGCCGAACTGAAATAATGAAGTGCAGTAGTACTGTGAGTTATTATCTTATATATGCATTGCATGTAGAATACATATTTGTAAGCATCCATATTTTTATAATGTAATTAAGTATGATTATTTTATTAAATGATTATGTATATGTTTAGTATATTTTCGATATATATTTAGTATATTTTTTGTGTATATTTGGTATACATTTGGGATATGTTTGGTATACGTTTGGTATATAAGTGGTATATTTCTTTAAAAATGGATGTTATCATGTTTAAATTATGCATTTTATTATTTTTAATAATTATAATATTTATTTGAAGAATAATAGTAGAACATGCTATTTAGTGGAATGTACTAGGACTGGGTACGTACCAATGCATTAGATTTTAGAATTAGAAACATGAGATTGTTTGATATGAGACTTGATTAATTGATTATTGAGATTTATAGTAAGTGAGTGGTGTGATTGCGGGAGCTTGGTTGATCTAGTGTCTCAGGGCCAAACCCGTCGACAGTGAAACTATGGAAGCTCAGTTGACTTAGTATCTTGGGGCCAATCTACTGTCCAAAAATTGAAAAGAGAAAAAATTTGAAATTAAGTAAGTCTATTGGCTAATGAGATTTAATGATCGATGTTGCAAACTATTTTGGGTTCTGCTCTGATCCTTCACCCAAAATAAATTTTTCTGCATTTTTTATTATATAAAAGTTGATTTAGTATATGTATGATATGCATGTGTATATATATATTATTATATTAATGTTTGATTGTATATGACTTTAGATTATATGTGTATATATTATAATAATTCACTCACTGAGGTTTGACCCCCTCAATATATTTTTTTTAAGACATTCTACTTTATCAGACTTCAGTAGTAGACTTTTTCACTAGTCTTCTTCAATTCCAACTAGATTATATAATTTTTTATATCTGATTTTTTATTCATATTTTAGAAGCTGCAGTAGTAGTACTCGAGTATTGTAGTGTTTAGTATTATTTTATTATGGAGATTTGAATTTGAAAGATATTGTATTGTTATATTTTGATATATGATATGAGAATTCCTTTAATATTATTTTAAGTTCTTAATTCTTTGATATTTTTATATTATATTTCTGCGTGTTTTTATTTTTAAGGCTTACTATGGGTTCCGGATTCAAAAGAATTTCCATTCCCTAGCACCGGTTATGACTCCCTAGTTTGAGTCATAACATTTACTAATAAAAGTAAAATTAAATTAATTAAAATATAATTTTAATTTTATAAAAAGTCCATTTTCTATTTTAATTAGGTTAACTTCTATTTTATTTTTAATAGAAATTAAATTAACTAAAATATAATTCTAATTTAATTGAAAGTATGTTTCCTATTTTAATTAGGTTAACTTTTATGTTATCTCTAAAAAAATTAAATTAATTAAATTGTAATTCTAATTTAATTGAAAGTATATTTCCTATTATAATTAGGTTAGTTTCCATTTTATCTCTAATAAAAATGAAATAAATTAACATATAATTCTAATTTAATTAAAAGTATGTTTCCTCTTTTAATTATATTAATTTCTATTTTATCTCTAAGAAAAATAAATTAATTAAAATTTTAGTAATAAATTTATTAAAAATAAATATTTTTCTATTTTAATTAAGTCTACTTATATTTTATCTAATATAAATCAAATTAGATAATATAATTGTATAAGTCTTATTATATTAAATTTAATAGGTAAATAATTAATATCCAAATTAATAAATGAAAAGAGTCCTGGGGGGTGAATAGGACTATCAAATAAAAATGAGAAATTAAAAGAATTCTTTGCAATAATTAAATAGAAGTTGAGAAGTAAGAATGAAGAATACAAAGATTTAAGGAGTTCGGATTCAACAACAATCCTACGTCTCCACCTAATTTATCCCCAAGTTAGGATTTTCAATCACCTACAATCTTATTCACAGGATTGAGATTATACAAGAGTTTTATGGCTCACTCTTATAACCTTACAGCATGAGTTTTCAAGGCTCACCCAAAAAAACCAAAACCCAAGTGTTTCAATGGACAACACTTAAACCAATTCCTTTAGAAATAAATCTCACTTCCCTTCTAATTTAACCCAAGATTTAAAATGAAGAGAAATTCTATTTTTAACACACACCCAACTCTCACAATAGTTATACAAACAAAGAATTATTTAAGAGAATTTGAGAGCTCAATGAATGCTTAAGAAATAATGAATGATAAACAAGTTACTTAACTTTCATTCAGCTCTAGAGGTATTTATACTAAAAAAATATAGTTGTTGGAGGTGCAAATGATGTGTCCAATGTCTATATTTTGAATTATTGAGATTGATGCTATCAGACAACTATTCATGGATTGAAATCGTAATTCCCTCCTCAAGACATTTGAATTTGCCTACACTTTCTTCATAAAAGCTGTAGATATTTGAATTAGCTTTCCATATCAATTTAAATCTCCTAAATTGGACTTTTTTAGCTCAAGATATGTTCAAAATACTAAGCGTTGTGCAATCTATAATGCAGACTACGGTCAGACAGCTATACCCAAATTGAAGTCATGATTTTCTCCTAAAGAAATTTGAATTTGCACATGCTTTTTTCATGAAAGCTGTAGATATTTGAATTATATTTCCATATCATTTTAAATCACCTAAATTTGACTTCTGTAGCTCAGGATATGTCCAAATTACTAACGGTTGTGCAATCTGACATGCAGAATACTGTCAGATAGCTATACACAAGTTGAAGTCATGATATGCTCTTGAAGAAATTTGAATTTTCCAATATTTTCTTCATGAAATTTGTAGATATTTGACTTATATTTTCATATCATTTTGAATCACCTTAATTGGACTTCTGTAACTTAAGATATGTTCAAAATACGAAGAGATATGCAGTCTAAGATGGCAGACATATATGTGGATTTTAACTCAAAATTTTCATAACCAAATGAACTTGGATTTTGAAAAAAAAAAACCCAATTGAGAAAGCTCAAGATGTCTACTTCAAATGTTAAGAAGCTCATTTTCTCATTTAAGAGCTCTAAAGATGTCAAAAGCCTTCTTGAATCTCAGAGATTCAATCTGCCCGAAAAGTCACTATTTGTCCAAAAATGTATATGCTTGGTATATGTATGGTATATAATTCCCTACACACTTAATTGAAATTATTAGTATAAAAATTGTTTGTTAAAGTCCAAAATTTAGAGTTTGATCATGCAAATGGTCAACAATCTCCCCCTTTTTGGCTTGGACAATCAATTTTAAAAGATAATAAATAATGTGTGTGAGTGTAATAAAAATAAATAACAAGTATAAGCATGCTAATTAAAATAGCTCCCCCTGTCAAATTAAATAGATGCAAAATGAGAAAATACTTTTCTCCCCCTTAACATATGCATAAATTCAATATTTATCATGTATCAAAGTATATAAATGAATTATCATAACATATATAAGGGTTTAACAAATCTATTCCTTTAATAAAATATATTTCTTTATTTCTCCTCCTTTTTGGACATGATAAGAAATATAATTAAATTTTATTATCCTTCTTGAAAAAAAAAATATAAACAATATAAAATATAGTAGGTTGGACAAGAGCATGGCCTAACATAACAAATAATGATAATATGATCATTAAAAATTATTAGACAACATGAAGGAAATAATGTCAAACATACATACATACATATAGTGCTACTATAATGCATCACAAAATAGTACATATGTTATATTGAAACATCATATGATTATAGAAATTTTAGCTAGTCAATCAATCATACATAATCATGTGATATTTAGCATATCTTAAATACAAATACAATTTTTTATCCCCTAAGCACATAGCTTCTTCTCCCCCCTTCATTAAAGATAAAAAGAAAAGAGAGAGATATAAGAGCAAATATACCTAAGGGAGCCAATAATACCAGAAGGAATAAAAGATCAAGAACTAAAACAATGAAAGCAAAGGTACTCAAAATCTTTATGAAAGTCATTTCATTTTTAAAGATAAAAACCATTCCCAAGAAGAATTTATACATGAATATGAATTTTGTGGGTATAAGCATAACTGATAGCCATGCACAAATAAAAAATTCATGTCATATATAAACAAAGCAAGCAAAACAAGGCTTTTTATCACAAGGACAAAACTAGCCACAATTACATTGTTACTATGCATGCATAAAAAAATTTCTGTGAAATAAATTCAAACAATTTTCTTCTCCTATTTCAATGAATTAAAAAAATTTGATATTAAGGACACACTATCATATAGTTATGTCACTAACACAAACACATCTTTGTAAAAAAAATTCTCTTCCTTAAAAGAAATCAACTAAGTACTCATGCAAACTCAATTAAAATAATTAATTAATTGAATTTAGCTTAATAATTAATTATTAATTTGAAAAATATGAGGGCTTTTTAAAAAATTGAATGAATCCACATAAATCCAAATCAAATAAAATTAATACAAAGATCATGTAAATAGGATATACAATATATCATGTATATAAAGTAAATTTACTAAAGCAAATACTTTTAAAACAAAATATATACATGATGCTGAAAATAAATTTTTTTTTTAAAACACATGATCACATAAGAATCCAAACATCAATTCATCAATTTAACAAGTGATCAAGACAAGCTTGAGCCATCAATCATACCAAGTTCATGCTTAATAAAATTCAATCTTTCCTCACAAAGAGGCTTGGTAAAGATGTCTGCTAATTGATGATTAGTATCAACAAAATCAAGAAAAATATCACCATTTTGCACATGATCACGCAAGAAATGATGTCTAATGTCAATATGTTTAGTTCTAGAATGCTGAATGGGATTATTACTAAGGTTTATAGCACTTGTATTGTCACATTTAATTGGAATGTTATTAATATCAATGTCATAGTCCAAAAGTTATTGTTTTTGCTATAGAACTTGGGTGCAACAACAACTAGCCGCCACATATTCTGCTTCAGCGGTGGATAAGGCAACCAAAATTTATTTATTACTAAACCAAGAAACTAAGCAATTTTCTAAAATTTGACAAGTTCCAAAAGTTCTTTTTCTATCTAGTAAGCTACTAGCAAAATTAGCATCAAAATAACTAATCAAGTCAAAGGAAGAACTCCTAGGATACCAAAGTCCTAAATGCATTGTACCATAAAGATATTTGAAAATTCTTTTAAGTGCATTCAAATGAGACTCTCTAGGACTTGATTGAAATCTAGCACACAAGCAAGTACTAGCGATTAAATAAAGAACGGATCCGATCATACCTTTAAATCACTTTTCATCAACCGGTTTGCCATTCTCATCCTTGTTTAGTTTGGTTATGGTGCTCATTGGAGTTTTGCTTGATTTAGCTCCATCCATTCCAAACTTCTTGAGAATGTCCCTTGTATATTTAGTTTGATTAATGAAAATCCCATCTTCACATTGCTTGACTTGAAGTCCAAGAAAGAACTTGAGTTCTCCCATCATACTCATCTCAAATTCTCCTTGCATTAGCTTAGAAAATTCCTCACACAAGCAATGGTCAGTAGCACCAAAAATAATATCATCAACATAAATTTTAACAATAAATAAATCATGCTTGGATTTCTTTATGAAAAGAGTTGTGTCAACTTTTCCTTTATAGAAACCTTTCTCTAGTAAAAAGTTACTCAATCTTTCATACCAAGCTCTTGGAGCTTGTTTTAATCCATACAATACTTTTGACAATTTAAAAACATGATTTGGAGAGTTAAAATTTTCAAAACCCGGAGGTTATTCAACATATACCTCCTCTTCAATAAAACCATTTAAAAATGCACTTTTAACATCCATTTGATAAATTTTAAAATCCATGCATGATGCAAATACAAGTAGCATCCTAATAGCTTCTAACCTTGCAACGAGGGCAAAGGTTTCATCATAATCAATGTCTTCCTCTTGATTATATCCTTTAGCTACTAGTCTAGCTTTGTTCCTAGTTATGACACCTTGTTCATTCATCTTATTTCTAAACACCCATTTGGTGCCTATAATAGGATGATGTTTAGGTCTAGGAACCAAGGTCCAAACCTTGTTTCTCTCAAATTGATTTAACTCTTCTTGCATAGCAAGGACCCAAAATTCATCACACAAAGCATCATTAATATTTTTAGGTTCAATTTGAGAAATGAAGGCTAAATTAACAGTAGACTTTAATTAAGATATAGTAGTTACCCCTTTTGTAGTGTCACCTATAATGAGGTCTTGAGGGTGAGCTTTCTTAAATTGCCAATCCTTTGGAAGTTCATCCTTCAAGATAGGTTGAGATGTCTCCTCATTTTCCTTCTTGCTTGGATCTTCAAATTCCAAAGGTTTACTAGCATTTTCTTCTTGTGTTTCCATAATCTCATTGTCACCTACAAGATCATTAACACTACAACATTCTTTCTAGGATCAAGCGAGTTTGATTCATCAAATACCACATGCACTGACTCTTTAACTACTAGAGTTCTCTTATTAAAGACCCTATATGCTTTGCTAGAGATGAAATAGCCTAGGAAAATTCCTTCATCGGCTTTAGAATCAAATTTTCCAAGATTACCCTTGGTGTTCAATATAAAGCACTTGCATCCAAATACTCTTAGATATGAGATTTTGGATTTTCTATTGTTCCATAGCTCATAAGATGTTTTATTTAAAATTGGTCTTTTGAAAACTCGGTTTGAAATATAACAAGATGTGTTAATGGCTTCCACCCAAAAGTATAAAGGCAAATTATACTCATGAAGCATTGTTCTAGCCATTTCCATAAGAGTTCTGTTTTTCCTTTCAACTACCCCATTTTGTTGAGGGGTTCTAGGAGATGAAAATATATGAGAAATACCATTTTCATTACAATAGTTTTTTAAAAATTCATTTTCAAATTCTGTTCCATGATCACTTCTAATGGATAAAATACAAAATCCTTTTTCTTTTTGAACTCTTTTTGAAAAATTTCCAAAGCTTTAAATGCATCATTCTTATGAGCAAGAAAACACACCCAAGTGTATCTAGAGTAGTCATCAACCAATACATAAGTATAGTGCATTCCACTGAGACTAGCAACTCTAGTTGGTTCAAATAAATCCATATGTATAAGTTCAAGTGGCCTAGAGGTGGATACTACATTTTTTAGCTTAAATGAGGACTTGGATTGTTTTCCCTTTTGACAAGCATCACAAGGTTTATCTTTAGTGAATTCAAGCTTACGTAAACCAATTACAAGTTTATGTTTACAAAGATCATTCAAAAGCTCAAAATTTGAATGTCCTAATCTTCTATGCCATGTCCATGTGTCATAGGAGATAGACACTAAGCATTTTATTTCTTTGTTATTAATTTTATTCAAATCAATGACATCAACATTGTCTACTCTTTCACCACTAAAAATAATTTTATTTTCATCAAGACTACTAACAAAGCAATTTTTAGGATAAAAAGTTACTTTATTTCCCATGTCACATAATTGACTTATACTAAGCAGATTGTGTTTAAGACCATCAATAAACAACACATGATATATAGATAAGGATTGAGGATTACCTATTTCTCCAATGCCAATGATTTTTCCTTTTGCATTATCTCCGAAAGTAACATGTCCTCCATCCTTAGCATCAAGTTTGTTGAATTGCTCTTTGTCTCCTATCATGTGCCTTGAACATCCACTATCAAGATACCACTTGCTTTTTGTTCTTGTGGATTTCAAGCACATCTACACAATACAATTTAAGTGTTCTTTTGGACCCAAACCTTTCTTGGTCTAGGTTGTTTAGTTTCAAGATAATCCATAAGAAGTAAATTCATATGCAGTTTTCTATAAAAGCACACATTATTAGTATGTCCTTTGATCATGCAATAAGAACATATAATATTTTCAAATTTATTCCTCTTAGGATGAAATGCTTTCCTAGTGTGTGCAATATGCCTT
This sequence comes from Mallotus nudiflorus, assembly GCA_947683625.1. Taxonomy (NCBI): domain Eukaryota; kingdom Viridiplantae; phylum Streptophyta; class Magnoliopsida; order Malpighiales; family Euphorbiaceae; genus Mallotus; species Mallotus nudiflorus. The sequence continues at coordinate 425,333 of CANTUR010000451.1, forward strand.
TGGTATTGTGTTATCTCCTATTATTTTGTGTCATCAAGTGAGACATGCATTGGCAATGGTGATGTGTATTTTGATAATTTTGTGCAACATATTTATGTGTATTATATTGTGTAGCATGCCTATTATAATTGTGTCTAATTTACATATAAGCATGCTTGGGTTTAAGTGCTCTAGTTTGAGCCTTACCTCTTTGTGTTAATGAAGGATGAATCTCATGAGACTTTTCCTTGCTATTTAACACATGAGATCTTTTAGCTTCGAAAGCTTGAGTCTTATTTGATTTGGTGGTTGAAGGAGTGGAATCATGTGAAGCTTTTACAAAATTAATATGTGATGAAGATAATGAAGACATTCCATTCTTATATCCAATTCCATGAGTATCTCCATGAAATTTTTGAGAGTTGAGAAGACTATCTAAAGTTTCTTTTCCTCTCTTAAATTTAGCAATGGAATTTTTTAATTCTAAGACTTCCTTAGAAAGCTTATGATTTTCATCATTTGCTTTCTTAAGTTGATCTTCTAAAGAATTAGAAGATTTAGAATTACTAACTAGTTTTTCATTTAATGCAACAAGTTTAGAACATTGAAAATCCTTATTTAAGCTAGCTAACTCATGTTTATATTGTTTCTTCTTAGATAAAAAAACTTTTGCATTTAACAAGTAATTTGCTCATAATAAAGCTCTCATCATTATTATCACAATATTCATTACAATCATCAAAGGAAGAATAAAAAGTGGATGGTACCTCATTTTCATTTTCAATGGCCATGAAGCAAAGATTGGCAACTTCTTGTTGTTCCTCTTTCTCTTCGGATTCGGAAGAATCATCCCAAGTAACTTTGAATGCCTTCTTCTTATCTTTTGCTCCTTTGATTTTAAATTTGAGTTTAGGACATTCACTTCTAATGTGTCCCAGTTTCTTGCATTCATAATAAGTAACCTCTTTTATTTTCTTCTTCCCATCTCCTTCGAACTTCTTATTGAAGTCCCTTGTTCTTGAGAATTTTTTCTTTCTCAAAAACTTCTTGAAATTCCTAATGAGCATGGCAATATCACCATCTTCATCACTAGAATCTTTGATGCTTTCCTCTTCACTATCTTCTTGAAGAGCTTTTAGAGCAATGCTCTTTTTCTTTTCTTCTTTCTCTTCTTGTTCTTCACCTCTTTACTTGATAGTGAGCTCATGTGTTAAGAGCTTACCAATGAGCACATCTGTTGATAGGGTGGAGAGGTCTTGAGCTTCCTCAATTAAAGTGACACGAGATTCCCAATCCTTCCTTAGGTAGGATTCTTAGAATCTTGTTGTTTACTTCTTATTTGGAGAAATGTTTTCCAAGTTTCTTGAGGGTTATGAGGAAAGCATTGAGACAATTTTTCATCTCTGTGATTGATTCATAAGGCTTCATTTTGAAGAGTTCATAGTCATATATATGAAGTTGAACCTTCTTACTTCTTACTTGAATGTTGCCTTCGTAGTAGTTTTCTAAGGTCTCCCATATTTCTTTAGCCGATATATAATGTTGAAGCTTGCCTCCTTCTTCTCTTGTCATTGAAGAGACTAGAGTAATCATAGCCTTTTTATTTTTATGATTTTCTTCCTTTTGATCAATACTCCATTGGCTTCTTGCAAGAGTAGTTACCACACTATCAATGATAGTTATAAGTGGTTCCCAACCTCTTAGGACAATGTCCCAAAGTTTACTGGAATCACAATCAAGATACAATTCCATTTTGAATTTCCAATGTGGATAGTCACTACCATCAAAAAATGGTCTAAGAGAATATATATTTTGTGATTCACTCCCTATGATCTTGTATTCTAACAATGAAGTACCTAGAATTCAAGCTCTAATACCAAATGAAAAGAGTCCTAGAGGGGGGTGAATAGGACTATCAAATAAAAATGAGAAATTAAAAGAATTTTTTGCAAGAATTAAATAGAAGTTGAGAAGTAAGAATGAAGAACACAAAGATTTAAGGAGTTTGGATTCAACAGCAATCCTACGTCTCTACCTAACTTATCCCCAAGTTAGGATTTTCAATCACCCATAATCTTATTCACAAGATTGAGATTATACAAGAGTTTTATGGCTCACTCTTATAACCTTACAGCATGAGTTTTCAAGGCTCACTCAAAAAAACTAAAACCCAAATATTTTAATGGACAACACTTAAACCAATTCCTTTAGAAATAAATCTCACTTCCCTTCTAATCTAACCCAAGATTTAAAATGAAGAGAAATTCTATTTTTAACACACACCCAACTCTCATAAGAGTTATACAAACAAAGAATTATTTAAGAGAGTTTGAGAGCTCAATGAATGCTTAAGAAATAATGAATGATAAACAAGTTGCTTAACTTTCATTCAGCTCTAGAGATATTTATACTAAAAAAATATAGTTGTTGGAGGTGCAAATGATGTGTCCAATGTCTATATTTTGAATTATTGAGACTGATATTGTCAGACAGCTACTCATGGATTGAAACCGTAATTGGCTCCTCAAGACATTTGAATTTGCCCATACTTTCTTCATAAAATCTGTAGATATTTGAATTATCTTTCCATATCAATTTAAATCTCCTAAATTAGACTTCTGTAGCTCAAGATATGTCTAAAATACTAAGGGTTGTGCAATATGTAATACAAACTACAGTCAGACAGCTATACCCAAATTAAAGTCATGATTTGCTCCTGAAAAAATTTGAATTTGCCCATAATTTGAATTTTCCTTATTCAAAACCGGCACGGGTCAGCACTAAGAACATTGTTGCTGCTGCTGCTTCTTCTTCTTCGTCTTCATCTACTCTCTTCTTCTCTGTCAAACTATAGCAGATCGAACTGAAAAAGAATTCAAATGGAGATTCATCATTTCACCCATCGCCATCCCTTAGAGCTTCATGTGAAAACACATCTTACAGCTGACTGCAGTATATGTGGAAACTTGATCTCAGATGACTCTGTCACTTATGGCTGCAGTAATTGTGTTTATTTTATACATGAAACCTGTGCTAAGCTTCCTGAAAAGCTCCAACGATTTTTTCACCCATGTTCTCTATTTCTCATAAATGATGTCTATGGTGGTGCGTTCCAATGCAATCTTTGTGCTAAAAATCGCTCTGGCTGCTTCTGTTACCACTGTTCGAACTGTCAGTTCGATCTTGATATTGATTGCGCTCGGCTTCTTATATTTAAATCAGAAGTTAAAGAAAAGGAGATCCAACATCACAGTCACGTACATCATCTGGTATTGCTAGGCGATATGGGCAAATATGATCAAGTTTCGTGCACAATATGTGAGAAGCTCTGTATGAACCATAGCTATGGCTGCAACAACTGCAAATTTTATATTCACAAGTCTTGCATGGACATGTTGCCTCAAAAGATTTCTATTTATTTTCACCCATGCTAGCTTGTTTCCCTCACAACCCCTTCTTTTTATTGCGATGTCTGTGACAAAAAGGACTCAGGTCTTTGTTTTCGATGCGGCAAGTGTTACTTTCATCTGTGTTCTAAATGTTATCTATCTACTACAAAAAGATCAGCCAAAGGTGAGCATATTAAACACCCTATTCACTTTCATCCTTTGACACCCTTCAAAGAAATAGACCATAAAGCTTCATGTTCATTTTGTAGAAAGATCTGCTTGACATTAACTTATGGCTGCCCAGAACAAGAATGCAGCTTTTATTTGCATAAGTCTTGTATGGAGATTCTACCTAGAGAGATTCAACTCTTCTTTCACCCATGCTCCCTGATTGCTCTTTCAACTCCTTTTTATAAATGTGATGCTTGTTGCGAAGACTACTCTGGTGTGTTCTTTTGCTGCTTAGCTTGTCGATTCAAACTCTGTGTTGAATGTTGTATAATGCTCAGAAGGAGGACTATTAGTGTAGATCATGAGGAAGAGTGGGTTAAACAGTTTAGGTCCCACCATCCTTTGATGCTGTCTGAGAACATGGGAGATCATTGTGAAGTTTCTTGTGGGGTCTGTGAAGAGATCTTGTCAAATTCGAGTTTTAGCGAGTGCAGATTTTATTTCCATGAAGCTTGCATCGACATGTTACCTCAAAAGATTGATGAACATTTCTTTCATTCATGTCCTCATCCTTGCTCTCTAGTTTTGGTCTCAACCTCATCCTATCAGTGCCGTGGATGTGACAAAAGAAGCGCAGGATTGACCTTCTGCTGCGGGAGGTGCCAGTTTCATCTCTGTATTGAATGTGCTCTGCTGCCTACAGTACTGATGGGGGCCCATGAGAAGATTCAGCATTTCCTCCATGAGCATCCTCTTGTACTTAGCAAGAAGAAAGTTTCTGATGTTTGCTGCAATGCATGTGGAACTCCTTGCTTGGGTTCTACTTATGGTTGTAGCAGATGCAAGTTGTTCTTACACAAATCATGTGCTGAATTACCCCGGAAGATAAAAAATTTCTCTCATTTGTCTCACCCTCTCATCTTGGCGTCTGTGAATTCAGGGGAGCGAAGACGAGCTACTACGAGTGATCAAAACAAATTCAAAAGGGCAAAATGCCGTTTATGTCTCAAGGATTGCTGTGACTTCGCCTTCTGCTGTAACAGATGTGATCTCCAACTGGATGTTGAATGTGCATTACTAAAGCGCACAATAGAGTACCCAGGTCACAATCACCTCCTTACAGTTGTTGATAAAATACATGACAATCTTGAATGCAAGTTCTGTAAAACATGCTGCAAAGACTCACCCGTATTTCGCTGTCTTGAATGCAATTTCAGTCTCCACCTTCTGTGTGGTCCTTTGCCCTATACTATTAAAGATAAGTGTCACGTAGATACCCTGGCCCTCAAGGATCAATATGTTGAGGATGACGATGAGGATGAAGATGATTTTTATTGTGATGCTTGCGAGAGAAGACGAGATCCCAGGCTTTGTGTCTACTATTGTGCACTGGGTTGCCCAATGATCGTTGAAGTGAAATGTGTAATGTCTGAGGTAAGTTTAGAAGCACATCTTGGTTTAAAATCATTGGACAGTGACCTGAGTCTTGGTTTACTTCATTCATGTATAGGTTCTAGCATCACTAAAGGGAGAGCGCAAAAATGTGGAGCTGAAAACTGTAGGCAGGCACATAAGTTGCAAGCTGATGATGGGCAAAAACTTGACAATAGAAGAGCAAAATGAAGCAGACAAGAAAGCAAGTGATTCAAAATACGCACAGATCGAGGCTGTTCTGTCCCTGGATGAGATACTGATCTCCTTGAATAGCGTTGAGAGGAGGCAACTTGATGATATTGAAGCAGCTATGAAGAGGGAAGTAGAGATAAGTACGGTATTATCACTTGCTAACAAGGATGACAGGGATACTGTTGCGTATTATTCAGCGGAATCTTTTGAAAGAATCATGGAAGGTCTGGATTCTACCGTTTTAGAGCAGGAGATTCCAGATTTTATAGTGGAACATAATGAGTTCGTTTGGTTTCAAGATTACTTGGTTCCTCGCACTCTTATCCCCACTTTCCAAGATTTGCTTGGGAAGAAAGAGGACATCTGTGATGGCTCCGTGTTAAGTTTAAGGGTGAAGTCATTGATCTTCTACTTTTTATGTGGTGTTATAGAGAGCATGCGTGCTACAAGGATCATGGATCTCACTGATAAAAAACTAGGACAATGGTTTGCGTGTCTGAAGTGGGTGAAATATGCTGGCTTCAAATTTCAGTTCATTTCTCAACATATGAAACAGTTGACACACGCCCACTTTGTAGTTCAAGCTAAAAAGTACAGGGATGAAACTCCGATCCAGCTGCAGAATGAAATCAAGCTGATCAATCAAGAAATGGAAAAGCTGACAAAATCATTAAGAACTCTTGAAAAGAAGAATGAGATTCATAATGGAGATGTGAAATCTGCAATAGACATGTTATTGAAGCAGTCCCGTGTGTCAATGCGGTGGAAGCCTGCAGCGGATGGTCTGCTTTGATATGTGACAATCTGATATTTATTTGGAAGTTTTGTCTTTGTGGAGGCTCTCTAGCAGCAAGTGATGTAGATGAATGTTTTTACAATTAGCAAGTGATCTAATTGTTCAATGTCCATAGCAAGGTAGATGTAGGAGCTCATAGGATAAAAATATTGCTATTCTTGATGGAACAGGCGCATAGAAGCTGAATTTTAAGGTTCTTTGTGAAATTGATTTGTAATGAAAGCTTAAGGTGGAAAATGATTGCAAGGAAGCAATCTGTTTTCTTTTTGAATGTCTTTTGAGGGGTTGTTGGACCGTTTGTATCATAATTTTGAGTTATGTTTTATTTTGATATTAAAATTTTAATTGTCTTTTCAGTTTCAAAAAATTTTATTTTTGTTTCAAGTTGAAATATTTCGAACATATCAAACCAAATTTAACTTATGTGATAATCGAAATAAATATATTTTTAGTATATTTATCTTTGTAAGCAGTTCGAAATACTTTAACACGAAACAAAAAAAAAATTTAAAAACCGAAAAGGAAAAATTAAAAATTTAGTACTAAAGTGAAATATGACTCAAAATTATGATACCAATAATGAATTAAACCCTCTTTTGAGAGACAATTTGGGATCTCAAGGTTTTCTCCCTATGTCAATTTTTAGTTTGGAGGCGAATGTTGAATAATGAGGTTTTCTAATGGCTTCTGCTACTCTAAAATGATTTCATGACATTTTTTAATTGAATAAAGATTTATGTCACGGATTGCATCGCTACAGTGTGTCGAGACCCTCGACACAATAACCATTATATCAAAGTTCAATTTTTTTTAATTAGATTATTAAAAAAATTTACAGGCTTCGAGTATTTAAATCATTGCACAAATCATTATTATACCTCTAATTCAATGAGTTACCTGTGTTCTATTTAGATTTTAGATTCCAAAAAAAATAAGTACAAAAATTGAATTTTTAAAAAAAAATCAAAAAAATTAGAAAGGGCAAAATTGAAATTGTTGCTGCCCGCGATGTATATCATCATCCTTTTTAATTATTGTTGAATATGTTAAGACCCTATACATTGATGTTCAGTTCAATAAAAAAAGGCAGCAAAAGTGAATTAACAATTTTAGTAGATGAATTAAAAATCTAGCTACCTTTTTATGGTACCATAACTTTGGGCTATACTGTCACGATCCAAAACAAGGGCCATGACCGGGGTTAGGGAACGGAAATTCTTTTGAATCCGGAACCCGTATTAAGCTTCAAAAGAAAATAAAAACATGCAATAATAATAATAACATAAATAAAATAACTTGCAGCGGAAATAAATCAACTTGCAACGGAAATAAATCTCATAAATAAATAAATAAATATCCACCAATAGATTTAATAATACAAATCCATCTCATATAAATAATCTTTTTTAATATAAATCTTTAAAATACATATTTCATACACACATAATGCATAAATCCCACAACTTAACTATAACTACTGCAGTGTCTAGAATATAAAATAAAATCGAATAAATAATTTACATAGTAAAGCCGGGGTAGAAGAAATCCGACGTAAAGGTCTGCTACTGAGGTCTAAAGACGAAGACTCTCCTGAAAAATAATCAACGAAGGGGAGTCAGACCTCACTGAGTGAATTGTTATAATATATATACATGCATAACTAAATGACAATGCACACATTAATCAGTATATATAATAAATATATATACAGGCAAAACACACAGATGCAGAAAAACCATTTTATATAAATACTGAAAATAATATCCGTTTATGAAAGATCAAATAAAACCCTAGAAAAATCACAACCTCAAATAGTGTTAGACAACACTCTAGCCATACAGGCTCACTTATTCCAAATAAATTCACTTATTCCATTTGGACAGTAAACTGGCCTCGAGACATTAAGTCGACCGAGCTCCAGCAGTCTAACTGTCAGTGTGATTGGCTCCGAGACACTTGGTCAACCGAGCTCCAACAATCACACTCCCAAATCACATCACACACATCAAATAATCAAATCCAATCAATATCCACAAATAGGTTAGTAATTCAACCTATAATCTATCATCGTACCGGTACGTACTCGGTCCTAGTGCTGCCCACTAGGTAGCACATTCTATTGATATCCTTCATTAAAAATAAATCCATTCATTCATAAAATAAATGATGCATGACATTAAATAACATAACAACATAAACCATATATATACTAGAAATATACCAAAAGATAAACCAAGTATATTTCGAGTATATATATGTCGAATAAATTCAATTTATTTATAAAATAAACTATAAATACATTTAAAAACATTTAAGAATAATTCATTTAAAACACACATTTAATTTAAAATATACCAAAAATAAACCTAAATAATAATTAAACCATTTATGCATAATTTATAAAATAAATCATACATTTCTAAAAAACATGCATCCTAATACATGTATATATAAAATAACAACTCACAGTTATTGTGCTCCTCAAGACGGATCTGACGGGCCTGGTCTACTAGGCCACGGTCTCGGCGCAACTAAACAAACAAATGACAACACGACATTAGAATAAATCTATCGAAAATTCTAAAGACTCAATCTAGAATCTTAGACACAGAATTAGAATAAGAATTCGACCGGACATCACGTTTTACGAGAATTCTATCTGAAATCCGGTAGAATCTCCCCTGTAAAACGGACATCTCTCTACTCAAAGAATAGAGCCGGTCATGTAAAGAAACACACTTCGAATAACACAGTCTCACAACCCCTCGGTCGGACTCCCAAACTGTAATTCTCCCGATCGAGGTTCACAATTCACGAGATAATACTGAACACATGAAAAATACCAAAAATACCGAAAATACCCTTTATACTCAAAATATAGCAATTAGATATTTAAAACACTTAAAATAATTATTTAACTGATAATTAAAATAAAATCTAAATTTTAATAAAATATTATTAAAAATCAACAAATTCTCTATAAATGCATAAAAATTAAATAAAATACATTTTATAAATCTAAATTACATAATTAACCCTAAAACATACTAAAAATAAATAAAAACCCATTTATTTAGAAAAATAGTATATTGTATATATTTTGAAAATAATTTACGAAAAATAGTTTTAATTAGTTAAAAATACTAAATCATTTTTAGAAATCATTTTTATAGCTCAAATAATTATTAAAACCAATTTAATTATATTTTTAACCAAATTAGTGTCAAATTACTAAAATACCCCTACTATATATATATTCACTATAAATGTTCAAAAATTCACCAAAAATTATATAATTATTAAAAAATTAATTTCTCAACATATAATTCAATAATATCAACAATTATACTCAATTAACCAATTAATTTCAATAAAACACATAATTAACCTAATTTTTCCAAAATTACATAAACTAAATAAATTCAAAATAATTACATAAAAATCACAAAAATTACAAATAAATTTCTAAAATTCATTTCAACACCTAAAAACACCATAAAACACAATTTCATAATTTAATTAATTAATTTTCTAAAATTAGAAAATATTAATAAAATAATCAAAAATTCACAAAAATGAAAATAATTCCCAAAAATTCTACAAAAATTCACAGAGATAGATTAAGCTATTAGGATCAATGTTTGTAAAGGAATTTTTCATGAACCAACCAAATCAAAGCTCAAAAAAATTAAAAACCTTAATAGGCCGAAAATGAAAACTAGACAAAAACCTTACCAAATCGAGTTTTAAGCTAAAAGGAAGCTTGGAATCGTCTTCTATGGAGTCTAGGGAGTTCAACGACACCGGAATCACAAGTTTTGGTGGCTGGAAACGTGAGGTACGGTGGAAGGAACAACTCTCGGCCAAAACGGGTTTCTTAGCTTCACCGGCGCCGGAGAGGGAGCTTGGGACGTCGGAAATGGCTGGCAAGGGAGGTGGCTCACCGGATGGCACAGTGACAGTAAGGGATCGACGTTGCAGAGGCCGGAAATAGCGAAGGGAATGATCGGGAGAGACAAGATGAAGTTGATGGCAAACTTGTAAATATCACAAACTTTATATTAAGTAAATATATTATATGTATATATGTATATATATATCTATCTCACTTTATTATTTTAATATATAAATTATTACACACAATAAATGTCCACCACACACTTTAATAATAATATATATACACATATACATATATACACACATTTAATTAACTAATATTAAAACTATATAATATAATTTAGTTTAATTAAATAAACCCTAATTTTAATTTAAATGTGTGTACGTATGTGTATTTTATTGGTATTTTAAAATCATGCGTGAACTCATGCAAATTAATAAAACCGCTTTAAGTAATTAATATTTAATTATTTACGTTTTAATTTCCCCAAAAATAAAATTCTCAAAAAAAATTTACGGAAAGGACTTAAAGATAATAAAAATAATTAAAAATGACCTTAATAAATAATAAACTCATTAAATAATCATAATTATATATAAAAAAATTATTAGCACTGCATATCCTGATACAGTTTAAAATTATTTAAAAATCCGGGATATTACATATACTTCACTTTAGTACTAAATTTTCAATTTTTTTTTTCAATCTCAAAAATTTTATTTTTATTTCAAGTTAAAGTACTTTAAACAATATGATCAAATTTAGTATACATGGCAGCCGAAATAATTACATTTTTAGTATATTCACCATGTAAACATCTCTTTAAGCGGCTGACGTAGTGGAAGGGCGGATAATAATAATCGAATATTGTTGAATCACGCACGACTACCAATAATCGATCTTCATAGCGACTTAGGCTATAGGCATCAAAATTTCAAAAAATTTTGGAAAACAAAGAAGAATTTGAATTATCATAAAAGTTATCATCCAACAATAACAAGAAAAGTTTAAATAACAAATCCTCAAAACCCTAAACAAAAATAGGAAATCACAAAATTGCTCGTTTAAGGGTGTAAATGATAGAATTTGGCCAAAAAGTGATAGATCTCACAAGCAAAGCTTGTGATTTTGAACCGTTGGCCCATTTTCACATGAAATAGGCTTTTGAATCGCCCAAATCTGATACTTGGAACTTATCCAAAATTACAAAACTGCGCTTATCATAACTTGTCAAATTTTTGCATCAATTGGAGAGCTTGTTCCTCTATGCTGCCTACATTAGTGGCTTAATCACTTTGTAAACTCCATAAAATAAATTTTGCTAAATTTTTATTTTATGGGGCCCATAATCAACTTTTATTTTATGGGGCCAATAAGATGATTAAATTATTTAATGAGATGTTTACAAGGTAAATATACTAAAAATATATTTATTCCGACTGTCACGTATATTAAATTTGATTAAATATATTTGAGGTACTTCAACTTGAAACAAAAATAGAATTTCTGGGACTAAAAAAAAATTAAAAGTTTGGTACCAAAGTAAAACATGACCCAAAATTATGGTACCAATGATGCAATAAGCCCCTTTTCTTAGTTTTATATGACTTTTATCGTGGTCACTACCCGTTCATCTTTACGATTGACAGTGGTCCCTTTGATTTCTATTTTATCCTTTATTTATTTATATTTTTTACATTGAATAAATATAGAACGTTAATCTACTTGTCTTTTAATTGAAATTTTGAATCTTTCTTCGTGAAGTTCTTGCCCTTAGTAGGGTTTCTATGTTTTTCTTTATGGAATTTTTGCCCTTAGTAGGATTTCCACGGTTTTCCTTTATGAAATTTGGATATCTACTTACTGTGAATTTTCTGTTGGTAATTCTGCAATTGAACTTATTCAAAAATCAGAGAATCGATTTATGGCTAAATAAAACCACTAAGTGGAGTGTACATATCGTCAAGTTACAAATCAGAAGAGTTTTGTCAACGCGATTGATAAAAACAATCATAAAATTTGTAATTTCAATTTTGATATTTCTTAATTATACTGTTATTCTTATTATTATTTTATCAAGATATACTTTTAATTTTTAATGAATGAAATGCTCATCTTTTTTCTAAAAAACAAAAAGGCAGCAAAAGTTTTTTGTTTCTCTAAAAAATAGTAAAAAGTATGTTTGTGTTAAATTATGTATGTATTAATTAAAATTATATCAAGCAATTCTAAAAAGACCTAAATAGACAATTATTGAATTTTTGCCTGTTATTTTTTTATAACTACGTTTTATAAGTAATATCACTTAAATTAGATTAAAAAAGTATCGCCTAAATTAGAATAGATTCCATTTCGTTGCAGATTAGTAGACTACTTTTTTTTTTTTCCAGGTGATCTTAAGGGTGTATCCCTTACATCAGGTCATTGAAGAGAGCAGCAAACTCGCTCAACAACTTGATTTAACTCCAGGGTTAGTAAGTTATCCGTCTGTTTCACTGATTGACCTCTGATTGCCAATCTCTGTTGGGCAGACCTTGGTAGAAACTAGATACGACAACTATGCTGCAACATCCCTGCTATCTACATCTTTGGATAGAAGAACCTTGTTTTCTACTGCTGAATCTTTGCTAATTATTTTAGCTAAAAAATGTCAAAGTACTTTTTTATATGATATAAATTAAAATTAAATGACTAAAAACAAATTAAAATTTTAAAATTAAATTATGAAAAAATGTCAAATTTTATGACCATTTATACAATTTATTCTCAAAGTTGCACATTTTATGGTGAGGTAGCCAAACTATTGTGTTTTCTCAGACAAGCATGGCAGAAATTGTATGACTACCGTACAAAAATTTTAGTAAATTTTTCAAATTAAGGAAGAACCAAGGTTCTTTAGTTAGTTTCATTTCATTCCATTTCATTTTGCAGCAAAGAATCTTAGAACTTGTTATAGCAGTTGAAGTTAAAGCTACTACTACTACTACTAGTATTATTATTATATTTTGTGTTTTAAGCCCTTCTGCTACCAAGCCTGAGTAATAGCATTAACATCGTTTAGATTTATGGTGACTACTGATAAGAGAAGATGAAACCTCTCAATATAGCAGTGGCAATCTAATTAAGAGCTTTTTGTAATAATAATCCGTGAAACCATCAACCAATCTATGATATGCAGTTGTTGGTAGGGGTGTGTAAAAACCTAAAGCACCGAAAAACTGAGCGGAGTAAATTCAATTCGATTCAATTTTAGTATCTCACATTTAGAAATTTTCGGTTATTACCAAAATTGATATATTATATCATTTATTGGCAAAGGTGTGCAAAAATTAATTACACTAAAAAATTAAACTGAATTAAAATTCAGTTCAATTCGGTTTTCATTATTTTCCATTGGAAAAATTTTAGTTAAATTGAAATCTGAACTGTTACAGAGTCGAACAAAGGTCCCCCAAGAGCCTGTGAGGACGCATTTCTACAAGCTAAAGTTAATTCGTAGTTATTCTCTTTCGTTGTAATATATTATTATATTATTTGGTTAACCAAATATCCACCTACATTTTCGGTTAATTTCAGTGGTTCATAAATTCTAGTTGGATACAAGATTTTAGTCATAACTCAGTACAATCTGACTTAGATTTTTATTTTCAAGTCTAAAATATTAGATTTTTATTTTTCAACTATGAAATATTATAATTTTAATGACAAAATGCGGGAGCTTGCATGTAGTCGTTTATATTCAATGAATGTATGGTTCAACAAGGTAGCGATGATATAATGTGAATCGATGCTTGAAAATGCTGAGCCACTTTTCCTCGATCCATTTGCGGGTTGCTCGATTGATCCAACTGCAAAGATGGATTTGAAGAAGTATTCTCACGTCACCATTATTCTCTGCTTCCAAGTGAGAGGAATTGTATATCTCCTCCCCACCCAGCCCCTTTTTCAATCTTTTTCTCTTCCAAAACAAAAGAAGCAGAAAATAAATCAAGGACAAGAAGGTAGCATATGGTTTACAAACAAACAATCATTTGGCAAAACATTACTATAAAAAGCTAAAGAAAGCACTCTTGAATTTGGCACTTCATCATCTCCTTCTAACGTTTCAAGTGTTTTTTTTTTTTTAATTTTAATATAATTATAAATATATCTTATCAACTGAGTCGAGTTCAAGTTCACATTCGAACTCGAGTCGAGTTTGAATATTTTAAAATATATATTCTTAAAAATTTTAAAATTTATTTAATTAATCGAGTTGAGTTTAAGTATATAAATTATTTAATTGAGTTAAATTCAAATTTCACAACATTTATAATTTTGTCCCCAATACAAAGGATGACAGTCGTCCCCATCTTAGAAAACAACTATCATCCCCTAAGTTGGGGACAATTATTGTCCCCATACAAAGGGATGACTGTCATCCCCAAAATGCTAGAGGATGACAAATCGTCTCTTATTATGGGGACAACAATCATCCCCATAAGTAGGGACGACTTGTCCTCTACCAACTTGGGGACAACATGTCATCCCTTCATATGGGAACAACATCATTATATGTAGGGACAAATGTCATCCCTAAATTGGTTGGGGACAACATGTAGCTCCCTACCAATAAAGATGAAAGTCAAGTCGAATTGAGGTAACCCAATCTTTATTGAAGACACAAAAAAAAAAGGTAAAATCCATTTTTAAGCCCTAAGCTATAGTAATTTTTTTTATTGAGCTCTTATCCTTTTATTTCATTACATTAAGCCCCGATGCTATTATTTATGTAGCTACTGAGCCCTAATTTGAAAAACTTTGTAGATATGTTATTCATACTATATAGGCTCAATGCATTATATAAATAATAGTATAGGGATTCAATGCATACATAAGTTATAGTATATGGCTCAATAGCTACATAAATAATAGTATATGGGCTTAATATAATGAAATAAAAAGATAGAGGCTCAATAGAAAAAACCACTATAGTTCAAGAGTTTAAAAATGGTTTTTGCTAAAGAAATCCTGAAATGGTTTACATTATTTCAAAAAATTAAATCCTAATTATAATTTCTTTAATAAAATAAATTTACGTTATTTCATATCCAAAAAATACTACAAAAATAGTAAAAATTATCCTAAAATGGTTTCAAGAATTTCTTGAACTATTCACACTTGTCTTAAAAAACAATTATACTATTTCCTTGTGCAATCCATTGCACATATTCTATACCTCCATCAAGCTTAGCCTTTCCTTTCTTTGTGAAAAATTTTAGACCATTTCAAGTCATGTATAGCAAATTTCAAGCTTTCATCAATAAAAGAAAATAATAATACCTAAGTCATGGTTAACTGACAACAATGAGACAACTGAACATGCCACACAGAATTCAAAGAGGCAGTTAAGTGAAATAGTCTTATTGGAAGAGCCTGAAAGACCATTTTACTGTATAAAATTAGCCTAAAAATAGACAAATGCACCAGTAAAGTCATTATCCAGGAGCAAAATTCTTTCATCATGCCAATCAAGCGTCTCATTTATCTAACTTACCTCGGCCATGAATAAACTCAATAAACTAACTAAACCTTTCATTTTAACAATGTCTACAATACTTGTTTAAGTTGATATAACATAATATATTAACAGTGTTCTTTTACTATAACATTGCTTTCTTTACCCGTTGAAGTATATGATTGTTTTATGAAGAAACTATTACACCTCTAGATTGATCCAAAGTAAAACATTAACCTTCTTGCTAACAACTCTAGTAGTTGCTATAATATTCTCTAAATCTGGAGAAAAATGTTAAAAGGGTAAAACTTCTATGTTTCCAAAACTTGATGTTGTGGAATGAGAAAAACACATAATGTACATGTAAAAGGCTAAACCTTTTTCCTTGACAACTAAAACATATATAAAATAGGCATTTTTACCAAACTAAAGAGTTGCCCCATAATTATATATATTTCACAGATTCAATATTAACTTAAGTTTGATATTATTGAATGACAACAGCAGAATGCCAAACAAGGAAGTACAAAATGCATTGATAAAGGAACTCTAAAGTTAAACTAATTACAGTTACAAAAGTACATTGTAAAGAAGGGGAGAGAGAGAGAGAGAGAGAGAGAGAAAGGCATTTCAAATCATAAAAATCTCATTAACCACTAGAAATTGATGCTTCAGTTCTACAAATGTTTATTAAAAGTGTTAGTAATATGCACTAGGTCAATCCTGTATAACCATGTTTTGACTTTATTATTTTATTTAATAAAGAAACATTTTTTTATTATCATTTTATGTTATGATAATTACTTGAATAGTCAATTTTTACTAAGGTCATCAAGTATGTGACTTGATAGTAAAACCCTTAGATTAAATATGAGTTCTATTTAAATTATCCTTGGTCATAATAATATATTTTAGCTAGTATAATGTTGATTGATGATTATGTTTTACTAATAATGAATATGAGACATTAAGTCAACTCATAGGTACTTATTTGATAAATAAAATGCTGGATTGACCCATCATGAGAATACTACATAGATAATTGTTATAAGTTATTCTCATCATAGTAATATTGACTTAGTCATCTGACCTTGAAATCACTATGAGTTTCTACATAACTATTTTGTATTTTGACACAATCTTACATTATCATTAACCGGATGATAAAATAGGTCATTGTTGGGTATAAAATGAGTTGTGTGAGGCATACGAGTGATTGAGAAGGAATTTGTCCCTTATTTAATGTGAGTAAGATATCTATGGACCCCTTGATAAGATAAATTGAGAAAAATGCATGGTCATGCTAAAGTAAATTGATAAAGAGTTATCATTCTCAGTTTACTTGGAATCAAAAAATTATATGATTGAATTCTATAAAGATGACATAATCTATACCTTATATTCAATCAAGATATTATATGACAAAGGGACTAGAATATTCACTATATATTAAGTTATGTCAGATTATTGACTTCACATGACTTGGATAGTCATAATATTTTACTAGAGGTCACTTATGACTTGTAAGCCTAAATAGAGATTTAAAGCCCACTGCAATATCATGTGAACCTACAGGGTTACACACTTTGAACAAACCTAAAACGAATATAGATTTAACAAGCCCAAATAAGCTTTGTAAAAATAAATAAATAAAATATTTATTTATTTAAGATAAAGGTTATCTTAAATTACCTTAAATAAATATAATATTATTTTTTATTTAATTTTAAATAAAATTAGAATAAGAATAAGTGAGAAATTACCAAAAGGTTATTTGGCAAATAAAACCCTAATTTAAATATCTATAAATATGTTATATTCTCTAAAGTTTTATACACTCTTATTTATTTTGCCACCAAATTCATTTCTTTCTTTTAGAAAACAAAACACATAGTTCTTTTTAATTCTTGATTTGTGAGATATTAAGAGAAGGTGCTAGTACACAAATATTTATTTTCAAAATCAAGGATTGTTCGTGTGGACACTTATGAAGGACAGATTCTTTTAGAGACGTCTCAAATCCAAACTGTTAAATTAAAAGCTCGAGGTAGGATGTCACTGAAGTGAACTTTCTCTATTCCTTCCAAATTTCTTACCTCTTCTGCGTTTGTGGTAAGAAAACGAAAATCCTAGATTTAATCAATTAATCGAATTATTTGGATTCAGGTTTGAGTTTGTGATTCAAATTTTATTTTTCCACTGCATATAGAATAACAAAACTCAACAAAAAGAAACCCAAAAGGGGTAAGAAACCACAATCAATTCAATGAGCAAAGACACATATGTCAAGCTTAATATGATACCACCACATATTCACAAGTACACATATGTTTCTTGAACCTTTCCTAAATCAGTTAGACATTCAACAATTAAGTAATTACCAAGCATCAATGACCACAATTGATCACAGGAAGAACATCGACAACATATGGTCAGCATTGGCAATCTGTTTAGATTAATTAGAAAATGAATTCATATGAATTTGCTTTCACTTTTCATCAGGGAAGGCATATACACTATTAAATCACAATGAGAGAGAATAAAATTTTTTAACAGAGTTGAATACCACACAACATATAGGACAGATAAGGTTTGCGTGTCAGAAAATCTCTGCATTAAATTAGTCATCGCTAAATCTTACAATGTTTTCAAAGTAGTTCATTTACATGTCTTCTACTGTTAAATGATGAAAGACCAACACTAATTTACAAGAAAACTAAATTTGTTGGGAGAGATATTCAAACCTTACAAGAAAGGAAGACCGTAGCAAAAGCAAAGCAGTTCCCCACTCTGTACATGGTTTCATCCATATACTCAACCTCAAACTGCCTAGTGCATTTGCATGCTAATGAGCTGAGAGGATTTAAAACATTTTTGCCTAATGCAGCAAGAGAAACATGTAACAACATTACAATGAAACAAAATTAATCCAGAGAAGAAAAAATAAATAAAAAAAACTTGCACATCTTCTTCTTGTTCTTGTTGCTATCCCTTAGTCTTCTAGCTCTTGTTGTACTTCTCCTCCAGCTCTTTCTGCTGCTGCTCCTCTCGCTCCTCGGCATCGACCCCTGTGCATTCCGCTACGCAGTGCTTACATCTTTCATTCTCTAATTATTGTTACTATTACTCTCATCACTCAAAATTCTTCATAAATGATTCATATAAAGTCAAAACTCAATCAATAAGAAAAAGAATTTTTCAACACTAAACCTAATTGAATCGCAACAATCGAAACCCAAAAAAAAAGTACAATTCAAGAACGGGATAGATTAAAACAGCGCCGAATAAAAAAAATCTAAAGGACAAAACCTGAGATGAATAAAAAGAAATTCTATAAATTCGATACCCAGAAGAAACGAATTTGAACCCTTTTCAGCATAATAAACTAAGTTTCATTTTAGGGAACAAAAACGTACCAACATTAGTAGGAGTAAGAATGCTCTATGGCAGCTGCAATGGTGGCAGCTTGGATGGTAGTAGCCGAGAAAGCTTCATCAGATTTGCCAGAAAAAATAAAAACTTACGAAAAAAAGAAGAGGAAAAAGAAAGATATGGAGGAAGAAGACGAAGGAGGGTAAGAAATAGCGAGTAAGGGAAAGACTAAGAAGGGGTGAGAAAAGGGGACAAAAGTAGAAAATGCTAATGAAAAAGGGAGGGAAAAATTTTGGGGTTTATCTTTTTAGAGCTATAAAATTTTAGGTATGTAAAGAGAGGTGAATAGAGATAGGCAAAATTTTCATTGGTACAAGTCATTTAGCGATTTAATCAGTAAGCAACAAAGGTTGTCCCCAAACCCAAAATTATTTTTTCTAATCAAAATTCGTCCCTTCTTGAAAAAACAAAAACAGAATAGGATACCATATTTTATTTAGTACCCTATTCACTCACTTTATCCATTAGGGGACTATTAAATTTATTTTATCCCCTATAATTGTCCCCCTAATCTCTCTTTTTTTTGGTAGTGATGTACTTCAATGTATTAATATTAGAGGCGGAAATGCACCTCAATGTTAAAAAAATTTGCCTAAACAATTATGGTTACTACATGATACACATAATTGTGCAAATTTAATAAAATACATTGCAATCAGCTGCTGTCAGTTGTGCACTTGGTTGTTTCATGAAGATCGATTTTTCTTTTTTTTTAAATATTTATTTCTTGCTTGGCCTTTTTTTTTTTATCTACCATTTGAAAGAATCAATTCTGTAATTTGATCATGTCAACTTTAAATTTTTAGATTCCTTTTTTTCTCTTGGGAAGACCCCTAGGGATCAAACACCTTTTTTTCCTTGCTTGCCACTTGCCCTCCATAACTAATAAAGTGATAATTTATTATTGAGAAAGAAAAAATAATTAAAATTTGTTTGATGTGATTAAAATATAGAAATAGCTATATGAAACTAAAAATTTATAGAATTTTAATTAAACTAAGATTTTTTACATGCATTTTTATTTCTTTCATTAAATAAAATTTTATAGAAATTTTATCAATCACACAAATATATAAATATTTATAATTTAATTTAATTTTTTGTCGCTCCATTTTATTTCAATAGAAGATAATGTTTTAATGATAATAAAACTATTTTTATAATTATTTTTAATATTCAAATGATATAAAAGTTCCAAACAATTGAAATTGAGTTTGATGGATTTTATAAAAAAAAATTAAGTATTTTTAATATATCTCGAATTTAAATAGAAAATAAAATTTTCAATTTCTATAAATAAAATAGGACAATAAAAATTTATTGAATTTTAAAATAGTTATGCACTTATAGTTCGAACCTAATATCTAAAGAGTTTCTCACCAATGAATCCACGCTAATTAATAGATTAATTTTTTTAATATTCAACAACTCTTTAACAAGAGCAAATAATTAAAGTCAGCGCCCAAAAAATTGGAGACTGTTTTCTTTCCCCGTTTTCAGACCTGCTTGGTCAGCATAAAGAACATTGTTGCTGCTGCTTCTTCTTCTTCTACTTTCTTCTTCCCCGTGAAACTACAGCAGATCGAACTAAAAAGGAGTTCAAATGGAGATTGAACATTTCCTCCATTACCACCCTTTAAAGCTTTATGAGAAAACACATTCTAAGCTGTCTGCAGTGCGTGTGGAAACTTGTTATCAGGTCACCATGTCATTTATGGCTGCACTGACTGTGAATTTTTTCTCCATGAAACCTGTGCTAAGCTTCCTGAAAAGCTCCAACATTTTTTTAACCCATGTCCTCTTTTCCTCGGTATTGGATTTTTCGAAAATAAAGGTGCTTATATTGATTACTTCAGATGCAATGGCTGCTATAAAGTTCGCAAACGCTGCTTCACTTACCGCTGTCAGGACTGTGACTTCGATCTTGATACTGATTGCGCTCGACTTCCTACATTCAATTCGGATGTTACAGAAAAACAGATCCAACATCACATTCACATACATCCTCTGGTATTGCTAGGTAAGATGGCCAAAAGTGATCAAGTTTTTTGCAGAATATGTGAGAAGCTGTGTCTGAACCGTAGCTATGGCTGCAACAACTGCAAATTTTATCTTCACAAATCTTGCATGGATATTTTGCCTCAAAAGATTGACATTTTTTTATCACCCATGCCAACTTGTTTTCCTCACAGCCCCTTCTTTTTATTGCGATGTTGTGAAAAAACGGACTCAGGTCTTTGTTTTCGATGCGGCAAGTGTTACTTTCATCCGTGTTACAAATGTTATCTATCTACTACGGCAAAAAGTAAGAAAAAGTAAATATTTTTATTATATATATTAAAAGGTAAATATTTCTATACAATTAGAAATAAAATTTTATTCTATTTAGAATGTTATTTTATTCCTAATTAGATTGTTATCAGGATTTCTATGTGTATATATAAGAAGTATAACATTTTTTTGAATATTATGGAAAAATATTTCTCTTCATTTTTTTCTCTTTTTCTCTAAATTTTATCTTTCATGGTATCAGAGCATACCCATTGAAATCGAATTTTTTATTGAATTCTTGAAATCGTATTTTTTTTCTTCCTTTGAATTCTTTGAATCTTCAAAATAATGACCACCGAAAACACATTCATCATATCTCATGGAATATCCAATTTTATTCAAACCCTTCAAGATAATTCTCTCTTTTCCATAGGAATTATTCTTGATGATACTAACTATACTCTATGGTCACAGATCATGGAGATGTGAATTGGAATCCGAAATAAATCTGGCTTTCTTAATGGCATTTTGCCAAAGTTACCAGCAGGAGATAAAGCGTTAAAAACTTGGCTCCTTGATAATAATCGAGTCAAAAGTTGGTTAATTGACTCCATGAGTCCAACATTGATGCAGAGATTCATCTGTCTTCTAACAACAAAGGAATATAGGATGCTGTCTCAAAAACCTTCTATGATGGATCTGACAAAACTCAGTTATTTGAATTGAACTGGAAATCATTCACAACACGTCAGAATGGTAAGCCATTACCTGCATACTTTAATGAGTTAATTGGAATATTTCAGGAAATCGATACCCTAACGTGTGCACAAGGGGAGGATGTTAATGGAGTAGTATCACTCCATAAACATATTACCCAGCTTCGAATACATATTTTCCTAGCCGGGCTTGATTCGGAATTTAATAATGCTCAGAGTGAAATATTCTGGAGTGATCCACCTCTTGATCTTGAGTCTAGTTATGCATATGTACGAAGGGATCACAACCAATGACATACGATGGAAGAGCCGAAGATACTGCTAGACCATTCTGTACTTATAGCAGCTCAAATTCGTCCCTAGTTCAAAGGAAAAATACCGAGTAAGTCCATCACATACAAATGTACTC
This sequence comes from Mallotus nudiflorus, assembly GCA_947683625.1. Taxonomy (NCBI): domain Eukaryota; kingdom Viridiplantae; phylum Streptophyta; class Magnoliopsida; order Malpighiales; family Euphorbiaceae; genus Mallotus; species Mallotus nudiflorus. Next base: position 447,517 of record CANTUR010000451.1, read on the forward strand.
ATTGTGGCGAAGTTGGACACTCCAAGGAACAGTGCTATGAAATTGTGGGATATCCAAAATGGTGGGATTTCAATAGAAAGCCTCGTGAGAAGCTCGGAAAGGCTACAGTTGCCACCTTGTAATAACCCGAGTTTTTAAATATTTTTATATTTTATCGGGATATGCAGTATTAATAATTTTTAATACATATATTTGATTATTTAATTATTTTGTTAATAATTAATGTTATTTTATGTTTATTTAAAAAATTTTACGTAAAAATTATTCTGAAACCTATTATTTTGGAAAATAGCATTTAAATAAAATTTTATTGTTTAATATTATTTTATTTTAACAAACTTTATTGTCTCATGCATTATTATTTTGTATATTAAAATATATACATATACATGCATATATATATATATATATATATATATATATTATAAATATTAGGGTTTAGTAATATTTTAATGCATGTTATTATTATATGTGTGTGGTTTATATATATATACACATTATTTTATTACATAAAGTTTACCAACTATATTATATATATATATATATATATATATATATATATATATATATATATATATATATATATATATATATAATATACATATACAAAAAAACAAAAATCAAACATAAAAACCCATCTTCTCCTTCAATCTCCCGATGCCCCCATCACCCTCACCGCCCGTTTGCAAGTCCGACCCCCTACTGTCGGTGTGCCTCCCGATGTGCCACCATCGTTCCCAGCCAGCTCCGCCACCGTTCTCTCCTTCCTCTAGCACCGTTGCAGCCTGTTTTGGCCGGGAAGCTGAAAACCATCACCACCGTCATTCAAGCCGATTCCGACCACCTCCATCGACACCTCTAGTCTCATTCTCTTCCTTGAGCTCCAGTGAATGTGTTTCTAAGCTTGGTTTCACTTTATTTGGTCTAGATTTTGGTGGTGAGCTTGATTTATATTTCGGCCATTTTAGTTTCTTGATTTTTTTGAACTTCGATCTTTGATATTCAAGCTTAACTCCTTCACAAAAGTTGATTCTACTAGCTTAATCTACACTTTGAAATTTTTTGTGAAATTTTTGGAATTGATTTTGATTTTTGTGAATTTTTTATTATTTTATTATTATTTTCTAATTTTCATAAATTAATTAAATAAATTGTGAAATTATGATTTTTGGTGTTTATAGTGGTTGAAATTAATTTTAGAATTTAATTTATAATTTTGTGATTTTTGTGTAATTAATATAATTTTATTTAGTTTATGTGAATTTTAGAAATTTAGGTTAAATATGTATTTTGTTAAAATTAATTGGTTAATTGAGTATAATTGATGATTTTATTAAATTATATGTTCAGAAAATAATTTTAGAGTAATTATATAATTTTGAATTTTTGAGTAATTATAGTATATTATGTGAATTTTTTAAATATTAGGGGTATTTTGGTAATTTGGTAGTAATATTAGTTGAATATTAAGTTAAATTGGTTTTTAATAATTATTTGAGATATAAAAATGATTTTTACAAATTATTTAGTATTTTTAACTAAGTAAAACTATTTTTCAAAAATTATTTTCAAATTATATATAATATACTATTTTTGTAAATAAAATGGATTTTTTAATAATTTTTAATATGTTTTTGGGCTAATTAAGTAATTTGGATTTATAAAAACAAATTTCTATTAGTATTGGTGTATTTATCGAGTTATTATCGATTTTTATAATATTTTATTAATATTAGGGTTTTTAACTAAACATCGGTGAAATAATTATTTTTAGTGTTTTAAATATTTAAATTTGCTATATTTTGGTATATAAAGGGTATTTTTGGTATTTATGAAATTTTAATATATTTTGTGCATATCTTGTGAATTGTGAACCTCGGTCGGTGGAATTGTAGTTTGAGAAATCAGATCGAGGGGTTGTGTGGTTATTCTATATTCGAAGTATGTTTTCTTACAGGACCGGCTCTACTTTTTAAGTAGAGAGATGTCTGTTTTACAGAGGAGGTTCTGCCGAATTTTTGATAGAATTCTCATAAAATGTGACATTCGGTCAAATTCTTATTCGTTGTCTGTGTCTAGAATTCTAGATCAAGTTTTTAGAAGTTAAGTTATATTTGTTTGATTTTATGTTGTGATTTGATTGTTTAGTTGCGCTGAGACCGAGACCTAGTGGACCAAGCCCGTCAGACCCGTCTCGTGGAGCGCATAACTATGAGTTGTTATTTTATATATACGTGTATTTAGGTTGCATGTTTTTAGGAATATATGTTTTAATTGTAGGAATTATGCATAAATGATTCAATAAATGCTTAAGTATATTTTAGGTATATTTTTGGTATATTTTGAATTAAATGCATGTTTTACCTTTAATTTATACCTAAATTGTTTTTAAGTATATATATGGTTTATTTTTGGTTTATTTTATAATTGAACTGAATTTATCTGACATATGTATACTCGAAACATACTTAGTTTTATTTTTGGTATATTTCTAGTATATATATGGTTTATATTGCCATTTAATTAATATCATGCATAATTTATTTTACAAATGTATGAGTTTATTTTAATGAAGGATATCGATAGAACGTGCTACCTAGTGGGCAGCACTAGGACCGAGTACGTACTGGTACGACGATAGAATTTAGGTTAAATCACTAACTTATTTGTGGATTATGATTGGATTGATTTGATTAATGTGAGATGTGATTTGAGAGTGTGATTGCTAGAGCTCGGTTGACCAAGTGTCTCGGGGCCAATCACACTGACAGTCAGACTGCTGGAGCTTGGTTGACTTAGTGTCTCGGAGACAGTCTACTGTCCAAATGGAATAAGTGAATTTATTTGGAATAAATGAGCTTGTATGGCTATAGTGTTGTCTATTATTATTTGAGGTTCCAATCAATTAGGGTTATATTTGATCCTTCATAAACTAATACTTTTCAGTATTATATATAAAGTGATTTCAGCATCTGTGTGTAATTGCCTGTATATATATTTATTTATATATATTCTATTGAGTGTCTGCATCTGACATTTAGTTATGCATGTATATATATTATAACAATTCACTCAGTGAGGTCTGACTCCCCTCTATTGATATTTTTTTCAGGAAGTCTTCATCCTCAGGACCTTAGTAGTAGGGCCTATACGCTGAATTTCTTCCACTCCGGCCTTATTGTGTAAACTGCTTACTTGAGTTTATTTTGTATTCTAAACACTGTAGTAGTTGTTGTAGTGGAGTTGTATTTATAATATGTAAGTATGAGATTTAAATTTTTAGAAGTTTAAACTGAAAATTTGTACTTAAAAATTTTGTTATATATATGAAATGGATTTTATGATATTAAAGGATGTTGAGAATTTAGTTTATATTTGAGATTTAATTTCTGCTGCATAATATTTTATTTATTTTATTATATTGCATGCTTTTATTTTTAAGGCTTGCTATGGGTTCCGGATTTGAAAGAATTCTCGTTCCCTAGCGCCAATCATGGCCCCCTATTTTGGGTCATGACACACCTCTAGTAGTACTAACCCAAGTGGTGATCTTGATGCAAACATCAGGTATAACAAATCTTACTTGAAATAATACATGGATTATTGATACAGGTGCTACTGATCATATGACAAACTCCACTCACCATCTTACATCCATCCACCCATCAACCCAACAAAATATTTGACTGCTAATGGAGCCATAGCACCAATCACTCATGAAGGATTAGTATCTAACTCTGACTATTTAATTTAGATATTGTTCTTGTTGTTCCATCTCTTTCTTGTAATCTATTATCTGTTGGCTAAATCACTAAAACCTTGAATTGCACTGTCAAATTTTGGCCTAATTATTATGTATTTCAGGACATTAACGCACCAGATTCTTGGCTCTGGTGTTAAACATGAAAAATTATACTATCTTAAGTTGCATGATGATTCAAGACAGAAGTCAAGTCAAGTTAATAGGGTTTTTAGGAAGTTGCTCGAGTAAAGACCAAGTAATCTTGTGGCATCGTCATCTTGGTCATCTCTCTTTTCAATTATCTTAGACAAATAAAATTGAATTTATTTTTGAATACCACAGACTCAGAATTCAAGTGTGATATTTGTGAATTGGCCAAAGGCCACTGAATTTCTTATGTACCGAGTTATAATAAAAATTTAATTCCATTTATGACCATTCATTCTAATGTATAGGGACCTGCTCGAATCCTACTCTATCTAGTGCTCGATATTTTGTAATGTTTATTGATGAATGTACCCAAATGACCTGGGTATCACTACTTTCCAATAAAGGAGATGTATGCTCCAAGTTCCAGGACCTGTACAAAATGGTGGCTACACAATACCGGAGTAAAATCTAAGTTTTGCAGTCTGACAATGGTGGGTAGTATGTTAACTCAATTCTAAATGATTTCTGCCATAAAAAGGGCATTCACCACTAAACATCGTATGCCAGCACCCCTCAACATAATGGTACAAGCCGAACGAAAAAAATCGACAGTTATTGGAAGTTGTCCGAGCATCATTATTTGACATGAATGTTCCTCAAGTATACTAGGGAGAGGCTGTTCGATCCGCTGCATACCTCATAAACTGGACACCATCAAGAGTACTCGATTTTCAAACCCCTCTTCAAAAACTTTCAAGAACTTATCATATCTTCACCCCTTAATAATCTCGAGCCCCGAGTTTTTGGATGCTCGACATATGTTCGTTAGACACTCGGTAAATTAGACCCTCAAGCTATCTGATGTATCTTTGTTGGCTATGCGGATCTACAAAAAGGATGTTGGTGTTATGATCCGAATGCAAAGAAGATGTATGTCACTCAGGATGTTCGGTTTTCATAAAAATTTTCCTTTCTTCTCCCACTCTGAGTGCTCTCTTCAGGGGGAGAAAATCTGAACCTCTTTGAATTTGAAGATAGCATTTTGAGTGGTTTGAATGTTGAAGATAACATTCTGAGTGTTCTGAGTTCGAGTCTCCCAAATGGTCTAAGCATCTCACAGACATTTGATGTTCTGAGTCTGAGCATCTTACCCAGACAAAACATATGATGATCCGAGTCCAAGCATCTCACCCAGACATGTTATAGAGGAAAATCTGAGTAATCAAGATAGTACATCTTCCCAACCCACCACCAGAAGCTGAAGAAACTTCAGATGTGGATGTGCATAATAAGGTAAACTTATCTCTTTTAGTACTCCAAATACTAAGCCGTGTTATCCTTTTATAATCAATAAAGGGATTCCGAAAAAATAATATGATCCAGACCTTCATACCAAAACTAAATACCCTATCAACAACTTCATATTAACCAACCATTTGTCTAACTCACATACACTTACTGTAAATCAATTATCTTACTGTATCTATTTCGAGTAATGTGTAGGAAGCCTTAGATGATTCAGATTGGAGAAAGCTATGAATGATGAAATGGAGGCATTGCAGAAGAACCGGACATAGGATCTTATTCCTCTTCCGGAAGGAAAGAAAATGGTGGGATGCAGGTGGATATTCACTGTCAAACTCAATTCAGATGGAGCATAAATCGGTATAAAGCTCAATTGGTAGCAAAGGGGTATACTCAGAAGCATGAAATTGACTATGAAAATACATTTGCCCTAGTAGCAAAAATGAACACCATCCGAGTCCTTATTTCTTTAGCTGCCAACCTGGACTGGTCGCTACGACAATTTGATATGAAGAATGCATTTTTGAATGGAACCATAGATGATAAGTATATATGGATCCACCACTCGGAACTAAATGTACTAACCGAGTATGCAAACTAAAAAGGGCATTATATGGACTCAAGTAATCACCTCAAGCATGGTTTAGACAACTCTCAATTTTCATGAGGAAGCTCGAATATAAACAAAGTGATGTTGATCACACACTATTCATTAAACAGAAGTTAGGTAAAGTCACTGCGCTGATTGTATATGTTGATGATATGGTGGTCACTAGAAATTATCTGAGTGAGACAATAATCTTGCAAGGGCAATTAGCATCTGAGTTTGAACTAAAGGATTTGGGTAACTTAAAGTATTTTTTAGGAATTGAAGTTGCAAGGTCAACTCAAGGAATTTCCCTCTGCCAACGAAAGTATGTAATGGACCTACTAATAAAGATGGGCATGCTGATTGAAAGCCAGTTGAGACTCTAATTGAAGTCAACCATGGACTTTCAGTCCTAGGAGATCAAGTTCCAACTGATAAAAAATGGTATCAAAGGTTGGTGGGAAGGTTGATTTACCTATCTCATACTCGGCTAGACATTGCTTATGCAGTAAGTGTTGTAAGTCAGTTCATGCATTCTCTGAGTAAAGAACATATGGATGCAGTATACCGAGTATTAAGATATCTAAAGTCTTCTCTAAGTAAAGGGTTATTCTTTGGGAGGAATAAGGATTATAAAATTACTTGCTATACTGATGCTAATTGGGCTGGAGATCGGACTGATCGAAAATCTACATTCGGGTACTTTACGTTTGTTGGAAATAATTTAGTCACTTGGAGAAGCAAGAAACAAAAAGTTGTAGCAAGGTCAAGTGTTAAAGTTGAGTTTAGAGGAATGGCTCATGGATGTGAGTTGCTCTGGGTAAGGCAAATTGTTCAAGATCTGGGATTTAAACATCCGAAGCCTATGTTGTTACATTATAATAACAAGGCAGCCATAGCAATTGCAAACAATTCAATTCAACATAATTGGACTAAGCATGTAGAGGTTGATAAACATTTCATAAAAGATCATCTGAACCAAGGGACAATTGATCTTCCATATATTTCTTCTCAGACTCAACTAGCTGACATCCTCATAAAGGTTGTATTGGAAAAATATTCTACAACTCACTTGGCAAGTTGGGAATGATTGACATACATTCACCAACTTAAGGAGGAGTGTTGAGAAAGTAAATATTTTTATTGTATGTATTAGGAAGTAAATATTTTGTATACAATTAGGAATAAAATTTTATTTTATTTAGGATATTATTCTATTCCTAATTAAGTTGTGATTAGGATTCCTGTGTATATATATAATGAGTATAACTCTTCGTTAAATATTATGAAAAAAATATTTTCCTTGAATTTTCTCTCTTTTTCTCAGAATTTGATTCTTCAAAAAGATCAGCCAAAGATGAGCATATCAAACACCAAAGTCACTTTCCATCCTTTGACACCCTTTAAAGAAATAGATCATAAAGCTTCTTGTTCATTTTGTAGAAAGATCTGCTTGACATTATGGGTGCCAAGAACAAGGATCTAGCTTTTATTTGTATAAGTCTTGTATGGAGATTCTACCTAAAAAGATTCAACTCTTCTTTCATCCATGCTCCCTCATTGCTCTTTCAACTCCATTGTATAAATGTGCTCTTTCAACTCCATTGTATAAATGTGATGCTCGTTGAAAAGATTATTCTGGTGTGTACTTTCGCTGCGGAGCTTGTCAATTCAAACTCTGTGTCGAATGTTGTATAATGCTCAGAAGGAGTAGAAGTGTAGATGAAGATGAAGAAGAGTGGGTTGAACAGTTTAGTCCCCACCATTCTTTGATGCTGTCTGAGAACATGGATGATCACTGCAAAGTTTCTTGTGGGGTCTGCGGAAAGATCTTGTCGAATTCAAGTTTTAGTGAGTGAGATTTTATTTTCATGAAGCTTGCATCGACAGGTTACCTCAAAAGATTGATCATTCATGTCCTCACTCTTGCTCTCTAGTTTTGCTCTCAAGCCCCTTCTATCTGTGTTGTGGATGTGACAAAGAAAGTGCAGGATTGACCTTCCGATATGAAAGGTGCCAATTCGATCTCTGCATTCAATGTGCTCTGCTGCCTACAGTGCAGTTGGGGGCTCATGAGAAGATTCAGCATTTCCTCCATGAGCATCCTCTTGTACTTCGCGAAAAGAAAGTTTCTGAGGTTTGCTGCAATACATGTGGAACAGCTTGCTTGGGTCTTACTTATGGTTGGAGCAGGTGCAAGCTGTTCTTTCACAAATCATGTGCTGAATTACCCCAGAAGATAAAAAATATCTCCCATTTTTCTCACCCTCTCATTTTGGCTTCTTCAAATTTGAGGGAGCGAAGACGAGCTACTACTAGTGATCAGAACAAATTTACAAAGGCAAGATGTCGTTTATATCTCAAGGATTGCTGTGACTTCGCCTTCTGCTGTAACCAATGTAATCTCCAACTGGATGTTGAGTGTGCTTTGCTAAAACCCACGATAGAGTACCCAAGTGACAATCACCTCCTTACCGTTGTCGATAAAATACATGGCAATCTTGAATGCAAGTTCTGTAAAAAATGCTGCAAGGACTCGCCTGCATTTCGCCGTCTTAAATGCAATTTCAGTCTCCACCTTCTGTGTGGTCCTCTGCCTTGTACAATTAAACATAAGCGTCACGTATATACCCTGATCTTCAAGGATCAATATGTTGAGGACGACGAGGTTGAAGATGATTTTTATTGTGATGCTTGCGAGAGAGGAAGAGATCCCAGGCTTTGCGTCTACTATTGTGCACTGGGTTGCCCAATGATTGTTGAAGTGAAATGTGTAATGTCTGAGGTAAGTTTATAGGCACACTTTTAGTTTAAGATGATTGCACAATGGCCTGAATCTTGATTTGCTTCATTCGTGTACAGGTTTTATCATCACTGAAGGGAGAGCGAGGAATTGTGGAGTTGAGAATTGTAGGCAGACACATAAGTTGTAAGCCGGTAATGAGCAAAAACTTGGAAATAGAAGAGCAAAATGAAGCAGGCAAGAATGCAAGTAATTCAAAAGATGCACAAATGGAGTATGTTCTTTCCCTGGATGAGATACTGATGAATAGTGTTGAGAGGAGGCAACTTGATGATATTGAAGCAACTGTGAAAAGGGAAGTAGAGACAAGAATGGTAGCATCACTTGCAGGCAAAACTGACAGAGATACTGCTGTATCCTATTCGGAGGAATCTTTTGAAAGATTCATGGAAATTCTGGATTCTGCCATTTTAGAGGAGGAGATTCCAGAGTTTATAATGGAACATATTGAGTTCATTTCCTCTCAAGATTACTTGGTTCCTCGCTCTTTTATTCCTTCTTTCCAAGATTTGCTTGGCAACATTGAGGACATTTGTCATGGCTCCATGTTAAGTTTAAGGGTGAAGTCCTTGATCTTGTACTTTTTATGTGGTGTTATAGAGAACATGCGTGCTACAAGGATCATCGATCTCACTGATCAAAGATTAGGAGAATGGTTTGCGTGTCTGAACTGGGTGAAATATGCTGGCTTCAAGTTTCAGTTCATTTCTCAACATATGAAACGATTGTCACACGCCCACTTTCTAGTTCAAGCTAAAAGGTACAGGGATGAAACTCCGGTCCGGCTGCAGAATGAAATCAAGCAGACCAATCATGAAATAGAAGAACGAGATTTATGATGGAGATGTGAAATCTGCTATAGACACGATCTTGAAGCAGTCCTCTGTGTCAATGCAGTGGAAGCCTGCAGCCGATGCTCTGTTTTGATATGTGACAATCTGATCGTTGTTTGGAAGTTTTGTTTTTATGGTAGGCTCTCTAGCAGCAAGTGATGTAGATGCATCTTTTTGTTATTAACAAGTGATCTAGTTAATTGTTCAATATCTACATCAAGGTAGATGTAGGAGCTCATAGGATAGGAGTATTGCTATTCTTGGAGGAACAGGCACGTAGAAGCTGAATTTTGAGAATCTTTGTGAAATTAGTTTGTAATAAAAGCTTAAGGTGGACAAGTTCCTAGGAAGCTCTTTTTTTTTTTTCTTTTTTCTTTGGGACGTTGGTAGGTGACTTTTTTTACAGTGGAATATAAATGTGGCTAGTTGTGATCTACATGACAATTTTTTCATTGAATTTTCATTTTTGCCCTATATGCAGGACTCTATCAACTGAAAAGATAAGTGTTTTTATCATTTCGTGGACCACAATATTACTCTTCCTATCACAACCCGCAATACTAATTATTTTCTTAATTTTTTTCCCAAGCGACCTTAAGGGCATATCCTCTGTATATCAGCAGGTGAATTCAAAGAAATTTTATTTTCTCTAGTGCTAGCCCCAAGCATCGAACTGAAATCGTCAAAAACTGGAGCAAACTCGCTCAACAACTTTTGAACTAATCCTGGGGTTCTTAAACGATCTGTTTGTTTCACTGGATGACAGCTTTTATGTCTGATTGACAATCACTGTGGAACAGACCATGGTAGAAACTAGAAAGGGCAGCTATGCTACCACATCATTGAAATTGTCAAAAATGATTAGGATGTCATAAATTAAAATCCTAAAACTAAATTGTATCAAAGTACGAAGTTTTGTAACCATTGTTGGGGTAATCCACCCTCAAATTAAGTTGCGCATTTCACAGACAAAGCCAGTGTATTGTGATTTCTAAACAAGAATTGCAGATTGTTTGACAACTGGACAAAAATTTTAATTTTCAAATTAAGGAAGAATCAAGGTTCTCTATTAATTTCTTTTCATTATCTGCAATCTTAGAACTTGCTATAGCAGTTGAATGAAATGCTATTTATATGTCTGGGGTGGTTGTTGTTCTAGGGTGATTTACATTATATTTGGTTTAATTCTACTAGGAATTTATTTGGTTTACAAATGAAATTCATTTCTAAATGAATTTTTATTAATAAAATGTGTTTTGTTCAAATGATTAATTTATAAAATTAATTTCATTTCAATTCTATATTGTGTTTGGTGTAAATCTAAAATTCAAATTAATTTTTAATTTGAGTCAAAAAATACCCTTTCAAATAGAAATACATCATTGAAAATAGAAATAATTAAAGGTATTTTAGTCACTTTAAAAATATAGACTTAAAAATTGTATAATTCATTTGGAAATTCAAATTTCATAAAATTTTATGAAATTTGTTTGTACCAAAGCTCTGTATCATGTCTTGCTTTTGTTTTTACATTCATTGAGAGGCAATTAAACTCTTCACTTAAAAAGTTTACGCATCGATTTGGTAATTCATTCATCTATGAGAATTTTCATGTATGTTTTTTTTTTTTTTGAATTATTGGTATTTAAAGTTCACTGAATTTTAATTGATCTGGTTTAACTCAGATAAGACTACAAGAGCAATAAAAAAATTTCAACAACTAATTTAACGTGACTACATATAGCAAGACCCAAACCCAAATCCTAATATATGTAGCTTTGATCTATTCTTTTTGGTTTAGTTCTAATGGATATTGATGGATACAATAGGATGTTGAATTTGAATTTGTCTCTATTGCAATCATTATAAAGATCATAAGTCTTTGATTCTCGGAATTTTTTACAATCTGATGTTGAAAAATGATATAGTTTGTTTTTGCGGTATTGTTGCAAAAAATTTAAATGTTTGCATTATTTTACAATTTTATCTCAATTTTTTAATTTATAAAAATGTCCTGATTCAACAAATATTAGGCAATTTTAACACAAACAATTTTTTGGTCAAAATTAAATAAAAATGTTGACATTAGCATCTTATAAAATGTTAAATTTGTCTTTTTAAATTTTCTAAATATATAATGGTATTTTGGTATAAAAAAAATATATAAACGTTTTAAATTTTTGGAAAATTTATCCCAATTTTTAAATTTTGATAAAATACTTTAATATATCCAATTTATTAATATAAATAATTATTTATTTAAAATTAAATAAAAAAATACATTCGTAATAATAATAAAAAAATTGTGTTTACTATTGAAAATTGTTAAAGGTATGAATTTTTCATACCAATAGGCTTTTGTTTTTTTAGCAACCTTTATTTTTAGGTAAAATTGGATGGCCAATTGTTGGTTGATAGGCTTGAAGATGCTATAGGAGCAACTCAGCAAGCAGCCAGTCCTGATCCAAGCAACAGAAAGACCAGCATAGTGAACAAAGCGGCTAAAAGCAATAGCATCTGCAAGATTAATTGGGAGCATGCCATACATGGCCGCAAAATTCTCTGAGGCTTGTATTGCATACAAGTGAAGGACTAGAACATGCAGTTTTAACTCGATTTTACTATGCCATCGTGCAGCCTGTCGTTCCAAGCTTGGCCAATTCGAAAAGGCTGTAGAAGACTGCACCGAGGCTCTTAGGCTGCACCAAACTGTAGCAAGGTCAGTTTTAAGGACTCATTGCAATGCCAGAGTACTTTTTTTTTTTTTTTTTTTTTTTTTGAATGGGGTGGTTAGTTTCACTATTTCTTCGTTTTGTAGCCTGAAAGATGGGAAGCTTGGAGTCAAGATTACAAGATGCTAAGAAAGTATTGTTCTGGTTTTGACAAGTGACACTTTCATCCTTTTATTTTGAAAATTGGCATCAGAAAAATTAGTATTTGTATTTTTGTTTTGGATGTTATTCATTTTGGATAGAGATTTTTCAACTTCTTCTATTTATAATTATACTACAGTTTAACTTTATTTACAATATAAATCACTTAATTATTTTTAATTAAAAAGAATTGTATCTTTGTTGAATTTTTTTAAAAGTTCTGTGTCACCAATAGAAAATTGGTAGATACCAAAATATTTTTATATAATATTTTTATTAAAATTTTTATTTTTTACATCACTCGTGCATCGTGCAAATATATGTCTAGTGAAAATACGAATGAAGGGTTTCAACTTCTTAAATATAGCTAAGGGGAGAGATTAAATTTGCATACAACTACAACATTGCTATTATAAGTAACAAGGAATAGGATAATGTTCAGTATCTCACGGGGGAATTTCAAAAATAATCTCTTTCAAATAGACAACTTTCTATATCGAAAGATAAAAATGGAAGAAAAAATTTCTTTTTTATAGAGATCTAAATTGTAATTTTAAAAAAACTAAAATTGTAACTCACGACATCGAAAGTTGTGACGTATATCATTATCCTAAAAAATATAAGGGAGTATAGTAGCTTCAATCATTTTTTTTTAACCATGGAGAGAGAGGGTGGGAGATTTGAACCATCCTCCTGCAACAATGCCAAGCCTTTAACCAACAAACTAGGGGGAGGCTGGCAGCTCCAATCATTGATGAGTCCAAAAAAAAAGGACATAGAAGAATATATAAAAAAGCTCATCACCGTGATGTCTGCACCAATCAAAACACTCATTCCTCCAACAAATTATTGCAAGATTAAGGAAAATGTTGTAAAATTCGGGTTAATTTCCATCAATAAAAAAATCACCTTGAGAGCACAGGTGACTAGAGTGTAAACTATTATACTAAAAATCACCCCAAGATATATTCCCAAGAAAGACTGGAGGGGTCACAATGGTTCTACTTAAAAATCACTCTCCTTAGACAGAATTTTACCAAGATAAGTAATTTTAATAGCACAATAATTAACAACAACTATACCCGACAATAGTTATTAAATAGACATAAAAGATAACACCAAAATTTAACGAGGTTCGGTCAATTATGGATACGTCCTCTGATACTACCAAAATAATATTTCACTAAATAAGAAAATATTATAAAAGAGAGAAAGAATACAATTACCTAAATATATAGGTTAGGCAATTTTGGAATGAATATTAACTAAATGGGAGAGGAGTCCTTTTATAGGCTAAGGACTCCTCTATATTCTTTTAAAATCCCAATGTGGGATTTTGCCAAAACAACAAATCTCCACCTTGGCAAAATCCCATACAATTCTCTCACAAATCTAACCTTCAGTAGTGTCTGCAAATTTCATCTTTCAATTTGTAACAATATTGATCAAGTCTAAATAATGTTTAAACTTAATCGCAGTTACCACTTTTGTCATCATATCAGCAGGATTCTCAGTAGTTCGAATCTTTTGGATTATGACTCCACCTTCTTCCAGAATCTCCCATACAAAGTGATATCAAACATCGATATGCTTTATCCTTGCATGATAAACCTGGTTCTTTGCTAAATGAATAGCACTCTGACTATCACAATGCACTTTGATGTGCTTCTACTCCATTCCCAGTTCACCAAGCAACCCTTGAAGCCAAATTGTCTCCTTTATAGCCTCTGTAACTGCCATATACTCTGCCTCTGCAGTAGACAAAGCAATTGTTGACTGTAAGGTAGACTTCCAACTAACTGGTGCCTTTGCAAAAGTAAACACATAACCAATCATTGACCGACGCTTATCCAAATCACCAGCATAGTTAGAATCATAATACCTAACTACACACTGACCATCTTGTCTATCATGCTGAAATACCAAACCAATGTCTACGGTGTTCAGAATATACCGTAGAATCCATTTCACAGCTTGCCAATGCTCTTTTCTAGGATCATACATGTACCTGCTCACAACCCCAACTGCCTGTGAAATATCGGGCCTCGTACACACCATAACATACATCAAGCTACCAACAGCATTTGCATACGGTACTTTTGACATGTGTTCCAGTTCTGCATCATTATTCAGTGACATGGATGCATTAAGCTTGAAATGAGGAGCAAGTGGTTTACTAACTAGTTTTGACTTTTCATTCATGCCAAAACATTTTAGTACCTTCCTCATATATTCTTTCTGAGACAAACAAAGCCTCCTCAATTTCCTATCTCTAGATATTTTCATGCCGAGAATTTTCTTTACTTTACCAAGATCCTTCATCTTAAACTCCCTGTTAAATTGAGTCTTCAATTTCTCAATCTCTATCTGACTCCTGGAAGCTATCAACATATCATCAACATAAAAAAGAAGATATATATAGGATCCATCTTGTAGCTTGCGCAAATACACACAATGATCATATTTGCATCTTGTGTACTTTTGCCTTATCATAAATTTGTTAAATCGCCTATACCACTGTCTCGGAGATTGCTTTAATCCATACAGTGATTTTTTCAATTTGCAAACCATCTTTTCTCTACTAGAAACTTTGAATCCATTTGGCTGAGTCATGTAGATTTCCTCATCCAAGTCTCCATGTAAAAATGCAGTTTTTACATGCATCTGAACTAATTTCAAATCCAACTGTGCTACCAAAGCCAATAAAATTCTTATAGAGGAATGTTTTATAACTGGAGAAAATACCTTATTATAATCAATTCCCTCCGTCTGTGCGTAGCCTTTAGCCATCAATCTTGCTTTATAGCGAACATTATCCTTGTCAGGAAATCCATCTTTCTTTGCATATACCCATTTACACCCAATTGCCTTCTTTCCCTTCAGAAGACTAGCTAGTTTCCATATTCTGAACTTTGAACTGCTTTATTATAAGTGGTAGGAATGTCATCCATTGCAATTGGTGATGCAGAAGAGACCATATCAGCATAGCGAGCAGGTTGTCTAATGGTCCTCTTCCCTTTCCTTAATGCAATTGATTCATGTTATTGTGGAGGCTCTTGGGTTTGAACCTCTTCTTCATTTAACTCTTCTTCTATCATAGGAGAGTTATCATTACTTTCTACATTGGTTGGGACAATTCTATTGCCATTAAACTCCACCTGTTTAGGAGTACCATTTGTCTGCTCTATTTTTTCTGAAGTCACCTTTCTTAATATGGTGGATTCATCAAAGGTAACTTCCCTACTGAAGATTACTTTCTTTGTTTCTGGACACCAAAGACGATAGCTTTTCACACTAAAAGTTATCCCTATAAAGATTGCCTTTTTTACTCTTGGATCCAATTTTGACTCCTTAACATAGTAATATAAAATGGAACCAAACACATGTAAGGAATTATAATCTGTAGCAAGTTTTCTAAACCATTTCTCCAATGGTGTTTTACCACCAACAGCATTCAATGGTAGGCGGTTGATAAGATGATAAACATATATTACAGCCTCAACCCAAAATTCTTTGCCCAACCCAGTATTGGACAACATACATCGAACCTTCTCCTATAATGTCTGGTTTAATCGCTCTGCCACCCCATTTTGTTGTGGTGTATATCTGACAATAAAGTGTCTGAAAATACCTTCATCTTCATAGACTTTAAAAAATGGATCATTTTTTAACTCTCCACCATTGTCTGTGTGAAGACGTTTAACTTTTCTGCCTGTTTGAGTCTCCACCATCTTTTTCCATTTAAGAAAAATTCCTAGCACTTCATCCTTCATCTTCATTGTATACATGCATACTCTACGGGAAAAATCATCAACAAAGGAAATATAATAGTATTTTCCTCCCAATGAAGCATTCTTGGAAGGCCCCCACACATCTGAATGAACATAATCCAGAATACCCTCAGTATCATAGATAGTTATTCCAAATTTTACCATTGTCTTCTTCCCTTTAATGTAATGCTCATAAAAATTCGATTTGCAAGCCCGAGCTCCTTTCAATAATCCTTGATCTATCAGCAATTTCAAGGATTTTTCTCCAGCTTGCCCTAAGCGTATATGTCATAACCTGGTTACTTCTGACTCCTGATCATTAATAAAAGCTACCACTGCTGTTGTCCCAACAATTGTACTACCCAAAAAGTAATACACATTATTTCTTTTTTGAATCCCTTTCATTATCACAAGTGCACCAGAGATGATTCTCATTACCCCATCTTTCGCCCTTACTTCAAAACCTTTTGACTCTAAGGTTCCCATAGAAATGAGATTCCTCATCAAATCCGACACATAATGAACACTTGTTAAGGTTTTGATTGATCAATCATTATTGCTCAAACGAACTGAACCAATCCCATGTGTGTTAAGAGGGGCATTATTCGTTGTGTAGACAACTCCACCTTTTAGTTCTGTAAAGTCAAAAAGCCATTCTCGATTGGGAGTCATATGATGACTACAAGCTAAATCTAACAACCATGAACTCAAAAAGCTGGTTGATGGTGTAGCAACAATTGAAAGATCTGAATTTACATCATCACACTTAGCTACATTTGAATTTGAGACAACATTTCCCTTTCCAGGTTTACCTTTGTCCTTTAACTTAGGACAATCTTGCTTCCAGTGCCCTTTTTCTTGACAAAAGGCACATACATATAGTTCATATATATTGATGGATCTCCTTCTCCTTCCTTTATTCTGGCTCTGCGAACGGCCTCTGACAACAAGAGCTTCTGCTTCAATACTTGTATTTTCTTAGTTTTCTTTCTTTCGTAATTCATAATTATACAAGGCTGCAGTTACTTCACTTAAAGACACAGCAACCTTCCCATGAAGTATAGTAGTTTCAAGATACTCAAACTCATCAGGAAGTGATCCCACCAACATCAGAGCTAGATCTTCATCATTAAAAGTCACATCCATATTCATCAAATCAGTTACCAGCTGATTAAAGCTAGTAATGTGATCATTCATTATGGTACCTGGAATATAATTGAAGCGGAACAATCTCTTTTTCATGTAGAGTTAGTTCTGACTGCTTTTCTTCAAGAATTTCTCCTCCAGTGCCTTCCATAATTTACTTGCAGAAGTTTCTTTAGAAAATGCATACTTCTGCTCTCCAGAAAGACAAGATCGAATTGTACCACATGCCAATCTATTGATCACCTTCCATTCTTTCTCTTCAACATCATCTAGTTTTTCTCCTTCAATAGCAATGTCTAGACCCTGCTGAAAAAGGGCATCTAGAACCTTACTTTGCCACATGCCAAAATGACCAGTGCCATCAAAAATCTCCACTGCAAATCTAGCATTTTTCACAGCATTTCTTGTCAAAATTGAAGATGAAGAAGCTGTCGACGCTGATGTGGATACTTTTGTGATATCTGCCATTTCTGCTATAAATTCTATTTAATAGTTGTCGATGCGGAATGCCAATTAGCCTAAGAAAATTTTTTTTCTGATGTGGAAGATCAGCCTAAGCCGCAACCACAGAGCATACTAAAATTAACCAAGAGCTTTGATACCAATTGTTGTGAAATTCGGGTTAATTTCCATCAATTAAAAAAATTACCTTGAGAACTATTGCACAGTTGACTATAGTGTAAACTATTGTACTAAAAATCACCTCAAGGTATATTCCCAAGAAAGACTGGAGGGATCACAATGGTCCCACTTAAAAATCACTCTCCTTATACATAATTTTACCAAGATAAGTAATTTTAATAGCACAATAATTAACAACAACTATACCCGATAATAGCTATTAAATAGACATAAAAGAGAACACCAAAATTTAACGAGGTTCAGTCAACTATGCATACGTTCTCGGATACTATCAAAATAATATTTCATTAAATGAAGAAATATTACAAAAAAAAAGAAAAAATACAATTGTCTAAATATATAGGAGAGGCAATTTTGGAATGAATATTAACTAAAGGGGGGAGGAGTCTTTTTATAGGCAAAGGACTCCTCCATATTCTTACAAAATCCCAATGTGGAATTTTACCAAAACAATAGAAAATATGTTCATATTTGATGTGGTGGATATGAAAACAAAAAAGTTAAGGCAACCTTGTTTCTGTGTTAAGTGGGTTTTTTTATCACTACAAAATATCTCAAAGTGATTTTTCCTTAACTTATAATAAAAATTTATTGCTATTAATTTATAAAGATTTATTGAAATAAATTAAGTTTACTCTTACAATGCGTGGACAATTACCTAATTGTATACATATTAGTAAGAATACAAAGAAGCATTAAGATTGATTTTTAATAAGATGTCATTAATTTAATGATGTACTTGAGAAAAGTTTATAAAAAGATAGATTCGAGAGGAGCCACTCCCGTGATTCATCTAAGAATAGATTTGAGGAGGATGGAAGACAAAAGATAGATTTGAGGGGAGCTACTCCTGCAATTTTTTTTTTTTATTTACTCTCTACACTTTAGTTTTTACAGATTGACACCCTAAATTTTTATTTTTCTATACATTAAATTTTTTTGTAAAGGTGAATGAAATGTAAACTTCGCTAGCCGTTAAATGAGAATGAGACTTACTTAATGAATAAATATACTTTTTATAAATTTTTATTTTAATCTCATGTACTTTTATTTTTTTAACATTAAGTACTTAGACTTTTATTTTTGTATACATTAAGTTCTTAATTAATATGAATTTGCAACATCCAATTTTACTGTGGATAAAAAAAATGAATTTTACATATTTCTAATATATCAAGAACAAATTTTGCTTCACCCAAAGTGTTGCCTCAGATGTATACACTTAATATTGCAATGAAATCCAGGAAATGTAGAATAGCATATTTCAATAGTTAATTAACTTTTGAATTCTCTAATAACTTTGATAACAAGAAAGATTTGGGTAATGCAATTTTATTATTTTTCACAACTCCTTCACTATTAATTAGGAATTTCGGTATTATATTGTTGATATTGATATTATTGTTGCTGAAATTCTTCATATAGCAATGGAGTTTCAGTCCATTAAGACAAAATTTCTGAAAAAAAGTTTTATAGACAATCATCATGCCTCAATTTTACATGTTCTTATAGAAAATGTTTAAGATATGAAACAACTAATTAATGAAAGAAAAAATATAAATTTTTAATAAGAAAATGTTTAACAAAAGTAGTTAAATTTTTTAACCATTAAATTTATTATATTTAATAGTTGAGATTTTGTATAAAATATATTAGTTATATATATATATACTTCAACTTTTCTTTATAAAGTCTACGCAGCTTTTCCTTATAAAGTCTACCCAGCTGAGCTCCATCTCAATTAGTTGAGATCCCCATAGTTTAATTATACAGCTCCATCTCAATTAGTTGAGATCCTCATAGTTTAATTATATATATATATATATATATATAAAATTCAACAAGTATATATATATATATATATGGGGATGCAAGTTTCACTTTAGTTATTTGCTCTTGTTGAATTTTATATATATATATATATATATATAAAATTCAACAAGAGCAAATAACTAAAGTGAAACTTGCATTGGTCAGCATAAAGAACATTGCTGCTGCTGCTTCTCTTTCTACTTTCTTCTTCCCTGTGAAACTGTAGCAGATCTAACTTAAAAAGGAGTTCAAATGGATATTCAGCATTTCCTTCATCACCATCCCTTAAAGCTTTATGTGAAAACACATTTTAAAGCTGTCTGCGTTGCATGTGGAAGCTTGTTATTAGGTCGCCAAATCACTTATGGCTGCAGTGGCTGTGATTTTTTTCTCCATAAATCCTGTGCTAAGCTTCCTGAAAAGCTCCAACATTTTTTTCACCCATGTCCTCTTTTTCTCACATTTGCATCTTTCGAATATAAGGGCGCTTATATTGATTATTTCAAATGCAATGGTTGCTATAAAGTTCGCTCACGCCGCTTCACTTACCGCTGTCAGGACTGTGACTTCGATCTTGATACTGATTGCGCTCGACTTCCTGCAGTATTTAAACCAGAAATTGAAGAAAAGCAGATCTAAAATCACATTCACATACATCCTCTGATAGTGTTAGGCAAGATGGGCAAAAATAATGAAGTTTCTTGCACAATATGTGAGAAGCTATGTCTGAACCATAGCTTGGGCTGCTACAACTGCAAATTTTATATTCACAAATCTTGCATGGACATGTTGCCTCAAAAGATTGTCATTTTTTATCACCCATGCCAACTTGTTTTCCTCACAGCCCCTTCTTTTTGTTGCGACGACTGTGAAAAAGAGTACTCAGGTTTTTGTTTTCGATGCGGCAAGTGTTAGTTTCATCTGTGTGTGTTATGTATCTACTTCAAAAAGATCAGCCAAAGGTGAGCATGTTAAACACCCAAGTCACTTTCACCCTTTGAGACCCTTCAAAGAAATACATCATGAAGCTTCATGTTCATTTGGTAGAAAGATCTGCTTGACTTTAACTTATGGCTGCCAAGAACAAGGATGCAGCTTTTATTTGCATAAGTCTTGTATGGAGATCCTACCTAAAGAGGTTCAACTCTTCGTTCATCCATGCTCCCTGATTGCTCTTTCAACTCCATTTTATAAATGTGATGCTTGTTGGGAAGACTATTCTGGCGTGTTCTGTCGCTGCTTAGCTTGTCGATTCAAACTCTGTATTGAATGTTGTATAATGCTCAGAAGGTGTAGTAGCAGCGTATATGAAAATGAGGAAGAGTGGGTTAAACTGTTTAGTCCCCACCATCCTTTGATGCTGTCTGAGAACATGGAAGATCACTGTGAAGTTTCTTGTGGGATCTGCAGAGAGATCTTCTCAAATTCGAGTTTTAGTGAGTGCAGATTTTATTTCCATGAAGCTTGCATCGGCATGTTACCTCAAAAGATTGATGAACATTTCTTTCATTCATGTCCTCACTCTTGCTCTCTAGTTATGGTCTCAACCCCATCCTATCGATGCTGTGGATGTGACAAAAGAAGTTCAGGATTGACCTTCCGCTGCGGGAGGTGCCAGTTTCATCTCTGTATTGAATGTGCTCTGCTGCCTACAGTACAGATGGGGGCTCATGAGAAGATTCAGCATTTCCTCCATATGCATCCTCTTGTACTTAGCAAGAACAAAGTTTCTGATGTTTACTGCAGTGCATGTGGAACTCCTTGCTTGGGTTCAACTTATGATTGTAGCAGATGCAAGTTGTTCTTACACAAATCATGTGCTGAATTACCCCAGAAGATCAAATATTTCTCTCATTTTTCTCTCCCTCTCATCTTGGCTTCTCCAAATTCGGAGCAGCAGAGACGAGCTTCTACAAGTGATCAGAACAAATCCAAAAAGGCTAGATGTCATTTATGCCTCAAGGATTGCTGTGACTTCGCCTTCTGCTGTAACAAATGCGATATCCAACTGGATGTGGAGTGTGCACTACTAAAGCCCACAATAGAGTACCCAGGTCACAATCACCTCCTTACCGTTGTTGATAAAATACATGACAATCTTGAATTCAAGTTCTGTAAAACATGCTGCAAAGACTCACCTGCATTCCGCTGTCTTGAATGCAATTTCAGTCTCTACCTTCTCTGTGGTCCTTTGCCCTATACCATAAAACATAAGTGTCACGTAGATACCCTGACCCTCAAGGATCAATATGTTGAGGATGATGATGAGGATGAAGATGATTTTTATTGTGATGCTTGCGAGAGAAGACGAGATCCCAGGCTTTGTGTCTACTATTGTGCACTGGGTTGCTCAATGATCGTTGAAGTGAAATGTGCAATGTCCGAGGTAAGTTTAAAGTCACACTCTTAGTTTAAAATCATTGGACAATGACCTGAGTACTCTTGGTTTACTTCATTCATGTATAGGTTCTAGCATCACTGAAGGGAGAAGGCGGAATGTGGAGTTGAAAACTGTAGGCAGACACATAAGTTGCAAGCTGGTGATGAGCAAAAACTTAGCAATAGAAGAACAAAATGAATCACACAAGAATGCAAGTGATTCAAAAGATGCACAAAGCGAGGCTGTTCAGTCCCTAGATGAGATACTGATCTCCTTGAATGATGTTGAGAGGAGGCAACTTGATGATATTGAAGCAGCTATGAAGGGGGAAGTAGAGACACGTACGGTACCATCACTTGCAAGCAAGGATGACAGAGATAGTGTTGCATATTATTCAGAGGAATCTTTTGAAAGATTCATGGAAAGTCTGGATTCTGCCGTTTTAGAGCAGGAGATTCCAGATTTTATAGTGGAACGTAACGAGTTCGTTTCGTTTCAAGATTACTTGGTTCCTCGCACTCTTATCCCCACTTTCCAAGATTTGCTTGGGAAGAATGAGGACATCTGTGATGGCTTCATGTTAAGTTTAAGGGTAAAGTTTTTGATCTTCTACTTTTTATGTGGTGTTATAGAGAACATGCGTGCTACAAGGATCATCGATCTCACTGATCAAAAAATAGGACAATGGTTTGCATGTCTGAAGTGGGTGAAATATGCTGGCTTTAAATTTCATTTCATTTCTCAACATATGAAACGTTTGGCACACGCCCACTTTGTAGTTCGAGCTAAAAAGTACAGGGATGAAACTCCGGTCCGGCTGCAGAGTGAAATCAAGCAGACCTATCAAGAAATAGAAAAGCTGACAAAATGGTTAAGAACACTCGAAAAGAAGAATGAGATTCATAATGGAGATGTGAAATCTGCAATAGACATATTATTGAAGCAGTCCCCTGCATCAATGCAGTGGAAGCCTGCCGCTGATGGTCTGCTTTGATGTGTGAACATACAATACTTGGATTGGTTACAAAGCGTTGTTAATATTCAGCTGTTCAGGTATTCAAACTGATCTGAGGTTTGGAACATAGTCGTACGCAGTAGTACGTTTTCGGTTGATGGTACGGACACTGTTACTTAAAACTCTAATGATAATATATCCAATACTCCGTTAGTAAATTTTTTTATTATTTTTCATAAATAATAATGAATTTTTTTTATTTAAAATAATTACAACAAAAACTAGAAAAAAAAACATATCTATATATATAATGATCAAATATAGTTTATAATTTAATATTAAATTTTGATGTTGTTCATGCATATTATCAACACAATACATAGTTTGAAAACCATAAAAAGTTCATAAATTATTTATTTTATTAGATCACTTAGAAACAACTTAATTTTTTTAATTGTTCTTTGGCATGTTGTTCTCTCTTGCATTTGATGGTTTTTGTGTTGTTTGATATTTGAATAATTGTTATTAGTTAGAAATGGAAAAGATTTTTTTTATTGACTTATTTTTTTCAGCTTTTATTACTTATTAATTTTTTTTTTCTTTCCAAAAAATTAATACCCTATTTTTAGGTATTCAAATTGAATATTAAAAAGATTCGAAATTCAAAAGTACAATATTTTAATATTTGAATATCAAAACGTGATATTTACAGGGAATGAAAGTTTCTAGTAACTATAGTTTGAAAGTTTATCTTCATGGTAGGCTCTTTACCGTCAAGTGATGTAGATGTATCGGCAATTAACAAGTGATGTAGTGAATTGTTCAGAGTCCACTGCAAGGTCCAGTAGGAGCTTAAGATAAAAATTATTGTTTCTTGATAAGACAGGCGCACGTAAGCTGAATTTCGAGGTTCTCTGTGAATTTGGCTTGTAAAGAAGCTTATGGTGGAAATGATTCCAAGTAAGCAAATCTGGTGCTGACCCCATGGATGGAACAAAGGTCGTTAAAAAGAGAGCAGCAAACTACTAATTCTAGGATTAGTAAGCAGCCTGTTTGTTTTCACCGGTTGACAGCTCTTATTTCTGATTGCTAAACTCTGATCAGTAGGCCTTGGTAGAAACTAGAAAGGGCAAATATACTGCAACATCGCTTAATGTAATCTAAGGCCATTTCCAACGCTGACATCAAATCAGCAATTTGGCTTCCGTTCCTGTGTGTGCGATGGCTCTAATCCCACGCCATAACCTACATCAATTTAATGTTGGTGAACATTGTCACAGCAAATTACAATATTTGCTGGACTGTTCACCAACAACAAATACTATTCACTTATTTTTTAAAATTACAAAATAAGTCATATATTTTTATTTTTGTAATATTGGGACCAATTTCAATTTTACAATATTTTACTTCTTTTTCCATGAGATAATTTTTTTTATTTTTTCATTAAAGAATATAAAATTATTTGAATGTATTATTATTTAGATTTTTAAAATTAATATGATTATTTATATTCGTTACATTTATTATTAATTATATGTACATAATATATTCACATGAATATAGAATAACATTATATAAATATTGAAAACATTATCAAACATTACATTAATATTAAAAACGTTACATAAATCTTAAAACATCACACAATCACTAAAAAACTACATAAATATAAAATATTTTAATAATTTGGTAGACTAGTTCCAGATCCGCCAACGTTTATATTATTTAGGGATAAGTATAAAAATGTACCATATGATTTAGTATTTTTTCACTTATGGGCCTGTGATTATTATTATTATTATTATTATTATTATTATTATTATTTTGTAATATTTCATTACCCTGTGATATTTTTCATTAACAAATTTAGGTCAAATTCATTAGCATCATTAATTGTGTTTATGTCGACATTCACGTCAGCACATTAACATCTGTGTGAACATTCATATCAGCACGTTAACATTCATATCGTCATTCACGTCATTAATATTCATGTCATTATAGTCAAAGGAAATGTCAATCTTTTTTTTATTTCTAACTTCAGTGTTGCCCTTCTTTTTTCATTTTTTATTTTTTATTTTCTCCTTATTTTGACCTCTCTTTTTTTTCCCTCTTTTTTATTTTTATTTTATTCTTTTTTTTTCTTCTCTCTTTTTTTCCTTTTTCTCTTTTTTTTATTTTTATTTTTTTGTCTTCTATAGTTTTTTCTTTTTTCCTTTTTTTTTATTTTCTCCTCATTTTTATACCTTCTCTCCTTTTTTTTCCCTTTTTTATTTTTTTCTCCTTATTTTTTTTCTTCTCTCCTTCTTTTCTCATGTTCCTCTTTTTTTTTTTTCATTTTTTCTCTCATCCCCTTCTTTTTTTCCTTTCATTCTTTTGTGCAGATTAATTATCATATATATATTGTATTAATACATCAAGTCCATTGTAAAGAGATAATGTGTAGAAAAAAATACATTATATCCATTGTAAAGAAATAATTTGAATAATAAAAAGTTGTTATAACCCATATTTTTTTAAAATTATTTTATTTTAAAATGGAATATACAGTGTTAATAAAATTTAAAGTCAAATTTGATTATTTTATTTTTATTTTACTTTTTTATGATTAATTATTATTATTCTATATTTAAATAAATTTCCTACGTAAAAATAATATTTTGGATCATTTGATTTGCAAGATTATTTTAGTATTTTTATTCTATTATTGTTTTATTAATTTTCCTTATTTTATTGATAAATTATTTTATTAATTGTATTATTATTTTATGTGTGTATAATATATATATTATTGTGTGTATAATATATATATTATTGTGTGTATAATGCATGTGTGGTGTAGATTTGAAGTTACCTATTATTATATTATAAAATAAAGCTTTATTTAATTATAATATAAAGTATTATACATATAATATTATATAAACATACACTCATGCATCCATGCATATAACACACACATACATATATGCATTAAACTCTAACACTGCATAAGAATTAGAACGTGGACCAAAAAAAATAGTAAAGGAAGAACAAAAGCATTTTTTTGGACAGAAGCAAGAAAGCAAAAACCAAGCAAACGTATTATACATTGTGCTCATTTTCTCCCTATTTGTTGTTGTCCAACCAGCGCCCATCAGAGTGCCTCTCCCCCTTCCGTCTATCCTCGTCCTCTTCCAACCATCATCGCCAGCAGCCACCATCATCTCTGGCGTTGTTGAGTAGCTGTGACAGTGAGTGGCTGTAGGTGAAGCTTTCCCTCATCCCCTCCATTTTCGGTCACCGTTCTTCTCACCACCGGTCTCTTTCTCTTCCTTGGACACCGATGAGTGTAAATCCAAGCTTCTTTTCGATTGATATCGCGTTTTGTAGGCTGGTGTGTGATTTTTAAATTATAGGCATTAGGGTTTCGAATTTTTTTTAGGGTGTTAATGGTTGATTCATGAAAAAATCATTTACAAATGTTGATAATACTAGCTTAATATACCTCTAAATTTTTGTGTGATTTTTGGAATTTATTTTGATTTTTATAAATTTTTGAATATTTTATTATTATTTTATTAATTATTAAAATTATAAATTTGTGATTTTTGGTGTTATTATTAATTTTTATTAATTTTAGTGTTGAGAAATTAATTTTTGAGAATATTATATAATTTTTATGAATTTTTATAGTTTATGTCAATTTTGAAAAATTAGGTTAAATATATATTTTGGTGGAAATTATTTGTTAATTATATGTTTTTGTTGATATTAATGATATATATGTTGAGAAAATAATTTTTATGTATTTGTAGAGTTTTTGAGTAATAATTGTATATAATGTGTATTTTTGTATATTAAGGTTAATTGTGTAATTTTGTGATAATTTTAGTTAAATATTATGTTTAATTGATTTTAATATTAATTGAGATATTAAAATGATTTTTACAAATTATTTACTATTTTTAACTAATTAAAAATTATTTTCAAAAATTATTTTCAAATATATATTATATAATTATTTTGGTAATAAAATGGATTGTTATAACTTTTTGTTATATATTTGGGTTAATTAAGTTATTTGGTTTTATAAAATGAATTTTTATTATTATTTGTGTAATTAATGGAAAATTGGTTTTTAATAATATTATAATGTTATTTGGGATTTTAATTAATTATTGGAAAAATAATTATTTTTGGCGTTTTAATGTTAAATATGCTATATTTTGAGATTTTAAGGGTGTTTATGATATTTATTGATTTTTAATATATTTTATTATATTAATTGAATTTTGGTGAATTGCGGACCTCAGTTAGGTAATTTCAATAGTTCGGGATCCCAACCGAGGAGTTGTGAGAATTTTATACTCGAAGTGTATTTTTCTTGCAAGACCGACTCTACTTTTTAAGTAGAGAGATATTCATTTTACATAGGAGATTCTGTCGAATTTTTAGTAGAATTCTCGTAAAACGTGACATCGGGTCTAATTTATATTCTCTATCTGTGTTAGTAATTCTAGATCGAGTCTCTAGAAGTTAAGTTAGATTTATTCTGATTTCTCTGTGATTATTTTTATTGTTTAGTTGCGCCAAAATCGAGGGCTAGCGGAGCAAGCCCGTCGGATCAGTCTCGAGTAGCGCACACCTGTGAGTTGTTATTTTATATATGCGTGCATTTAGGTTGCATGTTTTAGAAATATATGTTTTAATTGTATGATTTAATAAATTCTTAGGTATATTTTTAATATATTTCTAAATAAATGCATGTTTTAATTTCAATAAATATACCTAGCATGTTTTAATATATTAATGGTTTATTTTTGGCATATTTTATAATTGATTTGAATTTATCTGACATATATACTTGAAATATACTTAATTTATTTTAGGTATATTTCTAGTATATATATGGTTTATATTGCCATTTGATTTGATATCATGCATCATTTATTTTTCGAATGAATGATTTATTTTAATGAAGGATATCAATAGAAGGTGCTTCCTAGTGGGCAGCACTAGGACCGAGTACGTACCAGTACAACGATAGATTGTAGGTTAAATTACTAACCTATTTGTGGATCATGACTTGATTGATTTGATTGTGGTGTGAGATATGATTGATGGTGTGATTGTTGGAGCTCAGTTGACCAAGTGTCTCGGGGCCAATCACACTGACAGTCAGACTGCTGGAGCTCGGTCGACTTAGTGTCTCGAGGCCGGTCTACTGTCTCGATGGATTAAGTGAATTTATTTGGAAACAAGTGAGCCTATGTGGCTAGAGTGATGTCTGTTGTTATTTGAGGTTGCAATCATTTAGGGTTCTATTTGATCCTTCAATATTATATATAAAGTGATTTTCAGCATTTGTGTGAATTGCTTGCATATATATATATATATAGGAGATATGTGTATATATATTATAACAATTCACTTAGTGAGGTCTGACTCCCCTCAGTTGATGTTATTACAGGAGAGTCATCTTCTTCAGACCTCAGTAGTAGACCTATTCGCCGGATTTCTTCCGCTCCGGCCCTATTATGTAAATCATTTACTTAGTTTTATATTGTACTCTAGAAACTACAGTAGTTGTATTTATTTTAGTTGTGGGTTGTATTTATATTTACTAGTTATGATTTTAATTCAAAGTTTTTCTCTAAATAGTGTATTAAGATATTATTTTTAGTATATTATGGATTTGAGATTTAAATTATGGCACATATTGATTTATTTATTTTATTTATTACATGTTTTATTATTTTAATTCTTGCTATGGGTTTCGGATTCGAAAGAATACCCATTCCCTAGCGCCGGTTTGGGTCGTGACAAAGTTGGTATCAGAGCGAAGTTTTATGTCAGGGCCTTGGTTGTGTGAGTGATGGCCCTAGTTTTCAATGTTGTGTTTTCTTTTGAAACTACTATAATGGATTAGGTTCGAGTATGTCTTGATAAGTATTCCTTGATTTAGTTTTCTATGTCATCCTTTGTTATCTGTCTTATCTGAATCCTTCTGTTTGTCTTTTTAGAATGAGGAGGTAAGCATGTGTCGCTCAACTAGTCATTGAGGCCAAGGATGATAAGTCCTTCCAGGATGAGGTTTTACCTCTTGAGCTGCCAGTTAGGTGCAGAGGTCGTGGCAGAGGTAGACCTCGAGGAGTGGCAGGTTGCCGTAGACAGAGAGAGCTACAGGATGAGGAACTTGTAAAGCCTGTGTTCGAGGATATTCCAGTACCTCATGTTGCCCCGCCTGTTAAGCCTGCCTATCAGCAGGGTATGTCCAACCCTTAAGCAGCCTTGTTCTATGCCAGAGTCGGCAGAATCACATTCAATAGGACTTCTAACCCTTTAGATTTTCTACATACGATCGAGATGAGGACTCGGACTACTCACACCGAACACTAGCGGATCATGATAGTCGAGCTGTCAGTAGAGGGACTAGCTCTAGATTAATTTATTCAGATGATCCAGCCATACATGATGATGATGACCTGAGCTCAGTTTTAAGAGTGATTTATGAGGAGATTCTACCCAAAGCCACTTCGTATGAGCTACAGACTTTGACTGACTAGCATTTTCTGAGGTGATAGATATGTTGAGGACTACACCAGAGAGTTCCTTTGGCTTGGCAGATATGTAGAGGATTTGATGCGAGATCAGCACTTTACAGTCACCACCTACGTCACTGGATTGGGTTCTGCATTTGCTGGTATGCCTACAGCAGGCCTTACTCTGGAGTCAGTGATAAAGTTGGCCAAGGAGATTGAGTTGAGGCTAGTCAGGCAAGGAGCTATGCCTGATTATTACCAGTTGGGTGTTTAGTCAGGTGGATTCCAAACTATTCCATACTCAAGTTTTCAAATTGGATCGAGTAGTCAATAGAGGGATCTAGCCCAGTAGAGTCAGAGATAGCAGAGAGCACACAGGAGCAACAGATATGGCCGTGGAGGTTAGTGTAGACCATTCAAGTTTGGATCAATACTTCGAGTAACAGTAGTAGTCGTAGTTCTGGGTCAACTGCCAGTGCTTGTCAGACATGCGGTAGAGTCCGTCAGGGACCGTGTTATATGACACCGCTGATGTGTTTCAAATGTGAATAGACGGGACATTTTGCCAGATCATGTCCTTATTCTGGTTATCAACAACAGCAGATTTTATGATTTCCTCAACAATAGATTACTAGTGCTGCACCCATTCCTTTTCAGTTGCCTCCAGTACAGCACCAGAGTTCTACTCAGATTATTCCTCAGCTGGGTCATGGTAAAGGCACCAAAGGAGGTGCCAGAGGTGTTGGCTAGGCTTCTACCAGCCAACAGTGAGGTCGAGGACAGGCCAGAGTCTTCCATCTCACTCAGCAGAATGCTAAGGCATCTAATGTAGTCATGGCAGGTATTATTTTTGTCTGTTACCTGGATGCATGGGTTCTATTTGATCTAAGTGCCACACATTCATTCGTTTCTCCTATTTTTGCTTCCAAGTCTTATTGGCAAGCTTCGAGGATGGCTTTTCCTTTTTCTGTCGCCACTCCTCTAAGTAATTCTTTAGACTGGTTGTCCAATTTTTATTTGAGGTAAAGAATTGTCTACTAATTTGATTCTGTTGAATGTGATGGAATTTGATGTAATTCTAGGTATGGATTGGTTATCTCAGCACTATGCCTTAGTGGGTTATCGGAGTAAAGAGGTGACTTTTAGAATTCCTGATGAAGAAGAATTTAAGTTTGTGGGTGATAAGAGTTTAACACCTTAGAATCTCATTTCTGCTATTACGGCTAGGAAGTTGCTGAGGAAGGGTTATCAAGGTTATTTGGCATTAGTCAGGGATACTTCAGTGGAGAAGTTGTCACTCACAGATGTTCCTGTTGCCTGTGAGTTTCCTGATGTTTTTCCTAAGGAGTTTCCAAGTTTACCACCTCACAGAGAGATTGAGTTTTGTATAGATGTGGTTCCAGGCACTACTCTTATATTTATGCCACCCTACAGAATGGCTCCTATAGAGTTGAAAGAGTTGAAGGAGCAGTTGTAAGAATTGCTAGTTAAGGGTTTTATTAGACCCAGTGTTTCTCCTTGAAGTGCACCAATCCTGTTTATGAAGAAGAAGGATGGTACCCTGAGACTGTGCATTAACTACAGAGAGCTGAACAAGGTGACAATGAAGAACAAGTATCCTCTCCCGAGGATAGATGACTTGTTTGATCAGCTTCAGAGCGCACAGTTCTTTTCTAAGATTGATTTAAGATTGGGTTATCATCAGTTGCAGATCAGTGAAGTTGATGTTCCTAAAATAGCATTTCATACTCAATATGGCCATTATGAGTTTCTGGTGATGTCTTTTAGCTTGACTAACGCACCAACAGCTTTTATGGACCTGATGAACAGGGTATTCATACCATATATGGATCAGTTTATGTTAGTCTTCATTGATGATATACTGGTGTATTCAAGGAGTATGGAAGAACATGTATATCACTTGAGAACTATACTACAGACACTGAGAGAACATTAGCTTTATGCTAAATTCTCAAAGTGTGATTTCTAGATGGAGAGTGTTATTTTTCTTGGACACGTAGTGTCTAAAGAGGGTATCCAGGTTGATCCACAGAAGATTGAGGTAGTGTCTGAGTGGCCTAGACCGACTTCAGTTATTGAGATTCAAAGTTTTCTAAGTTTAGCTGGGTACTATGGAGGTTTGTATAGGATTGTTCTAGAATTACAGCTCCTATGACTCGCTTGACTCAAAAGAATGTGAGATTTTAGTAGTCAGAAGCTTGAGAGAATAACTTTCAATTGCTGAAGGAGAAGTTAACCACGACTCTAGTTTTGGCTTTGCCTAATGGAGTAGACAAGTTCACAGTTTATTGTGATGCCTCAAGAGTTGGCCCAGGTTGTGTGTTGATGCAGAATGGTAGGTTAATAGCCTATGCTTCGAGGCAGTTGAAGAAGCATAAACAGAACTATCCTACCCATGACCTAGAGATGGCTATAGGGATCTTTGCTCTCAAGATCTAGAGACATTATCTGTACGGGGTGACTTGTGAGATTTTTACGGATCATAAGAGCCTTAAGTATATTTTCTAGCAGAGAGATATGAATCTAAGGCAAAGGAGATGGTTGGAATTGTTAAAAGATTATGACTATAAGATTTTATATCATTCAGACAAGGCTAATGTGGTAGCAGATGCCTTGAGTAGAAAGTCCTCAGGCAGTCTTGCTCACATCAATGTGGAGAGGAGACCGTTGATCCAAGAGTTACATCAATTAGTGGATCAAGGTCTGATGATGAAGGTGAGTAGATCAGGTGGACTGCTAGCTCAGTTTAAGGTGCGATCTGTATTGAGAGATAAGATTAAGACAGCATAGAGCCAAGATCCTATTCTGGAAGAGCTTGTAGAGAATGTCCAAGTAGGGAAGTTCACTGATTTCACACTCGATGATGATGGTATTTTATGGATCGGTGGTAGATTGTGTGTTCCTGATATGGATAATTTGAGAGAAGAGATCCTTGAGGAAGCACATTCTACAGCCTACAGCGTACATCAAGATATCACTAAGATGTACCACAGTATCAGAGATTTATACTGATGGGATGGACTGAAGAAGGATGTCACTGATTATATTGCTAAATGTTTGACGTGTCAGCAGGTGAAAGTTGAGCATCAGAAGCCTTTTAGGAAGCTTTAACCTCTTCCTATTCCTGAGTGGAAGTGGAAAAGGATTGCTATGGATTTTATGATTGGTTTACCTCGTTCTAAGGATGGATACGATTCCATCTGGGTGATTATGGAAAGGTTGACCAAGTCTGCACATTTCTTGCCTCTGAAAGCCACTTATTCTATAGCTAGATTGGCGAAGCTGTATGTGAAGCATATTGTGTGCCTTCATGGAGTACCTGTGTCTATTGTGTTAGATAGAGGTTCAGTTTTTACCTCTCATTTTTGGCAGAAGTTGTAGGAAGCGATGGGCACTAGGTTAGATTTCAGTACTGTTTTTCATCCTCATATAGATGGTCAGTCTGAGAGGACGATCCAAACACTGGAAGATATGTTAAGAATGTGTGTTTTTGGATTTGGGAGGTAGCTAGGATGATCATTTGCCACTTATCAAGTTTGTATATAATAACAGCTACCATAGCAGTATTGGAATGGCACGAAAAGGCTTTATACGGAAGGAAGTGTAGATCCCGTCTGAGTTAGGATGAGATTAGAGAAAGAGCTTTGATTGGACCTGAGATGGTTCAGGATGCTACATAGAAAGTCATTATGATCAAGAGTATATTAGAGATCGGAGTTAGCAAACAGAAGAGCTATGCAGATCCTAGACAAAGAGATGTGGAGTTCCATGTAGGAGACTATATTTTTTTGAAAGTGTCTCTGATGAAGGGTGTTATGAGGTTTAATAGGAAGGGTAAGCTAGCACCGAGATATATAGGACAGTTCGAGATTCTGGAGAGAATTGGCACTGTTGCATATCGGTTGGCTTTACCTCTGAGTATGTCCCAAGTGCACCCGATGTTTCATATCTTGATACTAAGGAAGTATGTTTTAGACCCTTCACACATGTTACAGCCCGATAGTGTAAAAGTGAATGAAGACCTGATGTTTGTAAAAGAACCTATTGCGATCATTGACTATCAAATTCGACAATTGCATTCGAAGCAGATTTCGATAGTCAAGGTGTTGTGGCACAACAACAGAGTCACACTTGGAAAACTAAAGTTGAGATGCGAGCTTCTTACCCGTATCTCTTTCTCCTTGATCCTTGTAATTTCTTTCTTGAATTTGGAGAAAAAATTCTTATAAGGAAGGGAGACTATTATGACCTATATTTTTTTTAAAATTATTTTATTTTAAAATGGAATATGTAGTGTTAATAAAATTTAAAATCAAATTTGATTATTTTATTTTTATTTTACTGTTTTATGATTAATTATTATTATTCTATATTTAAATAAATTTTTATGTATTTATAGAATTTTTATAGAATTTTTGAGTAATAATTGTATATAATGTGTATTTTTGTATATTAAGGTTAATTGTGTATTTTTGTATATGAAGGTTAATTGTGTAATTTTGTGATAATTTTAGTTAAATATTATGTTTAATTGATTTTAATATTAATTGAGATTTAAAATGATTTACTATTTTTAACTAATTAAAACTAATTTTCAAATATATATTATAAAATTATTTTGGTAATAAAATGGATTGTTATAACTTTTTGTTATATATTTGGGTTAATTAAGTTATTTGGATTTATAAAATGAATTTTTATTATTATTTGTGTAATTAATGGAAAATTGGTTTTTAATAATATTATAATGTTATTTGGGATTTTAATTAATTATTGGAAAAATAATTATTTTTGGCGTTTTAATGTTAAATATGCTATATTTTGAGATTTTAAGGGTATTTATGATATTTATTGATTTTTAATATATTTTATTATATTAATTGAATTTTGGTGAATTGTGGATCTCGGTTGGGAAATTTCAGTAGTTCGGGATTTCAACCGAGTTGTGAGAATTTTATACTCGAAGTGTATTTTTCATGCAGGACCGGCTCTACTTTTTAAGTAGAGAGATATCCGTTTTACAGAGGAGGTTCTGTCGAATTTTCGGTAGAATTCTCGTAAAACGTGAGATCGGGTCTAATTCTTATTCTCTGTCTGTGTTAGTAATCCTAGATCGAGTCTCTATAAGTTAAGTTAGATATATTCTGATTTCTCCATGATTATTTTTATTGTTTAGTTGTGCCGAGACCGAGGCTTAGCGGACCAGACCCATCGAATCAATCTCAAGGAGCGCACACCTGTGAGTTATTATTTTACATATGCATGCATTTAGGTTGCATGTTTTAGAAATATATGTTTTAATTGTATGATTTATGCATAAATGATTTAATAAATTCTTAGGTATATTTTTAGTATATTTTTAATATATTTCTAAATAAATGCATGTTTTAATTTCAATAAATAT
Organism: Mallotus nudiflorus; assembly: GCA_947683625.1. Taxonomy (NCBI): domain Eukaryota; kingdom Viridiplantae; phylum Streptophyta; class Magnoliopsida; order Malpighiales; family Euphorbiaceae; genus Mallotus; species Mallotus nudiflorus. The sequence continues at coordinate 482,469 of CANTUR010000451.1, forward strand.
ACCTAGCATGTTTTAATATATTAATGGTTTATTTTTGGTATATTTTATAATTGATTTGAATTTATTTGACATATATATACTCGAAATATACTTAGTTTATTTTAGGTATATTTTTAGTATATATATGGTTTATGTTGCCATTTGAATTGATATCATACATCATTTATTTTCTGAATGAATGATTTATTTTAATGAAGGATATCAATAGAATGTGCTTCCTAGTGGGCAGCACTAGGATCAAGTACGTACCGGTACGACGATAGATTGTAGGTTAAATTACTAACCTATTTGTGGATCATGACTTGATTGATTTGATTGTGGTGTGAGATGTGATTGATGGTGTGATTGCTGGAGCTCAGTTGACCAAGTGTCTCGGGATCAATCACACTGATAATCAGACTGCTGGAGCTCGGTCGACTTAGTGTCTCGGGGCCAGTCTACTGTCTCGATAGATTAAGTGAATTTATTTGAAAACAAGTGAGCTTGTATAGCTAGAATGATGTCTGTTGTTATTTGAGGTTGCGATCATTTAGGGTTCTATTTGATCATTCATAAATGAATATTATTTTTCAGTATTATATATAAAGTGATTTTCAGCATTTGTGTGAATTGTTTGCATATATATATATATATATATATATATATATATATATATATATATATATATTTATTTATTTATTTATTTATTTATTTATTTATTATATGTATATGATTGATTGCATTCATCATATAGGAGATGCATGTATATATATATATATATTATAACAATTTACTTAGTGAGGTCTGACTCCCCTCAGTTGATGTTTTTATAGGAGAGTCCTCTTTTTTAGACCTCAGCAGTAGACCTATGTGCCGGATTTCTTCCGCTCTGACCCTATTATGTAAATCATTTACTTAGTTTTATATTGTACTCTAGAAACTGTAGTAGTTATATTTGTTTCAGTTGTGGGTTGTATTTATATTTACTGGTTGTGATTTTAATTCAGAGTTTTTCTTTGAATAGTGTATTAAGATATTATTTTTAGTGTATTATGGATTTGAGAATTAAATTATGGCGCATATTGATTTATTTATTTTATTTATTGCATGTTTTTATTCTTTTAAAGCTTGTTACGGGTTTCGGATTTGAAAGAATTCTCGTTCCCTAACGTCAGTTATGGTTCAGGTTTGGATCATGACAAAAGTATTAATGTTATAAACGATAATATTTTTTAATTGTTTTCTAGTGTTATAGCCAAATATTAAAAAATATTTTCTATATTTAGTGAAAATAAAAATATTTTTTCCAAACAAACGAAGCCTAAGAGAGGTAGTTTAATGGCCGTCTCTTTTGACAAAGTATCAATCTGATTTCATTTTTATAAAACTAATGTTCATTTAAAAAAAAGCTTTTTGCATGTGCTCCTTCTAATGTATAATTTATAATTAATTATTTTTTATCTCCAACTAATTTGGATTAAGTTAATAAATTTTATAAAAAAAAGTAAAATTTTCTTAATATTTTTTATATACAAATCACGATTTTAAAATTTTATTTGAAAAAATCAAAATTTTTTACTATTTAAATTAATAGAAATTGATCATAGTTAACACATTTTAAAATAAGAAACTGAAGAATTTAATGCAACTGAATTATAACTAATTTTATTCGACTCAGACAAAATAATAAGAACGACAAAAATATCTTAACAACCAATTTAATGCAACTGTAAACATTAAGAGTTGAACTCGAAACTTATCTTAAATAAGAATAGTTCTTTGCTAACTTATCCAAATTGTTGTTGGTTCTTCACTTTCTTTCTTATTTTCAGAAAAAATTTCTCACTAATCCTTGATTGGTGATTACAACTATAAAAAGTAAAATTTCCACTAAATTCTTATTTACATATGTTTAATCAAATTTTTTTTCAGATTAATTTTTGTTAGATTTACTCCAACTACAAAACGCTATCGACAATGAGCTTTATATTCAAAATAGTGTAAAAACATTTGATGATTACACTAAAAGAATAAATATTTTCAAATTCTAAAAAATGAAATATTTTACATATAATTTCGGTTCAGGTATGAATTAGGTGGATACTATTTTTTTCATCCCTTAATTACTTTGCTTCTTTACATATTGTTTCAAATGGGATAAAGAGAAGAAAGCAACTCAATTTCTAGAAGTAAAGACTCAAGAATTATGTCCACTATCCACGCTAACACAACTTCTATGCATGACATGTATATAGCTAGGTTTCTTGCAAGGCATTATTTCTTAAACAACAAGTGGATAGCATCAAAAGAGATGACCATTGACAATGTAAATGAACTCTATATAGTCACCACCTTCTCAAATGTGATTAACATTAACTTCACGCACTTGAAATCAGACTAAAATATGCAAGTACCCACATGGGCATTGAAGCAATCTAATTAATAAACTTGAAGCTACATATATAATTAATTTTTTTATGACAGCGATAACTGTCACGGATAGCAACAATTACAATACTATCAGTATTTAAAAAAATATTTATTCCTATTTTGCACTCGATACAGAGTTCATCTACAATTGAAGAGAGGAAGCTTTAGTAATTTCGAGATTCACATCAGCATTGTTGCTATTTGGAATCTCGACAAAGAATCTTTTCCTTTTTTTTTTATAATATAGGAAGGTCCGTGGAACTTTTGCATCAACAACTTGTTTGTTCTTTGAAATCAAGCTGTCTTTTTCTTATTTTTTTCTTTCAATCATCATATGTTTTTATACCATAAAATAAAATATTAATTTTTATTCGCATTTTATAATTGGTACTAATTCAAATAAAATTAACTTGACGAGAATTTCAATACGAGAACTGTCGCTGTAAATTTTTTTAACAAAAATTTACACGGTCTTATACCCACTAACTCAAGCCTTTGACCTTCATCAACAACCATTCAATACACGTTGATTATACCTAATCCCTTTGAAATAAATTGATATACAGCTTCCAGCCATTTTCCTCAAATTATCCTTTATATTCTCCTACACATTCATCTCCATCATTAGCAATTTTTATCCCGTACTCAACCAACATAAATTCAACTCCATTGCCATAGAAGAAAAAATCAATAACCAAACTATGTCTCAGACTCAGTCTCTCAGGGCAAGAACTACATCTGCCAAGCGAGAATCAGCAATACCTGAAATATCAACTGCAAGCTCAAGTTCAACTAGCGATGATCATCATCACGAGCCTGAAACTCTAAAATCTCCATCCAGGTCATCATCACCTTCATTTTCGCAACGTGCAATCTCACAAACCCTGACAAGCACAGCAAACCTCGCAAATCTTCTTCCTACAGGAACCCTTTTAGCCTTTCAGCTTCTAACACCAATCTTCACCAACAATGGTGCCTGTGATTCTGCGACACGGCCGTTGACCTTCATTCTTCTTGCTTTGCTGGCTGTTTCTTGCTTTCTTGCTTCGTTTACAGACAGCGTTAAATCCTCTGATGGACAAGTGTACTATGGTTGTGCAACTTTTAAAGGGATTTTTCTGTTTGATTGTCCTGATGTTACAACTATAGAACCGAAAGAAATAAGCATGCGCAGGATTAGATTCGTTGATGGAGTTCATGCTGTTTTGTCTGTGCTTGTGTTTATTGCTTTTGCTTTGAGGGATAAAAATGTAGCCAGTTGCTTTTATCCTATGCCTAAACAAGAAACTCAAGAGATTTTGAACATTGTTCCAGTTGGAATTGGGCTGATTGGCAGCTTGCTTTTTGTTATTTTTCCAACTAGAAGGCATGGAATTGGCTACCCTCTTACATCAGGCAAATAATTGTTCCCCAATTTTTCTCATAATTTGTTGTAAATTTGTTGTTGGAGCTAGTGAGATTTTACATTTCTTGATCTTTTTTCTTTCTTTTCATTTTGTTTTCCAAGAAAATGCAAACGGGGGTAGTTGATAGTTTCATCACCAACTTGTTATGTTTACTTTAAAGAAATATGTACATTTGTTGATTTAATCAAATTAATTCTGTTAGGTCAGAAAAATCAAAATAATTGTGTTAACAAATTCATTAATTATATTATTTTTTTTCTTTTGTTTACGAGTTAGTCATATTAAGATAATCATTGGAATTAATTACAAGGGCTATTCTTATTTAAACATCTCATATTTGAATTTTGGTGTATGTAATTATATTAAATATATTATATTTGAAATATTTTTTTTTCATCCAATAAATATTAAATTAGTTTTTGAAAATTTTTTTATTGTCCTTATAAATTTATTCAAATTAAATTAAATTGATCAAAATTCAGTAATATTCAAACTAAAAAAGTAATCAAAATATATATAACTAGAGAATAACAAAAACAGAATTTATTATGTAAAAGAAGACATTAATTATATCGGTTTTTTTTTTCAATTTGTAAGAGTTCTGAATTAGTTTTGGTCCATTATTGGCTAAATGGAATGTTGACTTTGATTTGTTGAATAGTACATAGCATAAAACTGAAAAATATTAGTACAATTTTAGTTAATAAATTTATTTATTTTGAACAACGTTAATAAATTTAATTTAATTAGCTCTACAGAGAAAATGAGTATTTAAAACATTAAATACCAAACAAAGTATACTGTAAAATTTTTTATAATTAGAAAATGCATAAAATAAATATACCGTAACTCAAAAGAAAACGTATGAATTTTGATTAAAAAAAAAAGTATGAATGCTCAGCTATTAATTATTTTTAATGAACTATTTAAAATTTTATATTGATAATTTTTAATTTCATATTTTATTTAGGGAAAATTAAAAACAAATTCACCACATTTAGCGTTTTTAGTAAATTCAACATATCTTTTTAATTTTAGTAAGTCATTCACCAACTTTCTAACTTTTACAATGTAAAAAAAAAGTAAGTTTTTTTTTTGAAATTAAACTGACATATCAGTTAGAATTGTCTTTAACTCTCTACATGTAACTCATATAGAATCTAATGTACAAAATAGTGCATTTGATAAGACCTTAAAATTTCAAAATGTACCATTTTAAATGGCTCGATTGCTAAAATAAATACATAGATAAAATCATTTAAAATTGTATGTTTTGAAATCTTAGCACGCACCATTTTGTCCATTAAATTTTAAATGGATTCCATTTAAAATATTAAAGATAACTTTGATTGTTATGTTTATTAATTTGTGTCAGAGAGTTTACTAGTATTGCAAATTGCAAAAATTAAAAACTTAGTGAATGATATTGTCAAAATTAAAAAAATATATCGAATTTTTCAAAAGTGCTAAAGGTGGTGAATTTTTTTGTAATTTGCTCTTTTATTTATTAGAAGTTTCAAAATTGACTAATAATAATAAGGGATAAAAATAATTTCAGTCCTATATACCCTATTTATAATTAACTCCTATATATTCTATTTTTTACGATTGAGTTCAGTATTAATTTAAAAAATTACCCATTAATTCTAGACTATTATCTCTGACAGAACCCGTATACATGGCACAATTTATGCACATGTGGCAATTGATGTCAACTATTCTATTCCATGTCAACTGTTGATGTCGCCTCCTTCATTCACAGTCTCCCACCACTACTACCTTAACCTACTATCTCCCAACTACCACTACCTCTACCCACTGCCAATCAAAATTAGATTTAATAACACTGCTTTCTACTTGCTGTCTCCACCTAATTTTCATCATCTTCTACCCTTCAATATTTGTTTTGAAATTGGTTTTTTACTTCTGGGTTTATTGCAATTTTTTATAAAGTTTGGATTGCAAAAGGAGAGAAAGAGAGTTCATAAATATTAGTTTTGAGCTTATGGATACTGCCAAAGAGATCATATTGCAGAGTGTTTGTTCTCTTATAGATTGACTCGCTGCTCTGATTGTAATCATATGGACCTGCCTTTGCCTGCTCATGAAAGTGAAAATGATGATGGAGTTGTCTGCAAGAGAATAGATGATACTAATGGATATTTTTCACTTCTTATTTGGTTTTTTGTGGGTTTTGAAGTCTTTTCTTTAGATTCACTTTCTTCTTTTATTATTATTCTTCTTTCTTATTTCTTATTTCTACAACAACTTACAATAACTGATTTCTTTTACTTTCACTGTACCTTCTTCTTCATAATCTATTGCTTCATTGTTGATGTGATCAATTATATATATATATATTGTTATTAATGATATTGTTGATTTTCTATACCATTAGTGTAAATGTTATTGGAGGTAGTGGTGGTTGTTAATTTTATTAATGATGGTGATGGTGTTGGGCGGAATTGGGGTTAATTTTGATGGGGATGTTGATAATGATGGTGATGGTGGTGGCAAAAAAAATCATAAAAAGAACAATAACGGTGGAGTTGTGGAGCTAGGATTTGTTAGGAAATATGAGAAGGATTATAATCAACACCATCTCCAACAACAACATCCCTAATTCTCAACTTATCATCATACACCACTACTAACTGGATACTTGCACCTCACATCGCCGCCATAGGGCTTTAACCTTACTTGTAACATCTATGGGAGGAGAGGAAGGTGGTGGTTATAACAGGGAGGATGAAGATCGTGTTAAATCCAAGTAGTAGTGATGGAGGAGGAGGCAGAGGCAGCGACTGCAAGGGAGCTAGTGAAGGGTCTAAGAAGAGGTTTAGGAAAAAGTTTAGTCATGAATGACATGGCAGTTGAACATGGCAAGTTTATGAATGACATCATCGCCCCTACGAGCATGTTTAAAGGCACATATACACTTTCTATTAGAGATAACAAATTAGGACTAACGAATAAATTTTTAATTTTTTACTGAACTCAATTACTAAAAATAAAGGTCACATTACTAAATTGGAAAACATGCATAATTAATAGGACTGAATTTATTATTATCCATAATAATAATAAAGTATATGAAAATACAAAAATTAAAGTAAACTATATATTTAATTTACCTTAAAACATAAGAAAAAAAGTCAAGTGATTTTACTTTTCTTGTTATTTTTAATTAGTAGCATAGTATATGCCTAAATTATGAAAAATAATTATGTATCGTATCATGAGTAGTTTACAGTAATGCATGTGACCCGTCTCTTATTGAATGGGCCACCAAAAATAGTCTAAGGACAAAATAGAAAAAAAATCATTATTTAACACCATTCCAAAATTAATATTCTAAATATATTAGTTGTACCTAGGGGTGTTCGTCAGGCGGGGCGAATCAGGGGCAGGGAAGGGAAAACTGAGTGGGTTCAAATATGAAGTAACTAGACACCAAACTGAAATCGTTTTAATGGATAATTTGATGGGTCAAGTGACAAGCGGATTCAGATATGAAGTAACTAGGCACCAAACAAAAACCATTTCAATGGATAATCCAACGGATCAAGAGACAAGCGGGTTCGGATATAAAATGGGTATGTCGAACGGTTAGGCTTTAAATTATTGAGCCTAAAGTAAAAACAAAAGAATATATATATGCGTGTGTGTGTTAATGGCCGAAACGCACAAAAATATACAAACTAGTCCAAAATATATTTGTATTGAGCCCAATTTACATTTTCTATTACAATTATTGGGCTCAATAAATGATAAATGGAATGTCGAAGAAAACAAATATTAAAAACATTTACATTTAATTTTTTTTTCAATTACAAAATCAAATGAAACTATAATTATATAACAAAAAATCAGTCATGTCCACTTCAATCTGATTTAGAACCCGTCAGCTAAAAAATGAGAGGTTCTGCATATCCAAAGCAAAAACATCTAACAAAATTCTACCAAAAGAAGACATGAAAAAATTAACTTGGCTGATACTCAGATTTAAAAAGAAATGCAGTGAACAAAATATTAAAAATAACTTGGTTGATACTCAGTTTTGTTTTGTAATTCATATAAGAAACTTGGTCACAATTTTTTGCTACAATAAATGCCCCCAAAAAAATTGCAGCACAAGTTAACTTGTCAAAAGAAAATGGTGGAAGCATTTATCATTACATCAGCCAAGAATGCAAATATGCAGACGCTAATGCAAGCAAAACAGGCAACAGGCATTCAAAATATTATCCAGAAGCAATAAGTAAGACACGCAAGCAAGGACATGCTAGGAATGCATGCATCAGAATTCAGAAGCAGCTCATAAGTTCCAAGAATGCAGTAACATTTTTTTGTTACATTAACATGCCACCCAAGATAATATGCCCCTCATTCTTCGAGTCATAGTGAAGATAGCAGCATCAAAGCCTGAAATAAGAATTAAAATACATCAGATAAATAAAGAATATAAGAATTAGATATTAAATGAATTTATTGCCAATATGTGCATATAGGACTAAGGGGACTAATTTTTGAGTTAAATCTGATGACACTTGATATGGGTGTTGTTGATAGACCAACACCCATAGGTGGGACATCTGCAAAAGCAAAAAAAATACAATCAATCCATTAGTTAGCAAACAATTAACTTGTAGAAAAAAATAACAGATTAAATACTTGCCTTTTTCAAGAGTTTCAAGTTTAGTGAGTTCATCCTCAATTGAAATATCATCTTTACTAACTCTAAGCCAATCCTAAGAGCAAATTACAGCTTCCACAATCATAAGAGTTAATGAACTCCTAAAGGCATCAAGTACTCTACTACCAATGCTAAAGGCAAATTCTGAAGCAATAGTTGATATGGGAAAAATTAGAATATCCCTTGCCATTCTAGACAATATAGGAAACCTTTCAAAATTTAATTTCTATCATTTTAGAATATCTATTCCCCTTCTTTTTCTAACCCTGCCTCACTTAAGCATATTTCAAGATCAGACCTTTTGCTTCTACCCATTCCACAATCCATTTTATGTTGCTTAAACCTTGCTTTCAACACAGAAATAGGTTTCACAGTATTCATAGCAGCAGAAACAGAGTATTGAGAAGCAAATGCTTGAGAAGCAAAATCAGTTTGAGCATAATCAGCAAATAATTCATATAAAGAGTTTTTCACAACTTGAGACAAGCCTTCACCAACAACAGGCCCATATAATTGAGACAAAGAAATTGTCATCTACTTTAGTTTTTGTCAAAGATCCAAAATATAAGAGATAAATATAAGATTACTCATCTTATCGAGATCATTAAAATATTTTTGAAACTTCTGGATCATATTCAAGCCCATTATATTGACATTCAAGTCAGTAGCTTGCTTCCACTCATTCAAGATGTAGAATAAATTAGAAATTTTAGAAAATAAGGTATTAGAAGTCACACACTATAAGAAGTAAAAATTCTCAAAGTTATGTCATAAAATATTTTCAACAATTCCATTATTTTGTTCACAGACAACCAGTCCAAGTAATAAGGCACACAATCCTTCAAATATAATATGTATAATGACTATTGTTCATCATACTTGTCAAAAGCTTTTTCATAAACACATACAGTTTTTAGCATCAAATAGGTGGAATTCTACCTTGTTGGAACATCAAGGGAAACACATAATTTAGTCTCAATGCCAATTAACTCTGTATATTCTTTAAATTTCCTAAGTCTTGCTGGTGAATTTCTAACATATCTAACACATTCTCTAACCTTTACAACCTCACTAACCTCTTTCAACCCATCTTGCACAATTAGGTTCAGTATGTAAGCAATGCATCTCATGTGCAAATATTTACTTCTAGTTACACTAACACCCTAACCTAAGATTTTCTTTTTTAAATACCTCATGGTTATATTATTAGATGAGGCATTATCTACTGTTACACTTAATATGTTTCTCAGCCCCCACTTAAGCAAGCAATTATGCAAAGCATGTGCAATAGACTCAACTTTGTGAGATAAAAAAAGCACAAATGAGATAATTTTTTTATGTAGCTTCCACTGGTCATATATAAAATGAGCAGTTATGCATATGTAATTGATTCGTTGAATAAATATCTATGCATTTATGGTAATGCTCACCCTTTGACAATGATTTCTAAAGAAATTCTTTAGAGATAGCCTCTCATGCATGTATACATCAAAGTAGTTCTAGATGGTAATTTGAACCTAGGACATGCATAAAACAAGAATTTCTTAAACCCCTCCTTTTGCACAAATTTAAAAGGTAACTCATCTGTAATAATTATGTGTAAAATAGAATTTCTAATTGCCTCTTGATCAAATTTCCAAGTTCCAATAGATCCTAAGGTTTCATTGCTATCAACTTCCACCATGTTCACAGGTTGAAGTGTCAATAATTTCTGTCTAGTGTTTTTATCATGAAGATTTTTCAAACAAATAAGAACATGATTCCTTATAGATGGGGTGCCATGTTTCTTAGAGTGAGCATTAATTATCTTCACACAGTATATGCATCTTGCTTTATACACAACTCCTGCTGCATCTTTTACTTCCTCAAAGTATTCCTAGGCAGTTGATCTGTGTTCAAGCTCTTTTCTTTTCTTTGCTTTTTTAGTTGTTTCTGGTGGCTACTTATAATTTTTAGTAGCTTCCACTTCCTGTGGGACTTTGTTCATCTAAGTTTGAGTATCACCAGGAGCAGAAATAATATTGTTGTTGGTAGTGATATCACCACCAACAGCATTATCCATCTAGGTCAAACCAAGCAAATAAGACTTAGCAATCAAGCAAACACCATATTGTAAACATATTAAATTTTAAGAGTAAACACACATAAAATGAATAACAGATTCACATAGATAAAAAAAAATATTATCAATCACTGAGACATTAATAGAATAAATCATAATTTTTAAAATTAGATTTTTAACAAAATCACATAAAATCAAGCACATGTTCACATATTCTATAAACGCAATGACAATCACATATCACAGAGTGTATAAAAATTACAAAATAATATATTGTATACAAATTGTCAAATACATAATCACATGGTATATAAAAGTTTAAAAATATATATATTTTTAGCAAATAGTCAAATAAAATTAACAAAAAATATATTTTTCATTTTCTTAAAATAAAATAAGTATAAAATTCCTTGTATTACCTTGCCTTGCCTCCCTGGTACTGAGAATGCCTCAGTTAACAGTTTAACGAAGGTTGGCGAGCTTAGTTGGGATTCTGATATTATTGCAGACCTCTTTAATGACCGTGATAAAGATTTAATCTTCAAGATTCCTCTAAGTCATCATATTGTAGATGACTTATGTGTTTGGAGCTTGGACAAGAGTGGCTCTTATGTTATAAAGAGTGCCTATAACTTTCTTAGGCACAGAGTGGTTAGTTCATTGTCTCACCTTTCCTCTGGTGTATAGCGGAAATTCTAGGCTCTGAAATTACCTCCAAAAGTGAAGAATCTTGTTTGGCGAATTTGCTCAGGTTGTGTTCCTACTAAGCAAGCTCTTTCTTACCACCGAGTTGATGTGGACCTATTATGCCCTATGTGTTCTAGAGACGTTGAATCGGAAGGTCACGTGTTTATATTTTGTCCGATGGCTAGAAGCTATTGGCGCTTTTTTAACGTTGCAGTCCCTTCTACTATAGGGACATCTGTTTTCAAATAGTTGACTCCAATTTTCCAGTCCTCTGTTTTGGACAAAAGCTTGATGGTGTGTATGGTCTTGTGGGGCATTTGGCGCAATAGAAATGAAGTTCTCTTGCATCAGCGCAGGCTATCATCAGTTCGGTTAATTAATATGGCAAGCTCTCTCCTCTTCCAGTGACAGTCGACTCAGGTGTGTTTATATTCGGATAATCTCCCTTCTGCTGATGAGGGTGTAATCCATTAGAAACCTCCAGTGTAGACTGGTACAAATGTAATGTGGATGTGGCTATTTTCTAAGCAGAAGGTCGGGTGGGTGGTAATGGTAGTAGTGCTGGTCCTGCGGATGCTATATTGGCAGAAGATTTGAGTTTGCGTGAGGTGCTTAGTTGGTTGAAACGACATTTTGGTTTTCCTGTGATTATTAAGACTGATGCTTTGGAGTTAGTTCGTACTTTAAATTCTCCTTCTCTCAATAATCAGGCTGTAGGTCTTATTATAGATGACTGTAAATCTCTTCTAATAGAGATGAAAGAATGCACAGTGCATTTTGTTCGTAGGTCAGTGAATTCTGTGGCTTATTTGTTGGCTCGAGCTGTGGGTTCCATGTCTGGCTCTAGAGAATGGGAGCTTATCCCTCCCCCTTTTATTTGTAATGCTCTTGTTTTGGATTCTCGTCTGTAATATTATTTCTATCTTTCATCAAAAATAATAATAATAATAAGTACAAAATAAATTATAAACTTCAACACATGCTCATAGAATCACATAGTGTATAAAAGCTTAAATATATATATATATATATAGCGTATCGTCAAAGAAAATTAACAAAAAACAAATTTTTCTCCAAATTTTAAAATAAAATCAGTAAAAAATATAATTTTAAGCCACATCTTAAAAATATTTATAAAAAAAAATATTTTTATACCTCTGTTTGTTTTGTCAAGACTGAAGCATCGATTGTAGCAGGAATTGATTATATCACTAAGATCTCAAAAGATAGCTTCCACCATTCACAAATCAAAGAAAATATTTAAAGCTTCCACCTTTTGAGATCAATTGACATATGATTTAAAACTAAAAAAATTAATTCAAGTTACAAAAGGATCTCAAATATATATGATTCAAAATAACAAAACAAAAAAAGATAAGAAATCACATAGATCACTCAATTTACACAAATAAAAAGCAAAGAAAACAAGAAAGAACACAGATCATGGTTGTGTTGATCTTAAATCATTAGCAAAATGACTACACAGAACATGAGATCAATAATATATTGATCTTAAGCACGGATCTATAAAAATGAAGAAGAGGAGAACATAGAACACATGTATAGGATAGAGCAGCAGGAGTTATGGCAAGATGCCATGAAGATTACTTAAATATATGAAAAGAAGGTGAGAGATGAGAGGTTGATAAAGGCAAAGAGAGGCTAGGGTTAGACGAAGAGGGAGATTGGAGAGGTTGAAAAGAATGACTAGAATCAACCAGCTAAGGTTAAGGATTTTGAGAGAAAACAAAGAGACTAGGGTTACAAAAAAATTGAAGGTGTTTGTAAAATGGGGCTTTAGTAGAATAAGAAGCAGTTATATATAGGGTTAAAAAACCCCTAATGACATCATTTTACTTTCAGAAATTTGGGCGATTCAGTTATTTCAACCATCACTCCGAACCGTCAATCGAACCCGCCATCTCTTCACCTCTTCTCACCGAACTCCCTTCTCAGTACATTCGGAAACCAAGCCACTTCTTTAGTTCAGGTCAGTCTGGTTCGATAGTCTCGATCGGTTCAATTTTTAAAACCCCTAACTGTACCCTATTTGAAAAAAATTATTAATAAATTTTTATTTTTATTTAAATAAAATTTTACATTTAGATTTTATATATGAAAATACACATTAAAAGAATTTTTATTTTTTACTGAATTTATTAAATCCCAAAATATGTAGGTAATTATACAAAACAAATTAATAAATATATAAAAATGGAAAATATCTGTTTTGCTAAATGGGTCCCAATTCAGAATCAAAAGGCCAAAAATCATCTCCACGGCTTACGTGGCATCCGTGCCGCACTTGCATGTGATGACGTCAGCTCAATAAAATCACTGTCCTTGTTTCTTGGACCCATCTAAGCAGCTTGTGAAGTGGGGCTGCTCTCAGCTTCTATCAGTGTCCTCATTTCAATCATTGTGCTTCACAAAGATCTGATCAAAGTTGAAGCCTTTATCAATCTCACTCTCTGTTTCAACTTCAACACCATTCCCAGAAAGGGAAAAAAAAAAAAAAGTATGTCTCTTTCACTCACTCTTAGTCCCTTCACTTCACTTCCTCACAAAACCCACCTCAAATTCCCTGCTTTTACTCCTAATAAGCAGAATTTTAGCATTTCTTTACAGCCAAAATGTTGGAAGCTAGCAGTGGTAGTAAGATCAGTTAACGAGGATTCTGGGTATTTGCCTGTGATTGAAGCAAAACCCGGATGGGAAAATATGTTGTCTGTTGCAGCTACTCTTTATCCTGTTTATGTTACTGTAGGAGGGATTGTTGCTTGCTTCAAACCTGATACTTTTGTTTGGTTTGTTAAGAGAGGACCTGCTTCTTATAGTTTGTCTCTTGGATTGATTATGTTGTCTATGGGTATCACTTTGGAGCTTAAGGACTTGATTGCTTTGTTTATGAAAAGGCCTCTTTCTGTAAGTTCTTTCTAATTCCCGCTAGTTTTGTTTATTATTATTCTTACGATATGGTTTATGTGGTTTGAGATGTTGGAGTATTGAATTGCCTGTAAATTTGATTCTTTAGTGAAAATCTCAAAATGGGTATGCTAAGTGTATGGATCTTTTGGTTAGTATTGGGAAAAAAAAATTGATTATATGTTTGAATTTCAATTTTGAACTCCATTTTTGGATAACTTTTGATGGGTTATGTGATTTTGCAAAGATCCAAGCTCTTTCCGCAAAATTGAGTAATTCGTTGCGCTGGCATCTCTTGAGGAAAGCATTGCGAGATGTTATTCATTCATTTTTCTGTTGTTGAAGTTTTAGTGAAGAAATTACCTGTTTCATAAAAATGGTGTCCTCAAAAAAGGGGCTGTCGCTGAGTTTATTGTTTGCTACATCTTGCCTAGATACTATTTGGATGTGTTGCTCAGTATTCCATTATGCCAGCTTTTGGAATGATTGTCAGCAAGTTCTTGAGGCTGTCACCTCCACTTGCGGTTGGATTGATACTGCTTGGATGTTGTCCTGGAGGCACCGCCTCTAACGTGGTAAACCCCTTTGTGTTCCTTCTATATATATACAAATTTCTATACAATTCATGCTCAGGAAACACTTTCAATAAAAACTTTAATAGCTTACTCGGTCTTATAGTTTATCTTTTTTCTCTATTTGTTGCCGATATATGTTTATTTGCATTAGCAATGGAGACTTCGTGTGTTTTGTTTTTGCTGATTGGAAATACAATGATGATTAACTCTTATATAAGAGCATATATCCGACGCTTAAGAATGCATCTTCCTGAAAAACTGTGTAATGTTTCTTGTTTTCTTCTGGTTGTTGCTGATAAATGTTTATTTACATACTAAATAGAGACTTCACAACTTTTTTTTGCTGTTTGGAATTACGCTGATGGTCAACTCTTGTATAGGAGCATATGTCCATGCTTAAGAATAATCTTCCTGAAAATTGCGTACACTTATGGGTCCAGCGCACTTTGTTGTCTAGAAATTCATGCAGCTCTAAACTTTTAGAATTTCTGATTTCTTTTTGAACTCTAAGTACATGGCTAAATGAGTGAGGATTAGTTTTCACTGCCCAACATTAAATTTCATTATTTAAAACAATGTTAATCGTAACAGAATTAGTTCTTTTTGTAAGCTGGACAAAGTATCAGATGTGTCAATGAACAGACCATCCATCAAAATTTGTGATTTCTTTCTTCAAGAAATAATTGAGGATTTTTTTTAGATATGTTAGAGAGTAGGTATTACACAGCTTAGCTGTATTACGTTTATATTTATGAGATTTTGGTTCTTTCTCTTTTGCTGAAGTAGTGTTACAGGTTACCTTAATTGCTCGAGGGGATGTTCCACTATCTATTGTAATGACAATGTGCACTACTCTTGGTGCAGTAGTTCTCACCCCTCTGTTAACAAAGATTCTGGCAGGAACTTATGTTCCTGTAGATGCTCTCCAACTTTCCATCAGCACTCTGCAGGTAACTTCAAATTTGTGTTCAACTAAGTCATTAACATCCTACATTTAGTGAATATAATTTCTTTCTTTTGCAGGTGGTTGTGGCTCCAATTTTGCTGGGATCTTATCTGCAGAGTACATTTCCTGCAACAGTGAAAGCTGTGACACCATTTGCACCACTATTTGCTGTTTTAGCAGCGTCACTGCTTGCATGCAGGTTTTTGTTATTTGTTTTTTGATTTATGGAATTAAAATTGGTACATTTGGATTCTTAGTGTCCTTCTCATACTATTTATTATTTTTTTCTGGGGTTTTGATTCTGTTCTAGCGTATTCTCGGAAAATGTTGTTCGCCTGAAATCCTCAATGGTCGGCGCTTCATTGGCTCCTGGTTCCTCTCCACTTCTTGTTATTCAGTCAGTGTTGTCTGGAGAAATGGGCATGATAATACTTTCTGTTTTGTTGCTACACTTTGCTGGTTTCTTTGTGGGGTAAGAGCTTCTCCTAATTGTCATTGTAATGATGAACATTCTTTGTTGCTTTCCTTCTGCTTTTATCTGGGTTTTTACTAATTTAGGTCATGACATCTTGAGTAGTTATGCCAACACAGAGACACAGCCACACACTCATTTGGTTCTTAATATGGTGTTGGGTTTCATGTGGCATGTTATATTGTGATGCAAGTGATCTGAAGAGAATATCCCTCACATCAGGGACTTTTACGATAGATATCTTGAATCAACATCCAAAATGTTTTCTGTACATTCCAGAATGTCCAATAAGTCAATAACTAATTCTTATATATACAAACCTGAAAGTAGAATTTTCTCTAGTAAGCCCTGACATTACCTCAGGCCGTGTTTAAGAAAAGGATAGGGGATAAAAGGTTTAGATGGACAGACAATTTTAATTGAACTGAAACAAGTTTGAATTTCTCAATACAGCCATCCTTTGAAACTAGCAAGCTATATATTTGGAAGTGAGAAAAAATATTCAGTTAATGCTTTAGAGAGGGAACAGGTCCTAAATAAATTTTTAGGACATCAAAGTGAAGAAGGCATTTCAAATTGTTGAATATGGAAGCATTTTTAGATCCAAATGCAAAATTGGTTTTATGAAATGTGCAGAAGCTAACAGCTTAGCTCCTCATGTATAAATTTCTACTTGTGGGATTAACTGATGCATTTGACTATTATTGGCTTTACTGTTAGGAAGATTTTGCCTAGAGTTGTTTTAGATGTATAATTTCTGTGACTACATAGATTCTGCATATCCTTCAATTGCACTGTGCAAGCTATTCTTGATTGGGAGGCCTGCTAAAAATCTTATGTATGGTGTATCATTTGTGTCTGCATGTGTGACTTTTATTGGGCAAAAAGTTTCTGTTCTTCTCATCTTATATTCCTTCAAAACTATCTGTACCTGCAGTTATATATCAGCAGCCATTGGTGGGTTTAAAGAACAAGAACGACGAGCTATATCTATTGAGGTATAATTCTGGTGGACATTTACCCATTTTGAGTGTAATTAAAGTAGGAATTTTCAAATGTTAAATAAATTTAATTTTGAACCATGCTTTAACACAACAGCACCCACCCCCTGGGTCTCTTTTTCCCCAGAAGAGGAAAAAAGAAGAAGATAATCAAACAGTTAGTTTGGTTATCTCAAATTTTTGGTGCATTATTGCATGATTCATAACTTAGCAATTTTTATCTATAGAGTGAACTATGGTAAAACTAACAAGAGTTTCATTTTCTTCTTCTGCAATTCTCCCTCACAGGTTGGTATGCAAAATTCTTCCTTAGGTGTGGTCTTAGCAACATCCCATTTCGCTTCTCCAATGGTTGCATTACCCCCGGCAATGTCTGCTGTGATCATGAATATCATGGGCAGCAGTTTGGGCATCATTTGGAGACAAATCAATCCCTCTGATTCAAATGATAGTCCTAAGCTTGATGGAGAGCAAAGCTCAAACACCGTATAACGTGGATTGCCCTTTCAAATCTACTATCTTTCTTCACTAGAGAAATTTATTCTTTGTACACTTTCAATTTTTTATTGTTGGCCATTGAGTGCTGCCTAGCTCTAGTGCTGCTAAACCTCACTTGACCAGTTACTCTTTGCTTGTTTTTGAGGATCACAAGCCCTACCATTCTCTGTTACAAATAGACAAATAGCTCTAGTGCTGCTAAACCTCACTTGACCAGTTACTCTTTGCTTGTTTTTTAGGATCACAAGCCCTACCATTCTCTGTTACAAATAGACAAATAGCTCTAGTGCTGCTAAACCTCACTTGACCAGTTACTCTTTGCTTGTTTTTTAGGATCACAAGCCCTACCATTCTCTGTTACGAATAGACAAATATTGTCCCACGATTTATTTTAGATAGCTGCCTGGTTGGCTATGGATAGTGCACATGATCTAAGATCAACTAAGTGCTCTCTGTCCTTGTTAATGGGATGGAATCAAAAGAGTAATGCTAGTTGTCCAGGATCAAGCAAATCACCCACAAAGTTAATAAAGCAGATCCAAAATAAAAGAACTAGCTTGACTAATTAGCATTCAAAGCAGAAACGAGCTACCCTTGTCCTGTATCATGGTCTTATGCAGAAGATAAAATTCATACTAACCTTACGAGACATATCACAGGAAAATGTTGTCGTAAGAAACACATGCGGCACCTGCTTTGATGTGGTTCCTGTGTACAAATGGTCAACAGGCTCAACTAAAGCTCTATCGGGTAAATTCAGGGCATGGTCATGCACTGTTATAGAGTTAGGTATTAGGAAATTAAGCCTTTCAATTCTGCCAAGATACCCTCGCATAAATTTTCATGTTGCTTTTGTAGTTTAGTGTGTGTCGGCTTCCTAAAAGATAAGTTTGTTGAGAATCACTGAACTGTGGGCTACAAGACCTTTTCTTGGTTGTCAATGTACACAATTGTGATTGTGAACATGCTCAAAATTACAAAGAATTAGAGCATTGGTGAACTAAGCTACTCTAGTTCAAAAGGGACTAAGCTATGATGAGAGATTAATTTATTAGACTTGGTCTATGTAGCACAGAAAATGAGGAAATAGATGTGGCCAGTCAACATATCTTAAAAATTATATAAAACAAAAACGTGAGGAGAAGTATGTAAATATAAAAAGTATAGAGATATATAAATAAATATTAAAAATATATAAATATTGAAAAATTGAAAAATTTTATTCATTCAATCAATTAATAATAGTATAATTATAGAAATTATTTTATTTAGTTGAGAAAATATAAAATTAATTTTTAATTTATCTCATTTCTTATTTTAGAAAATACTAAATAAATATATTTTTATAGCCTTTAAGTTGAAAATGTTAGAAAAAGTTGAAAACTTGTTTCCAAATAAATTCACTTAATCTTTATTGACAGTAAATTGATCCCGAGACACTAAGTCGATCGAACTCCAGCAGTCTGACTATTAGTGTGATTGGCCCCGAGACACTAGGTCAACTGAGCTCCAGTAATCACACTCTCATTCACCTCATACAACAATCAAATCAATCAAGTCATGATCCACAAATAGGTTAGTAATTTAACCTACAATCTATCGTCGTACCGATATATACTCGATCCTGGTGCTCCCACTAGGAAGCACGTTTTATTGATATCCTTCATTAAAAATAACTCATTTCATTCATAAAATATTGATGCATGATATCATTATAAATAATATTATAAACCATGCATATACTAGAAATATATCTGTAGACACCCGATTTGGTCGGCCCGTATTAGGGGACGAATTAGGGTTGTTCAGTTTGACCGGCCCGTTGTCAAGCCCAATGATGAGAATATGGAACTTGGACATAAGAATGAAGCCTGAATCTCTAGTGGAAAGTGGACTTGAAAACCCAAAGCCTGAAAAACCCAAAATCGAGCCTAACTACCAAATTTAGCCCAAGCCCGCCAGGGCCAATGCAGGCCCGGGCCAAAGGGGCATTGCCTCAGTGTAATAAGGCGATCGCCTCTTTGGCAGTTGCTAATGAGGCGATCGCCTCTTCGATGAGGTACCGCCTCTATGGCAGTCCACTTGCAGCTGTATTTAATGCAACTATAATCATAACGACCAAGTGGTGCGAGCCCCACTTTCCAAACCTACTTCTTGCTTGAGAAAAAGACTTTTAAGGAAGGAAAAAAGGTTAGGAAAGCTCATGATGGGCTAGAAGGCTTAGGGGCATGAGAAAGCTAAGGAATAAAAAGAGAAAAAAATAGAGAGAAAGAGGCTGATGAAGGAGAAGAAGGAGGAGCTCTAGAAAAAAAAACACAAAGAGAGAAAAAAAAGAAAAAATGTCCTCAAGGAAGGAGGAGAGGTAGGAGCAAAGAAAGGTCCATATTTTCCTAAGAGAAGAAAGAAGAAGCTTATGTCAAAAGTAGAGATCACGTCCTAGCAAGGATCACAATCAAAAACACCTCTAAGGGCCTCTTATTTTTGGTAGAAAACTTACACTTAAACTTAACATGTGCATCATTTTGTGAATTCTTGCTTATGATACTAAGTTTCAGTACATTTTAGGTTTATCTCTAGTGTGTCTTGCTTGATATCTCACTTTATTGATGGATCTTTAAACACTTTTGCATATAGTCATAATTTGATGATTACATAGTGTATATGCATGTTTTGTTGCTTAGAGTAGAAGTCTATACATTTTGAGAGTCGAAGCCGATCTGCTGATCAGGTGACGCCTTTTCACAGAGGCGTCACCTCATTTAAAAGAGGCGATCGCCCCTTTGACAAGCCTCTAGGGAGAAAACCCTTCGTGCATGTGTTTTATACCTTCCTTTTGCCTTGGAACTACGGGAGTCCTTGTTGATGAGGCGTCGCCTCATCAATGAGGTGATCGCCTCATCTCAATGAGGTGATCGCCTCATCAATGAGGCAACCGCCTCATTAACAAAATTAGCCTGCTTCTTATTTCATTTTTTTATGTTTGTCATGACGCCTGCTTTGGCATGTCTTCTTTTGGCCTTAAACATGTCTGTATCAGTGCATGATAATGATTAATCTTGATTATTTGCGTCCTTTAGTTCATAATGTGAAAACCTTTTTTATAGAGTTTTTTTATAAGTACCGTTATATGTGATTTCATTATTTGAAAGTAAGGACTAATTATGTGTTATTTACAGGAATTACTTAATGATTTCCATCATTAAGTAGTCACCTTTGTTAGTTATCCCTTTTATATTATCGCATTTATGTTATTTTATCGATTTATTTTTGGTATATGTTTAGTTTATTTTCTGTATATTATTCTTTTATTTAGCCTAAAAGCGTTGTAATCCTTAATCTCTTCCCCCCATTCGTTTCTAAATGCATGGTTATAATTATTATTTATTTTATTTTTATTGAGCGTTGGGACTTAAAGGCATGAAATCGGACTGATGTGCAAACTCGGACTTGATCATAAAATTTGGCAATTATCCGAAGGCAATTCTATTACATGTGGTAATGAGGAAATAATTAAATAATTAAATGGTAATAAAATGCAAAACACAAACGGAGGTCAACCGCAAGGTTGGGTGAGCATTCAAACTCTCATACCCAGTTTCCGAATCCGATCTCTGATGACGGCTTTTGGGAACCTCCGTGGGATCCAGTTGCTGTACAGTGTGTCCCGACTTTTATCCAGGTGGCAACTCCATCTTTGAATAGGCCCAAGACCTATATCGTATTTCTTAGTGGGCCTCGAGCCCACACAGTATTATGGTGGCCAAACACTTGGGCGCGTGCTAAACCCCACTACTTATAGTGGCGACTCCACTATGGATAGAGAAACTGATTCCAGTATTTTGCATTTTATCATCTTTAATTATTTTCTTATTTCTTCCTACATTTATGCATTCACTACACATTTTGCACACAATGAGCACTTCAGTCCTGAATAAACCTGACAATAGTCAGTACTTCGTTACCTACGTTTCACTCAAACCTAGTGGTGGAATATTTGATTATTGTCACTCACGACATGTACTAATCCGCATTGTTTGACCCTTAAGTGGGGAGACGTATGTGGACGTATATCGTTGTGGGAGCCGAAGCCTTTTTACTTAAGACTCAAGCCCATATAATGACCTAGCAACTATCCTTAGGAATTTTCCCATTTGCATGTGTATTATGCCATATAATGGACCTTTAAATAAGTCTTGAGCCCATCAATAAGTAGTCCAAAGTGAAATGGGCCCTCATGTCCAACCGAAGCCCATTATAAACAAGTTAGTCAACAAAAGCCTCTCATGCCTACTCATAACCCATTTTAAGTGGGCCTTGACAAGCAAGTTTATGGTGTTAAGGATCTTGGCTCATAGAAAGTGGACTTGAGCTTATTTAAAGGAACCATTACTTGTTTGATTCATTTTGAGAGTTTTCTTATATACGTCGATTTTGTTATCCCCTGCTGATAATTAAAAACCCAAGCCAAAAATCCTATAACAAGATACTCGCCATTGAATACGTGTATGGGAGAAATAAAGGCGGAAGTTTGCACATTTAAGTTCCATGCTTTAATCTTGTATATCTTTTGTGTGTGACCTCTTTTTTTAAAATTTCTAAATAAAATGGACTTGCATATCATGCATACATGTCATGCATCATTCTAATCTATTGTTTTGTCAGCACTATAGATCCTTCAAGCTCAACAAGGTGGGTCCGAGCTAGTTCAGGTCATTTGGTCAGAAATTCAGAAACAGGAATGGCAAGAGGATTCGATCCAAAAGCATTTGGGGCATAGTTGAAAGAAGAAGTAATGACAGAAACCCGGGCTATGATGAGAGAAATGATGGGCGAGATCACTAAGCTTATCAGAGAGAGTCAGCCAGCACAGCCACCCAATGCACCGCCGATTGATCTAGTGGATCTCGATGAGGAAATACCGATTAGAGGAAGGAAAGAAGATGATGTGACAGTGTTGGCCAATCCGATGAATTAAAGAAATGTCATCTCGACCGAGGATGTGGGTCAAACTGAGTGGGCTAAGAATATAACCAGAGTAATGAATCAGATGCAGGTGATGATGAAGGAGAAGGGTATGGTCGCTCCTCTAGATTATGATCTGAATCTGGAAAAGGGTGATGAACCGCTACCTCATAAGTTTAAATTCCCAGACATGAAGAAGTATACTAGCGTTGAGGATCCCCATTTGCATTTGAAATAATATGTAATATACATGAAGGCTACTGAGCTAACTTAGAGCTAAATTATCAAGCAGTTCCCTATTTCATTAAAGGGAGCGCTAACTCGTTGGTATTACACTTTGGAACTGCATGTTCAGTTAGATTGGAAAGAGTTTGTGCGCTACTTTTGTCAAGTAATATGGTCTTAACGTTCAACTAGAGGTGTCCTTGAGAGATCTGCAGAATACTAAACAGAACTTTAACGAGCCTTTTACTGATTACCTGACTCGTTGGAGCGGAAAGTTATCCTTGATGAGACATAGGCCTGCTGAGTCCGACAAGTTAGTCCTGGCAATAGAAAGGTGTATTCCCACATGGTCTAGGAAATTGAGGGATCTAGGGATCAGGAACTTTGAAGAATTATACATATTTAGGGTCTAGAAAGAATCAAATTTGGCTTAAGAGAAGAAGTTCTTTATAAAAGGATCTGGGGGCAAGGAAGGGGCCAGCTCGAGCGGTAACATTCAGATTCATGCTATTCGACCATTGAGCAGAAGTGTACAAGTCAGTGCAGTTAGACAGCCTCGAAGATTTCAAATCTGGGATGTCCTATGTCCAAAGTCCTCAATAAGCTCATTGAGAAGAACCTGCTGCGACCTTTACCTTCACAACAACCCTTGCTTGGAGCCAACCCAATGTTTTTCTATAAATTTCATCAGCCCATCGGGCATGACACAGACAGTTGTGCCTGGTTAAAGCATGAAATCCAAGATTTAATAGACTCAGGTAAAATTACGAACCCAAAAAATAGAAAATCAAACACGCAAACCAACCCCTTACCCAATTACCGAAATGTACCACCACCAAATGCATCCATTTTGATGGTCAACTCTGGCCTAACAGAAGAGCAAGTCCTAAACTCCTTCATTGATGTCTCTCACAATTCCCAACAAACCAAACCTGAAAACCTGAAGCCAAGCAAACGACCCATGGAGTTACAAGTACGAGTCTTTGACATATAGAGCTCTGATGATGAAAGTAGAGAATGAGATTACCTATGGGACAACGAGGGGTGTGAGCGAAATCAGTCTATGGGAAAGGTTGAAGAAAATAAAAAAGAAACTGAGATTACCAAGACTGGGCCTAAAAAGGCAAAATGTGCAGAGAAGGGAAAGGAGGTAGAATAAAGCAAAGAGACCATTACCAATGTTTGGGAGTTACTCATGCATTCTAGGGATCACAGGGAAGCCCTGGTCCTGACACTAGATCAGAGAAGGATTTCCATTAATTCCACTCCATAACAGATGATCCAGTCATTAACGGAAACTCCTCAAGGAATGATAACATTTTCCAATGACGATTTACCGCTGGAAGGGAGGGATCACCACAAAGCTTTGTTTATCAAATCCGAGGTAAAAGGGAAGATGACCTATTGTGTAATGGTTGATAACGGTTCTACCATCAATGTGTGTCCACTAAAGATTTTGCTAAAGCTGGGGTTGACAATAGCTAACCTAAAGCCTTCTGAAGTAGTTATCAAGGCTTATGATGACACCAAAAGATCTGTAGAAGGAATTTTCAAGGCGTTAGTTAAAACAAGGCATATAGAAGTCTGGGTTGACCTGCATATGATTGATATCCCCGTAAAATTTGTAATTTTATTAGGGAGGCCATGGTTTCACCCTCTGGGTGGCATTCCATCCACTGTTCATCAAAAGATTAAGTTTCCACATAAAGGAAGGGTTGTCACCATCTTAGCTAAAACTGAAGTCGCTATAGCCGCACTAAAGTTAATCCTTAAAGAGATTTCCTTCAGTCCCAGTTTTGAAGTCTATGTGATCTATGAGGACAAGATGGATGAAAAGGTGCTGAGAATGATGCGCAATATGAAATTTTTTCCCGGCATGGGATTAGGGAAAAATCAAAGTGAACCTTCAAAGTTTGTGGGAAACAAAGTACCTATCCTAAAGCATGGGTTAGGATTTAAAGAGGTTGACGAAGCAGGGAAAGAGATGGGTATGTCGGATCGATTGGAAGAAAAAAAAAAGGAAACCATGGCTAGAAAAAAGACTCTATGGGAAATCTTTGTAAAGGAAGGCACTGGACACCCATACAGCGAGACTCCAGAACCTCTTCCAGTGGCTGGGGAAGTTATCCAGGGGTTTGAGATTTTTGCTGAATTTGTGAACAAAACTGGGGAAGTTGCTGTCAAAAAGACGCCTACTTAGGAGTTGGTATTGGCTGAAGAGGAGTTTAAGGAGAATAAAGCTACTTCGAAGCAGAAAGGCCTTGATGATCAGGATTAAAACCATGACTTTGAGACCTACATCCTCGACTCTATCATAGATACCTTTTATAATGACTTTGATGTTTCTTTTACTTCTCTATTTGAAACTGACGAACTTTTCTTTTCAAAAGTCGATGCAATGAAATCTGAATTTACTTAATTGTGTGATGTGTTCCCTAATGGTTATTTTATTTGTGATGATCATTTCATGCATATGTTTGACATTAATTCCACGTAAATTGAATTATTTAATTTGGGCACAAATAATAATCCTAAAAATATATTGTTTGCTTCTAGTTTAACTCGTGGTGAGAGAGGAAAAATGGAAGAAATCTTAAAAAAGAGATAGAAAGTATTTGCTTGGGGTTACGAAGACATGTCTGGAATCGACAGGAAAATCTCAGAACACAGGATCCCCATGTATCCTCACGTAGTGCCAATAAAGCAGAAGCAAAGGAGGTTAAGGCCAGAATGGGCTCTCTTGGTTAAGGAAGAAGTCAAAAAACAGCTAAAGGCAAAGTTCTTAGAAGTGGTAGAGGACACTCAGTGGTTAGCGAATATAGTTCCAGTTCCCAAGAAGGATGGAAGGGTCAAAGTGTGTGTGGACTACCGGGATTTGAATAAAGCCTGCCCTAAGGATGATTTCTCGCTACCGCATATCGATACATTAATTGATAATGCAGATTCCAATGTAATGTACTCTTTCATGGATGGATTTTCAGGATACAATCATATCATAATGACAGTAATAGATAGATTAAAGACATCTTTCATCACCGAATGGGGCGTGTACTGCTACCAAGTGATGCCTTTCAGGTTGAGGAATGCAGGGGCCACTTATCAAAGGATGGCGACTGCCTTGCTACACGATATGATCCATAAAGAGGTAGAAGTGTATGTGGATGACATGATGGTGAAATCTACAACCAGGGAAGGGCATTTTGAAGCACTAGACAAGTTTCTGACTAGAGAAGAAAAGTATAATCTCAGGCTAAACCCGAAGAAGTGTGTTTTTGGGGTTACATCTGGGAAATTGTTGGGACACATTGTCAGCTAGAAAGGAATAGAGGTCGATCCAGATAAGATCAGAACAATCAGGGATATGCCAGTGCCAAAGAATGAAAAAGAGGTCTGAGGGTTTCTGGGGCATTTACAGTACATCAACAGATTTATAGCCAAGTTAACGGTCATCTGTAATCCCATCTTTAAGCTTCTAAAGAAAGACTAACCTGTCGTGTGGGACGAAAGATGTCAACAAGCTTTTGAAACTATCAAGGATTATCTGATGAATCCCTCTATCTTACAACCACCGAGATTGGGTAAGGCCTTGATCCTGTATCTGGCAATTGAAAAGGATGCAATAGGGGCAATGTTAGCATAGGAAGGTGAAAAGAAGATCAAACATATTGTATATTACCTGAGGAAGAAGCTTTTGCCCTACGAAGCTACTTATAGTTTAGTGGAGAAAACTTGTTTAGCAGTGATTTGGGTAACAAAAAAGCTTCAACACTACTTCCAGTCTTACAAAGTACAGGCAGTTTCTAAACATGATCCCCTTATGTACCTCCAACAGACCCCGTCTCTTACGGGAAAATTGGCTAGGTGGCTCATTTTTCTCACAGAATTTGACATAGAATATATGGCCAAAAAGACAGTGAAAGGAAGAGCAGTAGCAGACTTCTTGGCACAAAGCCCAATGGATGATGACCAAGAGTGGAAGTTGGAGTTCCCCGACGAGCGTCTAGGGGCGATAGAGATACAAGGTTGGGAGATGTACTTTAACGGAGCTGTCAATAACAAAGGGGCCAGAATAGGGGAAATCTTGGTTACACCAAAAGGAGAAATGATCCTGATGGCAAAAAGACTCGAGTTTGAATCAACTAATAACCAAGCAGAATACAAAGCCTGCATCTTTGGTTTAGAAGCATTGCGTAGCACGAAGGCAGAAAATGTTACTGTCTATGGAGATTCCATGTTAGTTATAAAACAAGCCACCAAAGAATGGGAGATAAAAGAAGATAGATTACGGCTGTATTGGGAATACTTGGCCACCATCCTGTGCTCCTTCACTCGGTGTAAATTTGTCCATTTGCCAAGGGAAGGAAACCAGGTAGCTGACGCCCTAGCCATACTGGCCTCCATGTGGGAAAGTGGGAAGCAACCATAGGCCAGGCCTTTAATTCTCACGAAGTCTTGAGCCCCCTGTTACGAAGAGTTGAGAGTAATGCCAGTTGATGCCACTAAGAAACCGTGGTTCTATGATTTATAAAGGTATCTAGAAACTAGGCAATTTTTGGATGACGCTGATAAGACAGAAAGGATATCCCTGCAAATGTTTTCTCAATAGTTCATAAGCCACAATGGGATGTTAAACAAAAGAATGCCAGTCGGGGTACACCTCAGGTGCATTGATAAGGGTAAAGGCTAAAAGCTTATGGAAGCAATCCATGAAGGGGTGTGTGGGCCACACATGAATAGGACTATCTTGGCAAAGAAAATAGCTCGACAGGGGTACTTTTGGCTCACCATGGAAGCAGATTGTGTTGGATTTGTGAAGAAATGTCACAATTGCCAAACATATGGTGATGTTAACCACCTACCGTCTATGGAGCTTCAAGGAATGACTTCTCCTTAGCCGTTTACTGTATAGGGAATTGATATCATAGGGGAGGTGAGGCCAAAAGCAACTAATGGCCATCGTTATATCATTGTGGCTATCGATTACTTCTCCAAATGGGTTGAGGCTGAATCCTATGCTATTGTGGGGTCGAAGCAGATGTCGAAGTTCATCGAAAAGAATATAATCTATAGGTACGGGTTGCCACATCACATAGTTACAGACAATGGTGTTCAATTTTGGGCAGAAACTGCTACATTGTTGAAAGATTATAAGATTGAGCACCATATGTCATCTCCATATAGACCGCAGGCAAATGGGGCGGTGGAAGCAGCAAATAAGAATGTAAAAAAGATATTGGCCAAGATGTTGGAAAATTACTGAGATTAGGCCGATTACTTATAATTCGCATTGTGGGGGTACCGAACTACTACTAGAACTTTGACAGGAGCCACCCCGTACTCTTTGGTTTATGGGTGTGAGGTTGTCTTATCGGTGGAGGTTGAGATAAGGTCATTGAGAGTCCTTCTGAAATCTAAACTCCCTAAGTATCAATGGGTCGAAAGTCGGTTGGCTCAGTTGACATTGATGGATGAAAAGAGGATGAAGGCCATGTATCATTCTCAGCTGTATCAAAAAAGAATAGCTCGTGCCTACAATAAAAAAATCAAGCCAAGCAAGATTCGAGAAGGGGATTTGGTGTTGAAACTTATAAAGTCAATCATAACCGATCCTTGAGGAAAGTTTAAGCCCAACTGAGAGGGACTGTATCTAGTAAAGAAGTTATTTTTGAAACGAGTTCAAAGAACCCATCAACCTAGACAAGCTCAAGAAATACTTTTTGTAAAAAGTCTCACTAGGGAAAAAACCTCAAAAAGAGGTTGTCTAGGCAAAAGTTAGAGACTAAAAAGGAAAAAGAAGTAAAAAGTCCTGCTGGACTGAAAACCTCGAAAGAGGCAGTCCAAGTAAAAGTTAAGGACATATAAAAAGGGAGAGAGATGTCACGACCCAAAATAGAGGCCATGACCGGCGCTAGGGAACGGGAATTCTTTCGAATCCAGAACTCGTAGCAAGCCTAAAAATAAAATAAAACATGCAATAATAACAATAACAGTATTATATGCAGCGGAAATAAAAATCATAAATATAATAATAACATTTTCATCACTGGATTTAAATCAAATCTCATCTCATCACATATATATAAATCCTTTTAATACAAATCCAATTTCAATATAATACATCTCTTTAAATAAATACATGAAATCCCACATTTTAATTCACAACTACTGTAGTGTCTAGATTATAAAAATAAGACTCAAGTAAATAATTTACACAAAGAAGCCGAGGCGGAAGAAATCCGGCGTATCGACCTGCTACTGAGGTCTGAAGATGTTGACTCTCCTGAAAAATAGTCAACGGAGGGGAGTCAGACCTCACTGAGTGAATTACTATAATATATATACATACACACTAAACGATAATGCATACAGTCAACAGTATATATCTAATATATATATACAGGCAATTACACATAGATGCAATAAAATCATTTTTATATATTTTATCTGAAAATCATCTTTTATGAAGGATCACATAGAACCCTATGATATCGCAACCTCGAAAATAGTGTTAGAAAACACTCTAGCCATACAGGCTCACTTATTCCAAAGATATCCACTTAATCCATTTAGACAGTAAACTGGCCCCGAGACACTAAGTCAACCGAGCTCCAGCAATTTGACTGCCAGTGTGATTGGCCCCGAGACACTTGGTCAACCGAGCTCCAGCAATCACACCTCCAAACCATATCTCACACATCAAATAATCATACTCAATCAATATCCACAAATAAGTTAGTAATATAGCCTAAATACTATAGGCGTACCGGTACGTACTCGGTCCTAGTGCTGCCCACTAGGTAGCACGTTCTATTGATATCCTTCATCATTAATAATATAAAACATTCATTCACAAAAATAAATGATGCATGAAGTTCAATAAAATAACAACATAAACCATATATATACCGAAAATATACCAAAAGTAAACCAGGTATATTTCGAGTATATATATGTCAAATGAATTCAATCAAATTATAAATTAAGTTGGAAATATATTTAAAAACATTTTAAATATATTTTATTTACAAAACATGTATATAATTTAATATATACCAAAAATATACTTAAATACAAATCACATTATTTATGCATTTTAATCAAAATAAAACATATATTTCTAAATCATGCATCCTAAACATATATATATAGTATAGTAACTCACCTAGTGCGCTCCACGAGATGGATTCGACGGGCCTGGTCCACTAGCCCTCGGTCTCGGTGCAACTAAACCAACAAATAACGACAGACATTAGAATAAACCTAACAGAAATCCTAGAATTCAATCTAGAGTATTAAACACAGAATCAGAAATTAGGGTTCGACCGGATATCACATTTTACGAGAATTCTATCGAAAATTCGGTAGAATCTCCCCTGTAAAACGGACATCTCTCTACTCAAAAGAGTAGAGCCGACCCTGCAAAGAAATACACTTCGGAAAACAAGCTCAACACCAATCCACAACCCCTCGGTCGGACTCTAAACTACAGTCTACCGACCGGGATCCACAAACACAGAAAAATTCTGAAAATACCAAAAATATCCTTATAACATAGAAATACATTTTATAAGTAGAAATTACATAATTAACCTTAAAACACAGTAAAAACCGATAAAAACTCATTTTATTAGAAAAATCGTATATTATATATATAATTGAAAATAATTTACGAAAAATAGTTCTAATTAGTTAAAAATACCAAATAATTTATAGAAATCATTTTTATACCTTAAATAACTATTAAAACCAATTAAATTACATTTTTAGCCAATTTAGGGTAAAATTATCAAAATACCCCTATATATATATATATATATATATATATACTTAAATTACTTCAAAAATTCACCAAAAATTATACAATTATCCAAAATTAATTTTCTCAACATATTTATCAATAATATCAATAATTAAACCCAATTATCCAATTACATTCAAATAAAAACACATTTAACCTAATTTTTCCAAAATTCCATAAACTTCAATAATTCAAAATAAATTCATAAAAATTCCAAATAAATTCCTATAATTCATTTCAACACCTAATTTAACCATAAACCCCAATTTCATAATTTAAATAATTAATTTCCGAAAATTAGAAAATAATATTAAAATATTCAAAAATACCCAAAAATCCAAAAAATCTCCAAAAATTCCAAAAAAATTCATACATGTAGATTGAGCTACTAGGATCAACATTTGTGAAGGGAGTTTTCATGAATCAATTAATTCGAAGCTCAAAAAAATCAAAAACCCTAATGTGACCGAATTGAAAAATTCGAAACCTAAGCAATTCTAAACCATTTTAGCTCAAACCAAAGCTAGAATCACACTCACCGGAGCTCAAGGAGAAGAAAGAGACCGGCGGTGTCAAAAATGGTGGCCGGAGGAGCAAGAAACGGTGAAGGGAAGATTTCGGCCAAAAAGGGAAAACAGGGGCTGCCGGCGCCGGGGAAGGGAGCTGGGGGCGGCGGAGTGGCTGGCTGAGGAAGGTGGAGCTCCTGGCGGCACACCGACAGCCAAAAATCGAAAGTTGCAGGCGGTGGTGAGGGGTGGTGGTCGGGCGCACGGGAGGGAAAGAAAGAAGAAGAAGAAGAAGAAAAAGAAAAAAGAAAAAAAAAGAAAAAGAAAAAAAAGAAAAGAAAAAGAAAAAAGAAAAAAAAAAGAAAAAAGAAAAAGAAAGAAAAAAATAATAATAAAATAATTTTAATAATTTAATAATAAATAAAATAATTAAATAATAATAAATTAATAAACAAATAATAAAATATTAGGGTAATATATATTAAACCCTAATTAAATAAATATTTACACACATAGGCTTTATTTAGTATTTTAAAAATACGTATGAGTTCATGCAAGTCCGAAAATATATATAAAATAATTAATAATAAATTATTTACGTGAAAATTTCCCCGAAAATGTAAGTCCCGGGAAAATTTTACGTAAACTACTGTAAATAATACACAATAATTAAAATAGGTTTTAAATACATATCAACTCGTAAAAATATCATAATTTACATACGGAAATTATTAACACTGCATATCCCGATACAGTATAAAAATATTTTAAAAACACGGGATATTACAAGAGAGGTGCAAAATGATTAGTCGGAAAACTTACAAGGGCAAGCCGACTAGTAACATGAGATCCACCAGAAGTGAAGTGTATATGTGTTTTTGTGCTTAAATGAAATGAAATAGATCACCTTAATTATCGTTAAACATTGCATAATGTGTCCATTAGTCGTTTAACTAGTACAAAAGGGAAATTACTTCTAAAAAAAAGATAAATGACAACTTCATTTCGTGAGCTAATTTTGTTTTCTCTTCTTTTGTTGCCTACCCTATAAACTTAGCATTTGTAACTCTCTTGTCCTCTTATATCTAATAAACTCGTCTCTTTCTGTCTGTTGCAAACAAACCCACGCTTTGTAATGATCATCGATGGTTTGATCACCGTCGTAACTCAAATTCCTTTCAATGACTCTTCGAGGTCAAGTCGCCACCAAGTGGTCCAAGAAATTTTGAGAGAGCAGCCTTGGCTCGAACTCTTGAACAGGCTCCACAATCAGTTGTTTATGACCATATTGGCTGCAGAGGCGGGTTGGATTATAGAAAGTGGCAAAATGGAGATCGACAACCGGGACGCAATATGTATAAGACCAAATGATTACATGCTGCAATCCCCACCAGGGGCACATCCAGTGGATCAATGTATCAAGAAATGTTGACAACCAGCCGTGAATGTCTGTAGGGATGGGATATAGTTTTCTTGTTCGATAATGCTTGGCCTGGGAATGCCGGATGTCTTGAGGAGGTTCAATCAGGCCCAACTTTTTATAAAACCACATCTTCGGGATTGAAAATGGTTGGATACAAGCAGTATGACAGTAGGAAGTTAAGGAAGGGACAATGGGAAACTTACCTCCAACAGGAATGGACTTCCTGAGAATCGTCGCGTCCTCATAAAGTCATCCAATCTAATGATGGTTTCCGCTAAGATAAGAGGGAAGGGATTGAACCTTGACTCCACTTGAATGAGGATGGAAAGGATCTTCGTATCACAATGCCCTGAGGGAGAGACCAACAGAAATTTAGCATACAAACAGAGGGCTAACATGCGGGGCCAGTAAGTTTCTCCTTTGTCCACATTCATTGTGACCTCAAGGAAGGACTCTAGTTTGATTTCTGAGTCGGAGACATTATAAAAAGAAGACTAGGGTGGGAGGTTGAACATACGCGCCATTTGTTGTCGAATGGAGTGAGAATCCGGGTTATCGAAGACGAGAATCGTAAGCCGACAAGCAGAGTCCGTATGATAGTCGAGAACTGCCTCAAACTCCTCTAGTAGGGGATATATTTCTATTGTGTTGAACTGAAAAATGTGTTGATGGGGATCCTAAGATTGAACCATGGCATGGAGAAAAGGGAAGTTAATTCTCCTAATGTGGAGTGATTTGAAGACCAGAAGGTGAAACAGCTCTAACCTGGCCTAAGATTTATTGTCTAAACCTTTCAAAATTGATTGTAGGGGCCTCAAACTTTGTTCTGTCATGTTTGTGGCTTTTCAGAGGCACCTAAAGAGAGAAACAAGAGGTTAAGGATAAAGGGAACTCGAGAATTAGTTCAAACACAAGAATGTGGGTTTTTATAGGGGCAAAACCTCATACTGCTAAGGTGATCGCCTCATGGATGAGCCGATTGCCTCATCAATGAGGCGCTGCCTCAGTAACAAGAGGTGAGTGCCTATTCACCAGAGACCAATGAGGTGATCGCCTCATCAGCAGCATTGGCCGTTTGTGCTTCTTCAAATCACACAGTCCAAATAGGTGCCAACCATTACGTATGCAAATAATGAAATCAATCCACATATGAAGAAATGAGAAAAACAAAACAAGAGGATTTAATCAAGAAAAATATTGAATTATGCAAGCATTCTATCCATAAAACCAAAATTAAAATTTTCTATTCACTATTCCAAGACTACACAAGTTTTAACTCCAAAACATCAAGCATCTGATTCAATACGCTCGGGGTCAGCCTCTCCTCCAGCACCGTTGCCACTCTTGTCATCATCCTTGTCATCCTCATCAATTTGACGCTCAAGAGTGGCGATCCTAGCCCTACTAGCCTCATCCTGATCCTATTCGAACAAAACGCTGGTTAGTAAACCATGCAAGCATGCATACATGTAAAAAATAAAGAGGTTCTTACCCTCCACTGCTAGGTGATCTCTAGCATGTAGTCTCTCTAGGCCTCTATCATGCAATACATGTACAAGCCTTGCTCTAGCAGAATCTGCATTATTGAAATAAATGTTGGAACTAACGTTTGGTTTGAGGATTATAATGAGAGCATGTCAGGAAAAGAGCCTACATGAGTAGCACCACCAGGGGTTCATGCAGGGGTCAGGTCCTCGTCCAAAGTTAAGAACTGACATGAAAACTCTCCGAGAGGAACCCAGCATCGAGCTAAAGGGTTAAGGACATGAATGAAGCTGCCTGGGACAAACTCAGAACCAGGGGCAGTAGTCAACCTGGCTTCCTCACCAGCCGCAGAAGTCTCCTCCCTGCCCGGATCCAATCAATGCCTCAAGGACTCTCTCCCGCACTCAGGACCTAACCGGGGCCACAGGCCTAGCAGATGCAGCTTGAAGATAAAAATAGGGGGAAAATGTTAAGAATGCAGTCAATTTATAGAAAAAGGGAAACCGATAAGGATATACCTGAGAAGTAGAAGCGGCTTGGAAAGGGACCGTCAACAGAAGGTGGGTACGGATGAACTCTGCATACCAGCTCTTCACGCGAACTGTGTGATCCACAGCTAGTGAGCCTGCAACAGTCTGAGCGAGGTCGTTACCCTCCAGCTCATGAGCCCAAAGCATACTGTCAGGAGGGGACTTAGGGACCCGCCTATCTCTAACACCTGCCCTCCAGTTCAGGACCCGCTCTCCTAAATACCAGGCTCGATATCCAAGGCCACAGAGGAGTGCCCTCTTCCGGGCTAAGGGCCAAGAGCGAGTCATCTCAATGGTCTAAGTGTCCTTGGGCCCCCACAAGTTATTCTAGATCTACAAAAAAGGAGAGAGACGTCAATTTGTAAGTAAATTGAATACAAATCATTTACTAATAAGTAGGTTTGTGTTTTGCAGGTACCGCATCCTATGTCAGAGAGTTCAGGTGTTGCCTGTGGATGTGAACTCACGCAAAGTGCCTCTTCACGACACGGCTGGCACCCCACCTGCCAAAGGCCGAGAAGTGATCCCCCACTCATATAATGCCCACAAGTAGCTCTAGCTCCAGAGCCCAAACCTGGAAAAACAAAACAAAAGAAGTTAAGAAAACTGATGTAAGTAATGGGGGATAAAACAAGATAAAAAAAAAGGGCGATCATGACGCAGCAGAACGGCATGCCAAAAGCCACAGAATCTCCTAGCCCCTCGAACCACCTCGTCCATGCTCCGATACAAGTATGCCAAGGTGCAGCTACCCCAATTGAATGTGGGAATATGGTTAAGATCCAGAAGGGCCGATAGGAACATCAGATCAATAGAGCTGACGATGTCAGCAAAGAAGGTGGTACCGAGCAAGTAAAGCAAAAAAACCCTCACCACCTTATCAATCTCAAGGGGAGAGATCATCGTTGTGGCCTGATCCCAGGTGTAGAAACTCTTGATTAAGTCCAACTTAAGGGTATGAGTCCCCTTCATGTCAGGAATCATCCCTAAAAGTCACTCAATATATACGGCCTTATCCAGAGACAGCTAGTGTAGACTCGCATCAAAGGGAACAGGATCCCCAGCATAGGCAATCCCCACGATGGCAGCAAATGATACCGAGTCTAGAGTGAGCTCACCAAATGGGAGATGGAAAGTGTGGGTTATATCAAACCACCTCTCCATCAGGGCATGCAGTGGCTGGTAGTCCGTGCGCCCCTACTCAGACGGAAGTGAGAGTACGAAGTCCTCGAACCCTATCTCCTGAATTTGGTCCCTCTGCTCATCTATCAAGTCACTGTAAAAGACCCGGGCTATATGGAAATTCCTGAAACCCTTAAAATTCTGAGCATCATGCTGCAAATAAAGAAATAGGGAAGTAAAATTTATGCATTTTGCGATTTCAGGGAGAAATTCAAAATGGATGTACATGTAAATGGTGCATTTCACTCTGTTAATGAAGCGATTGCCTTACCATAAAGGCAATCACCTTATCACAGAGGCAATCACCTCATTAAAGAGGCAATCGACTCTGTGAAGGGGCGACATGCAATCGCCTCTTCACAGAAGCCTATCATCTCACCAATGCGGCGATCACCTCATCGAAGAGGTGATCGCCTCTATGAGGCGCAAATAGGGACAATTCCCAATTTTTAATGATTAAAACATAAATTTCATATTCTATTCTATTAAATAATGTTTTAAAACGATGATTATGCAAGATTAATCATTAACCCAATGTAATTTTACAGGGAATTTTAGGGTACTAACCTCTCCTGATGTAGAGGAGCAAATGTGGGACCCTAGATTTGCCAACAGAGGAATCGAGTCCCCATGGGTCAATCCCAGAATCTTGGAGGCACTAATAGGAGGTGGAATATGATCCTACTTAAGCACAGACGATGGTCTATCATTCTCTATTGTCTAAAAAAGGGAGGAAAGATGCAGAGAGTACATAAAGTGTGAAGAGGAGGAATGGTGAAAAGAGAAATGGCAAAAAGTAAAAAAGGAAAAGATAAGGGAAAAGCTGCTTTTATATAGCAAGTAAGGATATGGGGGATTCCTAAAAAAAAAAGTGTGAGGGACGAAATTCAATGTACGGATTCTCAAGATATAGTTTCTGGAGAAGTCGGGCTAAGAAAACTAGCATCACAAAGAGAGGGCTGTTCGGGTTTGAATCCCTAAAGCTCACAAAAAGAGGGTTGTTCGGGTTTGAATCCCTGAAGCTCAAAAAGGGAGGGTTATTTGGGTTTTGAATCCCCGAAGCTCACAGAGAAAGGGCTGTTCGGATTTGAATCCCCGAAGCTTATAAAGAAAGGGTTGTTCGGGTTTGAATCCCTAAAGCTCAAAGAAAAGGCTATTTGGGTTTGAATCCCCGAAGCTCAAAAGATCAAGATGATTGTTCAGGTGGCATCCCCGAAGTCAGAAGTAAATGACAATTGGGCCAGGAAAACCCGAAAGTCTATGACCCCGAAGGAGTGATAATCAGACCATAAAACTTCGAAAACCACATCCCCAATAGTGATCGAGCTAGGAAAACTCGTGAACCAAAGTCAAGTTAAATGATGATCGGGCTAGGAGAACTCGAGAATTATGTTTGTGTGTGGTGATGATCGGGCCAAGAAAACTCGAGAATCATGTTTCAGGTGACTGATGGTTGGGCTAGGAAAACCCATAATTCTATGTCCCCAGTGAAACAATAATCGAGCCAGGAAAACCCGAGGTTAACAGTCTTCAAATACCTTTATCAAATGTTAATGAGTTGCTAATTGGGCCAGGAAAACCCGAGGATCACGGTCACGCTTCAGAATTGAAGGATTTATCTCTTGAGTGAGACCCGAGAGTCAGGTATGTTTTTTATCTTATTGTTTGATTGTTGTTGTGCATGTGATTTTTTAAAAAATAGTCAGTGCATGCATTTAATTTTTCAAAAAATTAGGGGGTAAACTGTAGACACCCGATTCGGTCGGCCCGTGTTAGGGGACAAATTAGGATTGCTCAGTTTGACCAGCCAGTTGTCAAGCCCAATGATGAGAATATGGAACTTGGACATGAGAATGAAGCCTGAATCTCTAGTGGAAAGTGGACTTAAAAACCTAAAGCCTGAAAAACTCAAAACTGAGCCCAACTAACCAAATCTGGCCTAAGCCTGCTAAGCCCAACTAGGCCCGGGCCAAAGGGGCATCACCTCAGTGTAATGAGGCGATCGCCTCTTTGGTAGTTGCTAATGAGGCGATTGCCTCATCACAGAGGCGATCGCCTCATCAATGAGGCGCCACCTCTATAGCAGCCCACTTACAACTGCATTTAATGCAGCTACAATAATGACGACCAAGTGTTACAGGCCCCACTTTCTAGACCTACTTCTTGCATGAGAAAAAGACTTTTGGGGAAGGAAAAAAGGCTAGGAAAGCTCATGATGGGCTAAAAGTCTTAGGGGCATGGGAAAGCTAAGGAATAAAAAGAGAAAAAAGAGAGAGAAAGAGGCTGGTGAAAGCGAAGAAGGAGGAGCTCTGGAAAAAAAAACATAGAGATAGAAAAAAAGAAAAAATGTCCTCAAGGAAGGAGGAGAGGTGGGAGCAAAGGAAGGTCCATATTTTCCTAAAAGCAGAAGGAAGAGGCTTATGTCAAAAGTAGAGATCACGTCCTAGCAAGGATCACAATCAAAAACACCTCTCAGGGCCTCTCATTTTGGTAGAAAACTTACACTTAAACTTGACATGTGCATCATTTTGTGAATTCTTGCTTGTGAGACTAAGTTTTAGTATATTTTAGGTTTATCTCTAGTGTGTCTTGCTTGATATCTCACTTTATTGATGGATCTTTGAACACTTTTGCATATAGTCATAATTTGATGATTACAGAGTGTATATGCACATTTTGTTGCTTAAAGTAAAAGTCTGTACGTTTTGAGAGTCAGAGCCGATCCGCTGATCAGGCGACACCTCTTCACAGAGGCGATCGCCCTTTTAACAGGCCTCTAAGGAGAAAACCCTTCGTGCATGTGTTTTATACCTTCCTTTTGCCTTAGAATTATGAGAGTCCCTGTTGATGAGGCATCACCTCATCAATGAGGTGATCGCCTCATCTCAATGAGGCGACTGCCTCATTGATAGAATTAGCCTGCTTCTTATTTCATTTTTTTATGTTTGTCATGATGCCTGCTTTAGCATGCCTTCTTTTGGCCTTAAACATGTCTGTATCAGTGCATGATGATGATTAATCTTAATTGTTTGTGTCCTTTAGTTCATAATGTGAAAACCTTTTTTATAAAGTTTTTTTGTAAGTACCATTATATGTGATTTCATTATTTGAAAGAAAGGACTAATTGTGTGTTATTTGTAGGAATTACTTGTTGATTTCCATCATTGAGTAGTCACCTTTGTTAGTTATCCCTTTTATATTACCACATTTATGTTATTTTATCGATTTATTTTCGGTGTATGTTTAGTTTATTTTTTATATATTATTCTTTTATTTAGCCTAAAAGCATTGTAATCCTTAATCTCTTCCCCCCATTCGTTTCTAAATGCATGGTTGTAATTGTTATTTATTTTATTTTTATTGTGCGTTGGGACTTAAAGGCATGAAATCGAACTAATATGCAAACTCGGACTTGATCATAAAATTTGGCAATTATCCGAAGGCAATTCTATTACGTGTGGTAATGAGGAAATAATTAAATAATTAAATGGTAATAAAATGCAAAACACAAACGGAGGCCAACCGTAAGGTTGGTTGAGCATTCAAACACTTATACCTAATTTTCGAACCTGATCTCTGATGACAGCTTCTGAAAACCTCTGTAGGATCCAATTGTTGTACAGTGTATCCCGACTTTTATCCTAGTGGCGAATCCATCTCCGAATAGGCCCAAGACCTATATCGTATTTCCTAGTGGGCCTCGAGCCCTCACAGTGCCGTGGTCGCAAAACACTTAGAGGCGCGCTAAACCCTGCCGCCTACAATATCTAAAATAAACTAAGTATATTTCAAGTATATATATGTAAAATCAATTCACATAGATCATGGAATATATTAAATTAAACCAATAATATATTTGAAAGTAATCTAGATTTAATTAAAAAGAAAAACATGCATTTATTTCAAAATATACTGAAAATATACCTAGAATATACTTAAGCATTTATTAAGTCATTTATGCATAAATCATACAATTAAAACATATATTTTTAAAACATGCAACCTAAATGCACACATATATAAAATAACAACTCACAGGTATGAGCTCTTCGAGACGGGTCCGATGGGCCTGATCCATTAGGCCTCGGTCTTGGCACAACTAACAATAAAATAATAACACGAAAATCAAAATAAATCTAATTTAACTTCTAGAGACTCGATCTAGGATTATTAACAAAGACAGAGAATTGAAATTAGACCTGATGTCACGTTTTATGAGAATTCTACCAAAAATTCGGCAGAACCTCCTCTGTAAAACGGATATCTCTCTACTTAAAAAGTAGAGCCGGTCCTACAAGAAAAATACACTTCAAACTACAATTGTCATAACTCCTCGGTCGGGATCCCAAACTACAAATTTCCCCGACCAAAGTCAACAATTCACAACAAAATACAATAAATATATTAAAATTCGATAAATACCAAAAATACCCTTTAAGTATCAAAATATGGCAATTTAAGTATTAAAACATCAAAAGTAATTATTTTACCAATAATTACTTAAAAACCCTAATAAAAATATAATATTATTAAAATCGATATTTCTCGATAATACCACAAATATTAATAAAAATTTATTTTATAAATCCAAATTACTTAATTAGTCTAAAAACATATTAAAAATTACTCAAAATCCATTTACTTACAAAAATAGTATTTTATAAATAATTTGAAAATAATTTTCAAAAAATAGTATTAATTAGTTAAAATTAGTAAATAATTTGTAAAAATCATTTTTATACCTCAAATAATTATTAAAACCAATTAAATTTAATATCCTACTAAAATTATCACCAAAATACCAAAATACGCCTAATATATACATAAAATACTAATAATATTCAAAAATTCAATAAAAATTATATAATTACACAAAAATTATTTTCTCAACTTATTAATCATTAAAATCAACAAATACACTTAATTAACCAATTATTTCTAATTAAATATATATTTAACCTATATTTTCAAAACTAACATAAATTAAAAATAATTATAAAAATTACACAAAACACACAAAAATTATAAATTAAATTCTAAAATTAATATTAACCACCAAAGACACCAATATATCATAATTTTATAATTTATTTAATTAATTTATGAAAATAATAAAATAATAAAAAATTCACAAAAATCAAAACAATTCCCAAAAATCATACAAAAATTTTGAGATGTAGATTAAGCTAAGGGAAATAACAATTGTTAAGGAATTTCTCAAGAATCAAGCAAAATAATCGAAAAAAAATTAAAAACTCAAGAATGGCCGAAAATGAAATCAAGCTAGAAACCCTACTAAATCACGTTTTTAAGCTGAAAGAAGCTTGGAATCCTTCTCCTCAAAGTTCCAAGAGTTCAACAACACCAGAATCAACCAATTTGGTGGCCGAACGGAGGAGAAAATTTTTGGATTTTCGGCTTCAAATGCTTTAAACGGCACCAGAAATGGAAGCTAATGGCGGCGGAAGGCGGGGAGGCACACTGACCGAAGAAGAAACGAACAGTGACGAAAAGGGTGGGTGTGATTGGGGAATAAGGAGTGTGGGAGGAAGGTTTTTGTGATATTTGTATATATATATATATATATATATTAATAAAACTTCATAATAAAAATTAATAAACTATATTGTTAGGTTCCGTGATGCAAACGCAGCGGAAAAATTAAAATTTTGTCACGTTCCCAAGCCAGGATCCATGTAATTCGACTAATAGATTAAATCTAGGGTTTTAATAATCTTACCAAAACTCAGAAGAGGCAAGATTCTCTGGAAGGATGAGAGGAGGTTCACACCGGTGACACCTTACCTCGAGCTTTTTGGCTTGGTTGTTCGGATCAAGACATCTCCAAAAGGATGCGTCCTCTATAGGTATCCACACGAACAGCCCTTCACAAAATGAATTTGAGTGTGTGTGCTAGCAACCTCTTGACTGTCTCACAAATCAAGAACAAAAGGAAAAAACTCTGTCTTTGTTTTCTAAGAGGAAAGAAAATGAATTTGGAGGCTAAAACAAGTGTGTGAAACCCTAGAGAATATAACATATTTATAGACTCCAAGTTAGGGTTTCACTTACCAATAACCTTTTGGTAATTTTCCATTTATTATATTCTGATTTTGTTTAAAAAATAAAACAAATAATATCTTATTTATTTATTTAAAATAACATTTATCTTAAATAAATAAAAAAATAAATAAAACACTTTAATTATTTATTTCCACAGAGTTTATTTTGGGCTTATTAAACCCATATCCGTTTTGGGCTTGTTCTAAGTGTGTGACCCTATAGGTTCACATAACATTGGTAGTAGGCCTAAATCTCTATTTAGGCCTACAAGTCATAAGTGGCCTCTAGCAAGACATTATGACTACCCAAGTCATGTGAAGTCAATAATCCGACATAACCTAATTACAGTGAATTTTATTGTCCCTTTATCACATGATATCTTAATTGAACATAAGGCATAGAATGTCATCCTTATATAGTTCAATATTATGACTTGATTCCAAGTAGACTGAAAATGATAACTCTTTATCAATTCATTTCAGCATGGCCATGCATTTTATTCAGTCTATCTCATCAAGGGGCCTTTAGATATCTTTCTCATATTAATGAGGGATAAATTCCTTCTAAATCACTCATATTCCTCACATAACTAATTTTATATCCAACAATATTCTTTTAATCATCCGGTTAAAGACAATGTTAGAATGTGTCAAAACATAAAATAGCTATGTAGAAATCCATGATGATTTCAAGGTCAAAGGACCGAAATAAAATTACTGTGATAAGAAATACTTATGACAATAATCTATGTAGTATTCTCATAGTGGGTCAATCCAGTACATGATCTCTCATCATGTACCTATGAGTTGACTTAATATCTCATATTTATGATTAGTAAAACATAACCATCAATCAACATCATACTAGCCTTAATACTTTAATATTCATATAATGAATAAATGGCTAGGGATAATTAGAATAGAACTCTTATTTTAATCTAAGGGTTTTACTATCAAGTCACATACTTGATGGCCTTAGTAAGAATTAACCATTCATGTAATTATCATAAAATCAAATAATAATATAATACCTCTTTATTAATAAAATAAGAAAGTCAATACATAATCACAAATGATTGACCTAGTGCATATCACTAACATATATAACATATTATTCATTATTTTATTCAACAAAATTCACACACCACACATTAAAATACACACACATATATTAATATACACACAAATATTAAAAATATACACATTTAAATAAATATTAAACCCCAATTCATGCAAATATATATTAACACATAAAATAATGTGATTTAAGAAGATAAAATGACATTAAAATAAAATATACTAAGTTAAATATTATTTAAAATAAGATATATATTGCACAAATAAATTATCCAAATACTAATCTTAAAATAACTATTTATATCGAAACCCTAATTAACATAAAATAATGATAATAAAACTCATTAATCGATAAATAATTGAATTTATCTTTAAAATTTATTAACACTGCATATCTTATTTTAAAATAAAATAATTTAAAAACTCAGGTTATTATGGTCTCCCCTCCTTATAAGACTTCATCCTCGAATTTTAGAAAGAAGAAAAATATAAGATCAAGGAGGAAAGAGATACGGGTAAGAAGCTCGCATCTCAGCTTCAATCTCCCAGGTATGCTCTTCTACTCTGTTGCTGCACCACAACACCTTGACCATCGAAATCTGCTTCGAACGCAACTATCAAACTTGATAGTCTACGATTGCAACAGGTTCTTCTACGAACGTCAAGTCTTCATTCACTTCAACACTGTCGTGCTGCAACACATATGAAGGGTCTGAAACATACTTCCTCAGCATTGAGATATGAAACACTGGATGCACTTGAGACATACTCAGAGGCGAAACCAATCAATATGCAACAGTGCCAACCCTCTCCAGAATCTTGAACGGTCCTATATATCTCGGTGTTAGCTTACCCTTTCTGCCAAATCTCATAACACTCTTCATTGGAGACACCTTCAGAAAAATAAAGTCTTCTACCTGGAACTCCATATCTCTACATCTAGGATCCGTATAGCTCTTCTACTTGCTAACTACGATCTTTAATTTGCTCTTGATCACAACAACTTTCTCTACAGCATCCTGAACCATCTCAGGTCCAGTCAAAGCTCTCTCACTAATCTCATCCTAACTCAGAGGGGATCTACACTTTCTTCCGTACAAAGCCTCATATGGTGCCATTCCAATATTGATATAATAGTTGTTATTATCTACAAACTCAACGAGTGGCAAATGATCATCCCAGCTACCTCCCAAATCCAAAACACACATCCGCAACATATCTTCCAGTGTCTGGATCATCCTTTTAGATTGACCATCTGTCTGAGGATGAAAAGTAGTACTGAAATCCAACCTAGTGCCCATCACTTCCTGCAACTTCTGCCAAAAATGAGAGGTAAATACTGAACCTCTGTCTGACACAATGGACACAGGTACTCTATGAAGGCACACAATATGCTTCACATAAAGCTTTGTCAATCTAGCTACAAAATAAGTGGCTTTCACAAGCAAGAAATGTGCAGACTTGGTCAACATGTCCACAATCACCTAGATGGAATCATATCCATCCTTAGAATGAGGTAAACCAACCACAAAATCCATAACAATCCTTTCCCACTTCCACTCAGGAATAGGAAGAGGCTGAAGCTTCCTAGAAGGCTTCTAATGCTCAGCTTTCACTTGTTGACATGTCAGACACTTAGCAACATAATCAACAACATCTTTCTTCAATCTATCCCACCAGTTCAAGTCTCTAATACTGTGGTACATCTTAGTAACACCCGGATG
This sequence comes from Mallotus nudiflorus, assembly GCA_947683625.1. NCBI lineage: Eukaryota > Viridiplantae > Streptophyta > Magnoliopsida > Malpighiales > Euphorbiaceae > Mallotus > Mallotus nudiflorus. The sequence continues at coordinate 527,120 of CANTUR010000451.1, forward strand.
TACGCTGTAAGCTGTAGAATGTGCTTCCTTAAGGATCTCTTCTCTTAAATTATCCACATCAGGAACACACAATCTACCACTAATCCACAAAACACGATCATCATCAAGTGTGAAATCAATGAACTTCCCTACTCGAATATTCTCTGCAAGCTCTTATAGAATAGGATCTCGGCTCTGAGCTGCCTTAATCCTATCCCTCAATAAAGATCACACCTTAAATTGAGCTAGCAGTCCACCTGATCTACTAAGCTTCATCAAATCTTGAGAGCAAAGATCACTGCAAACATCTCTAGGTCGTGAGTAGGATAGTTCTGTTCATGCTTCTTCAACTGCCTTGAAGCATAGGCTATCACCCTATCATTCTGCATCAACACACAACCTAGGCCAACTCTAGAGGCATCACAATTCACTGTGAACTTATCTACTCCATTAGGCAAAGCCAAAGCTATAGTTGTGGTCAACTTCCCCTTCAACAACTGAAAACTATTCTCATAAGCTTCTAACCACTCAAATCTTACATCCTTCTGAGTCAAGTGAGTTATAGGAGCTGCAATTCTGGAAAAATCTTGTACAAACCTCCTATAGTACCCGGCTAAACCTAGAAAACTCTGAATCTCAATAACTGAAGTCATTCTAGGCCACTTAGACACTGCCTCAATCTTTTATGGATCCACCTAGATACCTTATTTAGACACACATGTCCAAGAAATGCAACACTCTCCATCCAGAAATCACACTTTGAGAATTTAGCATAAAGTTGATATTCTCTCAGCGTTTATAGTACAATCCTCAAGTGATATACATGTTTCTCCATACTCCTTAAATACACCAGTATATCATCAATGAAGACTACCATAAACTAATCCATAAATGATCTAAATACTCTATTCATCAGGTCCATAAAAGCTACTGGTGCGTTATTCAAACCAAAAGACATCACATAATGGCCATATCGAGTACAGAATGCCATTTTAGAAATATCGACTTCACTGATCCGCAACTGATGATAACTCAACCTCAAATCAATCTTGGAAAAGAATTGTGCACCCTGAAGCTAAGCAAACAAGTCATCCATCCTCGAGAGAGGATATTTGTTCTTCACTGTCACCTTATTTAACTATCTGTAGTCAATTCACAGTCTCAAGGTACCATCCTTCTTCCTCATAAATAGGACTGGTGCACCCCAAGGAGAAACACTGGGTCTAATAAAAATCTTATCTAGTAACTCTTACAATTGCTCCTTCAACTCTTTTAACTCTGCAAGAGCCATTATGTACGCTGGCATAGAAATGGGGGAAGTGCCTAGAACTATATATATACAGAACTCAATCTCTCTGTGAGGTGGTAAGCTTGGTAACTCCTCAGGAAAGACATCAGGAAACTCACAGGCAATAGGAACATCTGTGAGTGATAACTTCTCCACTGAAGTATCCCTGACTAATGATAAATATCCCTGACAACCCTTCCTTAGCAACTCTCTAGCCGTAATAGCAGAAATGAGATTCTGAGGTGATGAACTCTTATCACTCGCAAACTTAAATTCTTCTTCACCAGGAATTTTGAAAGTCACCTCTTTACTCCGACAATCTACCACGGCATAATGCTGAGATAACCAATCCATACCCAGAATAACATCAAATTCCATCACATTCAATAGAATCAAATCAACAAAAAATTCTCTACCTTCGACAAGAACTAGACAACCAGAAAGAATAACATTGATGTCTAAAGAATCACTTAGAGGAGTGGCGATAGACAAAGAAAAAGCCATCCTTAAAGCTTTCCAATAAGACTTGGAAGCAAAACTAGGAGAAATGAACAAATGTGTGGCACCCAGATCAAACAAAACCCAAGCATCCAAGTAACATACAGAAATAATACCTTCCACGACTACATTAGATGCCTAAGCATCCTGTTGAGTGAGATGGAAGACTCTGGCTTGTCCTTAGCCTTCCTGCTGGCTCGTAGAAGCCTGGCCAACACCTTTGGCACCTCCTCTAGTACCTCTACCATGACCCTACTGGGGAACAATCTAAGTAGAACTCTGATGCTGAGCTGAAGGCAACTGGAAAGGAACGAGTGCAGCTCTAGCAATTGATTGCTAAAGGAATCACAGAATCTACGGCTGCTGATAATAAGAATAGGGACACGATCTGGCAAAATGTCCCATCTGTCCGCATCTAAAACACGTAAGCAGTTTCATATAACACGGTCCCTGATGGACTCTGCTGCACGTCTAATATACACTAGTAGCTGACCCGGAACTATGACCACTATTGCTGCTCAAAGCACCTAACCAAAGTCTGAACAGTCTACGCTGACCTCCACAGCCATGTCTATTGCTCTGATGTACCCTCTGCTACTATCTCTAAGTCTGTTGGGCTGGACCCCTCTGCTAACTACTCGATCCAATTTAAAAACTTGAGTATGGAGTAGTCTGAAATCCACCTGACTGAACACCCAACTGGTAATAATCAGGCATAGCTCCTTACCTGACTAGCCTCAGCTCAATCTCCTTGGCCAACTCTATCACTGACTCCAGAGGCCCGCTGTAGGCATACCAGCAAATGCAAAACCCAATCCAGTGACATAAGTAGTGACTGCGAAGTACTAGTCTCGCATCATATCCTCTGCATATCTATCAAGCCGAAGAAACTCTCTAGTGTAGTCCTCAATAGATCTGTCACGTCAGGAAATATTGATCAACCGGAGTCTGTAACTCATATGAAGTGGCTCTGGGCAGAATCTCCTCATGAATCGCTTGTCGAACTAAGCCCAGGTTATCGTCATCAAATATGGCTGGATCATCTGAATAAACCAGTCTAGGGCTAGTCCCTCAATAGACAGCTCGATAATCATGATCTGTTGGTACTCGGTGTGAGCAGTCCGAGTCCTCATCTCGATCGCATGCAGAAAGTCTAGAGGGTTTAAAGTCCCATCGAACGTGATCTTATCGACCCTGGCATAGAACAGGGCTGCCTCAGGGTTGGACATACCCTGTTGATAGGCAGGCTGAACAGGCGGTGCAACTTGAGGTACTGAAATATCCTCGAATTCAGGCTCTACAGGTTCCTTATCCTGTAGCTCTCTCTGTCTACGATGACCTGTCGCTCCTCAAGGTCCACCTCTGCCATGACCTCTGCACCTAACTGGCAACTCACGAGGTAAAACCTCATCCTGGAAGGACTTATCATCCTCGACCTCAATAACCGATGGAGCGACACGCGCTCGCCTCCTCATTCTGAAAAGACAAGCAGAAGGATTCAGACAAGACAGATAACAGAGGATAACACAGAAAACTAAATCAAGAAATACTTATCAAGACATACTCGAACCTAATTAATAACAGTAGTTTTAAAAGAAGACACAACACTGAAAACTAGGGCCACAACTCACACAACTAAGACCCTAACACAAAACTCCACTCTGATACCAACTTTGTCACGACCCAAAACAGGGGGCCATAACCGGCGCTAGGGAACGAGAATTCTTTCGAATCCAGAACCCATAGCAAGCCTTAAAGAAAAGCATGCAATAAAATAAAATAAACAAAATATTTATGCAACGAAAATTAAATCTCAAATAATAAAATAAATTCCTTAACTTTTTTTAATAAAATAATATCACATCTCATATCATAAATAAAATTTCTTAATACAAATCTTTGAAGAAACACTCTGAATTTAAAATCTCATACATGCATAAAATCGAATGCAACTCTCAACAGAATTAAATACAACTACTACTGCAGCATTTAGAGTACAAAATAAAACTCAAGTAAGTGATTTATATAATAGGGCCAAAGCGAAAGAAATCCGGTGGATAGGTCTACTGCTGAGGTCTGAAGATGAGGACTCTCCTGTAAAAATATTAACGGAGGGGAGTCAGACCTCACTAAGTGAATTATTATAATATATATACACGCATTACTAAATGTCAAATGCAAACACTTAAAAGTATATATAATAAATATATATATACAGGCAAGTACACACAGATGCCAAAAATCACTTTATTTATAATACTGAAAAATATTAGTTTAAGAAGGATCAAATAGAACCCTAAATGATCATAACCTCAAATAACAACAGACATCACTCTAGTCATACAGACTCACTTGTTTTCAAATAAATTCACTTAATCCTTATTGACAGTAGACTGGCCCCGAGACACTAAGTCGACCGAGCTCCAGCAATCTGATTGTCAGTGTGATTGGCCCCAAGACACTAGGTCAACCGAGCTCCAACAATCACACTCTCATTCACTGCACACAATAATCAAATCAATCAAGTCATGATCCACAAATAGGTTAGTAATTTAACCTACAATCTATCGTTGTACTGGTACGTACTCGGTCCTAGTGTTGTCCACTAGGAAGCACGTTCTATTGATATCCTTCATTAAAAATAACTCATTTCATTCATAAAATAATGATGCATGATATCATTATAAATAACATTATAAACCATATATATACTAGAAATATACCTAAAATAAACTAAGTATATTTCAAGTATATATATGTAAAATCAATTCACATAGATAATGGAATATATTAAATTAAACCAATAATATATTTGAAAGTAATCTAGATTTAATTAAAAAGAAAAATATGCATTTATTTCATAATATACTGAAAATATACTAAGAATATACCTAGAATATACTTAAGCATTTATTAAGTCATTTATGCATAAATCATACAATTAAAACATATATTTCTAAAACATCCAACCTAAATGCACGCATATATAAAATAGCAACTCACAGGTATGTGCTCCTTGAGACGGGTTCGACAGGCCTAGTCCACTAAGCCTTGGTCTCGACACAACTAACAATAAAATAATAACACGAAAATCAGAATAAATCTAACTTAACTTCTAAAGACTCGATCTAGGATTACTAACACAAACAGAGAATAGGAATTAGACCCGATGTCACGTTTTATAAGAATTCTACTGAAAATTCGGCAGAACCTCCTCTGTAAAATGGACATCTCTCTACTTAAAAAGTAGAGTTGGTCCTGCAAGAAAAATACACTTCAAACTAGAATTCTCACAACTCCTCGATCGGGATCCCAAACTACAAATTTTTCTGACCGAGGTCCACAATTCACAACAAAATACAATAAATATATTAAAATTCGATAAATACTAAAAATACCCTTTAAGTATTTAAATATGACAATTTAAGTATTAAAACACCAAAAGTAATTATTTTACCAATAATTACTTAAAAACCCTAATAATAATATAATATTATTAAAATTGATATTTCTCAATAATTTCAAAAATATTAATAAAAATTCATTTTATAAATCCAAATTACTTAATTAGTCCAAAAACATATTAAAAATTACTAAAAATCCATTTATTTACAAAAATAGTATTTTATAAATAATTTGAAAATAATTTTCAAAAAATAGTATTAATTAGTTAAAATTAGTAAATAATTTGTAAAAATTATTTTTATACCTCAAATAATTATTAAAACCAATTAAATTTAATATCCAACAAAACTTATCATCAAATTACCAAAATACCCCTACTATATAAAAATATACATAAAATACTAATAACATTCAAAAATTCAATAAAAATTATATAATTACACAATAATTATTTTCTCAACATATTAATCATTAAAATCAACAAATACACTTAATTAAAAATTATTTCTAATTAAATATATATTTAACCTATATTTTCAAAACTAACATAAATTAAAAATAATTATAAAAATTACACAAAACACACAAAAATTATAACTTAAATTCTAAAATTAATATTAACCACCAAAGACACCAAAAATCATAATTTCATAATTTATTTAATTAATTTATGAAAATAATAAAATAATCATGAATTCACAAAAATTAAAATAATTCCCAAAAATCACACAAAAATTCTAAGATGTAGATTAAGTTAAGGGAAACAACATTTGTTAAGGAATTTCTCTAGAATCAAGCAAAATAATCAAAAAAATTAAAAACTCAAGAATGGCTGAAAATGAAATCAAGCTAGAAATTATACCAAATCATGTTTTCAAGCTGAAAGAAGCTTGGAATCCTTCTCCTCAAAGTTCCAGGAGTCCAACGGCACCGGAATCAACCAATTTGGTGGTCAGACTGAGGAGAGCGAAGGAGGAGAAGATTTTTGGGTTTCTAGCTTCAAATGGCACTGGAAATGGAAGCTAATGGCAGCGAAATGCGAGGGGGCACACTGACCGAAGAAGAAACGGACGGTAAGGGAGGGGCTGGGTGTAATCGAGGAAGAAGGAGTGTGGGAGGAAAGTTTGTGTGATTTTTGTACATATATATAGATATATATATATTAATAACACTTTATAATAAAAATTAATAAACTATATAGTATATTATTGTAATATCCCGAGTTTTTATATAATTTTAAACTGCATCGGAATATGCAGTATTAATAATTTATATATATATATATATATATATATATATATGATTATTTAATTAGTTTGTTAATTATTAAAGTTATTTTTAATTATTTTAAGTTTCTTACGTAAAATTTTTTCGAGAATTTTATTTTTGGAAAAATTAAACCTAAATAATTAGTCCGTTTTATATAATTGCATGATTCCATGCATGATTTTAATTATCATATTAATATATATATATACATATACATGCATATATATAAATTTAGCATTTAGGGTTTATTAATTTTATTTATGTATATTATATATAGTTTTATTTTTAATTAACATATATATATATATATATATATATATATATATATATATATATATATATATATATATATATATATATATATATATATATATATAAAGTTTGATTTATTTACCACTCGTACCCCTCCTTCTTCCTCTTCATTGTTCGACGCCCTCCTCCCCGTTTCACGCCGCTGCAACGTCGTTCCTTCACCGTCGGTGTGCCTCCCAGCGTGCCACCTCCCTTGTCAGCCATTTTCGACGTCCAGAGCTCCTATTTCTGGCATTGTTTGGCCAGATTTTTTTCTTAAAGCCAAGAGTTGCTCCCATCACCGTTCACCCACTTTTCGGCTACCGTTTCGAGCCCCACCGGTCTCTATCTCTTCCTTGAGCTCCATTGAGTGCATTTCCAAGCTTTGTTTCACTTGAAATAGTCTAGATATCCCTAGGTTTTGATTTTATAATTTCGGCCTATTAGGGTTTTTGATTTTTTCGAGCTTTGATTTGGTTGATTCATGCAAAATTTCTTCATAAAAATTGATCCTTGTATCTTAATCTACCTCTATGAATTTTTTTTGGAATTTTTGGGAATTATTTTGATTTTTTGTGAATTTTTTATTATTTTATTAATATTTTCTAATTTTTGAAAATTAATTAATTAATTATGAAATTATGTTTTATGGTATTTATAGGTGTTTAAATGCATTTTATAAATTTATTTGTAATTTTTGTGAATTTTATATATTTATTTTGAATTTATTTATTTTATGTAATTTTTGGGAAAATTAGGTTAATTATGTGTTTATTTGAAATTAATTGGTTAATTGAGTATATTTATTGATATTATTGAATTATATGTTGAGAAATTTAATTATGAGTAATTATACTATTTTTGGTGAATTTTTGAATAATTATAGTGAATTTACGTAACTAGGGGTATTTTGGTAATTTGGCACTAAATTGGATAAAAATATAATTAAATTGGTTTTAATAGTTATTTGAGATATAAAAATGATTTCTACAAATTATTTAGTATTTTTAGCTAATTAAAACTATTTTTCGTAAATTATTTTCAAATTATATATAATATACGATTTTTCTAAATAAATGAGTTTTTATTAATTTTTAGTAACTTTTAGGGTTAATTATGTAATTTCGATTTATAAAATGTATTTTGGTCAATGTTAATGAATTCATTGAGAATTACCGATTTTTAATAATATTTTATTAAAATTAGAGTTTTTATGCATTTATCGAGAAAATAATTATTTTTAGCGTTTAAATAACTAAATTGCTATATTTTGAGTATTGAAGGGCATTTCTAGTATTTTCTGGAATTTTCATTTGTTTTATATTATTTCGTGAATTGTGGACTTCGGTCGGTAGAATTGTAGTTTGGAGTCCGACCGAGGGATTGTGAATTGTGTTTACTCTTGAAGTGTGTTTCTTTGCAGGACTGACTCTACTCTTTCAGTAGAGAGATGTCCATTTTATAGGGGAAGTTCTACCGAATTTTTGGTAGAATTCTCATAAAATGTGATGTCCGGTTGAATTCTTATTTTAATTATGTGTCTAAGATTCTAGATCGAGTCTTTAGAATTCTGATAGATTTATTCTGATTTCATGTTATCATTTGTTTGTTTAGTTGTGCCAAGACCGAGGCCTAGTGGACCAAGCCCGTTGGACCCGTCTCGAGGAGCGCAATAACAGTGAGTTGTTATTTTATATATACGTGTTTTAGGATGCATGTTTTTAGAAATGTATGATTTATTTTAGTAAATTATGCATAAATGATTTAATTATTGCTTAGGTTTATTTTTGGTATATTATTGGTATATTATTTGTATATTTTAAACTATATGCTTGTTTTATAAATAAATTATTCTTAAAATGTTTTTAGGCATATTCATGGTTTATTTCTAGTTTACTTTGTAAATAAAGTGAATTTATTTGACATATATATACTCGAAATATACCTGGTTTATTTTTGGTATATTTCTAGTATATATATGGTTTATATTGTTATTTTATTTAATATCATGCATCACTTATTTTACAAATGTATGTTTTATAAAATAAATGAAGGATATCAATAGAATGTGCTACCTAGTGGGCAGCACTAGGACCGAGTACGTACCAGTATGCCGATAGCATTTAGGCTTTATTACTAACCTATTTGTGGATTATGATCGGATTGATTTATTTGATGCGAGATATGATTTGAGAGTGTGATTGCTGGAGCTCAGTTGACCAAGTGTCTCGGGGCCAGTCTACTGTCCAAATGGAATAAGTGAAATTATTTGGAATAAGTGAGCTTGTATGGCTAGAGTGTTGTCTAATACTGGTTGAGGTTGCGATTTTCTAGGGTTCTATTTGATCCTTCATTTACGAATGTATTTCTTAATATTTAAATAAAATGATTTTGCTGCATTTGTATGATTTTGCTTTTATATATTTATTATATATACTATTGAATGTGTGCATTGTCATTTAGCTATGCATGTATATATATTATAAAAATTCACTCAGTGAGGTCTGACTCCCCTCCGTTGACTATTTTTCAGGAGAGTCTACGTCTTCAGACCTTAGTAGCAGACCCATATGCCGAATTTCTTCCGCCCCGACTTCACTATGTAAACTGCTTACTTAATTTTATTTTATAATCTAGACATTGCAGTAGTTGTAGTTAGTCATGGGATATTTATGTATCATGTTTTAATGAGATTGTATTTTAAAGATTTGAAATGAGTTGTATTAAAGGATTGTTTATATATATGAGATGAGCTTGTTTATTTAAATGAGTTTAATGGAGCATTTCTTTATTTTATTTATGAAATTTAATTCTGCTGTAAAATATTTTTATTATTTATTATTATCATTGCATGTTTTGTTTATTTTAAGGCTTACTACGGGTTTCGAATTTGAAAGAATTTCCATTCCCTAGCGCCGGTCATGGCCCCTGTTTTGGGTCGTGACAAAGTTGGTATTAAAGCTGAGTTTTACGTCAGGGCTTTAGTTGTGTGAGTTGTGGCCCTAGTTTTCAGAGTTGTGTTTTCTTTTGGAAACTACTGCAGTGAATTAGGTTCGAGTATGTCTTAATAAGTAATCCTTGCTTTAGTTTTCTGCGTTATTCTTCCATTGTCTATTTCGTCTGAATCATTATGTTTGTCTTTTTAGAATGAGGAGGCAAGCGTGTGTCGCTCCACCGGTCGTTGAGGCCAAGGATGATGAGTCCTTTTAGGATGAGGTTTTACCTCCTGAGCCACCAGTTAGACACAGAGATCATGGCAGAGGTAGACATCAAGGAGCGGCAGGTCGCCATAGATAGAGAGAGATACATGATGAGGAGCCTGTAGAGCCTGAGTTTGAGGATATTCCTATACCTTCCATAGTTCTACCTGTTCAGCCTGCCTATCAGCAGGGTATGTCTAACCCTGAGGCAGCTCTATTTTATGCCAGAGTTGGCAGGATCACTTTCGATGGGACGTCTGATCCATTGGATTTTTTACATGCGATTGAGACTAGGACTCAGACTGCTCACATCGACTACTAGCGGATCATGATCGTCGAGCTATCTATAGAGGGACCAGCCCTAGACTGGTTCATTCAGATGATCCAGCCTTACATGATGATGATGACCTGGGCTCAGTTCAAAGAGCGATTTATGAGGAGATTTTGCCTAGAGCCACTCCACATGAGTTACAGACTCTGATTGACCAACATTTCGCATGGTGATAGATCTGTTGAGGAGTACACCCGAGAGTTCCTCCGGCTAGGTAGATATGCAGAGGATTTGATGCAAGACCAGTATTTTACAGTTACCACCTATGTTACTGGATTGGGTTCTGCATTTGCTGGTATACCTATAGCGGGCCTTACTCTGGAGTTAGTTATTGAGTTGGCCAAGGAGATTGAGCTGAGGCTAGTAAGGCAGGGAGCGATGCTTGATTATTACCAACTGGGTGTTCAGTCAGGTGGATTTCTGACTACTCCGTACTCGAGTTTTCAGATTGGTTCGAGTCAGTAGAGAGGTCCGGCTCAATAGAGTCAGAGACAACATCAGCGGGTACATCGGAGTAGTAGACATAGCCGTGGAGGTCAGCGTAGATCGTTTAGACTCGGGTCAGGTGCTTCGAGTAGTAGCAGTGGTCGTAGTTCCGGGTCAGTTGTCAGTGTTTGCCAGACCTGCGGCAGAGTCCATCAAGGACCATATTACATGACACCGCTAACATGCTTCAGATGTAGGCAGACAGGACATTATGCCAGATCGTGTCGTTATTCTAGGTATCAATAGCCACAAATTCCATGATTTCCACAGCAGTCGATTGCTAGTCCTGCACCCATTCCATTTCAGTTGCCTCTAGCCCAGCATCAAAGTTCCACTCAGCTTATTCCCCAGCAAGGTCATGGTAGAGGTGCCAGAGGTATTGGCCAGGCTTCAACTAGGCAGCAGGGAGGTCGAGGATATGCCGGAGTCTTCCATCTCACTCAGCGGGATGCTCAGGCATCCAATGCAGTCATGGAAATTATTATTTCTGTCTGTTACCTAGATGCATGGGTTTTGTTTGATACGAGTGCCATGCATTCATTCGTTTCTCCTGTTTTTGCTTCCAAGTCTTGTTGGCAAGCTTTGAGGATGGATTTTTCTTTATCTATCACCACTCCTCTAAGTGATTCTTTGGACACCGATATTGTTCTTTCTAGTTGTCCAGTTCTCGTGGGAGATAGAGAATTATCCGCTGATTTGATTTTGTTGGATGTGATGGAGTTCGATGTTATTTTGGGTATGGATTAGTTATCTCAACACTATGTTATGGTGGATTGTTGGAGTAAAAAGGTGACTTTCAGAATTCTTAGTGAAGAAGAATTTAAGTTTATGGGTGATAGGAGTTTAGCACCTCATAATCTCATTTCTACTATTACGGCTAGGAAGTTGCTAAGGAAAGGTTATCAGGGATATTTGGCATTGGTCAGGGATACTTCAGTGGAGAAGTTTTCACTCATAGATGTTCCTATTGCCTATGAGTTTCCTAATGTTTTTCTAGAGGAGTTGCCAAGTTTACCACCTCACAGAGAGATTGAGTTCTGTATAGATGTGGTTCCAGGTACTACTCCTATATCTATGCCACCCTATAGAATGGCTCCTGCAGAGTTGAAAGAGTTGAAGGAGCAGTTGTAAGAGTTATTGGATAAGGGTTTCATTAGACCCAATGTTTCTCCTTGGGGTGCACCAATCCTGTTTGTGAAGAAGAAGGATGGTATCCTGAGACTGTGCATTAACTACAAAGAGCTGAACAAGGTGACAATGAAGAACAAGTATCCTCTCCCGAGGATAGATGACTTATTTGATCAGTTACAAGGTGCACAGTTCTTTTCTAAGATTGATCTGAGGTTGGGTTATCATCAACTGCGGATTAGTGAAGCCGATGTTCCTAAAATGGCATTCCGCACTCGATATGGCCATTATGAGTTTTTGGTGATGTCTTTTGGCTTGACTAATGCACTAACAGCTTTTATAGACCTGATGAACAGGGTATTCAGACTGTATGTAGATCAGTTTGTGGTAGTCTTCATCGATAATATACTGGTGTATTCGAGAAGTATGGAAGAGCATGCATATCACTTGAGGACAATACTACAAAAGCTGAGAGAACATCAGCTTTATGCTAAATTCTCGAAGTGTGATTTCTGGATGGAGAGTGTTTCTTTTCTTAGAAACGTGGTGTCTAAAGAAGGTATCCAAGTTGATCCATAGAAGATTGAGGTAGTGTCTGAGTGGCCTAAACCGACTTCTGTTATTGAGATTCAAAGTTTTCTAAGTTTAGCCTGGTATTATAGGAGGTTTGTATAGTATTTTTCTAGAATTACAGCCCTTATAACTCACTTGACTTAGAAGAATATTAGATTTAAGTGGTCAGAAGCTTATGAGAACAGCTTTCAGTTGTTAAAGGAGAAGTTAACCACAGCTCCAGTGCTAGCTTTGCCTAATGGTGTGGACAAGTTCACAGTTTATTGTGATGCCTCTAGAGTTGGCCTTAGTTGTGTGTTGATGCAGAATGGTAGGGTGATAGCCTATGCTTCGAGGCAGTTGAAGAAGCATGAGTAGAACTATCCTACACATGACCTTGAGATGGCTGCAGTGATATTTGCTCTCAAGATTTGGAGACACTCTTTGTATGGGGTGACTTATGAGATTTTTACTGATCACAAGAGCCTTAAGTACATTTTTCAGCAGAGAGATCTGAATCTGAGGCAGAGGAGATGGTTGGAATTGTTAAAGGATTATGAATATGAGATTTTATATCATTCGGGCAAGGCTAATGTGGTAGCAGATGCTTTGAGTAGGAAGTCCTCAGGTAGTCTTGCTCATATCAGTGTAGAGAGGAGATCGTTGATCCAGGAGTTGCATCTGTTAGTGGATCAAGGTCTGATGATAAAGCTTAGTAGATCAGGTGGACTGCTAGTTCAATTTAAGCTGCAATCTGTACTGAGGGATAGGATTAAGGAAGCTCAGAGCCGAGATCCTATTCTAGAAGAGCTTGTAGAGAATGTTCGAGCAGTGAAGTTCACTGATTTCACACTCGATGATGATGGTGTGTTGTGGATCAGTGGTAGATTATGTGTTCCTGATATGGATGATTTGAGAGAAGAGATCCTAGAGGAAGCACATTCTATAGCTTATAGCGTACATCCAGGTGTCACTAAGATGTACCACAGTATCAGAGATTTGTACTGGTGGGATGGACTGAAGAAGGATGTCACTAATTATGTTGCTAAGTGCTTGACGTGTCAGCAAGTGAAAACTAAACATTATAAGCCTTCTGGGAAGCTTCAACCTCTTCCTATTCCTGAGTGGAAGTGGGAAAGGATAGCTATGGATTTTATGGTTGGTTTACCTCATTCTAAGGATGGATACGATTCCATATGGGTGATTATAGACAGGTTAACTAAGTCTGCACATTTCTTGCCTGTGAAAGCCACCTATTCTGTAACTAGATTGGTGAAGTTGTATGTGAAGCATATTGTGTGCCTTCATGGAGTACCTGTGTCCATTGTGTCAGATAGAGGTTCAGTGTTTACCTCACATTTTTAGTAGAAGTTACAGGAAGCGATGGGCACTAGGTTGGATTTCAGTACTACTTTTTATCCTTAGACAGATGGTCAGTCTGAGAGGACGATCCAAACACTAAAAGATATATTGAGAATGTGTGTCTTGGATTTGGGAGGTAGCTGGGATGATCATTTTCCACTCGTAGAGTTTGCATATAATAACAGCTACCATAGCAGTATTGGTATGGCACCATATAAGGCGTTGTATGGAAGGAAGTGTAGATCCCTTCTGAGTTAGGATGAGATTGGTGATAAAGCTTTGACTGGACCTGAGATGGTTCAGGATGCTGTAGAGAAAGTCAACATGATTAAGCATAGATTAGAGACCGCAGTTAGCAGGCAGAAGAGCTATGCGAATCATAGGCGTAGAGATGTGGAATTTCAAGTTTGAGACTTTGTTTTTCTGAAGGTGTCTCCGATGAAGGGTGTTATGAGATTTGACAGGAAGGGTAAGTTAGCATCGAAATATATTGGACTGTTCGAGATTCTAGAGAGAGTTGGCACTGTTGCATATCGGTTGTCTTTGCCTCCAAGTATGTCTCAAGTGCATCCGGTGTTTCATATCTCGATGCTGAGGAAGTATGTCTCAGACCCTTCACACGTGTTACAGCCCAACAGCATGGAAGTGAATGAAGATCTGACGTTTGTGGAAGAACCTGTGGTGATAGTTAATTATCAAGTTTGACAGTTGCGATCGAAGCAGATTATGATGGTCAAGGTTCTATGGCATAGCAATAGAGTTGAGGAGCATACATGGGAGACTGAAGCTGAGATGAGAGCTTTTTACTCGTATCTCTTCCCTTCTTGATTGTATTTATTTTTTTCTTGAATTCGGAGACGAATTCTTGTAAGGGGGGAAGACTGTAATATCCTGAGTTTTTAGATAATTTTAATCTGCATCGAGATATGCAGTATTAATAATTTTTATATATATTTATGATTATTTAATTAGTTTGTTAATTATTAAAGTTATTTTTAATTATTTTAAGTTTCTTACGAAAATTTTTTCCAAGAATTTTATTTTTGAAAAAATTAAACCTAAATAAATATTTATTATTTACGTTAGTCCATTTTATATAATTGCATGATTCCATCCATGATTTTATTTATCATATTAATATATATATATATATATATACATATACATGCATATATATATATTTAGCATTTAGGGTTTATTAATTTTATTTATGTATATTATATACAGTTTTATTTTTAATTAACATATATATATATATATATATAAAGTTTGATTTATTTACCACCCGTACCCCTCCTTCTTCCTCTTCATCGTCCAACGCCCTCCTCCCCATTTCATGCTGCTGCAAGGTCGTTTCTTCACCGTCGGTGTGCCTCCCGGCGTGCCACCTCCATTGTCAGCCATTTTCGACATCCAGAGCTCCAATTTTCGGTGTTGTTTGGCTGAATTTTCTTCTTGAAGCCGAGAGTTGCTCCCATCGCCGTTCACCGACTTTTTGGCCACCATTTCGAGCCCCACCAGTTTCTATCTCTTCTTTGAGCTCCAGTGAGTGCATTTCCAAGCTTTGTTTCACTTGAAATGGTCTAGATTTCCCTAGGTTTCAATTTTACAATTTCGACCTATTAAGGTTTTTTTTATTTTTTTGAGCTTTGATTTGGTTGATTCATGCAAACTTCCTTCACAAACATTGATCCTTTTAGCTTAATCTACCTCTGTGAATTTTTGTGGAATTTTTGGGAATTATTTTGATTTTTTGTGAATTTTTTATTATTTTATTAATATTTTCTAATTTTTGAAAATTAATTAAATAAATTATGAAATTGTGTTTTATGGTATTTATAGGAGTTGAAATGCATTTTAGAAATTTATTTATAATTTTTGTGAATTTTATATATTTATTTTGAATTTATTTATTTTATGTAATTTTTGGGAAAATTAGGTTAATTATGTGTTTATTTGAAATTAATTGGTTAATTGAGTATATTTATTGATATTATTGAATTATATGTTGATAAATTTAATTTTGAGTAATTATACTATTTTTGTTGAATTTTTGAATAATTATAGTGAATTTACGTAACTAGGGGTATTTTGATAATTTGACACTAAATTGGCTAAAAATATAATTTAATTAGTTTAAATAGTTATTTGAGATATAAAAATGATTTCTACAAATTATTTAGTATTTTTAGCTAATTAAAACTATTTTTCATAAGTTATTTTCAAATTATATATAATATACAATTTTTCTAAATAAATGAGTTTTTATTGATTTTTAGTAAGTTTTAGGATTAATTATGTAATTTGGATTTATAAAATGTATTTTGGTCAATATTTATGAATTTATTGAGAATTGCCGATTTTTAATAATATTTTATTAAAATTAGAGTTTTTATGCACATATAGATAAAATAATTATTTTTAGCGTTTAAATAACTAAATTGCTATATTTTGAGTATTGAAGGACATTTTTGATATTTTATGGAATTTTCATGTTTTTTATATTATTTCGTGAATTGTGGACCTCGGTCGGTAGAATTGTAGTTTGGAGTCCGATCGAGGGATTGTGAATTGTGTTTACTCTTGAAGTGTGTTTCTTTGCAGGATCGGCTCTAATCTTTGAGTAGAGAGATGTCCGTTTTACAGGGGAGGTTTTGCCAGATTTTCGATAGAATTCTCGTAAAACATGATATCCGGTCGAATTCTTATTCTAATTCTGTGTCTAAGATTCTAAATCGAGTCTTTAGAATTCTGATAGATTTATTCTGATTTCATGTTATCATTTGTTTGTTTAGTTGCGCCGAGACCGAGGTCTAGTGGACCAAGACCGTTGGACCCGTCTCGAGGAGCGCAATAACAGTGAGTTGTTATTTTATATATACGTGTTTTAGGATGCATATTTTTAGAAATGTATGATTTATGTTAGTAAATTATGCATAAATGATTTAATTATTGCTTAGGTTTATTTTTGGTATATTATTGGTATATTTTAAACTATATGCTTGTTTTATAAATAAATTATTCTTAAAATGTTTTTAGGTATATTCATGGTTTATTTCTAGTTTACTTTGTAAATAAATTGAATTTATTTGACGTATATATACTCGAAATATACCTGGTTTATTTTTGGTATATTTCTAGTATATATATGGTTTATATTGTTATTTTATTTAATATCATGCACCATTTATTTTACGAATGTATGTTTTATATAATAAATGAAGGATATCAATAGAACGTGCTACCTAGTGGGCAGCACTAGAACCGAGTACGTACCGGTACGCTGATAGCATTTAGGCTTTATTACTAACCTATTTGTGGATTATGATCGGATTGATTTATTTGATGTGAGATGTGATTTGAGAGTATGATAGCTGGAGATCGGTTGACCAAGTGTCTCGTGGCTAATCACACTGACAGTCAAACTGCTGGAGCTCAGTTAACTAAGTGTCTCGGGGCTAGTCTACTGTCCAAATCGAACAAGTGAAATTATTTGAAATAAGTGAGCCTGTATGGTTAGAGTGTTGTCTAACACTGTTTGAGGTTGTGATTTTCTAGAGTTCTATTTAATCCTTCATATACGGATGTATTTCTTAATATTTATATAAAATGATTTTACTGCATTTGTGTGATTTTACCTGTATATATTTATTATATATACTATTGAATGTGTGCATTGTCATTTAGTTATGCATGTATATATATTATAACAATTCACTCAGTGAAGTCTGACTCCCCTTCATTGACTATTTTTCAGGAGAGTCTACGTCTTCAGATCTCAGTAGCAGACTCATACGCCGGATTTCTTCCGCCCTGGCTTCACTATGTAAACTGCTTACTTGATTTTATTTTATAATCTAGAAACTACAATAGTTGTAGTTAGTCGTGAGATATTTATGTATCATGTTTTAATGAGATTATATTTTAAAGATTTGAACTGAGTTGTATTAAAGGATTATTTATATATATGAGATGAGCTTGTTTATTTAAACGAGTTTGATGGAGCATTACTTTATTTTATTTATGAAATTTAATTCTGCTACAAAATATTTTAATTATGTTATTATTATTATTGCATGTTTTGTTTATTTTAAGGCTTATTACGAGTTTCAGATTCGAAAGAATTTTCGTTCCTTAGCGCCGGTCATAGCCCCTATTTTGGGTCGTGACAATTATTCATTATTTTATTCAATAAAATTCACACACCACACATTAAAATACACACACATATATTAACAATATACACATTTAAATAAATATTAAAACCTAATTCATGCAAATATATATATTAACACATAAAATAATAACTGTCATGACCCAAAACAGTGGGTCATGACCGGCTCTAGGGAATGAGAATTCTTTCGAATCCAGAACCCATAGCAAGCCTTTAAAATAAAATAAAGCATGCAATAATGATAACATAAATAAAATATCTTGCAATGGGAATTAAAATCTCATATGTAATAATATAATCCACCAACTCATTAGATAAAACAAACTCATCTCAAATATATAATATCTTTTAATACAAATTTTTCGTTCAATTCTTTAAAATACAAATCTCAAACATATATAATACATACTACTCATTAAAACAACAACTGTAGTGTCTAGAATATAAAATAAAATTAAGTAAGTAGATTACATAGTAAAGCCGAGGCAGAAGAAATTCGGTGTAAAGGTCTGCTACTGAGGTCTGAGGACGAAGACTCTCCTGAAAAATAGTCAACGGAGGGGAGTTAGACCTCACTGAGGGAATTGTTATAATATATATACATGCATAGCTAAATGACAAATGCATACATTCAATAATATATATAATAAATATACATACAGGCAAAACACACAGATGTAGCAAAATCATTTTATATATAACTCTGAAAATAATATCCAATTATGAAGGATCAAATAGAACCCTAAATGATCGCAACCTAAAATATTGTTAGACAACACTCTAGCCATACAGGCTCACTTATTCCAAATAATTCACTTGTTCCATTTGGACAGTAGACTGGCCCCGAGACACTAAGTCAACCGAGCTCCAGCAGTCTGACTGTCAGTGTGATTGGCCCCGAGACACTTGGTCAACCGAGCTCCAACAATCACACTCTCAAATCACATCTCACATCAAATCAAATCAAATCAATTCAATCAATATCCGCAAATATGTTAGTAATATAACCTAAAATCTATCATCGTACCGGAACGTACTTGGTTCTAGTGCTGCCCACTAGGTAGCACGTTCTATTGATATCCTTCATTTATATAAAACATACATTCATAAAATAAATGATGCATTA
The DNA here is from genome assembly GCA_947683625.1 of Mallotus nudiflorus. Taxonomy (NCBI): domain Eukaryota; kingdom Viridiplantae; phylum Streptophyta; class Magnoliopsida; order Malpighiales; family Euphorbiaceae; genus Mallotus; species Mallotus nudiflorus. Next base: position 546,209 of record CANTUR010000451.1, read on the forward strand.
AGTAAAATAACAATATAAACCATATATATATATATACTAGAAATATACCAAAAATAAACCAAGTATATTTCGAGTATATATACATCGAATAAATTCAATTTAATTATAAAATAAACTATAAATATACTTAAAAACATTTTTAGTATAATTCAATAATAAAACATGCATTTAATTTAAAATATACCAAAAATATACCAAAATATACCTAAGCAATTATTAAACCATTTATGCATATTTTATAAAATTAGAACATACATTTCTAAAAACATGCATCCTAGAACACGTATATATAAAATAACAACTCACAATTATGTACTCCACGAGACGGGTCTGAAGGGCCTAGTCCACTAGGCCTCGGTCTCAGCGCAACTAAACAAAAAAATGACAATACAAAATTTAAATAAGTCTAACAAAATTCTAGAGACTCGATCTAGGAATACCGAACACATAAACAAAATAGGAATTCAACCAGATATGACGTTTTATGAGAATTCTACCGAAAATTCAATAGAATCTCCCCTGTAAAATGGACATCTCTCTACTCAAAGATGTCACAACCCAAAACAGGGGCTATGACCGGCGCTAGGGAACGGGAATGCTTTCGAATCCGGAACCCGTAGCAAGCCTTAACAATAAAATAAAACATACAATAATAATAACATAAATAAAATAACTCGCAACGGAATAAAACTCATAAATAAAATAAAATAATAATCCACCAATAGATTTAATAATACAAATCCATCTCTTATAAATATAAATAATTTTTTAATACAATCTCAGTTCAAATCTTTAAAATACATATCTCATACAATATAGTATATAAATCCCACAACTGACTACAACTACTGTAGTGTCTATAATATAAAATAACATCAAGTGAGCAGTTTACATAGTAAAGCCGGGGCAGAAAAAATCCGGCGTATGGGTCTACTACTAAGGTCTGAAGATGTAGACTCTCCTGAAAAATAGTCAACAAAGGGGAGTTAGACCTCACTGAGTGAATTGTTATAATATAAATACATGCATAGCTAAATGACAAATGCACACATTCAATAGTATATATAAAAAATATATATACAGGCAAACACACAGATGCAGCAAAATCATTTTATATATATACTGAAAATAATATCCGATTATGAAGGATCAAATAGAACCCTAAATGATTGCAACCTCAAACAGTGTTAGCCAACACTCTAGCCATACAGGCTCACTTATTCCAAATAAATTCACTTGTTCCATTTGGACAGTAGACTGGCCCCGAGACACTAAGTCAACCGAGCTCCAGCAGTCTGACTGTCAGTGTGATTGGCCCTGAGACACTTGGTCAACCAAGCTCCAACAATCACACTCCCAAATCACATCTCACATCAAATACATCAATTCAATCAATATCCACAAAAAGGTTAGTAATATAACCTAAATTCTATCGTCATACCGGTACGTACTCGATCCTAGTGCTGTCCACTAAGTAGCTCGTTCTATTGTTATCCTTCATTATTATATAAAAACATACATTCATAAAATAAATGAAGCATGATATTAAATAAAATAGCAACATAAATCATATATATACTAGAAATATACCAAAAATAAACCAGGTATATTTCGAGTATATATACGTCGAATAAATTCAATTTAATTATAAAATAAACTATAAATATACTTAAAATTTTTTTAAGAATAATTCATTAATAAAACATGCATATAATTTAAAATATACCAATAATATATCAAAAATAAACCTAAGCAATAATTAACTTATTTATGCATAATTCATAAAATAAATCATACATCTCTAAAAACATGCATCATAGAACACGTATATATAAGATAACAACTCACAGTTATTATGCTCCTCGAGACGGGTCCGACGGGCCTGGTCCATTAGGCCTCAGTCTCAACGCAACTAAATAAACAAATGACAATACAAAATTAGAATAAATCTATCGAAAATCTCTAGAGACTCGATCTAAGAATATCGGACGTAGAATCAAAATAAGCACTCGACCGGATATCACGTTTTACGAGAATTTTATCAAAAATCCGACAGAACCTCCCCTGTAAAATGGACATTTCTCTACTTAAAGAGTAGAGTCGGTCCTGCAAAGAAACACACTTCAAAAATATATCGCCACACAACCCCTCGGTCGAACTCCCAAACTACAATTCCACCAACCGAGGTTCACAATTCACGAGATAATTACAGAACACATTGAAATGCCAAAAATACCAAAAATACCCTTTAATACTCTAAATATAGCAAATTAGAGATTTAAACGCTAAAAATAATTATTTTACCGATAAATACATAAAAATCCTAATTTTTATAAAATATTATTAAAAATAAAAAATTCTCAATAAATTCATAAATATTGACCAAAATACATTTTATAAATCCAAATTACATAATTAACCCTAAAGCATATCAAAAATCGATAAAAACTCATTTATTTAGAAAAATAGTATATTATATATAATTTGAAAATAATTTACGAAAAATAGTTTTAATTAGTTAAAAATACTAAATAATTTGTAGAAATCATTTTTATACCTCAAATAACTATTAAAACCAATTTAATTATATTTTTAGCCAATTTAGTGTCAAATTACCAAAATACCCCTAGTTATATAAATTCACTATAATTATTCAAAAAAATCACCAAAAATAATATAATTACTGAAAAATTAATTTATCAACATATAATTCAATAATATCAACAAATATACTCAATTAACCAATTAATTTCAATAAAACACATAATTAACCTAATTTTCTAAAAATCACATAAACTAAATAAATTCATATTAATTATAAAAAAATCACAAAAATTACAAATAAATTTATAAAATGCATTTTAACACCTATAAACACTATAAATCACAATTTCATAATTTATTTAATTAATTTACGAAAATTAGAAAATATTAATAAAATAATAAAAAATTCACAAAAATCAAAATAATTCCCAAAAATTCTACAAAAATTCAAAAAGGTATATTAAGCTACTAGGATCAATTTTTGTGAACAAAGATTGCATGAATCATTCAAATCAAAGCTCAAAAAATTCAAAAACCCTAGTAGGCCGAAAATGAAAATTCGAAACCTAAGGAAATCTAGACCATTTCAAGTGAAACAAAACTTGGAAATGCACTCACAGGAGCTCAAGGAAGAGATAGAGACTGGTGGGGCTGGAAATGGTGGCCGAAAAGTGCTTGATCGGCGATGAGATGAATTTCGGACTCTTGATGAAAATCTGATCAAAACTCGTCGGAAATGGAAGCTCGGGATGTTGGGAAAGGCTGGAAGGGAAGGTGGCACGCCGAGAGGCACACCGTCGGAAAGAAAATGGCTTTGCAGGCGACGAAAATGGTGAAGGGAACGATCGGGAGGGATAAGAGGAAGACAATGACACTTTGATAAATTTTTCAAACTTTATTTTAGATATATATATTATATGTATATGTGTATATATATATCTATCTTTTTATTATTCTAATATATAATATAATACACACAATAAATATGCATCACATACTTATTTTAATAATATCTATACACACACATATATATGTACACACTTAATTAATAGTAAAACTATATAATATAATTTAATTTAATTAAATAAACCCTAATTTAATTTTAAATGCATGTATATGTATATATATTTTATTCGACACTTTAAAATTATGCATGAACTCATGCAACCTCATAAAACCACTTAAAATAATTAATATTTATTTATTTACGTCTTAATTTTTTTGAAAATAAAATCCACGGGAAATTTTATGTAAAGGACTTAAAAATAATAAAAATAATTAAAAATGACTTTAATAAATAACAAACTCATTAAATAATCATAAATATATATTAAAATTATTAACACTGTATATCCCGATACAATTTAAAATTATTTAAAAATTCGGGATATTATAAAAGAGTAGAGCCGGTCCTGCAAAGAAACACACTTCCAATAAAAACAGTCTCACAATCCCTTGGTCGGACTCCCAAACTACAATTCCACCGACCGAAGTTCACAATTCACGAGGTAAACACATAATACATTTAAATTTAAAAATATCAAAAATACCCTTTAATAATCAAAATATAGCAAATTAGATATTTAAAACACTAAACATAATTATTTAACCGATAATTATAATAAAACCCTAATTTAAATAAATATTATTAAAAATTCATAATTCCCGATAAATTCATAAATATTAATCAAAATACATCTTATAAATCCAAATTACATAATTAACCCTAAAACATATTAAAAATCAATAAAAACTCATTTATTTACAAAAATAATATATTATATATAATTTGAAAATAATTTACAAAAAATAGTTTTAATTAGTTAAAAATACTAAATAATTTGTAAAAATCATTTTTATACCTCAAATAACTATTAAAACCAATTAAACTAAAATTTTAACCAATTTATCACCAAATTATCAAAATACCCCTAGTTATATATAAATTCACATAATTCACTAAAAATAGTATAATTACTCAAAAATTAATTCCTCAACATATAATTCAATAAAATCAATAATTATACTCAATTAACCAATTAATTTCAATAAAATACATAATTAACCTAATTTTCTAAAAATCACATAAACTAAATAAATTCATAATAATTATACAAAAATAAAAAAAATTACAAATAAATTTCTAAAATTCATTTTAACACATATAAAGACCATAAATCACAATTTTATAATTTAATTAATTAATTTACGAAAATTAGAAAATATTAATAAAATAATAAAAAATTCACAAAAATCAAAATAATTCCCAAAAATTTTAAAAAAATTACAGCATGTATATTGAGCTATTGGGATTAATCTTTGTGAAGGAAGTTAGCTAGAATCATTAGAATCGAAGCTCAAAAAAATCAAGAACACACATAGGCCGAATATAAAAATTGTAAACCTAGGAAAATCTAGACCAAATCAAGTGAAACCAAGCTTAGAAATGCACTCACCAGAGCTCAAGGAAGAGATAGAGACCGGTGGCACTCAAAACGATGGTCGAAAACAAGGTGATCGGAGCTAGCTTCAATTCTCGGGTTCTTTGGCTTTTCACGGCCAAAGGATGCCGGAAAAAGGAAGAGAGGGCGGAGGAGAGAGCTTGGGAAGGAGGAGGATGGCTGGGAGGCACTCTACCGGCATGAGAACGGAAGTTGCAGTGGTGGAGGAGGAAGAAATGCGTCGGGAGTGTTTGGGGAAGAACAATGGCAATTTCGTAAATATTTCAAACTTTCATTTTTTGTATATATATATATAGGTAACTTTAATTATTATAATATTTTATTATTATATTCAAAATATTCATACACCACATATTAAAATAATAATATTTACATACATATACATATATATAACACACATTATTTATTAAAACTATATAATATAAATTTAATTAAAAATAAACCCTAATAATTTAAATGTATATATATACATGTATATGTACATATATTAATACGACAATTAAAATTGTGCATGGACTCATGCAAATTCACAAAATCGTCTAAAATAATTAATAATTATTTATTTAGATTTTAATTTTTTCAAAAATAAGATTCTCGAAAAAATTTTACATAAGAAACTTAAAATAATTAAAAATAACTTTAATAAATAATAAACTAATTAAATAATAAAAAAATATAAAAATTATTAACACTGCATATTCCGATGCAATTTAAAATTATTTAAAAATTCAGAATATTACAATAACGTATAAAATAATGTGATTTAATAAGATAAAATGACATTAAAATAAAATATACTAAGTTAAATATTATTTAAAATAAGATATATACATTACATAAATAAATTATCCAAATACTAATCTTAAAATAAATATTTATATCGAAATCCTAATTAACATAAAATAATGATAATAAAACTTATCAATCGATAAATAATCGAATTTATCTTTAAAATTTATTAAAACTGTATATCCTATTTTAAAATAAAATAATTTTAAAACTCGGATTATTACAATTTATTAATGGTATAATCAGTAAATACTTTTTTTTTTTTATAAGAGAGAACAACCATAATTAAAAAATAAATAAACACAAAATTACAAGTAATACAAAAATTCTCCCCGATAAAAATAAAAAGAAAACCTTTATTAATTGATCATCTGCTTCTCATATGTACTAAAAAAAATTAAATTGGAGTATAATGCAATGGTATTTTGAAATATTCAACATAACATCAACTTAATCTACCATTGTTTTGCTAAAAGTATTTGAAATTGGTTATGGATCTAGACTTACTCTTTTTTTTTTTTTTTTTGCTTTTGTAATTTTTTCTGAGTCATTGTAATTCTCAATGAAACTGGATTTTCTTGATTTGTAGATGAAATTTGTTCATCAACTTATTATGACAGCGGTTGAGTTGTACAATGAGGGTGTGCATGCATTATTAATTTCTTTCCTTGTAAAAGGTAATTGAGTTGTTGTCAGGCTTTGACACCAGAGAATTTAAAATTAACTTTATATTCACATTTTTTGATATGATCTATTAATTATATGTACACAGTCTTGATTATAGGATTTGTAAAATTTTTAATATGCATGGATGAATGCTGTAGGTCTTCACATGCATTAACATTCCACAAACATGTGAGAGACGTTTTCAAGAGTATTAAAAAAGTAATTTTTAGGATATGGTTATTGGTTAATGGGTACAAGTGATGAAAATTATAAACTGCGATTATAGATTCCATCTTTCACTCCCCTTTAATCTTCTAATTGAGACATTTTAAAAAAAATTAAATTTCTTATAACTTGAATTAATATATACTGATAAAAATGTTATGTATTGTTAATATTTTCAAGTATATATACTTAATTATTGCATATAGGCGTTTTGATATCCTAATGGCTTAAGACTATAGCTAATAACATAGGGCATGAAAATCACATGAATATATATATATTATATATAAATGTATAAAAAGAGACATGTAAAATTACAAAAAAGTTTTCATTCGGTATTATATAAAAATTAGATAATTTAATCATTTACTAATAAAAATAAAATATAATTAATTAAAATATAATTTTAATTTGATATAAAGTTTATTTTCTATTTTAATTAGGTTAACTTATATTTTATCTCTGATAAAAATCAAATTTACTAAAATATAGAGATTTAAATGAAAATATGTTTTCTATTTTATTTAGGTTAACTTTTATCTTATCTTTAATAAAAAAATATTAATTTAATTGAAAGCATATTTTCTATTCTAATTAGATTAACTTGAGAAAAACAAATTATATATATAAGAAATATTGAAGTAATATCATATAATTATTCAAATAAAATATTTATAAAAATTATAATAAATTATAATTATATTGAGTTAATATCAAATTGTTATATAAATAAATAACACTATCATTTTTTTTAAAATTTTTATGTAGTAATAATAATAATAATAATAATAGTAATAATATATTTAATTATTTATTTATTATATATCACGAGTCAAATAAATTTTTTTCATGTAATTATTTATTAATATATATATATATATATATATATATATATATATATATATATAATTTAATTATAGCTTTCTAACCTCTTTTACTTATTATTAAGCATGCATGATTGCTAAACGACAACAGCACAGCAACAATAATGCTGTTGTCGCTTTCACAAAATTATTGTATGACAGTGATATAATATTCTCATTTCAATTGCTCCATCGCGAAGATATCAGTTGACACAATTCAGTCATTTATATATATATATATATATGTCTTGTTTATTTATTTTTTTTAAACAATCATATTTTTTGGAGGATGGGAGAATGGGATTAAAACCTCCAATTTCAACCTTGGTACCAATTTTTATGCCTATTGATAAATTATCCGGTCTAGGTGGGATTTGGGCATATATATTTTGTTTATCCACGTCCAAATCCATAAATGAATAATATGATATGCTTACATAGTATGAATTGTTGTTGCAATAATAAATAAAACTTGTTCGAATTGAGCCGATAAATTTTATATCAATTGGTTTAATAAGTGGTTCTAAAACTATATAGAGTTCAAATTTAAATCTTAAGAGGTGTAAAGTTTAAATTAAAAATGTTCATGCTTAGCCACCGCTAAAATAATAATAATAATAATTGATAATGATAGTTGTTTTCGATGCGATCAAATTTGAAAAAAAATTATAATAAATAAATGAATGACACACGTATATTTAATGTTATATATTTATAATTTAATATATATTTTTTTACTAGATATTTTTGTTATCCCATAATTATAAGGTTTCTAATTATTATGAAATTCGAGAAAAATGTATTTAAAAAATGAATAAAATTTTTTCAACACATATTTTTTTTACATATATAAAATTGGAACTCAAAATTAAATTTAAATTTCTTGCCACTTTAACTCATCAGATATTGGTTATACACATTAACATCGCATGGCTTTAAATGATGATTCAGTTTGTTTAGTATACATCGGAAGCCTGCTTAACAGGGCGTAGTTTCCAAGTTCTTTGTTTCCATTATATTCAAACAAATTATGTTCACATCTACTTTTGTTCATTTCTGTAAATAGTTCAATTTTTTATTCCTGCTAATGAGACAGGTTCAAGGGCTTTTTGTTCTGCTATTTATATGAGCATGTCTTGCAATACTCCTACAAATGCAGTGGATCCATTGAGTACTACTTCTTGTGTTGATCACAAAGTAGCCATGAAAGAGCATGAGCAGCAGCACAAAATCAGTATTAATGATCAGCAAGCAAATGATGACATGTCTCAAACACTATCAATGTTCAGGAAGTATCTTTTCTCCAAGACTCAGAATTACATTGGCAAAACAAACATGGAAGAATCAGAAGTTATCATCAGTAAAAAATTTTTAGGCCCTTTAGTGCTACCCAAGTTTGGCCATATGACCCGGCAAGCTTCTTTCCTTGAACAAAAGTTACTTCCAGGACTCAGGTATTGTTCATCCATCACAACAGCTAATCTAGGATATGTTTGTAGTTAATTTTATGCAATATCGTGTGTTACCAAAGTTTTGCTTTTTTTTTTTTTTTCAATATTAATTTGTTAGTCCAAATAATGAGAATTGAGAATTTTGAATTTTCTTAAATAAAATTTTGAATTTGAGTTTTATATATTCTTTTAAACAAAATTTTGAATTTAAATTTAATATATAGAAAAAATATACTATGAGAATTTTGTCCGTCTTATAGATTCCACTTGAATCAATCTTCGAAATAGGTAAAGCTTTGTAGATATTGAAGGCATTAAAAGAAAAAGAAAAATTTAACTCTTTGACGGCCTAATGAGTTGCTGACTGTATAATAGAGATATATATTCCATTATCACTCATCATAAAGATGAGATACTCTCATCAATATTTGTGGATGATATTCATAGAAAATTTACTATTATCTCTTCTATTTTTATTTTTCATTTCAAAATTTTTGTCTAATTCGATATAATACACTCAATAGTTGATGTGAATGATCAAAAAATATATATACTTAATTTTTATTGGTTAAGTACTATACATTTGACTTATATATATCATTCATTTAATTGCTGGTGTAACACACACAATGTAAATTAGAAAAATTGAAGCTTGATTAAGTCGTGCACATAATTTTTTTCTTTAAATAAAAAAACTCCATCTATTGGACAAATTCTCATTTCTTAGCTTTTTCAATAGATTTTGGATTTATTTTTGTGTCATATGATTCACAGGAGAACTAATTTGATACAATCTCAAAGCGATGGCAAATCCTCATCAGCAGCACAACTTACAATATTCTATGCAGGGCGAATCAATGTCTATGACAATATTCCTGCTGATAAGGTTACAATTAAATTATTTAAACCGAGATAAGTTTATGTTTCATAAATTCCAAGATTACGGCTAATAAGTTGGTATATTCTGAATATAGGCACAAGCCATTATGCTGCTTGCTAGTGAAAGCTCTATGTCAAAACCTGTTGCCATTGAACTGCCAAAAACAGAAGTGAAGAAGCCAATGAATCCAACATCAGCTTGCAAGTTACACGCAGGTAATTAATTAAACTCCTTTCATTGTTGAAAAGGCCTAAAGGTATTTAATAAATCATAAGTTCGTAATTATTTTGCAAAGTTGTTTCAACTTTTAAAACTTGGGAGTTCTAGTTTGGTCAATTTTTATTAAACTTTAATATAATCTATAATTTGATTAAAATTAATATAAAAGATGCATATATGGTCATTTTAAAATAAATAAATAAATAACCTTAATTAGAGATTAATAACCGTGTTAGTGAGGGATTGCTCTCGCTTAAATGACGGCTCGGATTTGAGTCGTGATATATATAGTCCTATTAAATTAGTTGTTCAAAAATTTTTGTTACTCCGATAGTTTTATTCGGATCAAATTGAATTAGTTAGAGTTTAGTGTATTTTCAATATCAGTGATCCATATAAGAAAAAAAAATTAGATGTCATATAGATATTTTTTAAAAATTTTAACCAAATTGTATATTGTGCTAAAATTATAAATAATTTATCAAATTAAAATATTTTTATCAAGTTCTAAAAAATAAAATAAATTCACAAAAAATATGAACGGTCTGATTTTTATTTCCAATACACCTACCTTTTGATTTATCGTATGAATCAGATTTGTTAACAAGATTCTACACAACATTTTGGATAATCTTTTGTTGTTTTTTTTTTTTTTTTTTGTTGCTCAATTTAATCTGATGATGTTATCACACCAAGTATAATAGATCCTGTAACTTAGCTGCAATATACTGCCTTTCCAGAACTCCCAATTGCAAGAAAGCTGTCACTGCAACATTTTCTTGAAAAACGTCGCCGCAGGTACGCTGGCAGATCTTCAGCAACTTTCACTACAAAAAATTATCAACATAGCATAAAACCATGCAGAAAGCAATTATTCCTGGTTTAGTTCAATTTTATTAAAAAATTAATTTTATTTTCAAATAAAATTTATTTACAGATAAATTTTAAATTTACTTAAACTAAATATATTTTATTAATAAAAATGGATTTAATGTTAATCAATTCTAAAAAAATTAAGAAGTTAGAACTAAAAATAAATTTTAAAAAATTTTCATTTAAACAAAATATATTTATTTAGATTTGTAAATAAATTTCATAAAATTTTATAAAATTTATTCGAACTAAACACACTTTTAAAATTTGAAAGTGCAGTGAATTAGTAATCTCTTAATTGAAAAATGTCATTGTATAGGTTTTTTTGAAATTTATGGTTTATTATAATTAGAAATTGGAGATCATCAACATTTAAATTTAATAGACTAATAGCCTAGTCGAGATTAGTAATTCTTTTTTTTTTTTTTTTTAAGCGTTCTTTACATTTAATATTCCCTTGGCCAGCTTTAGGCATAAGCCATTAAATCCTATGCTTAGTGCGTCTCCAATCTGGTGCGTAAAACGCGGAATTTGCGTTTGGTTTTGACGCAAATTTGGTCCAATCCCACAGCTACTTTGATAAGTAATTTGCTGAATTTTGAACGCTGCATAGCAATTTTGCTGTGCACTATTCACCAACACCAAATACTTTTTAATTTTTTTTATAATTATAATTATTTATTGTTAAAGCCTAATATTTATTTTACTATTAAATTGATTAAATTTTAGTTTCACTTATATAAAAATTGATTAAGATAATTCATAATTTAGTTACAATTTTTTTAAAATAATTATAATGTTTATTTATAAGCTGTCACCTGTGTTAGAATGATACATAATTATTTTCATATAAGAGGAATAGTAGCCGATCTACCTCATAGATGGATAAATAAATGTTTGAATTTTTGTGATTATATATGTATATAGTCTTAAATAATTTTTTATTTTATTACTTTTTTTAGAAATAGTCACTCTATTTATTTACAAAATAAAATTTATTTTTTTGACTATTACTATTAAATATGTAAAATAAATTTTATTAAATGGTATTAAAAGTAAATATATATAAATTAATAGTTTGAAATTATTCATCTCATTTTTTATATTGTATCTTGTTATTTATTTTCATTAAATCATTTGCTAGACAATTTTATTTTAATTTTTAAATTCGAAAAATTTTTTAAAACTAATTTATTATGTGCTAATCAAAACGGGAATTAGAAGGAAAGGGACAAGAAGAGACCACTATCTCCTTTTGACCAATTAAATTTTATTATAATTCTTTAACATTTATATATTTACTCTCTCTGACCAAAATAATTAATTGATTGCTCAATACTTCAAATATCATAAATTAAATATATGTATAATTGTTTTAATTGAAAAAATTTAAAATTTTGCCCTTTGAAGTTAGAATCCAATATCGGTGCTAATATCAAATTTTTGATATTATTTAATTTTAATAGAATTTTTTTAAAAATAGTTAATATGTAAGAAATAATAGTTATTTGATTATTTTAAATCTAAAAAAGTAAAAAATAATAATTTTTGCCTAGAGCTGCAGGTACCCTTAGAACTGTTGTTCAACCCTTGTTCGGTAGGATAGGAAGAATCAACAAGAAGGGAAAAGCTAATATTGCAATTTATTTAACGTTTCTATGCATAAAAAAAGAAATTACATGAAGTTACATGTCTTGATCTGTGCTTAATGCAGGATAACATGCAAATCCCCTTATTCTACTCCTAAAGCACAACATCAGGAAAAATTATCAGTCAAGAGAAGATAATAAAGACACAAATGCAGATCATCATCATCACACCACCATTTCTCCTTCATCTTTCCCTTCGCGTTTAGGATACATTTTCCCTGTATCATCAGCCAATTAAAAAGGGAACAATTATTATTTATTACTATTAGTTTTCTGATTATGGAAAAATTCTACTATTTAGTATATTTTATAATTTACTTGTTAGGAACTCTTATAGTTTGTACAGCTAAACAATGAAAATGTCGTTTTTTAGTAAGTTGTTAATTAAAGGAAAATCATCTGTTTTATTCAATTTATCAATTTAATTCTACTCTTAAAATAGTCAATTATCAGTTTTAATTATCAATTTTAATTTACTTTTTTAATTTTGGAAATTATGTTAATTCTATCAAATTTTATTTAAGAGATCTAATTATATTTTTAAAAATAATTAGTTTTAAGTTTCTATAAAATAAATTTGATACTTAGTCAATTTTTTTTTTTTAAGAAAAGATAAAATTTTAAAAAATTCAAAAATTTTACTCTTTTCACTTTTGAAATAAATTTAAAAATTAACTTTTATATTTTTTACACAAAATTTTTTAACTTCTTATGTATCAACAAAAATAATAAGAAAAACTATAAAAGAGTTATAACTTGTAAATCAATTTATTATATATACTAAGATAGTATATATATATATATATATATATATATAAAGCACTTTTAACTATCACTATAAATAATAATAAAAATTTATTTTTAAGTTTTCATATTTTTTTTGAAAAATTAAATATTTTATATTACTGACTAATATTTTTAATACCTCACTCACAATTCCCTCTTTTTATTTTATTCTTTTTTTTTTTGTGACACCTATTGGGAAAATTTTTAAATAATACGATTAAAAGTTATAGAAGTAAATTTTCAAGTAATTAGAATATAAGTGTAAGCGGCGGGATTTAGTGTGCGTCCCAGTATTTGGCGACCACGGCATTGTGTGGGCTCGAGGCCCACTAGGCAATACGATATAGGCCATGGGCCTATTCGGAGATGGAGTCGTCTCCCGGATAAAAGTCGGGACACACTGTACAGCAACTGGATCACACGGAGGTTCTCAGAAGCCGTCATCAGATATCGGGTTTAGAAATTGGGTATGAGCGTTTGAATGCTCACCCAACCTTACGGTTGGCCTCCGTTTGTGTTTTGCGTTTTATTACCGTTTAATTATTTAATTATTTCCTCATTTACCACATGTAATGAAATTGCCTTCGGATAAGTGCCAGATTTTATAATTAAGTACGAATTTGCACATTAGTCCAATTTCATGCCTTTAAGTCCTAACACTCAAAAAACGCAGTAAATAAAATAAAAAATAATTTACAACCATACATTCAAAATAAAAAGGGGAAGGGATTAAGGATTACAACGCTTTTTAACTAAAAAAACTAATAATATACAGAAAATAAAACCAAACATATACCGAAAATAAACTATTAAAATAACATAAAAGCGGCAATATGCAAGAGGTAACTAGCAAAAGTGACTACTCGATGACAGAAATTATCAAGTAATTCTTGAAAATAACACACGGTTAGCCCTTCCTTTCACAAAAAAACGGAATCACATGTAACGATATTTACAAAGAGGTTCTATAAAGAGGTTTTCACATTATAACTAAAGAAAGCATCAAATAGTCAAGATAATCACCACCATGCAATCATACAAACATATTTAACGTCAAAAGAGGACATACCTGAGCGGACCTCACAGCAAATAAACAACAAAAGAACAAAGCAAGAAGCGGATTAACCCTGCCAATGAGGTGGTCGCCTCATTGATGAGGCGACGCCTTATCAATAAGGCTCTTGCAATCTCGAGACAGAAACTGCAACATGCACACAAGAGATAGGCTCCTTAAAAATCTGTCAATGGGGCGATCGCCTCATTGAAGAGGCGATCGTCGCATTGCGATGAGGTGACGCCTCTGTGAAGAGGCGTCACCTGACCACTAGGCCGGCTTTGACTCTCAAGACGTGCATACTTCTACTCTAAGTAATCAAAACATACATATACACACTCTACACCCATCATACTGTGACTACATGCAAAGGTATTCAAAGACCCAACAATAAAGTGAGATATCAAGCTAAACCCATTGGAGATAAACCTAAAATATGATAAAGACTCAGTTACACATAAGCAAGAACATACAAAATGATGAACATGTCAAGTTTAAAGTGCATATTTTATACCAAAATGAGAGGCCCTCAAAGCTGCTTTGATTGAGATCCTTGTTAGGATGTGGTATCTTTTCTTGACACAAGTTTCTTCCTTCTTCTCTTATGGGAAAGTGGACCTCCTCTCTTTAACCTTTCTCCCCTTCTTCAGGACGTTTTCTTTCTTCTCCTCTTTTCTCCCTCTTTTTTTTCAGAGCTTTTTTTTCCAAAGCTCTCCCTTCTTTCTCACTAACCTCCTCCTCTTTTCTTTCTCTCTCTTTTTCTTTTTTTTATCCCCTAGCTTTCCCATGCCCCTCAGCCTCTTAGCTCATCATGAGCTCTCCTAGCCTTTTTTCCTTCCCCAAAAGTCTTTTCCTCACGCAAGAAGAAAGTATGGAGAGTAGGACCCACACCACTTGATTGTCATGATTATAGCTGCATTAAATGCAGTTACAAGTGGGTTGCCATAGAGGTGGCGCCTCATCGATCACAGAGGCGATCGCCCCATTGACGGCTGCCAAAGAGGCGATCGCCTCATTACACTGAGGCGATGCCTCCTGGGCCCGGGCCAAGCGAGCTTGGGCCAAATTTGGATAGCTAAGCTTGGTTTAGGGTTTTTTGGGCTTCTAGGTTTTCAAGTCCACTTTTCACTTAGAGATTTAAGTTTCGTTCTCGTGTCCAAGTATCACATTCTCATCATTGGGCTTGACAACGGGCCGGTCAAACCGAACACTCCTAATTCGTCCCCTAACACGGGCCAACCGAACTGGGTATCTACAATAAGGTTTTTGTAAAAAAAAATTAAAAATTATGAAAATATTTAGAAATAAAATGTAAATTTTATGTTGAGAGTGGTAAAATTAGAATTTAAAATTATTTTTATATTTTTTTGCAAGAAAAAAAAGGATAAAAAATTAATAATTGTTCAATTCTTTCATAGGGATTTAAAAGTGATTTTGCAAATATAATTAAATTCTTTAAAAGAAATCGATAGACAATTCATAAAGTGGAAAAAATAAATTAAAATGACTTAAAAAGTAAAATTCAATCAATATTTGACTCAAAGTTCAACAAAATTAACGGTTTTCTCATAATTAAATTATCAATTTGATTTCTATGCACGTCTTTTAAATTGGTATGCAGAGGTCTGTTCTTTGCTAAACCACATTTTAAGTCTTGAATCATGGTATATATAGAATGTTAAGGGCCTATGTTCAAAAAAAAAAATGTTAAGAGCTTATTTGGTTTAGATGTTTATAGCAATTTATAGCAGATAGTTGATAACTGTTATCTAAAAAATATGAAGTGTTTGGTATAATTTTATTAGCTGTTGTTGTTTGTTTATCAAATGACCATTAAGAATATATTTTATTTGTAAATATAATTTTATATACTTCTTATAATAATTTTTTAGTTATGCAAATTATTTAAAATATATATATATATATATATATATATATATATATATATATATATATATATATAGTAATAAATAATAATTTATTATCTTTAATTTATATATTACTAAAATAATTAATATAAATTATTTTAAATTATAAGTATTATTATATAGTTTTTAAAAAATAATTATAGGTATTAATATAACAATTATTTAATTATTAATTATAATTTAATTTACAATAATATTTATTTAATTATGAACCATAAAAAATTAATTACATACATTTAACTTAAATTTAAATGAAGTTATTTGTTATTAGTCAATTTTAGTAAGGGTAAATATTTTAAGTAAAAAATAAATACAAATCGGTTATTAGCTAATGGAAAAATGTTCCAAAATAGAACTTATCAAATCAGTAATTATTTTAAATAAAATTAGCTATCTGTTGCTGATTTTAAAGTTTTACCAAACACCTAAATTATAGCTAATTAATGAAAAACCTATATCAGCTATTTTAATCAGTTAAACCAAATGCTCCATAAATTAGTTATTGAAAACCTTTATCTTTCTTATGGTCTATCTAGTCAAACTCTATTATTCAGAGTGTAATGGAATATAAAAAATTTTATTCAAAATTTTTAAAAACAAATTTCATTAAATTCTCTTTGTTACTCAATTAATTTTCATTATTCAATCATTAAAATTAATGTTTTAATATACAAGGACTTAATTGTAAAGAGTTTAAAATAAAAATCCAATATAGTCTTATTTTGAAAGAAAAGACCTTATTTAATATATATAAATGTATGAGGGGGGATAGACAAAATTATGAAAACGTCTTTATAAGCACCTAATTTCGGGATGCAATTGTGCACAATTGCAGCGTAAGCCCCTATAATGAAATTTATTCAAAAATTGAACTTGGTTGTTGATTTTTTGGACTTTAAAGACTAAATTGCAATATTTTTAGGGTTTGATTACAAATAAGTCATTTTTTTAGAGGTTCTTTTGGTAAAAAAAAAGGGAGTCAGCATTTAATGCCGATCGGCATTACACTAATGCCGATCGGCATTAGTGTAATGCCGACCGACATTGCACAACGCCAACCGGCATTGCACAATGCCGACACGTTAAAATACAGTTTTTTTTTTAATTTTTTTGCGTATTTTTATTGATTTTTCAGCTTTTTGATTGGTTGAAAATTCAAATTTTATCTTTACAATTATCTGATAAGATTTTTTAAACGCATAAGGTTTTTGAAATCAAAGAAAAACAAACGCTATCTGATCAGATAGGTCTGTTCCTCCAAAGGAGGAAGTTCAGTACACACAGACTTTGCATTTAAAAGCAAAGTCTGCATGCATGCATGCTGGAGAAGAAGGTTTTTGCTGGGGGGACTTATTTTTCTTCTGGTTTTCGAAAGAATTTTTTACAGGGAGAGACTAAGAGAAAGAAGACACAGTGAGAAAAAAAGAGAGACTGCGAGCATAAAACCTTATCTTAATTTTAACGGTGATAATCCAATCCGAGGGGCTCAAAAAGGGGCATTTGCACAGCATATCCAGTGTTATTTTTCTATTTCTTTTATTACTTTTGTTATTATTTTCTATTTATGTTTTTTTTCTTTTATTTTTGTTATTGTTTTGATTATTTGATTTCATTGCTATTTTATTTATTTTTGTGTTTTGATGTCCGTATGCGGATTGAGGAGGAGGATACCGCCTATATTTAATTGAACAGAAGATCCATAGAATGCCATGAATGAATCTGTACTGTTTTAATAATAGTTCTTAGGATTTTAATTTTTATTCTTCATTTTTGGTATCCTGTGTAGTTTATTTTTAATTCATGGGTGTATAATTATTAATTTTTATTTTGTACGTAGTTTGTAATAGCCCCAGTAGTGGGAAAAGTGAAAGATTTAAATTTCTGTATTTTAAAATTAATTAGTAATTAGGTTCAATTGGGTAAAAATTAATTAAAATTAATGGTGATTTTAGTTAATTAGGGTTTGCATGTAATTAATTTAGAATTTTTTTAGAAATCATATGTGAATGTGTGTTTGATTTGATTTTGTTATGTTTTTTATGTTTTTTTGGGCTTTTTATGTTTGTTTTTGGACCTCAAGCCCACGTTTAGGTCTAATCTATTAAATAAATAGGCTTAAAAAATAATTTAGGATTTTAAATAATTAAAATCAACTTAGACCCATTAGGTTAATTAGATTTTAGGCCCATTTAGTTAAGTAAAATTGTTTAGACTTAGCTCAATCCACTTAATTGCATTTCTTTTAAAATAAATAGACTTATGCCCACATTTCACTTAAAATAAAACCAAGTTAGATTTAGGCCACTAATTTAATTTTTCTTTAAAATTGAATATATTTAAGCTCATATCTTAAAAAGACTAAAAAATAGATTTAAATTCATTAATTAATAAAATGTAGGCCCACTTTTATTCTATTTCACTTGTAAATAAAATGTAGATTTAGCTAACTTTTTTTAATAAAATTAACATAGCTTATACTTAGGGACAACGTGATCTTGAGTGTATTTTTTACTTGTAATTTTATTGACTTGTTGCCTTTTTGGGTAGATGGATATTAATTAGGGTTTAATAAAATTGCATATAATTAGAGGATGAAATAATCATTTATAAAATTATTCTAAATGAATACGAGACTAAGAGAAGTTAGTATGCCATATTCAGAATCTCCTGGTTGTGGTGCTAATTTTCTTTTAGAGAATCGAGTACCACCAATCAAATTGTTCCAGTTATTACCATGGGTGGCAACTCCTTATCTCCATGCTATATTTTTGTGATAGTGGTTAGTGTGTTCTCTAAGACCCTGAGTCTAAACAGTGTCGCAGTTGCTAAAATCTTGGACGCGCACTAAATCCCGCCGTTTACAGTCTTGACTCATTATTTTTGGATAATTTAGTCATTTACTAATAAAAATAAAATAAAATTAATTAAAATATAATTTTAATGTGATAAAAAGTCTATTTTTTATTTTAATTAGATTAACTTATATTTTATAGGATTTCTATTTAAATTAGGATTAATACTTAAATATATTAAATACAATTGCATTTAGATTATTGATTCCTATCTAAATTATGATTAACGGTTAAATTAAATCTATAAAAGACAGATACTTTGTTTCATAATTGCATCACTTGAAAATATTTTCAAAAAGAGTTTATAGTTTTTATACGTGATGAAATCTACTTAATGCATGTATTGATTGATCGTGACTGTATATAGGTATGTTTCAATGACAACAAAATTGAAAAGAAATATTATATGATGAATTTTACTGATTTTTTTTGTAATTTTTATGTATTGTTTTTATTATAATTGCATAATGTGGCTGTCCAATATTAATGCATGTCTTTTTTTTTTTCATTGAACTTGCAAATTTTGATTGCTATTATAATTCAGAAACATATGTTATTTAATTTCTTTTCATGATCTCTCTAGCTATAGCTATAAACACATGTTTATTTCATATGAGTTTAACTTTTCTATTCTTCCAAATAAACTAGTCATCAATTCTATGGTTATTTCATAATTTTTTAACTTGAGATTTATCTTTTTTTATGTATAAATAGAGTTCATAATAATAGAAATGCTTAAATTGTTTGAATATTTTTTTTAAAAAAAATCAAATTAATCATTTATTAAAAATTATTTAGAGAAGCATTTTAATAATAAAAAAATTAAGATGCATAAAATTACTTTTATTTAATAATAATAATAATAATAATATATTTAATTATTTATTTACTATAAATCATCAGTTAAATAATTTTTTTTTTCCACGTAAAACACGTGCTTATTTATTACTTATATATATAAAGGTTAAACATGAATGTTTGAGTAAAGTTAAGGTGCAATTTTGAACCTTCTCCCTCAGAGCTAATCTAAACTTAAAAAAAAAAATGAAATGAATCAAAACAAAAGTAAAAGAGGATGCAAGGATGGTAGGTTTTGTTGCATGCTATTTCCCATGTTTATGTACACGCTTGTTCTGTTTTGCCAAGAAATTTCCTTCCATCTGTCTGACTCTTTTCAGACAACATGTTATATGTATAGATATTATAGGAAATATCCATTTCTTGATATTTAGTTTCTTCCGAGAAAATTGTACTTGTGGATTCACTTTGATTTTGGCTACCCCTAACCTCAATCAGTACTTAAATTGATGATAAATAAATTTGCTCAATGTTAATCTTTATATATATATATATATATAATTTAATATCTTAGTTGCTTCAGTCGGTACATTTTTTCGTTTAAGTGGTATATTATAATTAAGTTATAATATATACAATGACGTTAAATTAATTGTTAAAAATATATTTTTACTTATAATTTTATACGAATTGAATCAAATTAATTAAATTTTAGTAAAACTAAATACTGATAGTTCAATAAAAATAGCTTAACTATATTTAAATTATAGTAATATTCTAATAAAAATGGATTGTGAAAAGAAATATTATCCCGCAACTATTTAAATTTGAAGGATCTTGCCTCATAAAAAAATCATCAATACAAATTTATTAAATTGAAATTGGATTTTTTTTCTATTCGTATGCTTAAAAGAGGGAAAAAAAAAAGGCTGAATGCATAGGTTCATTCTTGGACTTTACATGATTAGCTTCTAATAATTTTAAATTTTTATTATTTTCTTTTCAATTTTTTACTTTTATTTTAAATTTTTTACACCTTTCAATTTGTAATTTTTGATTTTATTTAACTTATATAATATCAAAATTAATAAAAATTTAATTCTAAATAATTTTAAAAACATAAAATGCTAGAGTTAACTTCAAAATAATATAAATAGATTTAAAAATGAATATTAAAAAGTTAAAAACTTTTTAATTTTTATGATATTCTCTCTTTCATTAAACATTATTTTAGTTTGTATAAGTTTTTCTTATTTGTTTTGAACAACTATAAAGTTAAGAGAGGAGTGAGAGATCGAACTCATAATTTTATCTTATAATTTTTATCACCTTCATTTTTAAACTTTAAAGAGAGGACTATAAATTTCTATTGTATTCATATTAATATTGATTTATAAAATATTTCAATTTTATGTATTATAGGAGTTAGATATGTTTAAAATAAAAGTTTAAAAATCGAAGAGAATATAATAAAAGTGGAAGGTATTAGAAGTTAATGAAGGAAAATTTAGGGGTGAGACTATGTATTTGGTAAAAGATGGAATAATTTCACATGGACATACACCAATCTATAAACATTTTATTCCACGTCAGCATACCTGTGTCGTGGAGCCCAGTCATCATCGCCGGAATTTAGCGCCATTATTTACATCACAACTGAAAAAAACTGAATCAGGAAAAAAAGATGTAAAGAAATGGATCAGATCACAGCGATCTAATTGATCTCCACCGTCCACATCATCACACGCCACCCACTTGCTGAATTTCACGTGCGGTTCAGATTCACCCATACCCCCACCATTTGAATCTCAATCAATCAATCGTCACTCATCACTTTATAACTAAAAAAAAGCCAAAAGAGTGATTACTATGTAATCTGTTAGAAGGCTTTTGCCTTCCTTTTCTTACCAAAAAAATTAAAAAAAAAAGCCAAAAGATTTTTTAAGGTTTTTTTTGGTACAATTACAAAAATCTCCAATCTTTTGCATTTATTTACCGGTTAGACTCTACGGTATGATTTTAATTTTTTTAGAACATAAATACCTAAAAATCTCTATGATCTATATTATTATCTATTAATATAAAATATAAACAAATATTGTTCCCTCATGAGTCCTTCCAATACAGATTCTAAAATGATCCAAACTTTTATCGTTATTAAATATTGAAAATATCATCTGCAAAAAAATAATAGACAATAAATAAAATAATAGTATACTTTTAGATATAAAATAGTTTTATTTCATTTGAATTTATTACACTATTTAAAAATACTTTGAAATTTACTGAAGAATTAATTTTTTCCTGTTCCAATTCAATACATTAATAATCTTATTACCTTTTTAAGGGAATATAAAGCTAAAATTGACAATGAATTTTTATTTGAATTAAAATTTAAATTTAAATAATAAAAAGTATTATATATCATCAATGATGATATTTTTTAAATATTTTCTAATATTGTATTTAAATATTAAAAATTATTTTTAACAAATAAATAGAATTTAATTTACATTATGCATTGTTAATTAATTTATACGTAAATTGATAATCAAAATATATTAATATTTTTTTGAGTTAATATAATTGATTAATTTCCAACATAATAAAAGGACGAGAGGTGATGAAGATTCGAATCTTACTTTTTTCAAATTGAATATCTATATCTTTTATTATTTAAATTATTTGCGGTCGAAGATTAAAATATATTAATATTAAAGAACATTTAATAAAAAATCTAAAGTTTGGATATTTGTGTCATTTCAATTTCTGAACTTTTTTTTAAAAAAAAATAAAAGAAGCAAAAATTAAAAGCTTTCCTCCTCTTCTTCTTTGCTGCCATTACTCTCTGCTCAATGACTTAAATACTGATCATTGTCTTGTTCTTGTTTTTTCTTTCTTTAGATTTCTCCATAGTCCGAAGCAGAGGAGTAATGCAAAAGGGTAGCAACAATTCACCTTCTTCTTCTTCTTCAGTTTCTTTATCATCAAGTCTTGTTAAAAAACCAGAAGAAAGGCCACCTTTACTCAAAAGGTCCAAGACTTCGATTTCCGACGATACCCGCTTCCCCGGTCCTCTTTTTCCTGCCGTCCGCCGCATCTCCGCCTCCCCTTCTCCTCCCTTCCTCCGCGATCTCCGTGTCTCCGTTGATTCCAATGATTCCTCGCCACCTCACACTGCTTCTGCTAGTACTAGTACCAGCACTAGCAATGCAGATAGTAGCTTCTCTGGTAGAGATTGGGTTTATCCGTCATTTCTGGGTCCTCATGTAGCGGCTAATCGAGTAACCGTGAAAGGTCGCCGTGGTAGCAGTAGTGGTAACGGTAGTAAGGTGGTGGTGAAGCAGGAGGAGGTGAAGAAGAAAGGGGTTGGAGGAGGTGGTGTATCTCGGGATTCCTTGAAAGTAAAGGTAGATAAGGAATTGAAAACGGGAGCGAGTCAAGTTTTGGTGACCCAGTCGGATTCTTTGACTCAGTTCACTGGTGCAGTTAGGAGCAGCACCAGTCGAAAATTATTCAGACACTCTTCTCTCGTCTTTTATTTGGTATGTTTTATCTGTTTTATTCAAAAATTGTGCTTGAGCTTAAAATTTATTGAGCAGATGATTGGTTATGAACTATTATGTCAAAAGATTAAAGATGGTAACTTGGTATCTATTGAGACGTTGTATTGCTGATAATTTTCTGCAAATCTTTTGTTGCAGCTCTTTTTCACTTGTATATTATCTGTTTGTTGTTCAATTTACTTGCGGACTGAAGTGAGGAAGTTAGAGGTATGTTCTATACTTATATCTTTGAGGGTGCACTGAGTTTTGTGCTTCAGAGTTAATTTGAAACAACGCTAATCTAGTTGCTGTAATGAAATATTTATTGAGGATCCTTAGAAAGTTCAAAAGGAAAAGAATTGAAGGGGGCAAAAAAAAAAAAAAAAAGAAGTGTAAATGTTATGCTTTACTCAATATTATTTTGCCAAGTTGGGCTTTTGCTCTGTGTCTATGTTTTCATAAATATGGTTTCTTTTCTTGACAGGAAGAGAATATTAACCTTCGAACAGCATGTAGCAACCACGGTGTTGTTGGGAACGAGAGCATTGAAGTTTTGCAAGTAGAAGATGATAGTTCTTTTAATTTCCAAAATGCTGAAAGTAGAACTATTGCTTTGTATAGTGCGGTATTCACACTCATTTTTCCATTTTTATTCTACAAATATCTTGATTACCTCCCACAAATCAAGATTCTCTCAAAAAGAACTAAGAATAACAAGAAGGAGGTTCCCTTGAAGAAGAGGATTGCATACATGGTGGATGTATTTTTCTCCGTTTATCCTTATGCAAAGCTGCTGGCACTTCTATTTGCAACCATATTTCTGATAGGATTTGGTGGCTTGGCGTTGTACGCAGTCAGTGATAGTAGCTTTGCTGAAGCTCTTTGGCTTTCGTGGACATTTGTAGCTGATTCAGGAAATCACGCAGATAGGGTTGGCACTGGGCCAAGGATTGTTTCTGTCTCTATAAGTTCAGGAGGAATGTTGATATTTGCTATGATGCTTGGACTTGTCTCAGATGCCATCTCAGAGAAAGTAGATTCACTGCGGAAAGGGAAGAGTGAAGTTATTGAAAAGAACCATGTACTAATTCTTGGATGGAGTGACAAATTGGTAATGCAATTGATGAACTCTGAACTTTGATGCCTTATTTTTCTTACATTCTCATTCTTTTCTTGCTGTCTTGGATAAACAAAGACTATGAGTATGAATAACTCATGCTCTAGATTTTGGGTCTTATTCCTTTTGGTAGTGTAGCTTCTTACTCCTTTGGGAGATGTATCATACTTTTAGCATTTCCACATTAAGGATTGCAGAAGGTTGCTGTTGCAAAGAACTTTACATTCATTTTTGGTTTTTTGCATTAACTGTTGGAGGAGACTTTTCATATTATATTCCTTAAACCTTTTTGTATTTTCTTTGTTGTTAGTGGAGCATAATGAAATATGGTTTTCCTAATGTCTATTTCTATTAGAGAAGTTTTTTTATAAATTTCATTATTGTAATGTTGTTTATTGTATGCTGAAGTTTCCGTGAGATGAAATTTGCTGCCATGGGCTCTTTTTTTGTAGTGCGCATACGTGGTTTGACTTCATATCTAGAATGCAAAGAAGGTTTCTTGTGCATCAGAGAGACTTTCAAACTGCAATGAACCTTAATTACACTTAAACTGCTGCCTTTGATTGCTTATGTTGAAGTGTCCCATTTTATCTTCTTTTCTTCACTCTTTTGTAGAAGAGGTTTCTGTGAAAATCTTAGAGATATAATGTCTATGTGTCTTAACATATAGTAACTAAAAAATTATGCTTGGTTGTAGGGCTCACTTTTGAAGCAACTAGCAATTGCAAACAAGAGTTTAGGGGGTGGTGTTGTAGTAGTATTAGCTGAAAGAGACAAAGAGGAAATGGAGATGGATATAGCTAAGCTAGAATTCGACTTCATGGGCACTTCTGTTATATGCAGAAGTGGCAGTCCTCTTATCCTGGCTGACTTGAAGAAGGTATATTTTGTGATTTTAATTTTTCTTGAATTTTTTTGAGGGGTCTATCTATGATTGATATTTGTCATTTTCCTATTCACAGGTTTCAGTGTCTAAGGCACGTGCTATCATTGTATTAGCAACTGATGAAAATGCCGATCAGGTTCTTTAACAATGTCATTATTTTATTTTACTTTGTGTACTTCGTGATGAAACGTTCTTAAAACATTTGCCCCCTTGTTGCCAGAGTGATGCACGTGCTTTAAGGGTTGTTCTCAGCCTAACAGGTGTTAAGGAGGGTTTGAAGGGTCATGTTGTTGTAGAGATGAGTGACCTTGACAATGAACCTTTGGTGAAGCTTGTTGGAGGAGAACTTATTGAAACAGTGGTTGCACATGATGTGATTGGACGCTTGATGATCCAATGTGCTCTGCAACCTGGGCTTGCGCAGGTTAGTGAAATAAATTTTGGTTACATCATTCAAAAATGTTGTATTTTCAGTTTTTGAATTTTGTTGGTGACAGAGACTGTGTGCCTATCTTTCCTCTTCCTTTCCAATCACCTTCCTTACACAAGGAGCATTTGCCTTCACAGGCATTGAAAATACCTTATGTAAATGCTGTCCATATAAAAGTAAGAATTATCATATTTGTTAGACAATCAACATCCTTAAAGTTGAAAAGATGACACTCATTGTAAATCGGCTGTTATTTGTCATTGTATCTAGGTTTGAGAGAAGAGGCAATTCATTTAAGGCACTACCTGCCATAATGCTAGGTTGAAAATATTTTAGGCAATAGTTGAGTTTTTATGCAATTGGGAAACTCCATTTTATAAGACGTTGTCAATGAGAACATGCTGACCTTTTACTTACCCTCTCCCTTTGAAAAGAAAAAAGAACCATCAAATGCATTCACCACATGTACTCATTCATTTTGGATCTCTGCTATATCTATAGCCTTCACCCTTTTCGAACTCTAGCAGTACTTTTGACCCAACCAGTGCCAGTCCTCGTTCTTTCAGGTTTTGGGATCTTTTTGTGAATCAGACAAGGCCATTCTAGGTTTTATGGTCATACGCTATGCATCAATATAGAAGGACCCTTTGTCAATTAGCTTTCTCAGTTCCATCCAGATCTTTTGAACATAATGTTAGGAATTTCTTCATTTCTGAGCCTGGATATAAGGTTATCCACATGTATATCTTTATTTATTTATTCATTAATTCATTTGCAAGTATCACATCATTCGTGTTTTAAAACAATTTCTGTGCAATTGCAATTTCCCTTACGGTTTTAGCAATTTAGATTCACTTCTTTGTTTTCTTTGGGCCAGATTTGGGAAGATATATTAGGTTTTGAGAATGCAGAATTTTACATCAAAAGGTGGCCTCAGTTGGATGGTCTGCATTTTGAAGATGTTCTCATTTCATTTCCTGATGCAGTTCCTTGTGGAGTTAAGGTTGCTGCTGAAGGTGGGAAGATTAACTTAAATCCAGATGACAGGTATGTTCTAAAAGAAGGGGATGAGATTCTTGTCATAGCTGAGGATGATGACACCTATGCTCCAGGTCCTCTTCCAAAGGTTATTCTTCTTTCACACTTGCTACAACATAATATTAGAAAAATTTGCTAATGTTTGGGATGTGCTCATCTGTCATTTGGGAAGTTAAGCAGCTAAAACTATTACAAATTCTATGGTGCTTGTAGTTGTGCACATACGTTCAACATATTCAGCTTAAAATAAGAACAAACTAATAATACAAGACAAAATAACTGGCATAACAATGTCATTTGATGTATTTTATATACGTATCTGCTTGTCCTTCTTTTTCCACCACCTGAAACTGAAAAAACTTGCAGGTCCATGATTCTTAATAAATGATATTTGGTTTGTTGTGTATTGCTGAAAGTCTTTTATGCCTTTTGGAAGGATCCTTAACCTCTGATCTTCCTGATAGAGATAGGAAGAGTTATTCAATGTGATGAAGAAAATTTGCATGTCAATTTGTGTGTGGACCTTTTGATAGTGTACATCTCTTCTCTGACATGCTATTCTGTGCTTGAACCCTTTCAGCTGCTGTATCTTTTCTTATTTGTTCTTTCCCTTAAGCCAGATACACACGGGTTCTTGTCCAAAATTAATTGATCCTCCAAAATATCCAGAGAAGATACTGTTCTGCGGCTGGCGCCGTGACATTGATGACATGATACTGGTACGCATAATGCATTATAAAGTTTGTGAAATTACTTTTATTACCCTTTCTGTTTGGATGGATTAGAAGGTGGACTAATCAACATACTTGCATGATAAACAAACAAACATCCCCCTGTGGGGCTCCATTCCTGGCTGAGGCATGATGTAGTGGGGGGAACCCAGTATAGGATGACCTCCTTGTAGCTTTTTAGGCTTTTTCCTTGCCATATATACCAAAAAACAAAATGAAGTCCATCCATAACTGTAGCTGTATTTTCTGTTTGTTCTGTCATGTCTCAGGTTCTAGAGGCTTTCTTGGCTCCAGGTTCAGAACTCTGGATGTTCAATGAGGTCCCAGAAAAAGAAAGGGAAAAGAAGTTGACTGATGGTGGACTTGATATTTCTGGACTGCAGAACATAAAACTTGTCCACCGTGAGGGAAATGCAGTCATCAAACGACATTTGGAGGGTCTCCCTCTAGAGACTTTTGATTCTGTAAGTTGCATTACTATCTTCTTTTGCTTTTCTTGCCTCAGTTTCACCATGAGAATGAAGGTTGTATATTTTCTCAACCAAAGCTAGGATTTTTAATGTCTTCCATATAAAATTGAGACTCCTTGACAAAATGTGAATGAATCCCATAGTAGCCATTAAGTTGAAGGAATGGTTTGAAAGGAAATAAGCTTTACTAGATACAAATATCTAATTGACTGCACTGATTCTGGGAAAAGCTTTAGGTGTAAAAGGTTGCTCTCATAAATAGAGATTTGAAGACAATATGAGACAGGCTGACTGTTAACTCTAAAACAACAATAGCAGTAATTTAGATACACGTCAAGTGAGATTTATTTACCTGGCATAAACACATTATGCTTTATGAGATGAATTTCGCTGCTGACTACTAACTCTAAACGGACAGATATTAATTCTTGCAGATGAGTCATTAGAGGACTCTGTTGTGCATTCTGATTCACGATCTCTTGCTACCCTTCTCCTCATACGAGATATACAGGTATTTACTGTTGCTACCTCGCTTGTTTGTAATATGAGACTAGTATTTCTCCCTTCTATTTGGGATGCCTTTTTCTCCCTTTCACCCTTGTTCTATGTAAAAGTCTCTACTTGAGCATATGAAAATTTTATGGTTTCTCCTGGTGGATCTCTGTTACTTATTTAGCTGCTTATAAACATTTCATATATATGTAAAATATTGATCTAGATTTTTGCACACATTGGTAATTTTGTTAGCAAGCAGTTGAGTTACAGTGTTATGCCATGATATCAACAAACAATTTCGGCTTCATTTTGCTGAAATGATTTGATAGTTCAATTGAAGTCTTCTTAGCTGTTTGATGGTGACATGGCACCAATATGAAGAAGGAAATTACCTTTTCTCACTAGTGATCATCAATTCATCTTGTGGCATACTTTTAATCACTTTGGTAGAATAAGCAATCTTTAAAACAAGTAGCTTGTGAGCCCACGACTGTGTCTGTACCATTGTCTTTTCTTTTTTTCAACTATGTGGAGTAATCTGATAACTTCTTCTTTAGAATTTTAGCATATATAATTATTAAGAGAAGAGAAAATATAGAAGATACAATACTTTTGAGGAAATTTATTGTATCTCAAGTGTTTTTGCTTTCAAAAAGATGTTGTATGATATGCATGTTTTTAAGAAACTGATTACTGATAAGAGGTTTTTCTTCCTCTTTAAACTGCTTGCAGTCAAAGCGTCTCCCTTATAGAGATACAAAGTCGACGTCAATAAGGCTTTCTGGATTTTCTCACAGCTCTTGGATACGTGAAATGCAGCAAGCTTCTGACAAATCAATAATTATTAGTGAAATCCTGGATTCTAGGACGAGAAACTTGGTCTCAGTGTCCAGAATCAGCGACTACGTGCTTTCTAATGAACTGGTTAGTATGGCACTGGCAATGGTGGCTGAAGACAAGCAGATTAACCGTGTGCTTGAGGAACTATTTGCAGAGGAGGTATCCTTCATCCTACAGCCCCGTTTTAATGTCATTATGGGTTTCTTGAAATATAGTGATTAGGTAAATTGATATATTAAGATTTGTGTTTTTCTGCTCCTTTAAAAGGAGCATTCAATTATTAGTAGGAAGCAATAGGACCTGATAAGATTTGAATGGGACCACCAGATAAACTATGGACAGTGTGTAGGGACTATTGAATTATTTCTTAGGAACAAGAATCTTGGGGCAACTTATAGTTATAATTTCAATATTTAGAATGAATCATTCAGTTAAATCATAGTCTAAATCATTCAGTTAAATCACAGTTAACTTTTGGAAGGAAAAAAAAAAGTCAAGGATGGGGCGTTTTATGGGGTAGGGATGTGCAATAGCAGCAGTTAGTATTATATATGGTTGATTTCTTTTTTTTCTCCCTTGCTCGGTAAATGTAGTAGAATATGATTTGGAGATGGTATTGCATATGGTTGATGCAATCGAAGTGAACGGTGGTTATGTAGAAAGGTCATCAGATGATGATTTCTCAATCTGCTATGTACTGCTTTTATAGGCATACTTTGAATAGCTTGAATGCTAGTAACCAGAAGAGTTTATGGTATTTTGATTCATAAGAAGGAATTCTACGTGTTTGATTTGCAGGGAAATGAGATGTGTATCAAACCTGCAGAATTCTATCTGTTTGACCAGGAAGAGCTTTGTTTTTACGAGATAATGGTCAGGGGTCGTCAACGAAATGAAATTGTGATTGGCTATCGCCTTGCTAATTCAGAACGTGCAATAATTAACCCTCCAGACAAGGCAAAACCTAGCAAATGGTCCCTTGATGATGTTTTTGTTGTCATCTCATTAGGCGAATGAAATGGATACAATCAGTGCTCACTTCGCTGCTACATTGACCTCCAACTCTGCTAAAGTTCTGTACCTTGACCTCTGATAGTTGTATGATCAAAGTGTAATTCAAAATCTTTACTGCGAAAATAATTGTCTGATAGATAAGTTGTAGATCACACAACCCTTCAGATTTTGACACTGGAAAATATGTTGTACAATTGTAATCTCTGGTAATTATTAAAGTAAAAAAAAAAAAAGAGTTAACTAGTTCAGATGACACTTCCTGTGGACGCTGCCTGGCTTATTCATTTCTTGTTAATTTGATAATAAAAAAATTAAATTTTCAAAATCATAGTGATAATGTTTAAGATGTGTACAAATTTTATGTATAAATATATAAAAAAAATTAACTACGTTTTGGATTTTAGTCGTAGTATTAAATTAATTATTGAAATTTTTTTATTATTCTTGTAATTTTATCTGGATTAAATTGGATTAATCAAAATCCAGTAAATAATGAATATATCGATGGTTCATATAAAAAAAATAGTTCAGGCAAAAAAATATAAAAAAATTACATGACATATATTAGGCATATATTGGATCTTAATATAAGTCGATTTTAATATAAAATGGTTCAGGTAAAAAAATATAAAAAAGTTATTCAACATATGAGTGGCATTAGATTGAATCTTAATAAAAGTTGATTTTAATACAATTTATGTGTTTATAAAAGTGGAGACACTTTTCAAGGAGGTTCTTAAATAGAGTTATGCAGAAAGACTATAGGAAGAAAAGTATGGAATAGAGGGAGAGTAGGCGTAATCAAACCAATAAGATGCACATTGTTTCAATAAAACTTAAAACTTCTTACAACCAAAAGCAAAGATTGACACTGCTATTTTTCTACCATTACAAAGATTTCAACACTCTTTTTTACACAATATGTATACAGAACAAATTTTTTTTTTTCCTTCCCTCCAGAGTACTCAATCAAAACTTGCATTGGTCACTCTCTTTCAATCTCTTCAGATGGATATATCCATCATGTTTGCCACGAAGGTGTCCATCATCAGAGATGCAACTCGTCCAGAGCATGCCATCTCCCAGCTTCTATTCCCTGCATCATTTTAAAGTTCAGGATTAGTTCAGTTGGCACATGAATTCAAGCAAACATTTTGGAAACAAAATGATAAAAATACCATATAGTGATGGTGGTGTCAGGAAGCCATTTGCTTCAGGAAGCTTGAGAGGGCAAGCAGAGAGAGGAAGAACAGGGAGATTCTGACAATTACAAATCTCAACCATGTAGCCATCAGGGTCATGAAAGAAAAGCTGATCAACTGTAATGCCACCTTCTTTCACAACTGCTGTTACATACTCAATGTTCTTCTCCTTCAAGTTTCTTATTACAAGATCCATGTCTGAGGTCTGAAAGGAAATGTGGTTGTCTTTTGGGTTGATTGGACCTTTCTTATGTGGGACATCTTCTGCTTCAAGTAAATGGATTCCAACACCATAGTTGAACAACCTGCAAAAGTAGTACTTTAGTTGAAAAAAGCTATAAAGATATGAAGAACAACATTAATTTTTTTTTTATAAATCGGATATATATATCAGAAGTTAAATGTGCTTATATACCAATTGAAAACTCTTATTTTAACATCAAAATTGAAAACAATAAGTATTTTTGGTGACTGGTAATTGGAGAGATGGATAGGGGATGAGACTCCAATCTAAATTTAAAAAATGTCAGTGATAAGTATTGGTCATTAGATAAAATTGCCTCACAAAACAATAAGAATCAATACATAATTCAATAAAGGTCCACATGAAACAGTAAGTTGTTTTGGTAAAAAAAAAAACAGTAAGTTGCAGCATAATTCAATCAAGGTCCTGACAACATAATTCAATCAAGGTCCCTATGCTGACTATGAGTACACTGAACAGATCAAGATAAGACCATCTTTTCATGTGACAGCTTCATTTGTAAAAAGATTTAGGCTAAATTGGAAATATTATATATTTGGTGGCTTAATTTTTATCATTTTTTTATTTTAGTGTTTAAATTTTTTTTACAATTAAGTGGTTAAATTTTTAAAAAATATATTAATATAGTGTTTCTGATAGATTTAACATTGACTTGATACCGACACATATCAAATATAACCCCATTTTTATTCTAGTTATTAGTTATATCATATATCACGTGTATTGTATTATTTAAAAAATAAAATTAACTTTATTAAAAATTATAAATTGATAAAAATAACCTTAATATTAACTTTCACTGTAGACATTGAGAGTGACTGAATAAAGATAATTTTATCTTTTAAATATGCAATACATGTAATAAATAACATAGTTAATGATTGAGATAAAAATAAATACTGTTTGATCTGACTGAATATTCAGTTAACATTAAATTAGCCAAAAACACTATATTAATATGTTTTTCTAAAATTTAGACACTCAACTATAAAACAAAAAAATTCAAACGTCAAAATAGAAAAACTTCAAAAGTTAAAGACAGTAAATTTATAATTTTTCCGGCTAAATTCTATTATCGCCTAAGTGGGGCTGCCCAGGAACATCTACTCTAATACTTTCCTCTCCTTTTTAATGACTTTTTTTTTTTTTGTGGTTGGGGATTGGATTGTCTAAGACTGTATAATAAAACATGCAATTTTTTTTTACAACAGTTGTCGGTGTTATTTGCTGAAATATATATATATATATATATGCGATGGATCGAATTTAATCATTAAAAAAATAAATCAGAGATTAGTCAGAACAACTTTCACGCAGCCCTTATTGACACAATTATTTTATAGCATTATAAATGTTTTTAATTAGCAATTGAATCGTAATCTAATAAATATGCATTGTTACACAACTATATATACTTTTATAAAGATATAGTACAAGATGAGCTTTCCTCCACTAATATTTTGCTGCTAATCATTGATGTTTGTATTAGCAAAATAAATTAAAATTATTAACTAAAGATGCCATTAATATATAGTAGTAAAGAAAAGTAACTAAACTGAATAATTTTTTAAAAAAATTAATTTTTTTAGACTTAAATATAAATGGTTAGCGTGTTAGCTCGGGAAAGAGAGAATGTGAGAATCAAACTTTAATTGTCAAAATTTTCCACCAAAATGCAATACGTAAAGAAATTAATTGAATCAAATACTATAAAAATCAAATTAGATTAAGTTTATGTGAAGGGCAAAATTTCTTCTTTCTTCTGATGTATACCAAAAGAAAAAAAAAAAGTCTCAACAAATGGTTGAATTTTGAAGAGATCAATCTTTTTCCAAATGTCAATAATTTTTGTTGTGTAGTAGGGAACAGATACAAACAAATTAAGTGAATTAAAATTTAGCAATAAGTTATAAAAATATTACTATTAATGTGTGTATAATTTGATATGTCAATTTGACTTATACATGAAAATTGAAATGATTCCACACTTTGCAATAATGCAAATCTGTAGGACCAACTAGAAAATTACATTCATAAATTAATGCATCAGGTCAATTTCACTTTTGCAGCATTTGCAATGAATTCAATGATAGCTCATAAAATAAAAATTAGCATAGTGCAGAGTTGTAATGCATCCTTCACCATCTCCAAGGATTTTATATGTTTAGTATATTTCATAGTTGGTGGTATTAATATCCCATTCTATATATACAATTTTAATTTTGGAGTGCTCCATGAACTCTAGTTCACAAAAAGAGGGAAAACATTTATTTTTAATTAGACTTATTTTTTTTAATATTTTAAATTTTTATTATTAAGAATCTATTTATAAAATAATAATCTTTTATAAAGGTAAATTCTACTCTTTATTATAATTCTGTTAATTGATTTACCATTTTTTAAATTGAAATATAAAATATATAGTAAAAAATTAAAAAATTGAAATTATTATCTTATGAAAAAGCAATTCATTAAATTTTTATAAATTTATTAAACTCCAATAAATTTTTTATTTTTTATGTTTAAAAATTCAAAGAAAACAATTTAAAAAAAAAAGTATCGAAGGAGAGGCTTACAATTTATAAAATTTAATTCATCAAATTTTCAACTTCAAAAATCTCATTTAAAGTAGAAAAAAAAAATCTTATTGGAACACAATTGAATAAGATAGCTTTGTCTAAATCCAAGTAAAATCATTATTCCATATTATATTTACAGTGGCTAAATTAAATTTAATAAATTATTATAATTTTTTTTATCTTGATACAGGATCTGACATAATTGAAATTAGAAAAGAGCAGTCAGTTGTTAATATTTTAAAAAATTATTTTTATAAACCGTCATCAAAAGTGAATTTCAGAGGAATTGAATTCAAAACCTTTTCATCTCAGAAGAGAAGGCTATTATCAAATGAGTTAGATCTCAAATGCAATTTATTATTTTTATTATGAGTTATGCATATGTAAATATATGTTGTTTTGATTAAACTATTCAAAATGTAATTGGCTATGAGTTCGACTTGTATTCAGATGATCTAACAAATAACATTCCACATGATCATTGACTAAAAATAAAAACTTTTTAGAATTTTGAATTCTTTATTTTCTATTTTTATTATTTTATTTATGTTCACATGATTCTGCTTTTGCTAACACAGCTGAATATATTACATCCAACCGTTAGATAAATATCATAAAAGCATATGTTTTTTTTATTGATTGATTGTTTTATACTTAATTCATGTGGTATATATCTTACTTTATGGTGCAAAAATCTCCCTTTAAAAAAATAGTTAATAAAAATTGTTAAAAAATAAAACATAAACTTAAAAGTAGGTGCAAAACATGCTGTAATTGCCCTTCACAATTTTTTGTAAATCATCTGTTCTATCAAATAAAACAACAATTTAAATTTCCTGCATATAGACTTTTTTAGGATTTGATGTCGAGGGACAAGGGATATGTTTTTTCACAGATCTCTGACAAAATTACCTAATTTTATGATTATGTTTCTAAAGCAAAAAGAAAAACTTTTGATGGCCATCATTTTATGCTTCTAAATTAACTATAGAAGCAAAAAATTTCTGTACTTTAGAAGCATTCAATGTGGTGATGATGCTCGTAAGAGAAGAAAACAAGAATGGATTGATGGGCTTATATAAAATCTTGAAAAAAAGTTAAACATTTTCATCTTGAAATGAAGTTAAAGTTCATGATGAGTACCAAAACAAGAACCAGATTATATATGCAAAAGAAAAATTGAAGATCTTGGGGAACTCTTAACAATAAAGAATATGATAAAAGAGAGAGAGTTAGATCAAGAAAATGGAGGACATACCAAGCACCTTCAAAGTTGAAGGAAGAAGGTCTTTTAATGAGGACAAAACCCAAAACATCTTCATAGAATCTAACAGATTCAGGAACAGACTTGCAAACAAATGAGACATGGTTTAAAGACAAACTTGGCATTGTTTTTTGGTTTTTTGGAGATACCCACTTCTCTATTTCCTCAATCTCTCCAATATTTCCCATATCTACCTCTCCTCTCTACGAAGAAGATTTTCTCTTTTTCTTCTTCTTCACCAAATATTTTGAGTTGGAGACTTTTGGAGTTTGGAGTATGCCAACAAATACACACAACGGAAGCCTTTTATAAAGGCCATGCTGCTTATCTTGCAATGATCTTATCCACATGTATTACATACAACTACTGCTTCTTTGTCATATTCCCATTTTTGCACATGGTTTTCATTTTTCTTAATTTCCTAATTAAATGTATACCTAAAAAGTGAAACAAAGTTACCACTCGTTAATTAAAATTACAATTAAAATTAAAAAAATTGAAAATTGAAATTATCATTGCTTGCATCAGATAAATATTAAGTGATTGAATTATAAATCTGAAAGTAATTTATAAGTAGTTTAATTTTTTGTTGTTTATATATTTTTTAAACTAAATGTTATTTGTTTATCTTTCATGAAAAAATTAATATTTTTTTTACATTTTATAATTCTAATATCCAATAGTCACAAAAATTTAAGTTGAATGAACTTCATAAAGGCACAAAACTTTTTCAGCTTCATTCATTTTTTATATATAAAATTTTAATTTAAAAAATTTTAAATTTTTTACTATTTAAACCAATAATTACTAATTAAATTATAATATTTCTTTAATGCCATTCATATTAAATATGTTTACCACCTATGGTTTTCTTATTCCACTTTTTTTTTTTTATTAACTTTAGGGTTTAAGTTCTTTGGTCTTTATGAGAACTTAAGGTTAATTTTTTCTAAAAGAAAATCTTAGCCACCCTAATTATGATGACATCCCCATCACAAGTTTTCAAAGTTGAATGGTATGTATTTGCTTACACTAATAAGTTAAAGCATAAATGAACCAAATTGACAATACACCAATCTGGCTCTTTAAACTGATTTAAAGCCTGCTTCTTTCCTCTCAAAACCAGCTACTGTTCAAATACTGGTTTAATATTTCTCCTTTCTACTGGTTTTGAATTATTTTTTGGCCATTTTTGTTATAAAATCATTCAAACACCAACTTCTTGTTTCTTTGTTTATAAATAAACTGTTATGAGTTATAAACCCGAACTTGTGTGGATTATCCCTTTATTTTGATGATAGCATAGTATAACTTATGATATTTTGGTTTCTAGAACTGATTCAAAGAGAAATTTTAAGAGATCTAGAAGATTTCAAGGAGGCAGCTTTCATTTCTCAAGTTCTGGAGTTTCTCAAATTCTGAAAGCTCTACTCTTGCTCTAGCAAAACTGGGTTCTCTTGTGGAGAATGATAAAGCTCTTCTCTCCATAGGTTCTCTACACACCATGAACAACATCCTTACTAGGGAGCTCAGCTTTCTTCATTATCCTTATGTTTTTTACAGGTTAGCCAGGATTAATTACTGCTACCAATGTAGTTGTAATTCTGGTGGCTGCCACGTAGGCCAAAGTGCCATTACTGGCTTCTGTAATTCTCTTCCTTCATCAACGAAACTTTTATTGTTGGAAAAAAAAAATTAAGTTAAAGAATAAAGACTATCTTTTAAATAATAAAGAAAGAATTAACATCAAGTAATTAGGTTTAACGAGAAAGTGAAAGAAATTAGTCCTATAAGGATTAGAGAATATAATGGATGGTAGTTGCACCACTAATTAAACAGAAAACATAAATTTCAAGTAATTAGGAGAAGCAAGAAAGTGAAAGATTATGTCAATAATTGAATAATGGATGTGATATGTATCATTTAATTAATGGATTTTTAATTAATTTTCAATCATTTTATTATTTAATTAATGGATTTTAAATGATTTTTCTTACATTTTATAATTCAATAAGCTTTTCATGCATGGTTCGCCAACTACTTTCCTTAGATTGGTTCATCTAAATATAATAGTCCAATCATGTTGGATGCATGATATTAGATTAAATTAAAATTAAAAAGGAAAAAAAAAATATATATATATATATAAGATAATAATTCAATCTAACTTTTTCATGAACAGGTTTTAAAAATATTTCATTAACAAATTTCATTTATTTTTAAAATTTTTACTTTTTCATAAATAGGTATAACATGTGCGGTCCTTAAATTATTATTATTATTTTGAAATTTAAACATAATTAAATTAGACCTTGTTTTGATATGGAAATTTGGTAAGAAAAAATAAGGTATGGAAATTTGGTAAGAAAAATTAAGGATAGTTACCTCTTCTTATTGTGTTAAATTAAATGGTAACTCATCTCTAAAGAGATCTTGAGGTGTAATATTTGATTTCTATTGTCGTTAATTTAAAAGGAGAAGGTTGTCTCATATTGTGCAGTTTATTGATATTAAGATCATATGATTTCCTAATTTATCAAAAAATTAAGATTAACTTAGTCATCTCAACTATTTTACATTTTAGTTAAATTATGATAAATATTTTTGTAGTGTTTTTATAATATTTACTTTTATACAATTATTTTTATAGATTTTATTTACATTTTAATAAAAATATATGAAATTGATAATGTAATTTGCTTATATGGTGTCTTTTTATTAAAATTGCAAATTTTAATTGAAATTTAGTTAAAATTGCACACTTTTATGTTAGTAAAGGAGCCTGTCATATAAAAACATGTCATCAATGCTAAATTTTAATTTAAATA
The DNA here is from genome assembly GCA_947683625.1 of Mallotus nudiflorus. Classification (NCBI taxonomy): domain Eukaryota; kingdom Viridiplantae; phylum Streptophyta; class Magnoliopsida; order Malpighiales; family Euphorbiaceae; genus Mallotus; species Mallotus nudiflorus. The sequence continues at coordinate 584,952 of CANTUR010000451.1, forward strand.
CACAATGTTGAAAATGATATTAATTTTTTAAATTAAATTATTTTTATCTATATTCAAAATGTTGTACTTATATATATATAGTTTTATACTAATTCAATGCAAATACAGTATACAATATAATTAAAATACGAAAAAAATGTTTTTAAAAATATATAGTTGTTATTTAGAATTTTATTTTATTTTACATTGACTTATGAGTTGTAACATCCTTTAAAAAATGTTAAATGTTTTTTAATCCACGATTTTGGTGACTTGTAATCCAGTCATCACTAATTGATAAGAATCATTAAAAGATTTTAAAAATTGATACTTAGATAATTGACTATATAAATTAAAGCGGCATCTTTTTCTTTCCATTGATTTTGTCAAATCATTATTATTGCCAAGCAACCCCTCAACAAGTTACCTCAATTTTGTACTATATCAGTACCTGAAATAATAAAAAGTGTCGATACGTAAATGTTGAGAGTAAAGTTTGAATTTCTTTCACTTTTACATACCACTTTAATTCGTCAAAAAAATATTTGAATTTTATGATAAATAATTAATATTTAAAAATAAATTTTCTAAACTCAATTTAAAAGTTGGAAATTTTAAAAATAAATTTTTTAGATTTGACTCTAAAAATTTAAATTTCTACTCCAAATTGTTCTTAATTTTTGGATCAATTTTAAGTAGATATTCAGAATAAATGAAGATTTTAAAATGATTTGGAGTGAAATTAAAGTTTAGAGATTTGTATTAATTTTTTAATTTCTGTATTTAAAATTATTATTTAACAAATTTGCAATATATATATATATATATATATATGTGACAATTGTAACATTTTTTATAAATTTTATTTTAATATTTATATTTAAATAATTTTATAATTTGAACATATATGATATAATGATATCACGACTCAAAACAGGGATCATGATCGGCGCCAGAGAATGGAAATTCTTTTGAATTCGGAACCCGTAGCAAGCCTTTAAAATAAAATAAAAATAAGTAATAATAATAACATAAATAAAATATTTTACAACGAAAATTAAAATCTCATATGCAATAGATATAATCCACCAACTCATTTAAATATATAGATAATCTTTTAATATAAATTCTCGGTTCAAATCTTTAAAATATAAATCTCAAACATATATAATACATAAATCCCACAACTCAATTACAGCTACTGCAGTATCTAGAATACAAAATAAAATTAAGTAAGTAGATTACATAGTAAAGTCGGGGCAGAATAAATCCGGCGTAAGGGTCTGCTACTGAGGTCTGAAGACGAAAACTCTCCTAAAAACAATAGTCAACGGAGGGGAGTCAGACCTTACTGAGTGAATTATTATAATATATATATATGCATAACTAAATGACAAATACACACATTCAATAGTATATATAATAAATATATATACAGGTAAATACACACAAATGCAGCATAAAAATTATTTTATATAATACTAAAAATAATAACCGTTTATGAATGATCAAATAGAACCCTAAATGATCGCAACCTCAAATAGTGTTAGACAACACTTTAGCCATACAGACGCACTTATTCCATTTGGACAGTAGACTGGCCCCGAGACATTAAGTCAACCGAGCTCCAACAGTCTGACAGTCAGTGTGATTGGCTCCGAGACACTAAGTCAACCGAGTTCCAGCAATCACACTCTCAAATCATATCACACATCAAATAAATCAATCCGATCAATATCCACAAATAGGTTAGTAATATAACCTAAATTATATCGTCGTACCGGTACGTACTTGGTCATAGTGCTACCCATTAGGTAGGATATTCTATTGATATCTTTCATTTATATATAAAACATACATTCATAAAATAAATGATGCATGACATAAATCAAAATAACAATATAAACCATATATATACTAGAAATATACAAAAAATAAACCAAGTATATTTCGAGTATATATATATCAAATAAATTCAATTTAATTATAAAATAAACCAGAAATAAACTATATATATACTTAAAAACATTTTAGGTATAATTCCATAATAAAACATGTATTTAATTTAAAATATATCAAAAATATACTAAAATATATCTTAGCATTTATTAAATCATTTATGCAAAATTCATAAAATTTAAACATACATTTCTAAAGCATGCATTCCTAAAACACGTATATATAAAATAACAAATCACAGTTATGCGCTCCTCGAGACAGGTCTGATCCACTAGGCCTCAGTCTCGATGCAACTAAACAAACAAATGATAACATGAAATCAGAATAAATCTAACAAAATTCCTAGAGACTCGATCTAGAATACTAGACACAAAATCAGAATAGGAATTCGATCGGATATCACGTTTTATGAAAATCCTACTGAAAATCAGGCAGAACCTCTCCTGTAAAATGAATATCTCTCTACTCAAAGAGTAGAGCCGGTCCTGCAAAGAAACACACTTCGAATAAACACAATCTCATAACCTCTTGGTCGGACTTCCAAACTACAATTTTATCGATCGAGGTTCACAATTCACGAGATATGCACATAACACATTTAAATACCAAAAATACCCTTTAATACTCAAAATATAGCAAATTAGAGATTTAAACGCTAAAAATAATTATTTACTGATAAATACATAAAAACCCTAATTTTAGTAAAATAGTATTAAAAATCCATAATTCTCAATAAATTCATAAATATTAACCAAATTCATTTTATAAATCCAAATTACATAATTAGCCCTAAAACATATTAAAAATCAATAAAACTCATTTATTTACAAAAATAGTATATTATATATAATTTGAAAATAATTTATGAAAAATAGTTTTAATTAGTTAAAAATACTAAATAATTTGTAAAAATCATTTTTATACCTCAATAACTATTAAAACCAATTTAATTTAATTTTTAACCAATTTATTACCAAATTACCAAAATACCCCTACTATATATAAATTCACAATAATTATTCAAAAATTCACTAAAAATAATATAATTACTCAAAAATTAATTTCTCAACATATAATTCAATAAAATAAATAATTCTACTCAATTAACCAATTAATTTTAACAAAATACCTAATTAACCTAATTTTCTAAAAATCACCTAAACTAAATAAATTCATAATAATTATAGAAAAATCATAAAAATTACAACAAAATTTCTAAAATTCATTTTAACACCTATAAACACCATAAATCACAATTTCATAATTTATTTAATTAATTTATGAAAATTAGAAAATATTAATAAAATAATAAAAAATTCACAAAAATCAAAATAATTCCCAAAAATTCCAAAAAAATTAAAGCATGTAGATTGAGCTATTAGGATCAATTTTTGTGAAGGAAGTTAGTTTGAATAATTAAAATCAAAACTCAAAAAAATCAAGAACTCATATAGGCTGAAAATGAAAATTGGAAACCTAGGAAAATCTAAACCAAATCAAGTGAAACCAAACTTAGAAATGCACTCACCGGAGCTCAAGGAAGAAATAGAGACCGGTGGCACTCAAAACGGTGGCCGGAAACGAGATGATCGGAGCTAGCATCAATTCTCGGTTTCTTGGAAGAAAATCGGCCAAATGACACCGGAAAAGGGAAGAGAGGGCGGTGGAGGGAGCTTGGGATGGAGGAGGACGGCTGGGAGGCTCTTTGCCGGTGTGAGAAAGGAAATTGCAGCGGTGGAGGAGGAGAAATGGCGTCGGGAAGCTTTGGGGAAGAAGAATGACAGTTTCGTAAATATGCTAAATTTTTATTTTATATATATATATATATATAGGTAACTTTAATTATTTTAATATTTTATTATTATATTCCATAATATTTACACACCACATATTAAAATAATAATATTTACATACATATACATATATATAACACACATTATTATTAAAACTATACAATATAAATTTAATTAAAAATAAACTCTAATTATTTAAATATGTATATATACATGTATATGTATGTATATTAATATGACAATTAAAATTATGTATGGACTCATGCAAATTCACAAAATCGTCCAAAATAATTATTAATTATTTAAATAGGTTTTATTTTTTTCAAAAACAAGATTCTTGGAAAAATTTTACGTAAGAAACTTAAATTAATTAAAAATGATTTTAATAAATAATAAACTAATTAAATAATCAGAAATATAATTTAAAATTATTAATATTGCATATCCTGATATAATTTAAAATTATTTAAAAATTCAGAATATTACAAATGACTATAAATTTGACTATAAAAAATTTATTTGTAAATTTAAATTTTATTTTATGATTTAAATATATGCTAAAAATTAACTATAAAAAATAAATTGATGAGTGTATTTATTTTATTTTAAATAAATAAATAATTAGGATTTAAAATGTCAAATATGAAACATTAAATTTTAATAATAGATTATCTAAAATAACTTATTTGAATATAATTAATTATTAAAATGATACAAAATTTTACTTATAACACATAATTATAGATTTCTAATATTATCAAATATTGATAATATATATATTATTGGTTTTGATTCTTTAGTTTAGTATAATTCTGAACGGCTTAAAAAATTCATAATATTTGAACCCATTCGAATAAAAATTTTCATTTCTATTTGAAAAAAAATCAAAGATCAACTAAAATTATTAATTTTAAAAATTTTTTATTCAGATTTTTCAAGATCGTGCACAGCCTGAATTGTCATGATATAAAAAATCGCAATTGCCAGTAATTACTAAATTAAATATTCTAAGCTGATATCATGTATATTCACGCTCTCAAAACTGTGTGCTGTTAAAAAAATAAATTTGAAATTTATATCCATAACACGCTTTCTAATATGAAAGGCGTTTATTTTTTATTCTGAAAGAAATGAACATTTATGGGCAGCCATATTTTCTAATCTGCAAATGTGAACCACCTGCAAAAGCATTATTGAGCTACATATTTGTTCATAAATATTAGGTAAAATTTGTTTGTTTCAGAAACAGAAATCAGAAATGGAATAAATAAAATAAGAATAGAGTATAAGATTATATAGAGTAAAAATTTGAGTAAACAGTTTAATTTATTAAAAAATTATAATCGATTACTATTTATCAGCTAAAGTATTTTTTATTTATATTTTATATAAAAAATAACATAATTAAAATATCATTATAATTATTTATTTTTGAAAATTATCTTAATATATATTTTTTATTAAAATATTTTATTTAATTTTTTAAATTTTAAATATCACATGCTAATATTTTATTTGTTAAATCAATTTATAATTGATATGATTTAATTTCAAGATAATTACATTTGTTCTTTACAAGAGAAATTAATAATTTCTTTTAATTTCATCCCAATTCCAAAATAAATTTAATGAATCAAATGTTAAAAATTAAAATTAATTATTTCAATTTTAATTTATCTTTTATTTTCAATGAATTAAACAACCTTTAAGAGTATTTCTCTTTTTTCCATGCACTGGCTCTGGTCAGAAAATTGTTTGATTGAAGTGCATATATGAAACACAACTAAGCTTTAAAAGAAAACAAACAAGTTTCAACACAGAAGAGAGAAAATTCTTGTATTACTAAATAGCTGATATAAGAGAGAACAAGTCACTTTTTTTTTTGGGCACAAAATTTTTTATGTGCGGTCTAACTTTGAGAGACACTTTTATGCCCGTACTACATACAAATTAATATCCACTCGTACTGGATCGGCCTATGAAGGAGTAAAATATTGATTATCGTGATATTTCATACATGAATGGAGTTCGAACCACTAACTTTACTTAAAAGATAAGAGCATCGAACTATTTATATCAACTACTAACGTTAACAAGCCACCTATTTATAGAGTGACACAACTCACTAACCTTAGTTTTTAATAGGAAATAAAAATAAAATCCTATATAAGATAGAAAAATCAAATTCTAACTAAGGTAGGAAAAAAAAAGAATAAAATAAAAATTCCAAACAAAATAGAAAGTAAACAAAAATCTAGCAATCCAATATTTTATATCCTGCGGGTTGTAAATTTTATCTTTTATCTCTTTACCCAATCCATATGAGAGTTACCTTGACATTCTGCATTAATATAGTTGTGGAAATATTTTTTTTATGATAATCTATTTATCAAATTAATTAGGTATGATTTTGGATAGCGATAGTGCAACAATCCAAAATAAATAGGTTAAGGAATCAAATGCCTTATAGATGATAATTTAATAACCACAATTTGATTTCATCATTTTTATGAGTGTAGTTTGCAGTAATTATATCCCTAACTGATGAAAAGTGTGAACATTTTATTAAAAATAGTAGTATTTAAATTATAAATATCCCTCTTTTCATTATAATATTAAAAATTAACCATCTATGTTAATTGTTAAAAAATATTAGCATCAATTATATATATATATATATATATATATATATATATATATATATATATATATTACCTAATAATAATTTAATACGAAACTATTACATAAAACATGCAAAATAATTTTTTTTAATTCCATAAAAATCTTATTAGTTAACAAAATTGATTTCAATTTTAGTAACAATGAATCTATTAAAATTGAATCTTCTTCAGTAAAATTTATGAATTTTTACAAGATTATTTTATGACTTAATTAATCAATTTTTTATTTTATTAATACTAATTCAGCTAGAAATTACTACAAAATTAAAGTTAATCAAGCTAAATGCTAAAAATTTAAAAATATAATTTGTAAATAAAAGTTAAAAGTTTATAAATCTAACAGTAGGTATAAAATTGATGATTTTTATTGATTACGCTGCTGACAAATCATAAAAAAATTTAAATATATATTTCATTGAAAATGAAATTGATCACTTCATGATTTTTTTTCAACACTTTTTGAGAAGAGACATAATTTAAATTTAAAATTTCATGGATGACACTCTCCAAAAATTATGTTAAGAAAATTTAAAAATTACAATTTTTAAAAATTACAATTTTTTTTGGTTTAGTTGAAATGATTAGTGCATTAATGTTAAGAAAGGGAAAAATAATGGTTGGAACCCTCGACTCTCATATTCTCTAGCAACGGACAAAGTTTTTTTTTATAAGGTACAAAAGGGGAATAGAGATCAATCCCGAATAGAATTTATGTATTATGACATATTTAGCCGCACAATCCAAATCGCAAAACACCAAAATTACAAAAATTTTGTCATAAAAAATTACAAAATTTAAACAAACTTTTTTTTGTTTGTTAATTGAAATTATAGTTACAACCTAATTGGAAAAATTACAAATTTAGTGTATAAATTTTTGTAATTTTTTTTATTTTAGTGTTTGAATTTAAAAAAATATATTAATAAGATATATCTTAATCATTTTAAGCTGATTGTATACTTAATCAGTTTAAATAGAGTCTATTTTTTTTCAATTCATATGTCATTTTTTAGCTTATCCCATACTATTGTCCACTTAAAAAAAAAGTAAAAATAATTAGTAAAAAATGGATTCCGTTTAAGCTAATTAAATATATAATCAGTTTAAAATATATTAAATATATCTGATTGATACATTTTTTTAAAATTTAAATACTCAAATAAAAAAATTTAAACACTCAAATAAAAAAATTTAGACATTTAAATACAAAAATCATGAAAATTCAGACTTCAAATTTGTCTTTTTTTTTTCCAACCTAATTCAAAACTAATTAATAAAAAAAAACAGCCGTCCACCTAATTGTTGATATTATAATATTATAGTTTTGGTGAGACTTTTAATTAAAAATATATAAGAAATATAATTAAAATAATGGCCCCAAATGCACGGACAGGTACTGCTGCCACATCACCAACAAAGGGAGGGGCCCGACGACAGCTGGTAAAGGCCTGAGCACATGGGTCTAGGGCCCACATCACATGTGGAACAGTACTCAGCACAGAGAGAGTTACCACAAAAGCAAAGCCATGCCACGTGAAAATATTTTAGCCCTCAAAATTCTTGTAGGGTAGTGGTGCCCCTAAATTCAAAGGACAGGGGACATGTTGGCCATTCTTTCGTTCTGTTATGATTATGGTGACTTATCAGAAAAGGGCATCTAGATATCAATATCTTACACTTCTTTTCTAATATATATAAATATAAATATATATATTTAGAAAAAGAAGAAAATCTCAGTCGGGTTTTTAACTTTCACTTATCAAAAGAGAAAAGAAAATTAATTAATTTTTTTTTTAAACAATGTATGATTGTTAATTACTAGCAGAAGAGAAGGACATATTAGACTCGAAAGGTCACCATATTTATCAATCGGTAAAATTTAATTTGGAATGATATTTTAGGATAAATAATTTCTTTAAATTTCACCCATTAAGATGGGGTTGAAAAAATTTAATTAATTAAAAATTTCGATTGGATATATATTTTTTTTTGGATGAATGAATGAGCGAGTGGGTAGGATTTAGAGTTTAGGACAAAGAGTAGGGTAATTTTTTTTGAACACTAAGAGTAGGGTAATTGAAGAGAACAAATTAAGAAAATGCCATAAAGAAAATTTATTGTAGCATAGTTAGGTGGTATTGTGTTGAAAAGAATTAAGATATGGAGAGTACTTGAAATGTTTTCACATACTATGTTACCTACTTATCGACCCATCCCACATATTTAAAATGCCTTATTTAATGACTTTATCTACCCTTGTAACATAACTTAAAATGGCTTAATGAGTGTGTTGTTGTGTGTTGGAGGTTAGAGATTATGTTGAATTTACACATTAAGGGATAATTGCTATTTGATCTATTATAATACTTCATTCATAATATTTATAAAAATATATATTTATTTCTGATATTTACAACATTTAACATTTATTAATCTCTTTGTCTTGGATGAAATGATACATAAATTGTAAATATTAGGGATGAATAAATATTTTTTTCAAATATAAAAAATAAAGTAATATAATAAGCAAAAACGTATGAGAAAATAACAATTCTCTCACACATTAATGATTGATTTTATTAATTTATAATTGCAATGTATATATATACACACGTATGTATCATATCGAATCTGATTGTCGCTATCATTTTTATTTAGTATAGAAAGTAAGATAAATTCAAATTTAAATTTTTTATCTATTAATATTAATGAAAATGATCACTTTTAAATTGTTTTCAGCTCACTTAAATTATTAAGTTTTTAATTTAAAATATTTAATTTAAATTTAGATTGAGTGTGGGCTAACCTATATTACACGTATACTTAATGTTGAATTAGAATATCATCTAGGGAATGACTTGTAAATGCATAGGATGTTACTTCCCAAAATAAATATAGTATGTCTAGCAATTGTTAACTTGTTCATTGCTACTCACTTGGGTGCAAATGTTTTTCCTTTTATTAAATAAGCATTATATTATTGATTACTTCTTTTAATTATTATCATTAACATTGAAAGAATTAACACCATGTATTTCAAACTTTTTTAGGTAGAATATTTCAACATGATCTAGAAAGATCTCAACCATTTGGGTAATTCAACAATATATTTACATTTTAAAATGATTCATAGACAAATAGCATTACTTTCAAATATAGTCTTATGAAGAGTAAAAATATTTTAAACCATTTTGATGTTGATTAATATTAAAAGAAATTATTCATTTTTACAGTGAAAATTTGTAAAAAAATAATTCTCTTTTATTATTTAGAAATCAAAGAAAAAAATTTATTTCTTTTTAATGAGGAAAGACAAATAATTTTTTAAAAAAGACATACATGAATTGTCTTTTTCACATATATTAGTGGTAGATGACCATGCAACATGATATGGTTCCTATAGTAGTGTAAGAATCCATTATAAAATGAAATCTACTATAAGATCCAGCTTTTAATGAACTTGTTGGACAGATTATACATAGAGCCGAAAGAGAAAAACCTCACTCTTCTTTTTTTTTTTTTTTTTTATATTTTTGTGATTGGATTTTTGCCAATTATGGAATTTTCGATAATGCAAAAATGATGTTTACAACTATGATTGTCCTTATTATCCAACAACTGATATATAAATAACTTATTTTAGACCACAAAAATTTAAAATTAATTTTTTTGGGTCATATTGATGTCACAAATTAAAATTAGTGTTTAATGTATAATTTTAAATTTATTTTCTTTTGATATTTCTATTTGGGGAATTTTGCTTTATATTGGCATTGTTATTTCTAAAGAAAACTAATGATCTCTAACACCATATAATTAAAATGTTCAACTTTCACATACAATTGTTAGAATAAGCAAATAAGAGTTATTTTTACTTAAATAATATTTTATTTTAAAATTATAATATATATAATTACGTTAAATTAATTATTAAAATTTTTTTATTACTTTTATATTTTTGTTTTAATCAAATTAGATTAATTAAAATTCAATAAATATTAAATATTAATTCTTCAGCTGAAAAAAATCGTAACTGTTTTTTTTTTTTTAAAATTCATATTTGTAATTTTCATAGAAGAAAATAGTGTAATAAATACAAAGAGCTGACACCAACAAACTCACATAAATGGTAGCTAAAATGGCCCCAAAAAAACTATACAAAATTAAATTCTAAAAGATAATCAATGAATGGATCTCGAAACTTCCATCCATTCACACAATTATTGGAAGCAATTAATTGTTAGATATTTTAATTTTCCATGTTTTCATATTCCACTATCTTTTTGCACCTATTTCTTTGGCTTTAATTTAATCCCTTTATTTTTGAAATGAAATATATTTCTACAGTGCTCTTTTATTCATAAATTAATTTGTTGTCACCTGCCGACAATGTAGGAAATATATTGATTATGGTTAAAGTTTAATTACTCTCTTTTTTTCATTTCAATTACGTTTAAAATTTTATCACATAAATTAAAAATTTTATTTAATAAATATAATTATATGTATAAATAACTATATTACCCTTTTTTAAAAAGATTAAAAGTTATAAATTATAATTACTCCAATCAAACTCAGTTATCTACCGAATACTAGTAATATGTGCAACTTTTATATTCAAAATAAAATTAATCTCTCCATTGAAATTGTGATTTTTATTCAAAATAAAACTCTTCTCCCACCAAAATTTTCAATCACAAATTATGAACAATTCTAAGTTTCCACAAAGTATTATTATGAATAGTTGTAATCACAATATATTTCTTTAACAATTGCTATTTTTATTTTCATTTAAAATATAATTCTTCATCTATAGGGTCTTAACATCTCTCTATTACTTTTTTAACATCTCTTTAATTTCTTGCTGGAATATATGTGCAATTTTTTTTTCATTATGATGAAACATGGAATTGCTACTTATCAATTCACGTTGGAAAAAAAAAATTGGTAGTTGAAAGTGTTTCATAAAAACTCAAATTTACTCTAAAAGCAAGATATGAGTAAAATTGGAAAGAAAAGTTTATTTTTTATTGATAATTTAAAAACGTCAATTGGAGTGAAATAAATTCAAAAACCTTAAACGTCAATTGGAATGGAACGGAGGGAGTATATTTGTGTGTGTGTTTTTTTTGACAATTGACAAAATTATTGATTGTTAATATTCGAAATTAAAAATTTTATAATTTTTATAAATAAAAATATTGTAATTACTTTAGATTTTATTAACTTTAGAATTTAGAATTTTGTTTCATATAGGTTTCAAATATTGATCCATGTCAATTAGATTGAGCGGGAGGTTTTGAAGAAAGATATTTATGTTGTTCATTTAATATTTATTTACTAAAATTATACTTAATAACTGTTGAGATTAGCTTATAAAGATTGTCTTTATTTAAATAATATTTTGAATTTGAGTCATGTTATATGTGATTTAATTAAATTAATTATTTAAATTTTTTTTATCATTTTTGTAATTTTATTCGGATTGAATTAAATTATTAAGGGTTATTGAATTTTATATATTGATAATATTGACCGAAAAATATACTAAGATTACAATGCCAAAATATTAGGCATTGCATTGAGTATTTAATTAAACTCTTTTTTTTTTTTTTATTTCATTATGCATTTGTCGAGTAAGGAAATTACGTATAAAAAAATAATTTCTATATATTTTAATTTATTTTTAATTCAATGGAGGTTTAATAAGTCATGAAGTATATAACAGAAATAGTTATTTTTTTTTATTATTCATTGTAAAGATGATAAAAATATTAATTTTTATAAAAAAAAAAAAACTACTAAATCTTATATTTCTAATTACCTAGTATATTAAATAAATGTTCTATAATTGAATTGTTGATTAATATAATAAGACATACCCTCTTTTGGCTTTGAAATTTTAGGAAAATACGTAGTTCTTATAATATTGTGGAGTTCCAATTATGAAAATTCAATACAAAAATTTCTTAAAGACAAAATTGTGATTATACCTGAATCTGAATATATTTTATTTTTATTTCTCATTTACAAACACTTATATATAAAAAAAATATTTGATTTTAATATATGACATGTGTATTGTTCACTAACCCGACCAAACCAACCTCTAGAAATCAACCTCTACGTTGAATATTAATGCACATGACCCATATAGTACTCCTCTTTGAGTAAGGCCAAATGTAGACATGCCCTCCATAAGTCCAATTTTGCTGGATGGCATCCTTGCCTACAAATATTTTTAAGCCGAGAAAAAGTAAAAAGTAGATTTTAAAATTAATAAAAACAAAATAATTTAAAAAAGTTGTATTGCTTTTCAGTTAAATATTATTTCACTTTATATAAATTGTTTATAAATATAATAATTTTTCACAAATTTTATGAGTTAAATAAATTTAAAGTAAAAATTTAAGAGTTAAATAATAAATAATAAAAATTAAATATTATCAAAATCAATTGTATAAAGTAAATTAAACGTTTGCTTTATATCTTATCAACATATCTCTTATTTTTTAAAGTAATATGGAGATTAATTAAATTATAAACTTGAGTATAATATCATATAATTAGATGATAGAGGTTCACACATGATCATATCTTTTGTAGTTGAATAAATTATTCTAAGTTCATGACAAAAAATAACAAAAGATGAATAAAGTATTTTGCATTTAAAACAAATTAATACTTTATTATTTATTTTATGCTAGAGAGACAAAGTTAATACATCTTAAATATTTTATTTGACGACGGAGGCATATTATTATTTCTCTTTACATTCACTTTTGTTAAAAAAATATATATATCGTTATATTAATTTAATTTTTATAATAAATATATTTAATTTATATTGTTAATTTCACTTTATATAAGTACGAATTTATGTTAATATAGTTCAGTAATTTTTTTCATTAATATAGCTCATAGTTGTTATTAGATTATGATAAAAAAAAAATACTTATATTTTTATAAATTGAACCAACTCTAAATCATATTCACACATATTTAAGAAAAGTTTCAAAGGAGAACAATGATTACAAGATGCTTTACAGATGGAGAATGTGGAAGCTCATTCATAGGGTCAAAAATTTCCAAAATGATTTATTTATTTATTTTGGGCTCGTGACATAATTAACATTCTCTTTTTAAATTCCATTCCCATTTATAAAATGATTTTCTTGAAGTATTAAAAGGCGAAATCCAACTCAAACGAAAAGCCTGTAACCATCATGCAAAGTTTTCAATCCTCCAATAAATAAACATTTTTAGTAAAAGGTTATTTCTTTTGTAATGTATTTTTGCCACCCAGTTGCCAAGTTGGCTTAAAAATAATATATTCCAACTAGGCTTATATAAGTTAATTAATTGCAATCACAATTCAAAGGCACAATCTCAAGGAATTATAAAAACATATATATATGCATGCTGCTCACCTTCAATTATTGCTAACTAATATAGACAAAAAAAATAATTAAGCTGTCAAATTCTCACATGCTCTTGTTGTGATCTAAATGACCATTTGCCATAATCATCAATCTCAACTAGCTAGAGTTAATTCATTTTCGCTTAAATGAATTCTCAGTATATATAATTATATTAAATTAATTATAAATTAAATTTTTTTTATTATTCTTATAATTTTATTTGTCAAATCAAATTAATTAATATTTAATAAGTTTTAAATATTAGTGATTCATATAAGACCATTTGCCTTAGAGATCAAATCAGGGAATTATTTTAGTGAGTAGTTGAAGTCGGCTATAAAAATTAAATTATATTTCAATTTATGATGTTTAATGTATATGAATGTTAGCGTATGTGTTAATTCTTCAAATTAATAATTCAATTTTATATTTATATATAAACTTATTGTTCAAACAATTAATTTAGAATTAATAATCTTTAGTTTATTTACATATGCTAATTTTTTTTCAATAGAATAAAATTTAGTGCCACAAAGACCACACCTACAAAGAATCAAAATCTTGATTCTTAGAAGTTGTGTTAATTAATTAAAAAAAAAAAGAAGCATAGGCAACCACCATACAAGATCAGTGCTAATTGCTTAATTAATTAATAACAACCTTTGACATTAATTACAATAATTCATTGTTATAATCATCAGCATTTGGGATTTGTGAAAATGATGCATTTGAATTAATATTTCACATGATCCCATATGATCATATGCTAGAAGAATCCATCACCTATTATATATTATACATGTGCATGCAGAAGAGGTAAAGCCAAAGATTAGGGGAAAAAAAAAATTCCAAATGGCTTGCCTTTAAATGATTATTAATTGAATTAAGATAACATATTTCATTGTCATAGTACTTATATATACAAATTATGGCATTTACATTTTTCTTCTTTATTTTTCTTTTCTTGAAAAAATTAGAACCATATATAAAATTGTAAAACAATTTTGAAACACACAATGCTATATGACAAACTCATATATATTACTTTCTACATTAAAATTAATTATTTTCTTTGCTGAAATGTTTTTATGATAGAATAAAAATATTGGAGGATCAATCATTTTGTTTGTTTTATTGTACTAATAATATTCTTTTAGAAGTTTGTATTGATGAGTAGAAAATAATATTTTCATGATCCAAATTGGGGCCATGACCAGCACTAGGGAATGAAAATTTTTTTGAATCCAAAATCTGTAACAAACCTTAAAAGAATAAAAATATGCAATAATTAAAATTCATAAATAAATAAATAAAAATACATCAAAATTTAAATCTTAAATTCATATGATAAAATAAAATTTCTCCTATCATAAAATAAAATATTTTTATACACTATTTAGAGAATAACCTCTGAATTAAAATCACAATCAGTAAATATAAATACAATCCACAACTGATACAAATACATCTACTGTAGTTTCTAGAGTACAATATAAAACTAGGTAGATGATTTACATAATAGAGCCGGGACGGAAGAAATCCGACGGATAGGTCTACTGCTGAGGTCTGAAGAAAAAGACTCTCCTGTAAAAATATCAACTGAGGGAAGTCAAACCTCACTGAGTGAATTGTTATAATATATATACATGCATTACTATATGTCAAACGCAAACAATTATATGTAAATAATAAATAATTATACAGGCATGTGTACACAGATGCTGAAAATCACTTTATTTCATAATACTGAAAAATATAAGTTTTGAAGGATCAAATAAAATTCTAAATGATCACAACCTCAATTAACAATATAAATCACTCTAGCCATACTGACTGACTTAATTTCAAGTAAATTCACTTAATCCATCTGGGCAGTAGACTGACCTCGAGACACTAAATCGATCGAGCTCTAACAGTTTGATTGTCAGTGTGATTAGCCCCGAGACACTTGGTCAATCGAGCTTCAGCAATCACACTATCAATCAAATCATGATCCCACAAATAAGTTAGTAATTTAATCCTACAATCTATTGCACCGGTACGTACTCGATCCTAGTGCTGCCCACTAGATAGCACGTTCTATCGATATCCTTCATTTAAAATAAAATACACATTCAAATAAACAAATAATGCATAATGTCATTCATAATAATCAAATAAACCATATATATACCAGAAATATACCTAAAATAAACTAAGTATATTTCAAGTATATATATGTATAATAAATTCAAAGAAATCATGAAATATACTAAAATAAACCAATAATATACTTAAAAATAATTTAGATATAAATCAAAAGTAAAACATGCTTTTATTTCAAAATATATCAAGAATATACTAAAAATATACTTAAGCAATTAATAAAACAATTATACAAAATTATACATTAAAACATACAATTCTAAAACATGCAACCTAAACGCAATGTATATATAAAATAACAACTAACAGGGATGCGCTCCTTGAGACTAGTCCAACGGGCTTGGTCCGCTAAGCCTTGGTCTCGGTGCAACTAAACAATAAAAATAAGCACAAAGAAATCAGAATGAATTTCTAACTTAACTTTTAGAGACTCGAGCTAGGAGTTACTAAACACGGACAGATACAGAATTGACCCGATGTCACATTTTATGATAACTCTATCGAAAATTCAGCAGAACCTCCTCTATAAAATGGACATCTCTGTACTAAAAAGTAGAGTCAGTCCTACAAGAAAAATACACTTCGGATATAGAAATTCACACAACCCTCGATTGGGATCGAGAACTACACAATTTCCCCAACCGAGGTCCACAAGTCACCAAAAATTCCAATAATAAATAAATGTATTAAAATATCAAATATTTCCACAATTATCATCAAAATATTACATATTTAACATTAAAACACCAAAAATAATTATTTTCTCAATAATTAATTAAAATACCAAATAATATTATAATATTATTAAAAATCCAAATTTCTCAATAATTACACATAAAATAATAAAAATTCATTTTATAAATCCAAATAACTTAAATAACCCAAATATAAAATAAAAAGTTATAAAAACCCATTTTATCACCAATTAAGTAATTAATATATTTTTTTGAAAATAATTTTTGAAAATTAGTATAAATTAGTTAAAAATAGTAAATAATTTATATAAATAATTTTAATACCTTAAATAATTCTAAAACAATTTAAAACATATTATTTAACTATAATTATCACAAAATTACACAATTAACCCAATAATTCAAAATATACATAATATATTTAATATTTCACAAAAATTATATAAAATCATAAAAATTATTTTATAAACATACAATATTCTAATATTAACTAAAACTTATAATTAAACATTAATTTCAACAAAAACTTAACTTTAACCTAATTTTCCAATATTTACATAATATAAAAATATTCATAAAAATTATATAAAATTCACAACAATTAATTTCTCAACACTAAAATTAATAATAATTTAGAGTAACACCAAATACAACAAATTTATAATTTAAATTGTAATACCCTATATTTTTAATTTAAATAAAGTAATTTTTGAATTCGTATTATTAATAAATAATTTTAAATTATATTATACAATTGTTAGTTATTTAGTTATTTAATTGAGATAGATTATATTATTATTACTTTAGGGTTTTATTAGTATATGTAAGTATTATTTTGGGTATATATATATATATATGTTAAAGGAAGAAACACACACACCCATCACCCGAAACACCCCAAGCAGCAGCCCCCCCCCTCCCTTCCATCACTATTACTATCACTCCCTCTCCCTCCGGCGTGCCATGACCTTCCCGGAGCAACCATCATCGCTGTAGCAGCCGCCAACACCTCCTCCTTCTCCTTTTCTTCCTTCGATCTTCCTCTCTCTCTTGATTTGAAGCTTCCATCGTTGTTGTTGGAGCTGGATCGGCGCCACTGTTGCTCCCTCAGCCTTCCTCACCTTCTCAGATGTCAGTTGACGCCAAGCCTCGCCACTGCCACCCATTTCCGGCGTCGGAAATTGAGGTTGAAGGAAAGTTGCGCAGAGTTGTTTTTAGGTTGTTTCTGGGTTGATTTCTGGTTGTTTGAGTTGATTTATGTATTAAACTTCATTTTCTTGAGTTTTGTTAAATTTTTGTTTTTAGAGCTTTAGAGTTTTGAATTTTTTTTAAGCTTGATCTTGATGAATCTTGCAAACTTTCTTCACAAAAGTTGTTTTTGGAAGCTTAATCTACCTCTTTTAATTTTTGTGTGATTTTTGGAATTTATTTTAATTTTTGTGAATTTTTGAATATTTTATTATTATTTTATGAATTTTCGTAAATTAATTATTAAAATTATAAATTTGGTATTTTTGGTGTTATTATGAGTTAATATTAATTTTAGAGTAAAGAAAATAATTTTTTGAGAATATTATATAATTTTTAGGAATTTTTATAGTTTATGTAAAAATTGAATAATTAGGTTAGAGTTGGATTTTTGTTGGAATATTAGTTTAATTATGTGTTTTAGTTAATATTAATAATATATATGTTGAGAAAATAATTTTTAGGCATTTGTAAAATTTTTAGGGAATTTTTGAGTAATAATAGTATATTATGCATATTTTGTATTATATGGATAAATATGTAATTTTATGCTAATTGTAGTTAAATATATATTTTAGTTGGTTTTATTAATATTTAAGAGGTTTAGAGGATTTTTTATAAATTAATTGGTATTTTTAATTAAGTAATGTTAATTTTGAATATTGTTTCCAAATATTATATATATATGTATAATATATTATTTTGGTAACAAAAAATGTATATATGGTTATATTTAGCATATTTGGTATAATGGTTTTAATTAAGGTATTTTTTGATAGTTATATTAATTATGGATTATATATGCATATTTTAAGAATAATGTATATTATTAGAAATTATGGGTTTTTATATATTTATGTCTAATTAAATTTAATTAAGTGCCATGTTATATTTTAAGTATGATTTTAATGTTTTTTTATGAAAGTAAAATTTTCATGAATTTATTAGTTAGAATTAAGTTGTGATGTTTTGTTAAGTTGTGAACTCGGTCGGGCCAATACTATGTTGGAGAGCTGACTCGAGTGTAGACTGTGTATGAATTTTTAGAAGTGCATTTCTGTGCAGGAATGACTCTACCTATGGTAGAGAGATGTCCATTTTACAGAGGAGACTCTGCCAAAATTTCGGTAGATTTTCTCGTAAAATGTGACATTTTTCGCAAATTCCTAATGTTAATTAGGGTTTTTCCCCATCTATTGAGTCTTATCCGATCTTCCTCAAGTCAGTCTAGAATTTTACTATTTCTGTTGATGTTCGATTTTAATTCCATAGACGTGTTTTTAAAATAGGTCTGTTATATTTTTCTAGAGAATACCGGAGCGGAAGCTATTGGATCGAGGCAGACACGCAGTTGTCAGCCTTTTCACTCGTCCTGTAAGTTGATAAATTGATCTGTGTGTGTGTTTTATTTAAAGATGCGTGCGCTCATATTTTTAGTATTTATTATATAATTTATCTAATTTAAATGCTGCTATTTAAGATTTAAGTGCATTTTATTTATTTAAAATTTATTTTGAGAAATTTTGGTAGAACGGGCTACCTGGTGGGTTTCACTAGGACAGTGTGCACATGGTAGAGATTGAGAGATGGATTCGATGTATGTATGACTTGTGAATATAAATTGGGACGAGTGCCTCGGTGGAAGCCTTTACTCTCGGGGACCGTCAGTGATTGGAAAGTTAATAATGGATTGGGATGGGTGCCTCGGTGGATGCCTTAGCTCTCGGGGACCGCCAGTGCCATGTATTTGGATTAAGTGGATGACTGCGGCTTGGTGCCTCGGTTGATGCCTTTACTCTCAGGGACCGATAGTCTAGTTAGATTAAGTGGGTCCAGTTGGCCATTTAGAAATTTGGGTTTAGGGTTCTACCGAGATTTTTAAAAAGTTATATCTATACATTATAAATTATTTTCACTATAACTATACAATTTTCAAAAAGGTTTTCAAACCATACAGCTCTATTTATTGACTTACTCAATGAGGTCTGATTCCCCTCAATTTATTTTTTTTCAGGAGCTTAAGAGTTTGACCACAGACTGCCTCTCCGCTGAATTTCTTCATCACCGGCTATATTATGTAGGTTATTGTGGGCTGTAATGTAGTAGTGACTCTAGCATACTGCAGTAGTGAGTGTACTATGAGTTTGTATGACTTAAATATATTTATGTATTGGAGATTCAAAGAATCACGCTTATGTATAATGTTTAAAATTAATTTATGATATTTGATGATGAAGAACATTTTATAATGCGCACAATCTTATTTATTTTTAGAAAAATCAGTTTGATAATGTGTTCTAGTATAATAAAGTTTTAAAATTGGAAGGTTTTATTTTTTTTTTCTTTAACGCTTACTATGGGTTTCGGGGGTCTTATGCCTACCCATTCCTTAGTGCCGGTCACATGCCCTCGGGTTCGGGTCGTGACATAAATAATTAATTAACGAAAATTACATAAATAATAATAAAATAATAAAAAATTCACCAAAAATCAAATAAATTCTAAAAATAAAAAATATATATATATAAATGTAGATTGAGCTTCCAGAAACAACATTTGTTAAGGTGGATTAACTGAATCAAATGAAATCAACCCTAAAAAATGTGAAACCTTAATACTCAAAACTAAGAATTCAAGAAAACACAAAAATGAATGGATTAGAGCTCAAACCGAAGCTAGAATCAAGTTCACCGGAGCTTGAGGAGTTAAAGGACATCAGAAGAGCTCGGAGAGGTGGCAGGAGGAAGGAGGAACATCGGTGATGCCCACTGTCGTTGCTACTGCTGCTTCTGCCTTGAGAAGAAGAAGAGAGAGAGAAGAAGCTGGCGACATCGGCAGGAGGTGGTGGTGGACGGCTGAAAGGCACACCGACAGTAGGAGAATCAGACGGTGGTGCGGGGAGAGTAGGCTTTGGGGTGTTCTGTGCAGTGTTGGGTTTGTGTTTATGAATGAGTGTATATATATATATATATATATATATATATATATATATATATATATATATATATATAAAACTTTATTATATAATTTAATAAAACTTTATTTAATAATAATATAATATATAACTTAAATTTACACCACACACTTATTATATACATACACACTTAAAATAATAATAAACCCTAATTATTATAATATATAACACATAAAATAAAATAATTAATAAAATAATTTATTAATAAAATAATTAGAAAAATTAATAAAAAAATAATAGAATAAAAATACTAAAATAATCTTGTAAATCAAATGACTCAATATATTATTTTTATGTAGAAAATATATTTAAACATAGAATAATAATAATTAATCGTAAAATAGTAAAATAAAAATAAAAAATTAAATTTAACTTTAATTTTTATTAACACTGTATATTTTATTTTAAAATAAAATAATTTAAAAATATAAATCGTTACACATATGGAGTACATGTTCATTTTCAATTAATTATTTTTTCCATGTATATTATTATTTTTAACTTTCTTAGAAGATTGAAATGCTCATTTGATTTCAAACAATCATTATGAATCGTTTCTTTGAAAATTGAATATTATATTCAAAAAAATAGTTGAGTGGTAGATTTGAAGTAAGCTGTATCATTTGAATTTGACTAATGCTCGATCATGTAAATCACTTGAAAACATTATATAAAGATATGATAAAAGGAAACAAATTTGATTCTACCTTTTTTTAATTTAATTATTTCTTAGGGTAAAATTTACTTCTATTCAAAATTTATATCGTAATAAATAAGTAGATATACTTCAATTATTTAATACTAGATGATACAAAACAATTATTAGATGATCAAATTTAGAGATAAGGACATACTGAAATTTAATTATGTTTTCTTTATAAAAGCTCATAAAATAGGTAAGTTTTTTTTTTTAATTTTTAATTCTTTTAAATTATTAGTATTTAGATATCATGACCCAAACCCAAAAGACACGTAACTGACACTAGGAAATAGAAATATATAAAGTAACCGAAATCCATTGTAAGCTTTAAGGAAAATTTATAATAAAATACAGACAATAATAAAATGAAATATTTAAATATAATTAAATAACACAAACAAACTAATATTTAAATAATTTTTGATAAAACATAATTATCACTCTTAATACAAATCTTTAATACAATTTCTAATCCATAAAATACAACTTAACAGTTAACGATTATTATTACTGCGGTGTTCTAAATTTTAAATACATAACAGTACATATCACATAGACCTACATAGAATAGCCGGAGAATAAGAAATCCGGCGTAAAGTAGGTGGACTGATTAATGACTCCTAAAATCCTAAAAAAAATAATTGAAAAGAGTCGGACCTCACTGAGTAAGTTAATAAAAGAAATGTATGTAGTGTGAAAATCTCCTTTAAAATATATTTTATGAAAATATAAAATTTATAATTTATAATATAAAACACTTAACTTATTGAAATTTTCTTTTATCAAAATAAAGTATTTAAATAATAAAATACTATATAAAATACAATAAGTTTTCTTAAATCATTTTTATAAGAAAATTAGGTAGAAATTTAGTTCACAATTCTAATAACTTTTCGGCTCTCTTATAATCCAAAAATTTTCTATTCTCGAGAGTAAAACATCAACCGAACTACCAGCCACAGTCAATTCATTTAAACCGATATTTTCTAACGGTTTCCAAGAGCAAAGTATCACCAAGCTACTAGCTCTAGTAATACATAATTCATGCCCGAGAGTAAAGCATCACCAAGTCACATAACTTCCAACACTCACTCTAAATCCTATTGGTGTGCACATTATCTTGATGAAACCCATCAGATAGCCCGTTCTACCGTAATTTATTTTAAAATAAATAAATATAAATAAAATAAGGAAGATTACAATAAAATAAAATAAAAATAAAATTAACTAATCATATGAAACTTTAATATAAACATGCTTATATAACTAATACTAGGAGAATTTAATTCAAATATATTCTCTTATAATAATATAATTCTTTAATAAATTCTCTCATTTATCAAAATCAATAAATTTATATTTAATATAAAATATTATACCCACAATTCAATTATTAACTTACAGGTTGAATGTGCTCCTCTGCGCAGTCGTGCTCGACCTCGATCTGTCGATTCGACTGGACGCGCGGCTAAAGAAAAAAATAAATAAAAAGGAAATTAAAAATGAAATTTCTAAAAATTTTAGATTTCTACAGAAAAACTTGATTAAAATACGATTCTACTAAAATCGAACTGATGTTACGTTTTACGAAAAATTTACTGAAAATTCGGTAGAGCCTTTTTAATAAAATGGACATCTCTCTACAAAAGTAGAGCCAACCCTGCATAAAAAAATACTTAAGAATACCAAAATTAATTTATTTACAAAATAAAAGCATAAAAGACATTTATTTACCAAATAAATAATAAATCCACATTAATAATCAATTTATATTATAAAAGCCCTTATTTCAATTTTTGAAATTAAATAGCATTCAATTATTGATAATTATTTAATTATATAATTAAGCAAATGAAAACTCACTTAAATCTTAAAAATCATAAATACAATTTTCTTCGAATATTATTCCGATAATTACTAATAATTAGCTAAAAATAGAATTTAATTCATAAAAATTATTTAATATTATTTATTACTCAAAAATTATCCAAAACATAATAATTTACCATAATTTCAATTAAAACATAAAATTTACTAATTTATACTAATTTTCTCAAAAATTTATTTTTGACATAAACATTTGGAAATTTATAATAAAAATTTGGTCCATAATTTTAATAAACTTCTTTAACAAAACTTGTTTAAAATAACTAGTAGAATTTATTAAAAATATTAAAATTTTTAGGCTTAGGAACAGTGTCGTGAACAATAACCCGAGAACCTAGAAATTCAAAATTTTTAGAAAAATAAATAAAAATAATATTTAGCTATCTCACAACCTATACAACACTTAATTTCAAAGCATCAAAGTCTAATAAAATCAAATTAATACTTAATTAAACAAAATTAACAAAAATAATAAAAAATATTTTACCAAACTTGAGTTCGATCCGAAAGTTGTTCAAGTGAATCAGTTTAGGGGAAATGAAGCCCAGGCAACGAACTACCGTTCAAGATCGGAGTTGGCATTGGACCTTGCCAGAAACGTCACCAGCATCCTAAAAACCGTTAGGCACCGAGAGGAGGCAAAGGGAGAAGAGGAAGAGAAAAGGGGAGGAGGTGCTGGTTGGCAGTGGCGATGGTGTTGCCTGGTGGTGTTGCGACAAGCTGGAGCAGCAGCGATGGTAGTTCAGGCATTGGATGGTAGTGATGCGTGCTGCTAGTCATGCGGAGAAGAAGGGAAGGAAGGGAAGGGAGAAGGAGGGAGAGAAAAGAGAAAAGGAAAAGAAATTTTTTTTCTTTTTATGTATTTATGTATATAGTAAAAAGCACAAAAGACAAAAATAAAGAATAAAGATAAAAAAATATAGTGTATTAAATTTATAGAAATTTAAGTTTTTACATTAGAATTAATTTAATATAACTACATATATTACAACTTTAAGTTAACTCTAGATATCGTTTCAATGAGAATAGTCTATTGTCAGCCGATTCTAATATATATATATATATCATTTTATTTCATTAACAATAATTTACCTAAATAAAATATAAGTAATTTAACACAATAAATTACTTATATAAATACATATAAATCAATCATGATAAATTAATTTTTTAAATATCTAGATGATAAGTAAAACGACTTTTCATAATAAAATTTATATTCTCTAAGAAAATTACAGAGAGACCACATAACATAATCTTTCAAACCTCACCCAAGTTTCAGCAGCCTTCTTTTAAGGTATCTGATATCTGATAACAGCAAAAAGAAATCATTGAAACAAGTGGCAAAGCACACTCAATATCAAAGGAATATTGCCGAGGTTTCATATTTTATTTAAATATTTTTTTATTTCTTTTAAACTGAATTATTTTTTTGGTTCTTGTAGCCCACAAGTAATGGTGGCGTGTTTGTTGGTAACGTTAATTGTTGTGAATAACAACTCAGCTCAGATACTGTCCACTCCAAGACAGAGTGACTAGATTCTATTCTGTTAGTGGAATCCACAAATTATTGAACTTGCTATCTTATTGTACATTTTTAATGCAAATACCTAACAATTTCTCTTGTTTTGTTTATTTTTTTTAATAGTGCATTTCCTTGGAATATAATTGCTTATATATATATATATATATAAAAGTTATGAATCATGTATCTAACTTTCTAATAGTCCACAACTAATATTCAAGGTATCATACTTCCAAGACCATGTAGTCCAATATATTCTGTTCCACATGTTGGGTATGAAGACTAATTTTTTTTGTCAAAACTATATAAAATTTATTACGGGTGAGATCAGATGTCTCCTAACATTTTGATCATCAGACTAATAACTATAAAAATGAAAACTAATTGTTTTAATTAAAATTTGGTTGGACTTATTGTTGTATTTATTTTCTCTTGTAATTTTTCTCTTTTAGTTAAGGATTCATTGTACCAAGTAATCAATTACCAAATGAGTAAAAAATAAGATGTGCTGGTAGGTTAGTAGTCTAGTGATTAAGTGTTTATCTTATTTAAAACGTAGTATATTAGAAATTCAACTTTTAATGGCTTAATTTCTTATAAAAGGATCAAATATTTATAAAATATTAATAAGTTGTTAACTGACTGTGCTTAAGCAGCTAGATTGTTTGCAGGTTAATGCACGGTTGCGCAGAACCAATTGCCTTGATAACATTTGAGTAAAGTGAGTGGAGGTAACGCTACTGAGCATGGTAGAGTGAACTGAGCGAAGCAGCGTAGAATATTACGAAAAGAAATAAACAGAACGTTAATAGCCATAGTTGAAGGATGCACAAAAAGGGAATAGTAAGAATGATTGTAAATGGTATGTAGTACCTGATAGCAGCATTCAGAAGCTGCAGCACACACTCGTGCTAGCGTGTCACTCGCTTCGAGCAATACAAGCATACATTAGAGTATTGAACATAGTAAATAATATTTAAACTGATGAGCTCTATGACTTTCTCTTTATCTTGTAGCTTTCCGAGTTGTTCATTAGGATTGCAATTGTCAGAGATGCTAGCTATTGATTGGATGCAGGGAAAAGGGAAGGAAAAAATGAAGTAGGGAACCGAACTGAGCAAGCGATAAGATAGACAAATTGAGTAGGAAAGAAAGGAACTGAAACTGATAGTATTGTATTCAATGACAGGCATTTTCATACATTTACTTATATTTATTTACAGATTGCATCTAACAAAGTTAGACCAAGTGATCATGATTGTAATCAATTAAGCATTTCTACAACTTATATGGTATAAACATCCATGATTGTAAAAGTTATCTACTAAGAAATGCTGCTTAAATATTATTTTTTTTAATTTAAAATGTTGATATCCATAATTTACTAGACTCTGATTATTTTAGTTCAAAATCCCAATAGCCAAGTCACTACTATGGCAATTTATTGGAACTCTTCCATTTGATGATTGTAGAAAGCAACAATGAAAATATTATAAGAAAAAAAATACAAAACATATAAAATGTAGAAAGTACTACATAAACATAAATTCATAAAGGTTTCTGAAGGGCAAAACACAATATTACCAACTCGCATGTTTAATTAGCAGATTAATTTTTATGTCTTTCTGCAACCTAATTGAACTTTAAGACCATTCTGAAACCCTGTATCCAAATTCTTAAAAGACCCTTCTGTGACTTTCCAAAAAAAAAAAAAGACCCTTTTGTGACAACAGTCAGATTCCTCAAGTTGGAAAAGTATTTGAGGAATTGATCAGGTCCTGGCGGTTTTGTATCTACAAGAAAAGCTGCAAGTTCCTTCTCAGCATATCTATGAAGCCTTTCAAGATAAGATTCAGCCAGTCCTTGCAAACATTCTTCTTAGCCTTATTTTGCTTTGGATCAAGATAGTACCCATAAGCACTGCATTCAATTATTTGAATCCATGTCTCTTCTACTGCCTCCAACTGCGACTGCAATTTCTCGTATTTGTCACAAAGCTCTACTATATGCTTAGTTCTAAGTATTTTCAAGTCATGTCGAGCTTTATTCCTCAAAGCACCATTAGTCGCCCAACGTTCATAGTAATGAGCATACCTCTCATTCTCTTTGACCGAATCTTCCTTGAAGACCTTGTCTTTGTTTTGCCCGTGAACGTTGCAACTATAGGAACTTCTCGAATCATGTTGCTTCCAATCACATAACCAGCAGAACTCGTATCCACAAGAATTCTGACAAGTCATGTGCATACATCCTGCATTTTTCTCAATTGGAGTCTTTCATATTGGACATGGCTTTGTTTTTGCAAGTACCCACTTCGTATTCTCAGACTCACTGCTATATTTCTTGATCCACTTCGCTACTGTTTAGCAATCTGCTTGACTGTGTATGTCCTCCTGAAAATTCCATCAAAATTCCCAACAACATCAAGGTTTTGAATATTATTAGAATCAACACAGAACTCTTAACACATTCTCGCAACTTTTACCAGGACACCACTTAATTTTACCTTTCCTACTCTTCTCTTTCATATACCATCTTACAAGGACCCATTCATACTTGCCCTTATATTCATCAGACAACTCAGCAAGTGACTCGATCATGTCTCGATCAATAGAAACTTGACATTACGGTTCAGGGCATCTCAGCATCAGACATTTAGCCCCATCATCGATCTTGACTTCAATATATCTTGAGTAGCAGATTTTACCAAAACAATGACCACAAGCAGCAGAAGCAAAATTTTTAAAACTGAAACACTCATAACATATATTACAATTAAGTTCCCCTTCTGTTGTAGCAGCAATAACTTGCTCCTCTTTCTTGCTTAACAAGCCAACAGATTTGCGTACATTCTCTTCATCTGCACATCAGTTATCATATAATTTGCTATCGTTCCAATCGTTGCAGTAAGGTAGAACAATCGCATTGCCTCTAGATATTTAAAACACGTTACAAACTTGTGCAATATTATATTCCAGACGTTTCTTGATGTCTGATTCTTTCAATATAATGTAGTTTTTCTCCGATTTTTCATCGTTAATATCTGCAAGTTCACCATAGTTGTCATCTGCGTCCGGATTGTCAGAGTTGCTCACCTCATGATAGTACTCGTGGTCCTCGTATTCATTGTCGATAGTCATCATGGCAGCTGCATGCATTAAAAAAATAATTACCCTCGTAGAGTGTAATAAGCTATGGAGTGACCGTGAGAGAATAGTTAAAGTAGTCGCTTCTTTTAGGGTATTTTAAAATATAGGATTCAATTTTTACTGTCTATATTGGGACAGTCGATGAGTCGATGAATTATAACAGTAATTATTATCCTTTAATTATTGAGCCAAAAGGTCATAAAATTCCATTAATATTAATTTTAGAGAAAAAATTACTAAATCTCATATTTCTAATTATCTAGAATATAAAATAAATGTTCTGTTATTGACTGGTTGATTAGCATAATAAGACATACCTTTAGCCTTAAAATTTTAGGAGAATATAACACTATGGACTTCCAATTATGAAAATTGAATATACAAATTTCTTAGAGATAAATATACGTTTATACCTTAATTTATATATATTTTTATTATATTTCTCATTTACAAATACTAATATAATATTCGATTTGAATATATAAATGCGTATTGTTCACTTATCCCGACCAAACCAACCTCTATATTGAATATTGCACATGACCCAAATATATAATACTGCACTTTGAGTAAAGCTAATAATGTAGACATGCCCTTCATGAGTCCAATTTTGGTGGACGGAATCCTTGACTACAAATATTTTTAAATAGAGAAAAAGTAAAAAGCAGATTTTACAAATATTATTAATTAAAAAAGTAAAAAATATATTGATTTTCGTTTTTTTTATAAAAACAACCCTAAATTATATTCGCACATATTTAAGAAAACTTTCAAAAAGAAAACTATGATTACAAGATGCTTTACAGATAGAGAATGTGGAAGCTCACTCATATAGTCAAAAATTTCCAAAATGATTTTATTTTTGGGCTTATGACATGATTAACATGCTCTCTAAATTCCCTTACCATTTATAAAATGCTGTTCACTTAAAAAAAAATGACAAAATGTTGATTTTCTGGAACTTCTAAAAGCTGAAATCCAACTTAAACAAAAGTCTGTAGTCATCGTACAAAGTTTTCAATCCTCCAATAACTAAACATATTAAACAAAAAGCTTACTTCTTTTGAAATTTATTTTTGCTGCCTAGTTGGTCAAGTTGGCTTAAAATTTATAATCCAACTAGGCTTATAAATTTAATTGCATTCAAAATTCAACTTTAACTGATCTTATTAGATAAGACTATAAAGATGATAAAAGTCTGTCAATAACTAATTTAATGTAATTATATATTTTATAATTTAAATTTAAATATTACTTAATTAAGAATAATTTCTGCCAGCTATTTCAATGGTTATTGGTTTCAGTTATTGCTAATTAACATAGAAAAAATTAATTAAGCTGCCAAATTCTCACATGTTCTTGCTATATGGCCATTTGCCATAGAGATCAAATCAAGTCAATTAGGGAATTATTTTAGGGAGTAGTTGAAGTCGGCTATAAAAATTAAATTATATTTCAATTAATGATGTTTAATGTATACGAATGCTAGCGTATGTGTTAATTCTTCAAATTAATAATTCAATTTTATAATTATATACAAACTTATTGTTCCAATAATTAATTTAGAATTAATAATCTTTAGTTTATTAACTTATATACTATTATCATATTGTGTTTGAATTACATATTCTAATTTTTTTCAATAGAATAAAATTTAATGCCACATAGACCATACGTATACCAAGGATCAAAATCTTGATTCTTAGAAGTTGTATTAATTGATTAACAAAAATCAATGCTAATTGCTTAATTAATTAATAACAACATTTCACATTAATTACAATAATTCTTTGTTAATAATCATTAGCTTTTGAATTAAGATTTCACATGATCACATATGATCATGTGCTAGAAAGAATCCATCTCTTATTATTATATTATACATGTGCATATAGAAGAGGTAAAGCCAAGGATTAAAAAAAAAAAAAAGGCTAAATGGCTTGCTTCTAAATGGTTATTAATTGAATTAATTAAGATCTCACATTATATCATTATAATAATTATATATATAAATTATGGTAATTATACATTTTTGTCTTTGTTTTTCTTTTCTTAAAAAAATTTTAAAAAAAATGTATTGTCCACAGTCTATATATATATATATATATATATATATATATATATAAGTAGTTAAATTTAGAAATAAAGATATTTGGAAAAAACAACTCATATAGTAGGTTAATAACTCACTCAAGTTTCAGTAGCCTTGTTTCAAGGAATCTCATAACTAATAACAGCTAACAAAAATCATTGAATCTAGTGGTAATGGCAAACTACATTCAATTTCAAAGGAATATTGTCACATTTTCATATTTAATTTAAAATTAATTTTAATATTATCTTTTATTTGTTTCAAACTGAATTTTATATTTGATTTTATAGTCCACAATTGCTCGAGGCATGTTTGTTGGCAACATATTGTTTGTTGTCAACAGCATAACCCAAATATTATTTATATTTTTATCAGATGTTATCCCATTTCAAGAAATCACTACAATATCAAATACTATTATAAAAATTATGAATGACTATTATAAACTAACAAATTAAGAGTATGTCCTAGTGGGTGATGAGATAAGGAGAAATTTTTTTTTAACAATGTCTCACCGATAACTAAGCTCATAATATAAAGGTTATGACACCTCCGCCTTTAACCAACTTGGCTAGACTTCACTGGCTAGATATTGTCTACTTCAAGACAGAGAGGAATGCATTTTGTGGAATCTACAAAGTATTTGACTTCTTACTATTTTATTATAAAATTTTTTTAATGCAATTAATGGATCTAACTTTCTTTTACCACCACAACTAATTTTCAACATTTGTCATGCATTGACCAACCATGCCTACGCGGCTAGATTGCTTACAGGTTGATGCATGGTCGCACTGCATAAACAGAACCAATTGCCTTGATAACATTTGAGTTAAGTGAGCGGAGAGAAGGCTACTGAATGCAGCAGATTGACCCAAGTGAGCGCAGGACACTGCAGTTGAATGCCGCACCTAAAAGGGTATAGTGAGAGCGACTATAAATGGTATGTAGTGCCGAAGTGCAACATCCGAAAGTTGTGGCACACAGTCCCACTAGCCTGTAGCTCGTTTCGAGCGATACAAGCATACATTAGGGTATTAAAGATAGCTAATACTATGGAAATTGATAGGCTCTATAACTTTCTCTCTATCTTATACTTAATGTAGCTTTACCAAGTTGATGGGGCTGCAAATTATCAGAGATGTTAGCTATTGGTTGGATGCAGGGAAAATGGAAGGAAAAAAGCATGGAACTGAACAGAGCAAGTGACAAGAGAGAAAAACTAAGTGGGAAACAAAGATTGGAGCTGAAACTGATAGTATTGTATTTAATGACAGGCATTTCCATACATTTACTTCACTTGTATATACTTATAGATTCCATGTAACAAAGTTAGACCAAGTGATCATGATTGTAATCCAATAAGCATGTGTAAAATTTATATAAGAAATGCTGCTTGAATATATATATATATATATATATATATATATATATATATATATTATTTAAACCATTGGTATTCATACTCACTAGATTTGATTAATTTAGTTCAAAACCCCCTAGTAGTCAAGTTGCTATTATAGCAATATATTGCAACTCTTCCACACTTACATTATTTGTTAATTATGGTGACTCTAGAAAGCAACTATGAAATTATTATAAGAAATATATATATATATATATATATATATATATATATATATATATATATAAAAGTAGAAATTGTACTACTATATATCAAACCAAGAAAAGATTACATAAACATAAATTTGTAAAGGTTTCTGAAGGACAAAACACAATATTACCAACAGACATATCTAATTAGCTTATTAATTGATCTTTAAGACCACTCTCCTACCCTTCAACAAGATTCTTAAAGGAACTTTTTGTCACAGCAGTCAAATACCTTAACTCGGACGAGTATTTCGGGAATTCATCAGGCCCACGATGTGGTTTTGTATCTACAGGAAAAGCTGCAAGTGCGTTTTCAACACATCCATGAAGCCTTTCAAGATAAGATCCAGCCAGTCTTTGCCGGCACTCAAAAAGCACCTTCTTAGGATCAAGATAATACCTATAAGCATAACTCCATCTTAGAACTCTCCTGCATTCAATTATTTGAATCAATGCATTTTCTATCGCCTACAACTGCGGCTGTAATTCCACGGATCTGTCACCAAGCTCCACCATATATGCTCAGTTTTAAGTGTTTTCAGGTCTTGTCGAGCTTTATTCCTCAAAGCACCATTGGTCGCCCAACGTTCGTAGTAATGAGCATAGTCAGTCTCTCGTACCAATTCTTCCTTGGAGACATTGTCTTTGTTTTGCTCGTAATCTCTTACAAATCTTCCTTGGAGACCTTGTCTTTGTTTTTCCCGTAATCGTTGCAACTTCTCGAATCATGTTGCTTCCAATCACCAAGGCATTGCCAGCAGAACTTGGAACTGCACAGACAAATCATGTGCATACATCCTGCGTTTTTCTCAATTGGAGCCCTGCATCCTGGACACGGCTTCGTATTAGCAAGTATCCACTTTCTATTCTCAGACTTACTGCTATATTTGTTGATCCACTTCGCCACTGTATCACAATCTGCTGGACTGTGCTTCTCTTCCGGACAATTCCAGAAAAATTCCCGAGAGCAATCACAAACAACATCAAAATTCTGAATATTATTAAAATTATTACAGAACTCTATTACATTCTCGCAATTTTCACCAGGACAGCACTTAATACCTTTCCTAGTCTTCTTCACATAGGATCGAAGAAAGGGCCGTGCATACATGGTCTTATATTCATCAGGCAACTTATCAAGTGACTCGATCATGTCTAGATCAACAACAACTTGACATTCCTGTTCAGGGCATAAACACTCAGCCCGATTATCGATCTTGAATTGAATATGGATTGAGTAGCAGATTTTACAAAAACAATGACCACAAGCAGCAGAAACAAATTTTTCAAAGCTGAAACGATCTTTACATATGTTACAAATAAGTTCCCCATAATCAATAACTTGCTGATTATTTAAGCCAACACGTCTACGAACCTCCTCTTCATCAGCGAACCAGTTATCAATTTTGAAGTTTGATGCAGGCATACAAGAGCCTTTTAATTTATGGAAAAATTGGACAATTTATGGTAGTGACATTTTTGTAATTTTTTGCAAGTTTCAAGTATCGGATTTGGATAATTCAAAAGCCTATGTCATATGGAAACGGACGAACGGTTCAAAATCACAAGATTTACTCATGTAGTCCGTCACTTTTCAGGCAAAATTTCTTTTTTTAGGCCCTGTAATGGGTAATTTTATGTTTTTGCTATTTTAGGATTTTGATTTTTCTATTTTGTTTGGCTTTGTTTTAAGGTTTACTATTTAAACCCTATGTTTCATTGTTGGATGACAATTTTTAATGATAATTAAATTCTTTTATGATTTTCAAAATTTTATGAAAATTTTGATGCCTATAGTCTAGTTTGGTCATAGAAGATTGATAATCGGTAGTTGTGCGCAATTCAACGATTGTCAATTGTTACTATTCCACCCTTCTGCTACGTTAGTTTGGTATCAGAGTTGTGCTCCTTGGACAGGATGTCTCATAGAAGACAACAACAACAACCACAATAGCAACGTGTAGAAGAGGTGTATGAACGTGATGATTTACGTCGCTTAAAGCAACATTTCGATCAATAATGGAACAAATGGATCAACGGATTGACACTTTCATAGAACAACTCACGGCAAGGATGGGAGAGTTGTTAGTCAATCCAAATAGGGAGCAACTGAATCAAGATCAGAGATGAATCCCTAATGTTGATGACCAGAGGAATCCTTTTGTTGAAGGAAATGATGATGAAGATGACGATGGTGATGGTTATTATGATGTATCCCATAGACGTCATAGACAATATGTGGAGTTTAATGACAGGCGACGCTGGGAAGCAGGTATGCGAACTAAAATCCCTGAATTTTGGGGTACCCTATAGCCCGAGGAATTCCTTAATTGGTTGGCCATAATAGAGGAGGTATTGGATTTTAAAGGGGTGCTAGAAAATCATCGAGTACCATTAGTGGCAATGAGGTTCCGAGACAGGGTGATGGCTTGGTGGCAGCAAACTAAGTAGACCCGAGTCAGGTCAAGGAAGTCAAAAATCATGACCTGGGAGAAGATGAAGAAACAATTGCGTGCCACATTCCTGCCTTATAATTATCAGCGTTTAATGTACCAAAGGTTACAGAATCTAAAGCAAGGAATCTATTCAGTTGATGATTATACAGCTAAATTTTATCAATTGATTGCTCGGAATAAAGTGCATGAGATTGAGGACCAATTGGTGGCTCAGTATATTAGGGGCCTAAGGGAACAAATTAAGGAGACAGTCAATATGTTTGATCCCATATTTGTTTTCATGGCACACCAATGGGCTTTGTAGATTAAGAGGAGACGTTCTGGTGGCTTTTTATAGAATACTGGATAGGGCAGCACTGGAAGTGGTGCTAGTGCAAGTCGTCCAAGTGGTGGCGTGGCCACAAGGGCTGCTAATAAACCAGCAGTTGTGTCAAGGCCTGGCGGTATTAAATGTTTTGTGAGTGTTGAGATAGGGCACAAGCAGGCTGAGTGTAAAAATATGGGAAAAAGGGTCATGATTGTTAAATCAGATGAGCAATATGATGAAGAGGAAGACATAAACCTAACGAGAGACCTGATATTTGATATAAAGGCTGTGAATAAGGAGGTCGTGACTGGTGATGTAGGGACTGCAATGGTCATGCAGAGATCCTGCCTAACGCCTAGAGTTGTCAATGATGATTGGCTGCGAAACAATATCTTCCAATCTATCTACACTATAAAAGAAAGGTATGCAGATTTGTGATCGATGGTGGTAGTTGTAAGAATATAATCTCAGCAAAGGTTGTTCACAAATTAGGAATTATAATTATTAAGCATCCTAAGCCATACAAATTAGCATGGTTGAAAAAAGGGGGCGAGGTAACTGTGTTAAAACGTGCCTTGGTTTCTTAATCTATCAGGGAAAAATATAAGGATGACGTTTGGTGTGATGTAATAGCCATGGATGCATGTCATTTGTTATTGGGGCGATCGTGGAAGTTTGATAGAGATGTGACTCATAATGGGAAGACTAACACTTACAGCTTTATGTTTAAAGGAACAAAAATAGTGTTGGTCCTTAATTAGGATCATAAACAGTCTAAGACGGTGCAGGGAGAAAATAAAGGTTGCGTTAGTTATTAACCCTGTCCCAATTTGACAGAGTAGTGTAGGAAGCTGAATTTGTCTATATCTTATTTGGGAAGATGGTAGACAAAGAGGTGGTGATCCCTGATGTAGTTTTGCCACTTCTGGAAGAGTTTGGGGATGTGTTTCTAGAAGAACTACCTGAAGGGTTACCTCCCATGAGGGATATCAAATATTAGATTGACCTAAAACTAGGTGCAGCTTTGCCAAATTGACCACACTATCAGATGAGCCTAAGTGAGCACAAAGAATTGAGGAGGCAAGTGGAAGAGCTACTGACCAAAGGGTATTTTCGTGAGAGCTTGAGTCCTTATGCTATACCAGCCCTTCTGACACCAAAGAAGGATGGTTTTTAGCGGATATGCATAGACAATTGGGCCATTAATAAAATAACTGTCAGGTATCATTTTTCTATTCCTAGACTGGATGACTTACTTGATCAGCTTAGTGGGGCCATGATTTTTACTCAACTGGATTTGAAGAGTGGTTATCATCAAATTTGGATTTGAGCAGGGGATGAATGGAAAATAACCTTTAAGACAAAAGGGGGGTTGTATGAATGGTTAGTGATGTCGTTTGGGCTATCGAATGCACCAAGCACTTTTATGCATGTTATGAATTAACTTTTGAGGCCTTTTATAAGAAAGTGTGTTGTTGTGTACTTTGATGATATTCTGATTTATAGTGCTAACCCAGATGAGCATTTGCAGCAATTACGAGAGGTCCTCAATGTGCTACGTAAAGAGAAGTTATATGCTGCAATTAAGAAATGTGCATTTTTTACTCATAAGGTGTTGTTTCTTGGCTATGTTGTGTCAGGTCAGCGGCTATAGGTAGATGAAACAAAGGTTGAGGCAGTGAAACATTGGCCAACACTTACATCCATTACTGAGGTGAGGAGTTTCCATGGATTGGCCTTATTTAATAGGCATTTTATTTCGCATTTTAATGCCTATTACTGATTACATGAGGTAGATTAGGAAGTTTGTGTGGATTGATAAGGCAAAAAAGGCGTTTGATGTGATTAAAATATGCCTTACGACAGCTTCTATTCTAGTGTTACCCAATTTTCATCAACCTTTTGAGTTGCATTCTGATGCTTCGAAGGTGGGAATTGGGACAATTCTGAGTCAAAGTAGCAGACCAGTGGCGTATTTTAGTAAAAAGTTATCAAAGGCCATAATGCACTATAGTACTTATGATGTCAAGTTTTATGTTATTGTGCAGGCTATTAAACATTGGTATTATTATTTATTTCAGAGAGAGTTTATTTTGTATACAAATTATGAGGTGTTGAAACACTTACATCAGCAAGATAAAGTTTCTACTAGGCATGTGCGTTGGGTTGCTTATCTTTAGAAATTTACTTTTATTGTGAGACATAAGTCAGGGATTACTAATAGGGTGGCTAATGCATTGAGTAGACGAAAGACTTTATTAACCCAAATGTCCATTGAGGTACCTGGTTTTAAATCTTTTATAGAATTATTTGAGACTGATTCATACTTTTCTGCTATTTTGGCCAAGATTAAAACAGGTGAAAGGATAGATTTCCTAGTGCATAATGGATTTCTATTTAAAGGCAACCATCTTTGTGTCCCAGATTGTAGCTTGCATTTGAAGATAATTCAAGAATTGCATGGTGAAGGGCATTTAGGTCGAGACAGAGCGGTGCAAGTGGTGTAAACTCATTATTTTTAGCCTACCATTCGTAAAGAAGTTGATATGCTGGTGCAGAGATGTCGGATCTGTTAAGTTTCTAAAGGCACAACATTTAATGTAGGTCTCTACATGTCGCTGCCAGTTCCATCACAACCTTGGGTGGAGCTTAGCATGAATTTTGTGCTAGGATTACCACGCACACAATGAGTTAATGATTCTATTTTTGTGGTAGTTGATCGGCTCTCCAAGATGGTGCATTTTATACCCTGTAAGAAAGCGACAAATGTTGTTCATGTTGCTCAGTTGTTCTTTAAAGAAATATATAGGCTGCATGGCTTGCCCATATCTATAGTGTCAGATCTTGATACCAAGTTCCTTAGTCATTTTCGGAGAAGTTTATGGAAAATGGTGAACATGCAGCTGAATTTTAGTAGTGCCTATCATCCACAAACAGATGGACAAACTGAGGTGGTGAATCGATCTTTAGGTAACTTGTTAAGATGCCTAGTTGGTGAACATATAAAGAGTTAGGATCAAAAGCTGTGCCAAACAGAGTTCACTCATAATCATGCAGTCAACCGGAATACTAGATTTAGTCAATTTGCAGTAGTATATTCAGTTCTACCAAAAGGACCTTTGGATTTGATTCCTCTTCCAGCTAAGATAAGAGTTCACGGCAAGGCAGAGAATTTTGTTATTGGATTGCGGGAAGTTCATTAGGCTGTCCATGATAACCTATTGCATGCTACCTCCAAATATAAGCAGGCTGTTGACAAGAAGAGGCGACATGTTGAGTTTGATGTGGGGGATTATGTGTAGGTTGTTCTTACAAAGGTTCCTTCCAAAAAGATTGGGCCAGTTGAGATTGTTGAGAAGATCAATTCTAATGCCTATCACTTAAAGTTACCTAGCCACATTCAGACTGATTTAACGTTAAGCACTTAATTCCTTTTACAGGTGATTCATCAGACGAGTCAGATTTGAGGATGAATTCTGTCCATCCTGGGGAGAATGATGCAAGCATAGAAGAACAAACCCTTCAATTTATGAAAAAATTTGACAATTTATGGCAGTAGCATTTTTGTAATTTTTTGCAAGTTCCAATATTGAATTTAGGTGATTCAAAAACCTATTTCATATGAAAACGGGCCAACAATTCAAAATCACTTTTCGGACAAACTCAGGCAAATTCCTTTGTTTAGGTCCTCACATGGAAAATTTTATATTTTTGCTATTTTAGAATTTTGATTTTTTTATTTCGTTTGGATTTATTTTAGGGTTTACTATTTAAACCCTTTGATTCATTGTTGGATGGTAATTTTTAATGATAATTGAATTGTTTTCTGATTTTTAAAATATTATAAAAATTTTAATACTTATAATCTAGTTTGACCATAGAAAATTAATAATTAATAATCGTACGTGATTCAACCATTGTTAATTGTTACTATTCTACCCTTCCGCTAACGTAAAGTTCAGATTAGACAAAATCACCCAAAGGCTAAAACTTTGAGTTATTTCAGATTAGACAGCAAGTACCCAGAATCCAATACAAGCACCAAGCAATGAAAATCTTTTCCCAAAAAACATGGAACTATATCTGTTTACATTTCTATACCAACAAATACAGAAGAAAAGGAAATGAAAAGGATTAAAAGAAACCCAAAAAACCAAACACAGAGAGTGGAAGAGATGGTGGGCAAGGACTTATAGATTGGATAAGAAGGAGAAGAAGACTTTGCACTGGGGAGCCATTGAAGTCGTCATTGGATTCTCTCTCATTTTTCTTTTTGCTTGTAATTGCTTGCTTTAACCATTAGTAAACATTTAAAAAAAAAAACTGATTATTTAGGCTTCAGGTATTTTAATCAATGGTTGTGAATTAAATTCTATCAATGTAACGGCTGTTGCACCAGCATGGTTCCTATATTATTGTAAGAATGGTTTATAATATGAGCACTTTGATCAACTTGTCGGACCAATTGTAGATGAAGCAGCCCCAGGCTTCGGCTGTAGCGGTGAGGGGACTGCATGCCGTAATAGACGTGGGGTTCAAATCATACTTTACTCTTTTCCTTCCAACCTAACATACTAATAAATGGTTGTTAAAATATATATATATTTATATATATATAGATGAAGCCAAAAGAAACAAGTAGCTATTGTCCTCTTGTTTATTTATTTGTTTAATGAGCGACTAGAATTTTTTTCCATTTATATGTAATTAGGTATATTACATCCACAGTCCTTGAAATCAGTCTGTTTAAATTATAAACTAACAGTCATCAATTCACATAAAGAATAATTTATTAAATAATTATAATCAATTAAAACTATAAATCAATTGGATATAAAAATGAGAGTTTAAAAGTTATTGTAATAATTTTATTTAATTATTTTTTATTAAGATTGCATATATAATTTTAATATGTATAGTAATAATAATAATTGAATAAATAAAATAAAAATAAAAAAATAGTTGAAAAATTATAAATTTTTATTAAATAAAAGTGAAATGTATTTTTAGTTGAATTAAAGAGGATGTTTTAATTAAAATAAAAGATATAATTTTTATAGAAAAAAAAGAAATTAAAGAAAAAATTAATAAAAATTTGTCAAATATAGAAAGAGTTGTAGATGTATTAGGCTTAACCGCTTAAGTGGATATGTACAACTAAGTTCTTATTATTCAACAATTGTAATTAGAAAAAAAAAATGTATATATATACTTTTATTTATATTAATTTTAAAAGAAAAAAATTATTAACTTTTATATTCCTAGCTATGTAGAGTATAAAATAAATGCTCTATTATGGAATTATTGATTAAAATAATAAGATTTACCTTTTTTAAGTTTTAAAATTTTAGGAAAATACCAAAGTCTTATAATATTGTGGAGTCCCAACTATAAAAATTCAATAAAAATGTCTTAAAAATATTATGATTATACCTTAATCTTATTACTTTTATTTCTTAGTTACCAACACTTACAAAATTTCATTAAACCATATTGCATGTGTGATGTGTCCTGTCCACTAACCAGGCTACATTAGGGCATTTGTAATGGATGTTTTATGAGTGTGTAATATTCATTATGATACTCATCTGATTACACGTCATTTATAGTCGCTGTGTCATAGTGATCATGCGCGTCACTAGAATTACACCCATTATGGCTGCATTTTATAGTTTTTTGAAGTTTTTTTTTAAAAGAAATAAAAAATAAAAATTGCATAAAATATTCATCAACTATTTCTGAAAATATTCATCAACGGTAATAAAACAAAAATAAAACATCTCTAATTCCACAATTTATTGCAGTGACAATCTTTAATAAAAATTTTGATTATAAATGCCCCCTCTTCAATATCACTTTTCATTTCAATATTACTCCCCTTTTATCTCCTATCACTTTCATTTTCTTCAATATCTTTCTATAATTTCACACAATTTACAATTTTTTTTTATATTTCCTCATCATGGATGAAAATTTGAACAATTTTAATCCCCGTTTTAATGCTCTAGATATGGAAAATTTTTCCTCTTCACAAAACCAAAACCTTCAAAATTTTCAATTTTATCCAAATTTTCCATATCCCAATAATCCTCCAAATATGCAAAATTATACATATCCTCCACCCAATTCCAATTATCCACCAAATTTTTCATATAAATTTCTCATGTATCCGGGACTAGATTATTTCCCATATATCCCAAAAGTAGCCGTTATAAAACTAGTCATCGTAAAAGTGGCTGTTGTAAAACTAGTCATTATAAAAGCAGTCGTTGTAAAAGTATTTATTGTAAAAGTAGCCGTTGTAAAACTAGTTGTTGGGAAAATCTAACACTCTCTCTGTGTATATATATAGTAGTTAGTCTCCTTATTATAAAACAACATATAATTAAACTCCAAAATGTTTCAATATCCTGATCCTTCAGTTGTAGAAGAAATTAAAAAAAAAAATTAGGCGATGAAATAAAGGACGATAGTGATGAGCAAATTATGTTGTTGTTGGAATAGTCGCAACATAAAACAAAAGGCGAAAGTTCAAATGTCCGTCAACAGAAGCGGAGGTATTTTGATCAAGAGCATGACGTTGCCATTTTCGACTTTTCAATGACTATTTCTCTGTCAAACCTATTTATCCTTCAAATATAATTCGTCAAAGGTTTTGAATGAGAAAAGAGTTATTCCTTCGTATTGTATAATTTATTGAAAATCATTCTGAATTTTTTTGTTTGAGAGTTAATATAGCCAGAAAACAAGGACTTTCTCTACTTCAAAAATGCACTACAACTATTCGATAGTTAGCATATGGAGCACCAGCTAACCATTACGACGAGTATATAAGAATTGGTGAAACTACTGCGATCGAGTACTTATCCTAGTTTTGTCAATGTATTATCGAGATTTATGGAGCATAATACTTGAGAAGGTCCAATGGTAGTGATGTTGAACGTATTGTAAGCACTTAATTTCGGGATAGTTGAGTGTGGGTACGACAGAAGACATAATGAAAATATTATAATTAAGTTTTCAACACCTGAAGTTTAAAACCTCAAAA